>CM062820.1:173195973-174395973 GCA_031772625.1 Pinus tabuliformis
GGTATTATGTGACGTTTCTCCCCTTGATGTTTGTGATCTATTATTAGGCCAACCATACTTATGGAAGCAACATGCTGTGTATGAGTCAAGGCCTCATGCAGTTATTGTTACTTTGGGAAATAAGTTGTACAGGGTACCGGAGGTAGAACCACATACCACCATCTCTTTGGTTATTGCAAAACAATGCAGTTAGCTCATTTCCAAAACCGGGAAATTCGTTTTCTTGATGATATGCCCTCAGGGAAAGAAGAAGACGGTGGCCATGACCTCCAGACAGGGCCCCTCCGCACGACAACAACAGATGGACAAGTTCATGGAGGAGTACGAGGACATCTTCACCTCCCCCACAGGGGTGTTGCACTGTCAGGTCAAGCACTCCATCGATCTAACCCCAGGTGTATCGCTGCCCAATGGACCAATCTATCGGCGCTCGGTTATGGAGAATGACAAAACCAAGAAGAAGATTCAGGAGCTGCTGCAGAAAGGTCACATTTGGCCAAGTTCATCACCCTGTGGGAGCCCGATCGTGTTGGTACAGAAGAAAGAAGTGACTTGGAGACTCTGTATTGACTATCAGGCGCTGAAAAAAATCATTATCTGGAATAGGTACCCCATCCCACAGATTTATTGCCTTCTGGACCAACTGAAGGGGGAAAAATATTTCAGCAAGATTGACTTGAAATCGAGATATCACCAAGTACCAATCGAACCCTCCGATTTGTGGAAGACTGCCTTCAAAGCCAAGGAGGGCCTTTTCAAATGGTTGGTTATGCCTTTCGGGTTGACGAATGCTCTTGCAACCTTCATGAGGCTGATGGATGACATCTTGCATCCATTCACCAACTCATTTGTAGTGGTATACTTGGATGAAATCCTAATATTCAACCAGGGTTGGGAAGAGCACCTCCACCCCATCCGACAGGTTCTCCAAACACTGCGGCAACACAGGCTATGTGCCAATCTGGAGAAATGCACTTTTGGCACGACCCAGGTTCAGTATATGGGATACATTATTGATGAATGGGGGGTGCATGTGGATCCAACCAAGATCCAAGTCATTCAGTATTGGCCAGCTCCAACTACTCTGACAGAGCTCCGCAGCTTTCTGGGTCTTGCCAATTTCTACCACAGGTTCGTGTTGGGATTCTCTCATATCACTTGGCCCTCGAGTCAAGTCACCAAGGGAGGACCGAAAAAAAAATTCTTTTGGTCTGAATCTCAATAGAAGGCATTCACAGAGTTGAAACATCGCCTCTACTCTGAACCAATGCTCACATTACCAGACTTGCAACAACCATTTGATATTGAGACAAATGCCTCTAACTATGCTATTGGGGCAGTCCTTATTCAATAGGGGCATCCAGTGGCATATCACAATGATACACTTTCAGACACAGTCCGGAAGTATCCCACTTATGACAAAGAGATGTATTCCATTGTGTAGGCCTGCCGACAATGGAAGCATCACATTTTGGGGAAGGAAATGGTCATCCAAACAGACCACCGACCCATGCAGTTCATACATACGCAAGGGAAGTTGCAGAATGATCGCCATCATAAGTGGTCCACATACCTGCAACAGTTCCATTTGAATATCAAGTATAAGAAGGGTAGCACCAATAATGTTACAGATTGCCTCAGCCGACCACTGATCATGGCGTTAAACACCGTGCTCAATTCTTGTGGGCACGAGACTTCTGATTGGCCACTTCTCTACAAAGCGACCTAGAATTTAGCCACACATACTAGAGGCTCTTGGAGGGTCAACAAGTTTCAGATTTTCACCTTGAGGATGCCTTCTTATGCCACATGGGACACCTTTGTTTTCCTTCAAGCGAGCGTGCCAAGATGATTTGGGAAGCACACTACAGTCAGGCCGCTGGGCATTTTGGGGTCGAGAAAACGGTGGCAGACTGTAGAAGTATTTCTATTGGCCGAATCGTCGACAGGATGTCAGGAAGTACATTAGATCCTGCTGATGAGCCCCAAAAATGGATAATTATTTTGGCTCATTCAACCTTCTAATTCGACTTAATCCACCATTCTCATTAGTTTATTGCATGTTTTTTATTATATTTATGCTAATAGAGTGAATTGGGTTAGTCATTATGCCAACAAGTCTAATGTGTGCTTTGTGTAGCCTTTTTGGTCAATTTGGAGACAAAGTCAATGGTTGAAATGAGCACTTGGCAGCCAAATTCGTGGAGAGTATTTTTAGGAAGGTGTTCCCTTCATTTATGGGCCCTTACCTCGAATT
Organism: Pinus tabuliformis; assembly: GCA_031772625.1. NCBI lineage: Eukaryota > Viridiplantae > Streptophyta > Pinopsida > Pinales > Pinaceae > Pinus > Pinus tabuliformis. Next base: position 173,198,231 of record CM062820.1, read on the forward strand.
CTCCACCATCAGCTCGGAGTTAAAGGGCCACCAAATCAATTAGCACAAGGGCAGCCAAGCAAGTCAAGTAGGACTGATGTTAACTACAAGTTTTGGGCAGCCGAGTCCCTAAAATTTAGGAGGACTGTTGGGGTCCTCAATTTGTATAAATAAGAGGGCTTAGGGCCTCATTTCAATTAGTCATTTTGGGTTAGCTAGTGGTTAGTCATTTTGTAGCCAATGGTTAGTCATTTTGTACGCAGAAGTTAGCTAGTTTGTATTTTGATTTTTAGGCAATAGTTTAGCTTTGCTTTCAACTCATTTTCAAGTTCTCCTTGTGGACAGTTTTGATGTAACTCTTCTTTTCTTGCTCAATAAAGATGAATCCAGCTTTGCACCAGCTCTAAATCTCTCTTAGGAGGCTATAGCTCTTGGGGTTGGGCCCATCTCAAGCGCCCAATACCTCCTTTGATTATCTTTATGTGTTTTTGCTGCATTCTTTGAATAAAATCTGCTTTTTAGATCTAAATCTTGTTTTGTTATTTAGTTTGTCTTTTTGATGAGTAAAATAGCTTTTCATGCTCAGATTTAGTTGATAGGTTGTTAACAGAAAAACCTTGAAGAAAAGGGCCAACAAACATCTGTGGTTTCACCTCTCCCTCAGTGGGATCAGGAGCTGTGACTAGGATGACTTTGGTGCCCACAAAAACACTGACTTTGCTTTGCCATGCAATCATTAGTGTTTGGTTTTCATTTGTAGAAGTTGGTTACATGTTCAGATCTTTGAATGCTTCATTGCATAGTTAATATACATGGTTTCCTTGCAAATAAAGCTGCTTTCCATTCTTGTTACTGTTAGCTAGATCATATTAGAGTAGCATAACTAGATCTTTGTTTTCTTGCATGTCTTTGTTGGTTCAGTTGGAAACACAAATTGCAGAGCACCTATACCACTTCTCTATCTGCCCAGACTCCCTCAAACCCATCTTCTCCATCTCCTAACTTGGTTTCTTGCCTCACGTTGCCACATTTCCCTCATAACCCTACCTTTTGTGCAGCATTATTCCAGCCTTCTTGGAACAAGTCCAGCCATCTACACCTTCTCCTCAACTCCATCCTCCAAGTATTGAACTTCCTTACACCCCTATTTCACCTCCATACTCATTCCTCCACATTTTTCCCTCCATCCATGCTCCAAAATTCCATTACTAAACATCCTGTAGAAAAATTACAGAACATCCTGTAGAAATCCCAGAACATCCTGTAGAACCCCTGCAGACTTCCTGTAGAAGCTCATAAACGCGGTTTCTTGTTAGCCAAACTCTGTGAAACTCTCTGGAAGGGTGTTAGGGACCCCTTAGGCCCTCTCTATACCATCCCAACCTTTTCCAAGCATTTCTCCTCCTTGATCCACCCCTGCACAGTGAAAAGCCAGTTAAAAGCACATGCATGATAATTCTAATAACTTAGTCAAAAATACAAAAAGATGTTTTCTTCAGCTAGAGGCAATGTAGACACATGTATTTTACCTTCATAGAAGTAATGGAATCTCTTTTCATAGTTTGAATTCTCTCCTTTGCGTCAGTAGGACTAGATGGTAGAATTAGGGTTTGCTAGGGTTTGTGTTTCTTTTTGGCTTTTAGTTTCTTTTCGCAAGTAGATTAGCTTCCTTTGAGTTAGCTTTCATCCATCAGTTAAAAAGATTCTTCTAAGAGCTCATAGAAGTTGGCTTAAGCCCCTAGCGAACTTGTGCCAGCTGACCAAGTGACAGCTGCGGCAAGAGCTAGTACTTGTGCATACAACACCGTCGCTTCCAAGTTTGTTACGAACTACTGGGTTGATAAAATTAAAGAAGGGAGTTCCAGGAGTTGTAGCATTATTGCTACAATACTGGGGCCCACCACCTACACTTCCTGCGCCATTGCCAAACCGACCATCAAGAAGCAAGGCCTCTATACTCCGCTACCTACCCCTACTCGACCTTGGGAATCTATCTCCATGGATTAGATGTCGGGCCTTCCTTATACTAAGCATGGAAATGACTGTGTTTTTGTGGTCATCGATAAATTCTCGAAGATGGCCATTATGGTGGCTTGCAAGAAGAATATAACAACGGAAGCCACTGCTAAACTCTTCTTTGAACGTGTTTGGGTACACTTTGGGATCCCACAGTCTATCATCTCAGATCGGGACAACAGGTTCCTCAGTACATTTTGGTCCAGTCTCTGGTCAATGGTGGACACCAAGCTTACTAAGTCCACAACTTTCCATCCCCAAACTGATGGCCAAACATAGGTCGTCAACAAGATGATCGTACACATTCTTCGCATGTACAACTCAAAGCATCCACGCACATGGGATGAGAGCCTGCCCTATGTCCAACATAGCTATAACTGAGCTATCCATAGCTCGACTGACCACAACCCTTTTCAGGTGGGCTTGGGATTCCAGCCACTATGTCCCATTGATGTGGCCATGCCATTTGCAGCTACTCTGGCAGATTCGGCTCATGTCCAGTCTGAAACCGATAAGGCAAAAAATTTCATTGAGCACATCCAACATATCCGCCAACAGGTCCATGACATTCTGGAGAGATCAAATGCCAAGTATAAGAAGCGACATGATCAACATTGGGTGCCACACATGTTTCAGTTGGGCGACAAAGTATGGTTGCATTTGCAAAAGGAATGCCTTACCAGAGCCTATTGGAAACTCAGACCACTCCGATATGGTCCTTACACCATTGCCAAGGTTGTGGGAGACAATGCATTTGAGCTCAACATTCCCCCATTCCTTGGCCTGCACTGATCCAGGTGGATGTTGGTGGCCACCCACCTATCCCATTTGGACCCCCACAACTGTCTCTTTCAGTTTTTCAGTTTCCTTAATTATAGCGCAGTTTACTATTTTTAGCAGTTTTTCGGGTCCTAAACTTCCGGAGCCGTTTTGAGGCCCTAAACGACGTTTTTTGGGAAATCTACCTCCACAAGTTTTTAGGTAAAAAATCATCTTTTTCGTCGTAGTCCTCGGAGAGATCTTTCCAACGGGCTATCATGCGCATCAAACGGAGATCGTATGCCAAAGTTACGACCCCAGGCAGTTGATGTACCAATTTACCCAAACGGGGCCCATAGTTTGGCGTTTCATCTTCTAGGGTTAGGTTTTGGAATGTTAAGGGTTTTCCATTGTTTCTCAATAATAAATAGGCCTTCGAGCCTCATTGTAAACATAGTTCGAAACAGTTCAGAGGCATGTAGCCGACACATCTCTTCTCAGAGATAAGCTACCATCGCCCTAGCTGGGTTATTTCTATTTGTAAGCATATTTCAGTATTCTCCATTAATGAAATGAAGTATTATTTCCGCTGCATCTCTATTTTTATGGTTATCACATCTCTGTATTTATGGTTATCTTTGTAATCTATTGCGTTCTTGCTTAAATCCGGATCAGTGGTATCAAAGCGGTCTGCTTTTTCTCTGTTTTTCTTTGCATGTCCCCAACGAGGTCGGGATATAAGGAGTCAGGGCTTGAATTGGTCGAACCTTTGCAAGACCAGCCTCGCAAATCTCGACGACCTCCCATGGCGGATGAGAAGAAAGATGAGGGGGCAGGAGATCCTATCAGAATCTTGCTCGAAGAAGCCCTTGAGCGGAAAAGGAACGCGATGATGGATAGCTTTGCGTAGATCCTTTAGCGGCTACCCAGAGGCGACGCATCGGCTTCCAACAACTATTCTGGAAACGCCACACCGTTTAAGGTACAAGTTGATTTTGAAATCCCCATCTTCGAGGGTCAAATAGATGCAGATGCCGTAGATAAATGGTTAAATCTGCTAGATGGGTATTTTTCTGTTCATGAATTTTCAAGTCGGGAAAAGATTGTTTTCGCTCTTCTCAAAGCAGCCCCCCACGTCAAGGACTGGTGGGAAACATACTGCGAGCAGAAGGATGAAAGTACAGGCTCACTGTTTTTAGCCGCCCCCACTTGGAATGACTTCCGGGATGCCATCAAGGAGCAGTACTACCCTGTCAAAAGCTATGAGGACAAATACATCAAATGGACCACACTGCGGCAAGGACGAGACCAAGATGTACCAGAGTTCACAAATATTTTTCATACCCTTCGCACACAGTTGGGTATCAAAGATTCTGAGCTGCATCTGGTACTCAAATACCGCGACTGCGTACACAGATACATCCAAGAAGAGATGGAGTTCTTGAACATCTCCTCACTCGGCACAACATACCGATACGCTGTCAAAATCGAGCAAAAGTTCAAACAGAAGAAGCGAGACTTTGGATCTGCAAATCCGAATCCCAAAGGACAAAGCCAAGGCGGGGTGACCCAAGACAACCCCTCTAAGCTGCAAGAAAAGAACAACACCACGAAGACGAAGAAGGACACAGGAAAGTGGTGTGAGTTCCACAAGAGTCCCACTCATAACACAAGTGAGTGTCGGAGCAAGCAGTCGCTGGTGGCCGAGTTAAAGGCTTCCAAATCAGATGCATGTTCTGACTCTGAGCCAAAACCCGACAAGGGGGATGGCAAAGGGAAGCAAATCATTAATGCGGATCCTAGTGCCACTGCTGCCACTGCCAAGATCCAGAAGAATGAGCCCGAAGAGCTAGAGGAGGGGGAACGTCTTTTCCACTCGCAGATGTGGGTGAAGGGTTCGCCGCTGCAATTCATTTTCGATAGTGGCAGCCAAAAGAACCTTGTTTTAGCAGAGGTCGTGAAGCGGTTGGGCCTACCAACTACGCCACACCCACAACCGTACAGTATCAGGTGGCTTCACGAAGGACAAGATCTCAAAGTTCACCAGCAGTGCCGCCTTCCCTACAGCATCAAGCCCTTCACAGATGAGGTATTGTGTGATGTTACACCTCTGGATGTTTGTGATGTACTATTAGGCCAGCCATACTTGTGGAGGTGACATGCTGTGTATGAGTCAAGGCCTCGTGCTGTCATTATTTCTTTGGATAATTCATTATACAGGATACCAGAGGTAGCTCCACCTACCACCACCTCTTTGATCACTGCTAAGAAAGGCAGCAAGCTCATCTCACAGACTAGGAAATTTATTTTCTATCTGGTTCGCTCCCAAAGTAAGGGGAAGATCGTTGCTACATCCATGACCCCCGCAAAGGGTTCCTCCACGCAGCAGCAGCAACATAGGGATACAGTCATGACAGAACACAGGAACAACTTCTCCTTACCCATAGGGGTACCACACAAGTTTCAGGTGGGCGAAAAAGTTTGGTTACATCTGCAGAGAGAACGCCGTACTAGAACCCATCAGAAACTCAGACCGCTTCAACATGGTCCTTACACCAGTAACAAGGCTATGGGAAACAATGCTTTGAAGCACAAGATTCCTCCATTCCTTCGCTTGCACCGATTGTTCAATGTGGACCATCGCCGACCATGCTTCCCACCATTTCTGGACACATAAGAGATTGCAGAACAGCTCACTGGAGACCCAGCTCAGCAGAAGCTTCCTCATCTCAAGGAGGAACTCAATGCAATGGGGACCATTGCTTCCTAAGGGGGGAGGAATGATCCAGGTGGATGTTGGTGGCCACCGACCTATCCCATTTGGACCACCACAACTGTCTCTTTCAGTTTTTCAGTTTCCTTAATTATAGCGTAGTTTACTATTTTTAGCAGTTTTTCGGGTCCTAAACTTCCAGAGCCGTTTTGAGGCCCTAAACGATGTTTTTTGGGACTTTTCCATCGTATTCCTCGGAGAGATCTTTCCAATGAGCTATCATGCGCGTCAAACGGAGATCGTATGCCAAAGTTACGACCCCGGAAGTTGATGTACCAATTTACCCAAACGGGGCCCATAGTTTGGCGTTTCATCTTCTAGGGTTAGGTTTTGGAATGTTAAGGGTTTTCCATTGTTTCTCAATAATAAATAGGCCTTCGAGCCTCATTGTAAACACAGTTTGAAACAGTTCAGAGGTATGTAGCTGACACATCTCTTCTCAGAGATAAGCTACCATCGCCCTAGCTGGGTTATTTATATTTGTAAGCATATTTCAGTATTCTCCATTAATGAAATGAAGTATTATTTCCGCTGCATCTCTGTTTTTATGGTTATCACATCTCTGTATTTATGGTTATCTCTGTAATCTATTGCGTTCTTGCTTAAATCCGGATCATGCACCCAGTGTTCAATGTGGATCGCCTTCGACCATACTTCCCACCATTGCTAGACACATCAGACATTGCAGAACAACTCACACCTACAGAGTTAAATCCAGATTGCATGGAACAAGCCACAACTGATCGGATCATGGACACATAGATCAAGAACACCTAACAACAAAGGATCAAACTATATCAAGTTGTCAAAGCAAGCCAACTCCTTCGCCAGGGCAAGTGGCTCACTAGGGACCAAGTTTAACAAAAGTTTCCTCATCTCATGGAGGAAATCAATGAAATGGGGACCATTGCTTCCTAGGGGGGAAGGAATGATCCAGGTGGATATTGGTGGCCACCCGCCTATTCCACTTGGACCCTCGCCATTGTTTCTTTCAATTTTCCAGTTTCCTTATTTGTAGCACAATTTACTATTTTTGGTAGTTTTTTCGGGTCATGAACTTCCAAAGTCGTTTTGAGGCCCTTATCGAATTTTTTTGGGAAAACCAGGAGAAACATGGGTCATAGATCGATGTTTCTCACTCAAAAGCTGTAGTCCTCGGATATATATTTCTAATGAGGTATTGTGCGCGTCAAACAAAGATTGTATGCCAAAGTTACGACCTGGGAAGTTGATGTACCAATTTACCCAAACGGGGCCCATAGTTTGGCACTTCATCTCCTAGGGTTTAGTGTTTGGATGTTTAGGGTTTTCCATTATTTCTCAATAATAAGTAGGCCTTGGAGCCTCATTGTAACACATTTAAAAGGCATGTAGCCGCCACATCTCTTCTCAGAGATAAACTACCATCGCTCGAGCTAGTCTTATTTCCATTCTGTTTGTAAGAATATTTCAGTATTTGATATTAATGAAATGAAGTTTTATTTCTATTGTATCTTTGTATTTATGGTTATATCTTTAATTTGTTGTGTTCTTGTTTAAATCCGGATCAATATGCTAAGCAACTTAAAAATTGTGATTCCAATAAATATTTACTGAATATCAAACCCTAAAAATATATTTGAAAAATGACCAAAATGTAGAATAATGACACTATTTGAATTTTTTTTACCCACTCACCCCACACACAACATTTAAATATTTTATTCATGAATTATATTGTCCACATTAAACTGTGTTTTTTGTTATTAATATATCTTTAAATACTTCGAAATATACTATTATTTTTTTTTCAAGGAAAAATCGCAACTTTTTATTAATAAAAACAAAAAGTTACATTTGTATATGCACAATTACATTCATATATTTTCCTAAAGACAATTGTATGTGCTTAAAGCACCCATTGTATCCATGCTACAAAAAGAACCTTTAACCAATTAAATTGGTTTTTTCCTTTTTACCATTTTTCTTTTGAACTTTGTGCCAAACCCCAGAGTTTGGAGAGGACATAACAATGCTAAATCTTCTCCTTCTGAAATTATTGGCACATCCTTGTCTGAATCTGAGCTCTTTGAGATGTGTGTTCTCTTTGTTCCACCTGTTCCTTGGATTTCACTCTTTTCTCCGTGATGATTATCAAGACTTTGGAACATCGCTAGACTAGTAGAAAACTCTGCATGTTCGGATGGTCCCTTCTATGCATGTTCTCCCACATTGTGAGAAACTGGTTGATTCTGTGCCTCTGGTTGTTGTTGTCTCTCATCCTTTTCTTCCTCTTCAGCATATGAAAGAGGCAGATCTCAAAATTTCCAACCCTTTGGATTTTTTGGCCTCTTCTTTGCCCTTTTTTTGTTTGTGGACAAGAATTTTGCAAGTGCCCTGTCTGTTAGAAGATCCGACACCTGAAAGCAATGTTTTCAAAATCTAACCATTGTGTCCACTTAAATTCTTGGTGGATCAGATGGCTACGATCTAGTAGACCTTTGCTCAGGTCTATTCCCACACATATACATGCAAAAGTAAAAATACCTTTGTCCATTCTTTCCCAATCCAGCTTCAGAAATCTTCCCAATGAGTTTCCAATGCCTTCTAGGACTTGGTGATGCCAAAAGGGGAGAGGGATATCATGTAATCTTACCCAACTAACATATTTGTAACTAACATTGATGTGGCATCGAACCCAGGAAACCATGGAGTGAAAAAGAGACATGCCCTTCCCCAAAACCATGGTCCTTCATTTAGGACATAATCCATATATTTATGAGTGTCAAATTGAACCACAAATACACCTTTTGTACATAGATAAATATTGCAATTTTTAGTCTAGCTGAGGTAGATCCATTGATGGATATCCTCTGAATTGGGAAAAAAGCCATTAAAACGACATATAATAGCTCTGGCTTGTAGAACAGTGAAGAGACCACTCACTTTAGGTAAGTTAATTGGTAGATCAGGAGATTTCTCCATCTTGTCAACTAGGTAGGGTCTTGGAATTGTCAGATTTGGGGGTTGTTTATCTGTTGTGGCATTTCCCCCTCTCACTGCATCCTCAAACGAAACTGGACCTTTGGCAGCTGATGATGATGGATCGTTCGTTCTAGGAGCTCCTCCTCGTAATGTTAAATTTGTAATAATAGTAGAATTACACTTGATGCCGTAATCTCTTAGATTGATGTCATCTTGAAGTGATTTGGCCTCAAAAACCAGGTTTTGGATGTTTGTAGGGATACCCAGTTTTTCATGCACCTCCATTTTCAACTTTGATACCAGATCTACTGGCTGAGCCTCTATAAGGAATGAATTTCCATTTAGATCCTTAAAAAAAATTATAACACCTCTTCGCGGGCCTGACCTGAATCTTGATATTTACAGCTCGGATTTGGAGGGAAAGTGGTCCATATCGTAGATCTAGGATGATACCTGAATCCTCCAACTAGATCCATATTTGCGAGAGCATAAATATGGGGATCTAGACACCACCTAATCCATGCATCTTTCATGCTTTGCCCTGATCTCATATATGTTTCCAACAAGCGGCCTAGCGATAGATCCAAAGTCACAAGACTTGGATATGATCTCCATAGTCTGATAACATCGCCATGATGACATATTTCCTCACCGTGATGCCATATTTTCCCGCCCCTTCTAGATACTGAACTTGAAATATGGAGATTTGACAGATCCGAGCTGAAATAATTAATATTCAAATAATTAATTAAAGTCCTATATTGAAATATTTTAATAGGTATAAGAATTATATCTCTTCCTCAAGCAAAAGTGAAAATATAAGTTTTTTTTTTTTTTTTTTCAAATTAATTTCTTTGTTTAAAATTGATATAAAATTATGTTATTTAATATGGAAAAAAAATGAAATATCATTCATCATGGGTTGTAATATACACAATAAACTGATAGCATAGTGAGAGGGATTATTGATGGTTTTTTTTGTTTTGTTTTGTTCTTAAATAGTCAACATTACTTTTTTGTTTAAGGGATATTTTATTTTTATTTTTATGTTGGAAGAAACTACACAAAAGGAATTAGACATCTCCCTTACGCTCTAAAATGTGCAACAATCAATAATAATTTTAATTAAAAATTAACTAAATATGCATATTTTATTTTATTTATTTAATTTAGTAGACACATCTCCCTCATTATAATGCACCTCTCAAAATACATATATATAACAAAAAAAATGATATATATATGAAAGACTTTCGGAGCTGATGCAAAGAATAATAGTGAAATGGAGAATGCGCTCTGAGGGCTCACGTTTCTTCACCAGCGGCAGAGGCATGGCGAGATCTGCCAGGGGCATGGCGAGATCTGCCAGGCTGCGGAGGAAAAACCCATCAGGGTCAAAGCCAGGCTCCCCACGTCTAGGACTTTCATCTGCTTCTGATTCATGCTCATGCCCACGTGCTAGGTCAAGGCCCCTTAGCTCATTTTATGCTCCCTGCAGACTCAGGCCTAGGAGGCGTAGCCATATGCTGCTCAGGGAAAGCCCAATGCCGAGAGACACGACATCACTGATGCGTAATCTAGGAGCGAGAGATCTGAGGGTGAGGGCAGCCGAAATACCCTCTTGCGCTGAAGTGGCTTCTCTGCTCGGCGGCGGGGAAGATATGGCAGATCTGGACAGGGTTTTCACCTCCCAGACAATAGAAACAAAGGCGGCCATGCAGAATACGCCAGACAAATGCTGATCCGAAACAACCATCATTCAAAAATGGACAGATCCATTCATGGGCAAGGATTGATTGCTCTTGAGCCAGATTGGAATTTTATCCATGGATGGAGACACAGCCCATCAGATCTGAACTACCAGAAGATAGATCTGCCCTCGATCTGGAAGGATTTACCCGAATCAGCAATGCCCAATATCGTTCCGCTAGCGCTAAAATAAATGGAGTCAGAGGGTTGCATGAAAAATCTGGTAGCTTACTTCTTGATCTTTTGCTTCAAGCATTTGGGCTTTTAACAACTGATCCCCATCCCATATTAAGAGAAAAGCTCTACATGAGGACGGTCCTGGATTATCTATAGGTTATACCGGATCATGTGGGAATACTACGAGCCTGCAAACAAATCGGACCAGATTCACAACAAGTTTTGGCGCTTGGACAAGAACAATAGGAAGAGGTGATCATCTCATCACTAGATCTTGAAGCCCTGATAGTAGAGATGTTGGAAGGTAATCAAATTACCCTTTTTATTAGAACTATGGAAGGAAACACAGTATGCATAAAAATAGGGAGCTGGGAGGAGATCAAAACCCTCAAACAAAGGATACAATAAAGGTTGGGCATTCCACGTTACAAACAACTCTTGATCCACGTAGGAAAAGTATTACAGGAGGAACACAAGATAAAAGAATACGACATAGGCAGAGACTCAACTATCTACCTCAACACAAGACTCTGTGGTGGCTGCTCTGGAACAAGCTCCAAAGGACCAGTTTCTTTCAAAGATGCAGTAAAGGGGAAAATGGGGTCTCAAATACAATCAGAACAGCAAGCCATAGCTCCTGGTGCCTACATCGTCGAGCAGACAACTCAAAACCCAGCTCTATCGATCGCTATACCTGAGGTAAATGAAATACATGATGATTATTTATCAAAAGCAGTGATATGCAAATTTAATGGGTTTTGGCCTAAACCGGAAGCCCTAAGTCAATGGATTTACTCCATATGGACATAAAACTGTGATATACACTTGTGCTCTAAAGGTTTTTTCATTGTCAAATTCTACACAGTCAATGACAAGGAATATGCATTGAATGAGGGACCATGGTTCTGGGGTAACGCTGGACTTTTCTTGACATCATGGTTTCCGAAATTTGATCCAAATACCATGGTGGTCTCCAAAATGCCTGTGTGGGTTAAACTATATAACCTATCGCTACATTTTTGGCACATCAAAGTATTAGTAGGCATTGGAAATGCTCTGGGGAAATTTTTAAAAGTAGACAGTGAGCATCTTACCAAGGACATCTACACCGTTGCCAGAATCTGCGTGGAGGTTGATCTCAGTCAAGGGTTACCAGATCGCATCCTCTTATTCCACGATGAAAAGCAATGGTCCCAGCCTCTTGATTATGAAAACATTGCCTTCAGATGCCACATTTGTCATCAAACTGGTCATCTACAAAGTGCTTATCCACAAAACAAAAAAGACAGGAAAAGAAGACAACCTCCAAAGCCAAAAGGATGGTAGTTTTCAGCCGCTCCAGTAGAGGATATAGAAGAGGAAGAAAATGCAGAAATTACCACAAATACCACATTCCAAGAAGAAGAACACCCAGAAGCCAAACAACCAGGAAATATCCCAGCTTTCAATGAACAAAGCACTCAATTTAAATCACAAAATGATGAGAACCAGAACTGCTCTGCGTTAGTTCCAAGGACAACCGACTCACAACAGAAAAGTGAGCAACTCATTCCAGGGAAAGAAATCGGTGGCAGTAAGCGAATACACTCAACAGAAAGCTCAGATTCCGACAAAGAAACCCCAACTACTACCACAGAGGCAGAAATGTCCATTGTAACTTCCACTCCCAACACTGGAGGTTGGCGGAAAGTGGAAAAAAAGAAAGGTAGGAAAGCATAGATAGTTTATAAATGATTGTTCTTTTAGATCCTGTGTATCAGGACAAGTTTATACAACATATGCTAATTTAGCATCTACAACATGTAATTTTGCTCAATATGAATAAAATTACGATTTTTCCATTGGAAAAAAATATAACAAAAAAAAATAATATTGATCATATGTATATGAATAAATTAAAACATAATAATAATAAAAAAATCAATGCTGGCCATAAATAAAATATTTCAAAATTCACCTTAATTTTACATCAAATTTATATAGAGATAAAATAATTGAAAGTAAAAAAATGAAATAATTTACTTTTTTAGTACGAGGGAGATATGTAATTTCTTTGGTTCTTAATATGGAGTTGACAAATAACATGTAAAAATACTATTATTGATATTATACATGTATAATTCATATTATGTTTAGTTGACATGATATATATATATATATATATATATATATATATATATATATAGATATATATATATATATATATATATATATATATATATATATATATATATATATATATATAACAGAAAATGGTGGCAAGGATAAAAAAAGATATTTCAATGTTTATATTAAATAACATAATTTTATATCAATTTTATAAAGAAAAATAAAATAATTTAAATTAAAAATTTCCTTATATTTTCACTTTTCACTGTGAAGGACAAGGAAAATTTTAGGGGTGAAATTTAGATAATTAGCTATTTTTTGGACATTTAGAAGAAAAATATTTGCACATTTGGGTAAAAATTCACTTATTTTTTTACATATATATGATTAAATGGATGATATTTGCCAAAATTTGACCAATTTTAATTGTAAATTATATGTTTTTCCTTGGTCGACTTGCATTTTGTTGATGTATGTTTTCTTTGCATGATCCTCCTTGGATTAATCCATCCACCTTGGGACCTTGCGAATTTTCGTGGCCAATTCAATAATGGCCATTGATGGATCAAAACTTCCCACTAGGAGATTGACAGACCCCATCAATTTCAATTATTGGCAAGGACATAAAAAACCATTGGACTTGTGCACTATATTGCTTCACTACTTGGGGTAAATTTACATTTTTTCAAGCTCTTACAACTTCATATCACCCTATCTATTCCTTCAAAGCTTGGCTAGAACAATATGCATCTAACATTATTTTTATGGTCTGGAGTTGGCTCATTTATGGCAAGGCCAATCAATGTTGCTCATTCATTTACTTCCAATATTGATGGTTCAAACAATTTTAGTAGGGTGACATGTACCATTGAATAAATGCCCATTTAAGGTGACATATTTAGTTTGAATGCATTGCCACCAACTTGCTCCAAACTATTGAAGGGCCCACCCTTGATAGGTTTGAGCATTTTGTTTGATCCATGAAAGTGTGCTTTGGAAAAAGTGCACCATGATACCAATTTGTTAGTTTCAAATGCACGATCTTGCCTTCATTTTTCAAGTCAAGTCTTGTCTCTAAATTGAGAATCCTTTAAAGCTCTTCATAAATTTTCATGAAATTTGTTTATGCATTCAATAAAATGGATGGACTTAACATGCTCAATGTGGTTATGTTTGTGATATTTTTTTGTGATTATAAACCAAATCAATAGGGGTTCATGGCAGAAAACAAAGAAAAATATTAAATGGATAAAGATTTGTTGCTTCATGAATGACCTTGTTATATTACCATTGAATCTATTAGAGGGACTCATTTTGTGTATCTATATGCTTCTATTTATATAGGAGAATAAAATTATACTAGTGAGACATTAACCCATTTTAATATGTTCATCCCTAATTGGATGAAATGTAGTACACCTCACATTGAACTTGTTGGTCAAAAAAATGTTGAAAACCCATTATACTTGTTTGAAATAATAATTGTAGGTAACTTAAACACAACCACTTGTGCAAAACACATTTTTTCACTTATGTCTTGGTCATTGAAGTTTTTTAAGAAATAAACATAGAAATCTCACTAAATCCATCAAAATTCACAAAAATTGGTTGTGATGTCATCTTGTCTTTGAAAGGTACAATAACTAGGGTAAACAACCCCCCCTTTTTAATATTTAAATATTCTATGCAATACATGTTGTCATTAATTTCTCAACATCCACTTGTAAATGTGGCCATTAAAAGCACAATGCAAAATATCCAAGGTCTTATGCATGCTGAAATGTCTTGTGACCCTTAAACTATGTGTTTTCCCTCAATAAGAACATTCATCATTCTTCTCTTGGAAGAAGAATCTATGCATAGTGATATAATATACAATATTTGACATGGAGTCCTTGTTCAATGCGCCACAACTTATTTGCATCAACACCCCTTTGTGCTTCCATTAGCTGAAAATATTCACGGGAAATAACACACACATCCATAAAATTCAAAGTGTCAAATGTTCCACATTACATCAAATGTGGCATTGATACCACCAGATGTCTTGGTAAGGAATCTAGATCTAGTTTTTGATGCCTCTTCTGTACATAATGAAAAAGTTAAACCATTGTAGGTATGACATCCAATTGAACCATTGAATTTGTTGAAACTTGGACAAAGTTAAAAAATATAGCACTTTATGATTCAATTGTATCATTAGTTCCGTATTGAGCTAGTCTAATATTTGATTTCTTACATGCTAGCATAGATCTTTATCATACATTGAGAACTAAAGAATTTCTCCCATAAAAGTTTATGAGTGATAGAAAAATGGTGTACTTTTCTACAATAGTGCCACTCCCATGTCATACCTCATGGTATCAATATCAATCTCAAAAGAAAGTGTCAAATTTATTTTAAATCCCAACATTGAAGTAATTCCATACCTTCTTAAAAGCTTCAAATGAATTCGCGTTATTTTCATACAGGTAAACCTTCTTGCCCTTAGTCAATGTATGCAATGGTTTTGTTATCTTAAAAACCTTCTAAGGAGCTCACTAAATCCATAAAACTCCTAATTTTAAATAGTTACATTATTAGGGGTGGTTAATTGAGGATTCATTTTTCCTTGTTTGGGTTAATAATGAATCCCAAATAAAATATCCCCTTCATACTTTCATGTGCTTTCCCAAATACAATATCCCTTCATATTAGATTCACGTGATTTCTCAAATAAAGTATTTACTTCATACTAGCTTCACATGCTCTAATAAGTTTCCTTGTAACTTATGCTCCCTCAAAGTTTTCATAATCCTTGTTAAATGTTGCAGGTTCTCTTCATAATCATGATTTAAGACCAATATTCAATCCAAATAGATAACACCAATGTAAGTGATTCCCTCTATGCTACAAACCCTCATATCTATATCACTTCCCTTCCCTTCCCTTCCCTAACTCTAATTCAAGGTCCAATGTTTCTACTTATCTCCATCTATTAATTCCCCCAAGTGCTTAATCTATATCTTGTATGTCTCCTTTTATCTACATGAATTCATACTTAGTCCTATTCTCTCCATAATCTATGCTCAATGACCCTAATAACAATTTGAAACCTACTATTATTACTTCCTCAACTGCGTCCATTATATCTAATCATTGTAAAATCCATCCTACATCACCAAGTTTTATATCGACACAGATTATGATTTACTCTACTACTTCTATTTTTCTTATGTTCTCAATGACCAATTATTTTTATTGTTTAGTAGTGGCATTGTATAGGAACAATGTTATGGCTGAACCCAACCTATGATCCTTCCTATATTCTTCATTTCCTTTCAAAATTAGATTACATTATCATTCCTATTAGCACCACTTCCTTAACATGTTCTATTAATTCCGTAAATGAATCCAACAAAACTTTATTTGTGTCTCTTGTTGCTACAGGAAACGAATCCTCCAATCCTGCCTAGTATATACACTTTATAACCCCCCTCCCAGTAAATTCACACTAGACCCAAGTTGTTGAGCGATGGAAAAGGTATGCATTTGCCATTTATTTCTTTATCTTTTCCTTTGAATCATAACTCCTTTACATTCTAAAATGGTAATATGTTAAAGAATTATGGTATAATTAAGGAGATTTGTGATTGATACAAAATAACTGATTATTGTCTTTTTCTATACGGAAAATGAAGGAAATGGAAAACCACTATTCGGGAGGAAAAGACAAAGCAGAAGCAACTGCTGTCCCTTCCCTAGGAAGCCGTATCCAGACAAGGAGATCAAGATTGGAGCGCATAATACAGGAGAAGAAAGGGAAATCACAGCATCAGCGCAAGAAGACAATACGATAAACTGGAAATCAAAGATAGAGCGAACCCCTCAGGATCCTTTGATCTTGAGGGATCGTTGCTTCAGAACTTATCTGTACTCTTGATATATTCACCTGGCCATTATAAAAAGGGACAACGCTTATAGCCTAGGAGGGGAATGTATTATCATTTTTTCAGAACTTACTGTTATGCTGTTACTTTGATCATTGACTCTTGTTGGTTAAAACAGAGTACGATTGCTTGTAAACTTTTTATACATGGTTAATACATAAATCAGTTGCTGTTCCATTCCTTCCTACTGAATTAGCCCGGCAGTGCTTCACTAGCGGCTAAGGGCCCGGCCCTGGTGGATCCACTTGCTACCTGTACCATTATTTTACAGTTCCAGTCGTGTGATGGTTTGATTTACTTTTCATTACCTTGAATCACATTGCTTTACAGTGTCCTATCTTCACAAGTTCTAATACTTTATGGAATCATTTTATTGCATAAATTGTGATTGAATCGCGTTGTTGTTCCCTTCCTATCATAATGATATTATTATCCTTTACCACTTATATCGTTATTCATTTTTGTTATAAAGTCTCACAGTTCATTACAGATCGTTGTTCGTTTGGCTTTGCTGTTCATTTCTATTAAGTTAGCATTGATGTTCATTTCCATTAAGTTAGCATTGTTGTTCATTTCCCTTTAGCGTTGCTGTCCATTTATATTAAGTTAGCATTGCTGTTCATTCATACCAGATAGGTGTTATTTCTTTCCTGCAAGTATTTGGTTTTGCTTTTAAGCATTTTTCAGTAAGCGTGTTTACTACATTTCTGTTAGCAACATTAGTAATCTATCATTTCCAGTTAATTGCTTTAGTGTGGAGTGTAAGATCAACAATTGTAAAGGACATTGGCTATCGCTGTCTAAGTTCTCAGATTGTGGATCTTGTTTATATTTGATTTCATTTATATCAGTTGACAGAGGAAAGAGTTATCACTACTGCATCCTTGACTGATGAATTGCTGTAGTTTTCTAAGTGAATGATTTAAGTTCCAGAGCATTAAGTTTCTTTTGATTGCAATTAGATTTTATTTCAAGCATCCATTTACTCTTGTATTTAGCACTATACTGCAAATTAGAAAACATTACTCTTGAAACAAATTGCCCGCCTTAGACTGAGTACACTCTTGAAATAAAAAATCGTACCTGGATTGATAATTAATGTAGGATAAATAGGAGTTCAAAAGACACCTTTTATACCTCAACATTTTGGCGCCATTGCCAGGGAGAGTGTAGCCATTTGTTTAAAAAAAAAGAAAGAGAGTAGTGTGCATTTGATAAGTGCCTGCTAGGAGAGAATTGGGTATTAAAAACGAAAGGTAAGAACCTGCGTACGAAGCTTGTAACAGCCCTGCTCCCCTACTCGCTTTCCTGCAGATTTTTTGATTACTTTGGATAGAAATAAGTATTCGAGTTGTGTGCATGAATAAGCAGAAAAAGCATGAAAAGAATCCAAAACCACTACCCAAACCTGATAAAGCTGAGGGACCAGTGACCCTTGGCCATTCGACCTTTATAGACGATATCATCAAGAAAGTAGAATCTCAGCCATCAGTAGGTCCTAGAAAAGTTTCTTATAGACAACCTACTAGCTCCCTTCGAGCCACAGAATCACCATCTATAGCCTTTGCTGAGGTACATAGCCAAACAAAAGAAATCGAGCAAGATTTTCAAGAAATTGAGAATTCTCGCCCAATTTCTTTACAAGAAGGGAACTCTAGTAATCTCTGTGAAGGAGGAGGAGAAACAAGGGAAATAGAAGAACCAAGATCCCCTCTTGGAGTAGTTCAAACACTAAGCAGCCCAGATAAGGGAAGTGCTATCAAGATCATCCAAAACAAAGCTGAAGAACCTGAAAAGCCAAAATTCCCCCAGATAATAGTTCAACAAGGAACATTCATCATCCCAGACCAAGGAAGTGCTGTTAAGGCCATTCCTACTCCTTCTAGTCAGCCTAGGAATAACTCCCTAGAAATCCAAAAAGGATATTGGCATATATTTGATCAAATGGCCTAGAACCAACAAACACCTCAAACTTCCACACTGCAATATCCCATTGTAGATACTGCAGTTAATGCACCTATGAAGGCCATTCCTCTCCAGCATATTCCTACATTCCATGGCCTAACATCGGAAGATCTAGATGCATTTCTGTTTGAATTCGATGTATTATGCTGGGGGTATGACTATACCACCGATCCCCAGAAGCTAAAACTATTTCCATCCATATTAAAAGGAGTAGCTTTACGATGGTTTATGGGGTTAGGTGGAGGTGTTATAAATGACTGGGATCAGATGAAAGGGGTTTTTCTAAAGAAATATCAGGATTATTGTAGGTCTAGAGAATTAAAGGATGAAATATTTCAAATGACAGCCAGACCTAATGAAACATTGGAGGAATATGTAGAACGCTTTCAATACAATCTCCAGAGATCTCCTTATGCATCTTTACCCTTACCTAACAATGTGTTAAAAACTACATTAATTAAAGGGATGAAGGAACAATGGGTTGAAACATTAAACATTATGGGAAAAGGTGACATATATCAGGAAATTTTTGCTGACATTATTGATTTATGTATCAGGAGTTCGAGAGGCAGTACAAGGCTAAAACCGACAGAACGTGACATAATCACAAGGGACAACAAGATCTCCGGTGGAGGTGTAACTCGCATAGAAATTGGGAATCTACTAGAAGACTTAAAAACCGATATTATAGGGACTCTAACAACGCAAATCGACATTATGCAAGCTAAACAAAAGCAAGCAGAAGCAGAGAAAAATTTGGAAATATTCTACCCAATATGTAGAAAGAAGCATAGCCATAAAGAGTGCTCGCTGGATACATTCCAAGTCTATGCCATCTGCACGAAAGACCACTCCACAGAAAACTGTCCCTCACTCCCGGGCCAGAAAGCAGTCTACAAGGAAGCGAAAGAAGAAACAGAACCAGTGTACCTACTCAATCAGCGCCGTCAATGGAAGCCACGACAAATAGGTATGCCTGTTGATCCATCCTCTTCTTTTCAATCTCCTCAATATAATGCTCAACAATATAATGGAATATGGCAAAATTAGCCACCTTTCCCCAGCTGGTCACAATAGCCATTTCCTACATCACCATGGCCAAATCAAACAAATCAAACCAATTGGCCAAAATTCCCTTACTGTCCACCATTTTGGCAAAATAATGCATATCCGACACAATGGTGACCCTCCACCTCGCAGAGTCAAACCTGGCAAAGACCTATGAATCAGCCAGCCGGAACGATTCCTCTCCCTCAACCTACACTGCCAGCACCATATACATTGCAACAAAATCCTCAAACCAACTTAAGACCGCAACTCCCAGCCCAACCCAACCCAAACCCTAATAATAGACCGGTTCAATCTGTTCAAATAATCGAAGCACCAGAACTAGAAACCGAGTTAAGGGAGTGCAACGACCTTCAATTAAGGTCTAGGCACATAATAGAAACAGAGGGAGATAAAAATGCTCAAGTTGAAAATCCGTTACCTTTAGAACAACCACTACAAGAAGAGGATGTGGTTAGACAACAAACTCATGACTAAGCGACCACTTCTTCTCCCCCATTCCCAGAATGACTAATCATACCGCACCCAATAGAACATCCTGACTTTGATCTTCTGGGAGAACTAAGAAATTTGTGTATAAAGATCCCACTCCTCCAGGCTTTTCAAGATATTGTTGAATTGAGGCTTATGTTATCCATAACATTTATAAGAAGAGTTTTGGCGTAAATCACATGTAGAAAACCTTTGTCGACGTGTTTCGAACCAACTAGTGTGGTTCATCGTTAGGACAAGTTGAGGAGTCAGATCATGGCTGCAAATTAAATAGGGAGAGCAAATCTTCCAAACGGATAGGTTGACTAGGTTGACCATCAACGGCTATATAAAACGGCTAGATTATATAATAATATTAAAATGTTAATAAGTCAAAGGTAATAACTTATATTAATAGAATAATAATATAATTATAGTAAATAATTTACTTCTAATAACTAATTATAATATATTATATATTAGAATGTTATATTTATTTAATTAAAATATTTTACTTAGGTTATTAAATTAATTAATTTAATTCTTTTTTTAATTTATTTAATCATATAAATACTAGGGATAAGTAAAAGGGAGTTTTTTATATACTAGAACGTTATAATATATTAAATTACTTAATTCTAATTTATTTAATCAATTGAATGGCTAGGGATAAGTAAAGGGGGGTTTATATATTAGAATGTTATTCTATTTTATTTTATTTATTTATAATTTTTTTTAAAATTAATTTATTTAATTCCTTGTTAATTTATTTAATCATTTAAATCACTAGGGATAAGTAGAGGGTTTTTAATAATAATGATTTAATGGAATAAATTATTTTTGAGTATTGGTTAAAATTAATTTTTATTTTATATGTTAAAGGTAGAAGCTTAATAACAAATAGGATTAATAATATTAAGAAAATTTTGATAAGGAAATAGTAATAAAAATAAAATTTAGAACGAGCGACAAATTTTAAATACAAGAAGGACAAGAACAGGACAATTAGTAAAAAACTTAACCAAAGGAGAAACCCTAGGAGGATGGAAAAGACAACTATAAGGAGAAGGAACCGGGAAAAAAAGGGGAAACCTCAAAAACCAGAAAAGGTAAAAAGAGGGGGGGAAGGGGGGAAAGGAAGGCAAGACTAAGAAGAAAGGGCAGGGATCCAACAACTACTGATCTTAAATAAATATAACATTCTAATATATAATATATTATAATTAGTTGTTAGAAGTAAATTATTTACTATAATTATATTATTATTCTATTATTATAAGTTATTACCTTTGACTTATTAACATTTTAATATTATTATATAATCTAGCTGTTTTGTATAGCCGTTGATGGTCAACCTAGTCAACCTAGCCGTTTGGAAGATCTGCTCTCCCTATTTAATTTGCAGCCATGATCTGACTCCTCAACTTGTCCTGATGATGAACCACACTAGTTGGTTCGAAACGCGTCGACAAAGGTTTTCTACATCTGATCTATCCAAGATATCCCAATCTACGCAAAAACCATCAAAGAGTTATGTATAAAAAATCCAAAGAGGAGAATAACAACTAACCCAACCGTCCAAGTAGTCGGCACCCTATTTGACTTACTATCAGGAAGAGAGGCACCCATAAAATATGAGGACCCAGGGAATCCTATAGTTACGGTGCAAATCAATGGACACTCCTTTCCAAATGCCTTAGTTGATTTAGGAGCTGCAATTAATATTTTAACAACCACCACTTGTCAAAAGCTTGGTATTACATCATTAGATCCAACCACAACCTTATTGGAGTTGGCTGACCAATCGGTAGTCAGACCAGAAGGCACACTACATGATGTAATGGTCTCTGTAGACTCCTGGGAATACCCTGCAGACTTTCTGATAATTAATCCCAAAGACCGGCTATATGGACACCCTTTAATTGTTGAAAAGTGTGCAACAAGAAATGCTTGTTGAGAATGCAACAAGATGATGGAGCTTAGTGAAAAGAGTCGCCTTCACTAAGTGGGCCCGCAGGCAAATTATGGCGCAAGTTCTATTTTTGGATCCCAGCCAGGGATGATCACAGCAGGAGTGACCACTGTTGGATACCTATACCAATAGGTTTCATATTTCATGATTGGCAAGGGAGAGTCCAAATATGCTCTGCTTTGATATCACAAAGATCCCATATTTCCTAAGAAAACAAGAGGTGTGTAAAGTGTTTCAAATGTTGATCACCTTATTTCAATTTTGGTGGATGATCCAACAGTTTAACCTGGATCATGCCATGTTTCAATTTTGAGTTATAGAATAGAGAAAGAAGTCTGTCCAAACTGCTTAATCTTGGCAGACAAGTAGTTCAGGTAGAGAAGAAAAGGCTCCCAACAGCTTAATCTGGGACCTTGGAAGAGATAAGGGTAGAAGTAGATAGAAAAAACAAAGAAAAAGCCAAAGAAAAGAAAAGGCAAGTAAGGGTCTGCAAGTCCAAGTGCACCCTCCAAGAAGAAATAAAAATGCTAGGCAAGTAGCTGGGTAGGTAGCTGGGGTTGCAGAAAGGTTATCCCTATCATTGCAAGAATGGTGATGGTGAGCATCCCAAAAGATACAGCAGGAAGCATGACTAATTTCCCTCATTCCCCTCCAATTTCATTTCTAACATTCCCCCATCAGCTTAGATTCATGAAAATAACTAAGTTTTCATGGTGGTTCTTAATCTTTAAAAGCCACATTTCTTGTCTAAAAATCTTTTCATTTTGATCTACTCTCAAAACCAAGTTTGTTTCACATAAACTTAAATGGTTTCCCCCTCCACTCACCCTCTCATCCATATTAACTCTAATTCTACTATGTAAATCCCCTATATTACCTTTTCCCCTACTAGTATTAAACACCATGGTGTATAAATCCCAGCATTATCTACATATTCTCCTTTTGGCATTATAGCCAAGTAAATGGTCTAAGGGGACTTCAGTCCACCTGGGACTGTGGTCAACCTTGTCTTGGATGTGCTCTGACCTCTGGTTACGAGCAGAAATCCTGTCCCTCAACCCTCATCGTCTCCCTGCTGAAAACGCACAAAACCCCGTTTTCCTATATAAACCCTTGAAAAAGCCCAAAAAACCCAAAAAATGCGAAAAAACCCACTTTCCTATAGTCCTCCGCCCAATCATTGAATTGAATATTTTATTGCGCTGGCGGGACCCCCCCCCAAACATGCTCGACCAGTCGGAAGGCCCGCCAGCCGTCAGATCTCCGTCGCCCGGATCTAAAGGTGGGCGGTCATTTTCACTCCCCGACCTGCCGACCTTTAGCGTCCGGGGAAAGTGGTTTTGGCCATCCCGTACAGGGGACGCGTGGCAGGCGGTGGGGTTGTTCGGAGCCCCCCTCCCCGTTACCGCCTTTGCCCAAAGGTGGTGCGGGGAACTCGCTTACCGCCACCCCTAATACCACTCTCCTCCCACGTCATTTGCACGTCACCCTGACGTCACCTCGCCAGTGCCCGCCCCAGCGTCCCGTGGCCCTCCACGCGGACCCGCCACTGTACCCGCCCGCCACCGTGTCCTGCCACCCTGGCAAACACCTCAGCCGCCACGTCACCTCCGTATCTGGGCCCCCGCCATGACGTCATGCTGACGTCATCGGTGGAAAAGCGCCACATGCACACTTTTGCCAAATTTAACGATTTAAACGACTAAATGAGTTGTTTTCGCTCATTTTCATGCGAAGGAGAAACTAGCCGTTGCCAACAGCTGCTGCGAAACCTCTCACTCAGCCATCAAATTCGACAATTCGACCATTCAAAGTTCAGAATTCGACGGCACTAAGTCTCCACAACCCTGCCCGCGAGCTTCCAAGTCGATTTTTCAGGTATTTTGCCATTTCCTTCCACTTTGCCCATGAATTCCAATTCTCTGTAGAATTCACCATTAAAGACTGGTAAATTCACTTAATTCAGCTCCACCTGATCACCTAAATCAAACCCAAGCAACCTGCCCCGTCCCTAAGCCACAATTTGACATTGGAGCAATCAGTTCGCGGGTTAAAACTGCAAAATTGCCCCCGAGGTACTCGGCATTGTTCCCTTTTGCCAAGTACAGGCCACCTGCACTCTTCCTAAAGAATTATCACTGTCTCTGCAACGTCCCCTTAGGCAATCCACATCCCTGAGAATTTGCAGCAATTTACCAACTTGCTTACAATTTTACACTAGAAGAGGACATCACACTGTGTACAGCTTACCTGCTGCTTAAGTCTTTAAAGACTTATCAAACTATTACCTCTCCCTGCAAAACATACAGATTATATCATGGCAGCCTCTGCATCCTCTTCCCTCAGTATTACTCAACTAAATCAAACCAATAAGGAACTGGAGGCCTTGCCATTTATTGACAAGGATTGTCTCATTGATGACTTTGAGGGAGACAGGGACTTTTTGAAGACCTTCACTACACTGAGGGAAGACCATAAGGATGGACTTGGTACAGATGGAATATGGGAGTCAAACCTGCCCTATTACTGTCTCCCAGCTGTGAATGTTTTCCCTGAAATCATTCACTTATGTGCTCAAAACTATGATCTGGAGCACAGAGCTGTCAATACTCCATCAGGGAGGATCCTTTTTTATATAAATGCTGAGTCCATCAACAAGATGTTACAGTTTGATCAAACGGAGTTGCTAATCCCATTCTCCATGAGGTATTTGCTGGAAGCTGGTGACAAGATGACCAGTGAGGAGCTGCAAAAGGTCACCAGGAACTACATGAGAACTGAGTGCCAGCCTACAGGGCCACCCCCTTATCTGCATAAACATTTCAATGACTCAGGCAGGCTGCTACTGGACATGATAGCCTATGTGTTAGGTTACCAAAACAGTGAGCATGTGGATCAAGCCATGCTCGTATTGCTGTCTGCTTACAGCCCACGTCAACCCCCTGCCCGAAAGTATAACTTTGCTAAGTTCATAGCCAATAGGATTCATGATCAATTAAGCAAAATGGACAGACAGGGGGTCTTCAGATACTCAGCTTACATTTACCACCTGTTCATGTTTTATCATTCTGAAGCTTTCCCATGCTACATCAGAAGGCTGGATAATAAAGGAGAGAGGAGATCTGTCATCTTCTGGACCTCAGTCTATCATAAAATCACAAATTCACCCTATACCTACTGTGAATTTGTTGACCAGTTTGTGTACCCAGTCTCCTGCATGCTTATGAAGTCCCCTCCACCTAGAATATCTAATGAGATCAAGAAAGCTTTGCAGCTATCTAAGAAGTACAAAATAGGTGATTGGTACCTATATGAACACCATACTGTGTTCAGAGTATATGGCTGTGAGCTCTGTCCATACAGGCTACCCAAGTATGTTCCTATGAGATTATTTGCCTTGGAGTATTACAGGCAATTGATTCAGTCAGACCTTACCCATTTCCACAGCTCCAAGAAAAAGGCACACCTTAACTTCAAAAATGAGTTGGGCCCTTTCATCATGAACAAGAAGGAAGGATGGGAATCTGCAGACCTGATCCTCAAGGACAAATATAAATTGTCATACAGTTTTCGATGGGTCCCTTATGACCCTCAAGGTTTCATCACTGCTAGGAGAACTAAGTACAGACTCCTAGGGATTAAACACTGCCACTACCCACACATAGAAAAGTATGCCAACTTACAAGAATGGCAGCTGGACACTCTAGTTGAGAGCTTAACTGAAGAAGAAAGAATGCTTAAAAATATGAAAGAACTTGAGAAGACTATTGACCTGGACTATGTGCTCCAGGTACCTTTCAGACTGCCTCAATCAGTGGGAGAAGGGACCTCAGTTACCAGGACAGCGCCGCAGACACTCTCTACAGCAGCACCAGGCTTAGATAAAGGAAAAGGAAAAATGGATGCAGAGGATGAAGCAAAAAAGGAACAGTCAGAGCAACAGTCACAGCAAAAAGATCAGCAAACAGAACAACAAACAGAGCAGCAACAAGGACAAACTGTTCTGCCACAAACTGGGCTGCCAGAAACCCCCCTAATGCAAACACCGCCACCTCAAACTGAGCCATTAACTACCTCAGTTTTGCAGACCCCAGCACATGAAGAGAGGGGTACTAAAAGGCAAAGAGAAGAGTCCACTCCCCTCAGTGGATCCTCCCACCAGCCAGAAGCCAAAAGGCAAAGAGCAGATTCCCCAGAGGTGGAAGACATTACTGAAGATGTCTTGAACAACACAGCAAAGGACAGGGAGGGCAGCCAACATACAGGGACAAGCTCCTTTCAGCAGGAGCAGAATTTACAGCTTGGTTTGGAGGTGTCATCCTCTTCTCAGCAAAGCCAGAAGCTTAAAGGTGCTAAGGCTTCCTTCAAACAAATCAAGGCAGCAAATGAGTTATTGAGGGCTGAGGTTTACAAACAGTTTATAGATGCCACTCTAGCCCAGCAGGAAAGGTTGATGTCGGTCTACGACTTCAAAGAAGAAAAAATAATATTCAGCCATTTCAAACCCAAGGGGCCGCAGCCAATGACAACTGCAGATTTCATCAAAACAAGGGTGGAGGTCCTGGCCAAAGACATACATCCTATGGACCAAATTGAACTCCACAAGCAGACTGGGGAGATGGTCTATGCCACTTTGGTAGAGAAGGCCACATTAGCTCATGAGCTGAAAGAATCTTTGAAGAACACAAACACTCAACTAGATTTTGAGAGGATGTCCTCTAAGGCCAAGGACAATAGGATAAAATCTCTTGAGGAGATTATTGTTGATCTAGGGCATGACCCTAGTGATCCAACCGGGGTAAAAGCCCTCATGAAGAAAAAGGATGATGATCTAAATGCCATGAAGAAGAGGTTGAAGCTGTTACCTACAGAACACCCTCAGACAGCTGAATTGCAAAAAGAAAAGCAAGTTAATGAACAACTTGACCTCTTATTACAGCAAGATCAAAGGATCCAAGAACTAGAGAAAGAGCTGGAAGGAGCATTACAAGACAAACAGGGAGAATCTACACTCCAAGCTCCTCCAACAGATTCCACAACAGCAACAACTTCTGGGGCAGCAGTGGCCCCCACAACAGAAGCAGCAGGTACAACAGCAGCTCCAGATGCCCACCCCAGTGTAGAAGAATTGACCAAAGCTGTCAAGGCAATGGAGCTACAGGCGGATGAAATAAAGAAAGCAAAAGAAAAACTGGCAGAAATAGATGCCAAATATGATCAATCAAAGATAACGGTAGCAGAACAGGGCAGACAGATTAAGGCTCAAAAAGATAAAATAAAGGCCCTGGAGAAGGAGCTCAATCTGGAAAATACTATGGCAGAAATCAAAAGAATCTTGTGGAATAAAATTACCCAAGCCATTATCAAACAGTGGAAATCCATTAAAACAATCCATGAGCATATGGATTTAATTGTACAAGCCCAGACAGATGTCCAGAGGGCCAAGACAGTGTTAGGAAACAGACCTGAGCAAGCTAGCCAATTGATAGAATTTTTGAACAGGCAAGACAAAGAGGAGCTGGCAGCCGTTGGAATCACCAACAGAACAGAGGCCATCCTCATGGCTAAAAAGGTGCTAACTCTCAGAGGTTATGTACAGACGGCAGAAAGAAAAAGTTATGAGATACAGACTGAAGTTGAAGATTATAAACTCAGAATGGGAATGCTACAAGCAAGAGGACTGCCTAGCCTGTTGAGCAGCACAGGAAAATTGATCAGCAGAGATCAATTTACAAACAGGATGGCCGCTCACATTGAAAATCAAATCACTGCATCCAGCAGTACTTCTGAGGAAACAGTTCCTCCAACAGGACAGAGCTTGTACACTAAGCTCGAAGGCTCATTTTTTATTGAAAATGAGGTAAATCATTTATTTGAAACTCCTCCTAGTTTTTTCAGATATACAGAGCTTGATGAGACTCTAATTAAAATTCGGAGGCATCAAATGCCTAAGGAGGACTGGTGGCAGGCCATGCTCCAAATTCTGCCACGGTAGTTTCAAGACGTTCAGCCACTGCCAGCTCAGATCACCAGAAGACAAGTGTAAAAGGGTTAATGTTTGAAAAGCATCCAAAAAAGTGATTCATCACTAACGATGACAGCTAGCCACATTTTGAACAGCACGTCTCCAACCGACTCCAATTGCCACCAAGTCAACAGTCTCTGACCATTTTTGACAGCTAAGGGACTAAAAGTTATTACAACATTTACTCTTTCAGCTGCTGCACTCCAGCAGTTGGTAGGACATTTATGGAGCATTTACTCTTCATTCAGATATTTTCCAAATGTAAATTTGTATATATACACCCCTTAGTAACGCATAAGGGGTTGGTAAATTTTACTCTGAGGCATGTATACTCTGTATTTTTCAGAAAAGTTTAATACAAAGAGCAATTTCAGCTCAGTGATTTCCTGGAACTCTGGTGTCTTGTTGATAATCTAAGAGCTGTTGCAGAAACCTTGCGTTGTCTGGTGGAATGATATGTCTTCTTTAAACTCTGTTTCGTTTCCCTATGTTATTTCATTTTCATATTTTCGTCATATCTAGCAATAAAGAAAAAGAATAGTTCAGGACATGTTTCTTAACACCCTGTGCTCAATCTTATGTTGCTGTGAATGTTTTCTTCAGGATTAAAACAGACATGAATTCTTAAATGCTCATGTTACATTTAATTCCATGCTGTGAATGTTATCTAGAAATTCTTAAATGTTTCCAGGTAACAGTTGCTTCTCCTTTCATACCAGTTTATAGAAAGATCCTTGATTGCCTTTCTTATCCTGGACATGCTACACACAAATTCAATTTCAAAGCCTTGTTTCCCGGACAATTACCTTGCTCTGCAGCTTTCATTACTATATCAACATAGCACACCAAACCAAAGGACTACTGACTCCATTGCCCAATATTATATAATATGCTGGGAAGAGCATACACGTTTGACTGAAACTTTTCCAACCAAACAATTGAAACAAGATTAAACTTAATAGCTAGCCTAAAACACCATCATAACAGAGACAAATCATAAAGAGAGAGCCCTCTCTGGTTGCAGTTAGGCTAGGAACTGTAACCCAAAGATTGGTTAGTGGTTACCCCGGCCGTATTCCCTTGGGAGTCAAAGGGAACAACCTGGGTGTTAACATAATTGGCGACTCCACTGGGGAATTCTTAGGATTTTTCAATTACTATCTGTTTTCCAAAGTTACCATCAAACCTGAAACCAGCCAAGAGGCTTTAGAACTGTTTCTGTAATACATTAACAGCTTTAGGGAGGAGCTAGTTAGGGAATCTTCATCCTAGCTTTGGAACATATATAGCCATTCCAAAACTTTCATCCAGTCCTTGCATATATAAAACTTCCTGTACAAGTTCCAAAGAAAAATTAGAAGCTGGCTCCCAAGAGAAACCCAAGGCACACTAGGGCAAATCCTGACCCTAATCAACCCATCATTGTCGATAATCCAAATACCATTCCAAAAAACATTAGGAGACAGCAAAAGCAGGAGAAGCCTGCTGATTCAGATATAATTTCAGATCAACCTATCCGCATTCCCACTCCCTGCAAAGTTCTTTTCCGGTCCACCCCTAGTTCCCCTAGTTCATCATCAACACCTCAAAGTCCTCCTCTCACATCTGCATCCACTGCACATACTCCTTTAACCACTCCCCCATTTGTTACCCATCCCATTAACCCTGTTACACCAGTAACCCCTGTTGTCCCATTTATTCCTGTCAACCCTATAAATCCCATAAACATGGCCAACAGGTATGCACCTCTGCAGATACCAGCTAATGCTGCAGCTTTACCTCAAGATTATCAAAGTAAAATCTCATATTTTGACTCAAATGGCTCTCTAACAGCTATCCAGCATGCCAAGAAGATGCAAGACCATTTTGAGACCTATGAAATAGATGATGACACTGTCAGAATGAGAATTTTTGTTCAAAGTTTAACTGGGGATGTTAGAACTTGGTTCAGATCCCTCAATGCAAACTCCATTACAACACCAGATCAGCTTTACGAAGCTTTTACTGAGAGATGGGAGAAGAAGAAAGATCCTCTCCACGTACTTGGCGAATATGACACTATTAAGAGAGGTCCCCAGGAGACAGTTTTGGAATATTGTGCTAGGTTTAACAATGTATATAATGCTATTCCACAGAACTTAAGGCCTCCTCCTGATTTAGCCCTGTATAAATTCCCTGATGGTTTTGACCCTGATATGGCCTATCAACTGAAAGAAAGAGATCCTCCAACCCTTGCAGAAGCTCAAAGGGTTGCTGTCACAGTAGAGGCTAACCTAATTGCCAAAAGAAATAGGGAAAAGTTGGAGAAAAGGACTACCTTCAAAGAAGAACCCTCGGGCTTTGATCAGACGCTAGATGCAATACTAAATAGCATGAAGAGATTGGGTGAAAGAGTGGAATCAGTTGAAAGAAAATCA
The DNA here is from genome assembly GCA_031772625.1 of Pinus tabuliformis. Classification (NCBI taxonomy): domain Eukaryota; kingdom Viridiplantae; phylum Streptophyta; class Pinopsida; order Pinales; family Pinaceae; genus Pinus; species Pinus tabuliformis. The sequence continues at coordinate 173,228,604 of CM062820.1, forward strand.
TCATGGGAAGCATCACAAAGCAACCCTCCTAGAAATCCGAATTTTAGGAGAACTCAGAACCCAAACATAGGAAAGACAAATGCTGACCAAGACATTAGACCCCCTTTTCAAGAAAATTACGCAGAAACTTCCACATCTAATGAATTTAACGAAGATCCGGAGATTAACTTAATGGGTCTGGATGGTAAAAGCCATGTTTTCTTAACACAAGAGGACCATGAGGATGATGAAATCAAAATATTCCAAACTAAATCAGGAGAATCCTTTGATTTTAAACAAGGATATGATAGTGCTGTCTATGAAGTTCACAAACAATACAAGTTAAGGAGTAGGACTGTAAATCTAAATCAGCCTGAAAAGATAAAAGACAAACAACAGTCTAAAGGAACAATAGTCACAGAAACTAATGACAAATCAAACTTGCCTACAGAGGAAGTAGTGGTTGAAGAGATCACCACACTTTTGTCACCACTACATCAGCCTATGGCAACGTCGTCCTCTCACCCTGATTTAGATATTACCCCTCCAGACATGAGTAAAAGGGACAGGTCTCAAAGTCAAGATGAAAACCAACAAGGAGATGTAATGAGCAAAGAAAGGGCCGCCATCCATAACTCCAAAACCCAAGCTGAAAAACCTTTTGACCTAAGCACAGAGATTGGCAAGCTAAAGATAGCAATTCCCCTCTCAGAGCTAGCCAAGCATGACATCTATAAGCAGCAGATCAAGAAATCCCTTCAACTCACTAATAGCAAAGATGATGTAAATGTGCTAGATGACACTCCAGAATTACTGTTTGGCCTAGAGGTGGATGGAAAAACAATAGTCACAGGGGTTTTACCTTTTTATGTCAGCTTGCATATTCATGATAAAATACTGCATAATGCAATGTTCGACTCAGGCGCCTCTCACAACCTGATGCCAAAAGCAGTCATGGAAAGATTAAATTTGGATATAACAAGACCATACAAAGACTTGTTTTCCTTTGATTCTAGCCAAGTCAAATGTTTGGGCCTAATAAAAGATTTATGTGTGTCTCTGGTTCAATATCCCAACAAAACCATTCTAATGGATGTTGTAGTCGCTGATATCCCACCTAAATATGGGATGCTGTTATCAAGATCATGGGGAGCCAAGCTCCAAGGCTCCCTACAATTAGATATGTCATATGCCACTATCTCTGTCTTTGGGCAACCAAAAAGACTTTACAGGGAAACACTCATGAAGTATATGGTCAGCAGTGAAGAAAAGCCTCAAAATTTTCCAATATATGCTGTCCATTCGGACATAGACTCCTTCATCCTCTTCAATGACAGCACAAGCATCTCAAACAATGACATTAGCACCGAAACACTCATACAAGAACAAAACATTGATCAAACAAGTAGCACCTGCCAAACATCAATCAGCCCAACAATACACATTATCCCTCCTCTAGTTGTCAAAGATTGTCAAACAAGTGATGAAATTGTCCTAGAAAACAAATGGGAGAAGAAACCCCAACTCATGCTCACATTGCCATCCCATGAACAAGATTTTAAATCTCCTGTCCAGCAGGATATCCTGTGGGTCCTAGAATTTGATGGCTCAGTTAACAAGTTGGGGGCAGGAGCTGGAATTTGGATACATAACAAAGAGAAAGGCTATGCAGAAGGCAGGGCTTATAGATTAAATTTTAGATGCACTAATAACATGGCAGAATATGAAGCTCTGTTACTAGGTCTCAAACTAGCAAGGTCATTACAAGCTCCTAGGCTCTCCATCATGGGAGACTCTGATCTAGTAATTCAACAAGTGAAAGGAAGTTTTGTCACCAATGACAAAAGATTGAGGTCCTACAGGTCTGCTGTAATTGAAATATTGGAGACCTTCTCTGAGTTTGTTATCACAAAAATTTCAAGGGGCCACAATCTCCATGCACACAGCTTGGCAACATTTGCCAGCACCTTCAAATTCCCATTAGAACCCAATAATTGTTTCACAGCCGAGGTCAAATACAGACCCTCCATTCCAAACAATGTCAAAGAATGGCAAGTATTTGAGGATGACATGCAAATAAACAATTTCTTAACTTTGCAACAAGAGTTCACAGGATTAAATATTGACAATGATGGAGCAAGTCAATCACAAATACTTGAATCAGCAAGTCAATCACATATGCTTAATGGAACAAGTCCATCACAAATACAGTTCCAACAGTCTGCTCACCCAATGTCACCTAGAACAGCAAAACAATTATTGAGTCCAACCATTTTCAACAATGAAAACATTCAGCAAATTCACCAAATTGACTGTGAAGAGGTGAGCAGTGCTGAAGCTGAAATCATACAACTTAAAGACAATTTCCTTCCAGCAGGCCTTACCCCACTAGAGGACATTTTTGATTCAAATGACGTCCCCAGGAAGCCAAAGATGCAGCCATTAGATGCAGCAGTTGAAGAATCCAACATTGGTACTATTAACAAGCCTAAAATAATAAAACTATCTGCTTCTTTGCCCCCTGATCAAAAACCCAAATACATTGACCTCTTTAAAGAGTTTCAAGATGTTTTTGCTTGGGGTTATGAGGATCTAAAGTCCTATGATACTTCTGTCATCCAGCACACCATTCCCCTCAAGCCTAATCAAAAACCATTCAAACAGAAATTGAGAAGGATCAATCCTGTGCTCCTTCCTTCCATTGAAAAGGAATTACATAAAATGTTCAAAGCTGGTATCATAGCACCAATCAGGTTCTCTGAGTGGATTTCAAATTTGGTCCCTACAAGAAAGAAAACTGGTGAGATTAGACTTTGTGTAGACTTAAGGAATTTGAATCAAGTATCACTCAAAGATAACTATCCTTTACCCAAAATGGATCACATTCTTCAAAGAGTAGTAGGGGCTTCAAGGATATCATTACTTGATGGGTTCTCAGGCTTCAATCAAATCCTAGTACACCCTGATGATCAAGACAAAACTGCATTTACAACCCCATGGGGAACTTTCAAGTATGTAAAAATGCCCTTTGGATTGAAAAATGCAGGGGCAACGTTTCAAAGAGCAATGGATATTGCTTTTGCAAAAGAGATTCATGACTTCCTGGTCATTTACCTAGATGATCTTACACCCTTTTCAAAATCCGACCAAGAACATCTGAAACATTTGAGACAGATTTTCCTAACATGCAGGAAATATGGTATTTCTTTAAATCCCAAGAAGTCATTATTTGGCTTGGAAGAAGGGAAACTCTTAGGACACATTATTTCAAAAGATGGCATAAGAATTGATCCAGACAGGATACAAGCTATCCTACAAATGCCTCACCCAAGGAATGTCAAGGAGTTGCAGGGATTCTTAGGAAAAATTAATTTTTTAAGAAGATTTATCCCGAATTTAGCAGAACTAATCAGATTATTAAACAATATGCTAAAGAAAGATTCAAAGGTCAAATGGACTGTTGAAGCAAAACAAGCCTTTGAAAGTATAAAATTGGCATTAACTCAAACCCCAGTGTTAACCAATCCTCAGTTTGACAGAGACTTTATCATTTTCTCCTTTGCCTCCCAACATACTATTGCTGCTGTTTTATTACAGAAAGATGACCAAGGGAATGAGAAGCCTATTGCCTTCTTCAGCAGAACTCTTAGAGATGCCCCTCTAAAGTATCAAATTATGGAGAAACAAGCTTATGCTTTGGTCAAAGCCATTAAAGACTTTAGGATTTACATCCTTTATTCCCATGTTGTGGCTTATGTACCAAGTCCTATTGTCAAAGACATTCTCACCCAAGAAAACTTAGAGGGTAGAAGAGGAAAATGGATTGCAAACATACTAGAATTTGACATTGAAATAAAACCTACAAAGCTAATAAAAGGGCAAGGTTTGGCCAAATTAATGACAGAAGAAAATTTCCAAGCCTTAGATATCAATCAACTGGACAATGAAACAGAGCTGGCGACTCCAAAGATCAATGTAGCCTTTGAACAATCTCCTTGGTACTCTGATATCTGTTATGTGTTACAAAACCTGTGTGCTCCCCCAGGACTGTCCAGAACTAAGTGTAGGTTCCTAAAAATGAAAACATCTAGATTTTGTGTGATGGACGGAAATTTACTTTGGAAAAACCATGAAGGGATATTGCTGCACTGTCTAATGAAGAATGAAACTAACAATATCATGCAAGACTTCCATGCAGGAGACTGTGGTGGACATTTGTACTGGAAGTCCACTGTGGACAAGATACTCAGGGCTGGTTATTACTGGCCCACCATGTTCTCTGATGTGAAGAAATTCACAGCCTCATGTCACAAATGCCAACTCTTTGAGGGCAAAAGACAGTTGCTGCCGCTTCCCTTAAGACCCATTGCAACAGAGAGACCTTTCCAACAATGGGGCTTGGATTTCATTGGGGAAATTCATCCCTCATCTTCAGGCCAACACAGATGGATCTTAACAACCACAGACTACTTCACTAAGTGGATTGAAGCTGCCCCATGTAGGCAAGCAAATGATTCAATAATCATTCAGTTCTTGGAGAACAACATACTTGCTAGATTTGGCTGCCCTGATAAGATAATTACAGACAATGCTGCTGCGTTCAGATCCAAAAAGATGGTGAATTTCTGCCACAAATTTCACATTACCCTGGGTCATTCTACTGCATACTATCCCCAAGGAAATGGCCTTGCTGAATCATCAAACAAAAGCTTAATAAATATCATAAAGAAGGTGCTAGAAGAGAACAAAAAGAACTGGCACAAGAAACTAGTCAATGCTTTATGGGCAGATAGACTAACAACAAAAAGATCAATTGGGACCAGCCCATATGAGTTGGTCTATGGACTAGAGGCCAAGTTTCCATCATCACTAGGAGTGCCTGTTATGAAGCTTCTACAAGAGAGTCAAGCAGAGCCAAATGATATGCAAAGGAGGATCAATCAGATAATTTGTTTACAGCAAACAAGAGAACAAGTTTTCAGCAGAGTGCAGATATTACAAGAAAAATTAAAAAGGGCCTTTGATAGAAGAACTAAGGCAGAGGATTTCAGCATTGGTGATAAAGTCCTTAAATGGGATGCAAGGAGAGAAGAAAAAGGAAAACATGGGAAATTTGATTCCCTTTGGAGAGGACCATTTGCTGTCCAAGCAGTGCAAGGTAACAACACTTACTTCCTCAAATGCCTGACTGAAACTGACTTGGATGAAGGTCCTGTCAATGGCAGGATGCTGAAGCATTATTTTGACTATTTCCCATGATTGCAACATCAGGTTCCCTTGTATATATGCAGATGTACATATTATTTCTATTTTAGATTGTAAAAATGCAGTTTCCTAAGTGATTCACCAAACAGCAAAAGGCAAATAGGATCAGAGGTCTTTCAAGAAGGAAGCACACAGTTTTGACACATCAAAGCAGCGAATTTCAAGATTGAGATGGGCAGTCAAAGAACAAGGCAATCTGACCTGCTGTTCTTGGTCTTTCAAAAGAAAAACCATCCCCATGTGGAGCCACTGTTGGATACCTATACCAATAGGTTTCATATTTCATGATTGGCAAGGGAGAGTCCAAATATGCTCTGCTTTGATATCACAAAGATCCCATATTTCCTAAGAAAACAAGAGGTGTGTAAAGTGTTTCAAATGTTGATCACCTTATTTCAATTTTGGTGGATGATCCAACAGTTTAACCTGGATCATGCCATGTTTCAATTTTGAGTTATAGAATAGAGAAAGAAGTCTGTCCAAACTGCTTAATCTTGGCAGATAAGTAGTTCAGGTAGAGAAGAAAAGGCTCCCAACAGCTTAATCTGGGACCTTGGAAGAGATAAGGGTAGAAGTAGATAGAAAAAACAAAGAAAAAGCCAAAGAAAAGAAAAGGCAAGTAAGGGTCTGCAAGTCCAAGTGCACCCTCCAAGAAGAAATAAAAATGCTAGGCAAGTAGCTGGGTAGGTAGCTGGGGTTGCAGAAAGGTTATCCCTATCATTGCAAGAATGGTGATGGTGGGCATCAAAGCAAAAGATACAGCAGGAAGCATGACTAATTTCCCTCATTCCCCTCCAATTTCATTTCTAACATTCCCCCATCAGCTTAGATTCATGAAAATAACTAAGTTTTCATGGTGGTTCTTAATCTTTAAAAGCCACATTTCTTGTCTAAAAATCTTTTCATTTTGATCTACTCTCAAAACCAAGTTTGTTTCACATAAACTTAAATGGTTTCCCCCTCCACTCACCCTCTCATCCATATTAACTCTAATTCTACTATGTAAATCCCCTATATTACCTTTTCCCCTACTAGTATTAAACACCATGGTGTATAAATCCCAGCATTATCTACATATTCTCCTTTTGGCATTATAGCCAAGTAAATGGTCTAAGGGGACTTCAGTCCACCTGGGACTGTGGTCAACCTTGTCTTGGATGTGCTCTGACCTCTGGTTATGAGCAGAAATCCTGTCCCTCAACCCTCAACGTCTCCCTACTGAAAACGCACAAAACCCCGTTTTCCTATATAAACCCTTGAAAAAGCCCAAAAAACCCAAAAATTGCGAAAAAACCCACTTTCCTATAGTCCTCCGCCCAATCATTGAATTGAATATTTTATTGCGCTGGCGGGACCCCCCCCCAAACATGCTCGACCAGTCGGAAGGCCCGCCAGCCGTCAGATCTCCGTCGCCCGGATCTAAAGGTGGGCGGTCATTTTCACTCCCCGACCTGCCGACCTTTAGCGTCCGGGGAAAGTGGTTTTGGCCATCCCGTACAGGGGACGCGTGGCAGGCGGTGGGGTTGTTCGGAGCCCCCCTCCCCGTTACCGCCTTTGCCCAAAGGTGGTGCGGGGAACCCGCTTACCGCCACCCCTAATACCACTCTCCTCCCACGTCATTTGCACGTCACCCTGACGTCACCTCGCCAGTGCCCGCCCCAGCGTCCCGTGGCCCTCCACGCGGACCCGCCACTGTACCCGCCCGCCACCGTGTCCTGCCACCCTGGCAAACACCTCAGCCGCCACGTCACCTCCGTATCTGGGCCCCGCCATGACGTCATGCTGACGTCATCGGCGGAAAAGCGCCAAATGCACACTTTTGCCAAATTTAACGATTTAAACGACTAAATGAGTTGTTTTCGCTCATTTTCATGCGAAGGAGAAACTAGCCGTTGCCAACAGCTGCTGCGAAACCTCTCACTCAGCCATCAAATTCGACAATTCGACCATTCAAAGTTCAGAATTCGACGGCACTAAGTCTCCACAACCCGGCCCGCGAGCTTCCAAGTCGATTTTCCAGGTATTTTGCCATTTCCTTCCACTTTGCCCATGAATTCCAATTCTCTGTAGAATTCACCATTAAAGACTGGTAAATTCACTTAATTCAGCTCCACCTGATCACCTAAATCAAACCCAAGCAACCTGCCCCGTCCCTAAGCCACAATTTGACATTGGAGCAATCAGTTCGCGGGTTAAAACTGCAAAATTGCCCCCGAGGTACTCGGCATTGTTCCCTTTTGCCAAGTACAGGCCACCTGCACTCTTCCTAAAGAATTATCACTGTCTCTGCAACGTCCCCTTAGGCAATCCACATCCCTGAGAATTTGCAGCAATTTACCAACTTGCTTACAATTTTACACTAGAAGAGGACATCACACTGTGTACAGCTTACCTGCTGCTTAAGTCTTTAAAGACTTATCAAACTATTACCTCTCCCTGCACAACATACAGATTATATCATGGCAGCCTCTGCATCCTCTTCCCTCAGTATTACTCCACTAAATCAAACCAATAAGGAACTGGAGGCCTTGCCATTTATTGACAAGGATTGTCTCATTGATGACTTTGAGGGAGACAGGGACTTTTTGAAGACCTTCACTACACTGAGGGAAGACCATAAGGATGGACTTGGTACAGATGGAATATGGGAGTCAAACCTGCCCTATTACTGTCTCCCAGCTGTGAATGTTTTCCCTGAAATCATTCACTTATGTGCTCAAAACTATGATCTGGAGCACAGAGCTGTCAATACTCCATCAGGGAGGATCCTTTTTTTATATAAATGCTGAGTCCATCAACAAGATGTTACAGTTTGATCAAACGGAGTTGCTAATCCCATTCTCCATGAGGTATTTGCTGGAAGCTGGTGACAAGATGACCAGTGAGGAGCTGCAAAAGGTCACCAGGAACTACATGAGAACTGAGTGCCAGCCTACAGGGCCACCCCCTTATCTGCATAAACATTTCAATGACTCAGGCAGGCTGCTACTGGACATGATAGCCTATGTGTTAGGTTACCAAAACAGTGAGCATGTGGATCAAGCCATGCTCGTATTGCTGTCTGCTTACAGCCCACGTCAACCCCCTGCCCGAAAGTATAACTTTGCTAAGTTCATAGCCAATAGGATTCATGATCAATTAAGCAAAATGGACAGACAGGGGGTCTTCAGATACTCAGCTTACATTTACCACCTGTTCATGTTTTATCATTCTGAAGCTTTCCCATGCTACATCAGAAGGCTGGATAATAAAGGAGAGAGGAGATCTGTCATCTTCTGGACCTCAGTCTATCATAAAATCACAAATTCACCCTATACCTACTGTGAATTTGTTGACCAGTTTGTGTACCCAGTCTCCTGCATGCTTATGAAGTCCCCTCCACCTAGAATATCTAATGAGATCAAGAAAGCTTTGCAGCTATCTAAGAAGTACAAAATAGGTGATTGGTACCTATATGAACACCATACTGTGTTCAGAGTATATGGCTGTGAGCTCTGTCCATACAGGCTACCCAAGTATGTTCCTATGAGATTATTTGCCTTGGAGTATTACAGGCAATTGATTCAGTCAGACCTTACCCATTTCCACAGCTCCAAGAAAAAGGCACACCTTAACTTCAAAAATGAGTTGGGCCCTTTCATCATGAACAAGAAGGAAGGATGGGAATCTGCAGACCTGATCCTCAAGGACAAATATAAATTGTCATACAGTTTTCGATGGGTCCCTTATGACCCTCAAGGTTTCATCACTGCTAGGAGAACTAAGTACAGACTCCTAGGGATTAAACACTGCCACTACCCACACATAGAAAAGTATGCCAACTTACAAGAATGGCAGCTGGACACTCTAGTTGAGAGCTTAACTGAAGAAGAAAGAATGCTTAAAAATATGAAAGAACTTGAGAAGACTATTGACCTGGACTATGTGCTCCAGGTACCTTTCAGACTGCCTCAATCAGTGGGAGAAGGGACCTCAGTTACCAGGACAGCGCCGCAGACACTCTCTACAGCAGCACCAGGCTTAGATAAAGGAAAAGGAAAAATGGATGCAGAGGATGAAGCAAAAAAGGAACAGTCAGAGCAACAGTCACAGCAAAAAGATCAGCAAACAGAACAACAAACAGAGCAGCAACAAGGACAAACTGTTCTGCCACAAACTGGGCTGCCAGAAACCCCCCTAATGCAAACACCGCCACCTCAAACTGAGCCATTAACTACCTCAGTTTTGCAGACCCCAGCACATGAAGAGAGGGGTACTAAAAGGCAAAGAGAAGAGTCCACTCCCCTCAGTGGATCCTCCCACCAGCCAGAAGCCAAAAGGCAAAGAGCAGATTCCCCAGAGGTGGAAGACATTACTGAAGATGTCTTGAACAACACAGCAAAGGACAGGGAGGGCAGCCAACATACAGGGACAAGCTCCTTTCAGCAGGAGCAGAATTTACAGCTTGGTTTGGAGGTGTCATCCTCTTCTCAGCAAAGCCAGAAGCTTAAAGGTGCTAAGGCTTCCTTCAAACAAATCAAGGCAGCAAATGAGTTATTGAGGGCTGAGGTTTACAAACAGTTTATAGATGCCACTCCAGCCCAGCAGGAAAGGTTGATGTCGGTCTACGACTTCAAAGAAGAAAAAATAATATTCAGCCATTTCAAACCCAAGGGGCCGCAGCCAATGACAACTGCAGATTTCATCAAAACAAGGGTGGAGGTCCTGGCCAAAGACATACATCCTATGGACCAAATTGAACTCCACAAGCAGACTGGGGAGATGGTCTATGCCACTTTGGTAGAGAAGGCCACATTAGCTCATGAGCTGAAAGAATCTTTGAAGAACACAAACACTCAACTAGATTTTGAGAGGATGTCCTCTAAGGCCAAGGACAATAGGATAAAATCTCTTGAGGAGATTATTGTTGATCTAGGGCATGACCCTAGTGATCCAACCGGGGTAAAAGCCCTCATGAAGAAAAAGGATGATGATCTAAATGCCATGAAGAAGAGGTTGAAGCTGTTACCTACAGAACACCCTCAGACAGCTGAATTGCAAAAAGAAAAGCAAGTTAATGAACAACTTGACCTCTTATTACAGCAAGATCAAAGGATCCAAGAACTAGAGAAAGAGCTGGAAGGAGCATTACAAGACAAACAGGGAGAATCTACACTCCAAGCTCCTCCAACAGATTCCACAATAGCAACAACTTCTGGGGCAGCAGTGGCCCCCACAACAGAAGCAGCAGGTACAACAGCAGCTCCAGATGCCCACCCCAGTGTAGAAGAATTGACCAAAGCTGTCAAGGCAATGGAGCTACAGGCGGATGAAATAAAGAAAGCAAAAGAAAAACTGGCAGAAATAGATGCCAAATATGATCAATCAAAGATAACGGTAGCAGAACAGGGCAGACAGATTAAGGCTCAAAAAGATAAAATAAAGGCCCTGGAGGAGGAGCTCAATCTGGAAAATACTATGGCAGAAATCAAAAGAATCTTGTGGAATAAAATTACCCAAGCCATTATCAAATAGTGGAAATCCATTAAAACAATCCATGAGCATATGGATTTAATTGTACAAGCCCAGACAGATGTCCAGAGGGCCAAGACAGTGTTAGGAAACAGACCTGAGCAAGCTAGCCAATTGATAGAATATTTGAACAGGCAAGACAAAGAGGAGCTGGCAGCCGTTGGAATCACCAACAGAACAGAGGCCATCCTCATGGCTAAAAAGGTGCTAACTCTCAGAGGTTATGTACAGACGGCAGAAAGAAAAAGTTATGAGATACAGACTGAAGTTGAAGATTATAAACTCAGAATGGGAATGCTACAAGCAAGAGGACTGCCTAGCCTGTTGAGCAGCACAGGAAAATTGATCAGCAGAGATCAATTTACAAACAGGATGGCCGCTCACATTGAAAATCAAATCACTGCATCCAGCAGTACTTCTGAGGAAACAGTTCCTCCAACAGGACATAGCTTGTACACTAAGCTCGAAGGCTCATTTTTTATTGAAAATGAGGTAAATCATTTATTTGAAACTCCTCCTAGTTTTTTCAGATATACAGAGCTTGATGGTAAACCATTCTCATTCATTCTTGAGCAGGTATTGAGCAGTGGAGGCAGGCAAGCAGTGGAATAGATTTGGAGATCAGATCTTAGTTGTATTGTGTGTAACAGGTGGAGATGGTACTGGATTTATTGTGATAAGCATTCTACTTTGTAATGTTACATGTTCTCAATGATTAATATACAGATAGTGTGGGGTTTTTAGCGAGATGCTTTCCCCGGGTTACATACTGTGTTAATGTGTGAATGCTCTTGATGTTTTATTGTTATTGATGCTGCTATATTGATGATAAACGCAGAGGAGCTTATGTATTGTGTATGTATTCCGCAATAGTACATGATCAGGATAATCTCCATTGAATATGTGTTTATTATTCAAAATTTCTACATGGTATCAGAGCTGCTTGATTTGTAGAAGATATTTTTACAGGATATCAAGCGTGTATTGATCATCGGATCTATTATTCAGAAAGTGTTTACATTTTATTTCTTCAGGCAGAGTCTATAATGAGGCCAGGTAGCCTCTGGATTCATCCTTCTTTTGGAAGGTGAGATATCCAGTGAATGCCCATACAATCGATCTCTGTGCAAGAAATACTTTGTTCTCACGAATTTTAGATCACAAGCAGTTGAGTTTTGAGCTGGTGGAATGGCGCTCAAGGATAAACTCAGAAACATCAAAGCTGAGAATGGAGACAGTATGCCCCAGTATCTCACGAAGTTCACCCAATGACGGGATGAGCTGGGAAGTGTGGGGGTAACTGTTGAGGATGAGGATATGGTGAGTCTAGCACTCCTTGGCCTTCCTAAGAGTTGGCATAGCTACCAGGACTCGGTGAATGGAAGGGAGAAATTGCCAGGATGGGGGAGACTTTGGTCAGATCTTGTGCAAGAGGAGATTAGACAGTGCACCAGAGACAGTTCTTCATCTATGCATGATGAGGAGAACTGTGCCTTAGCGAGTAAGGCGAAGAAGGGGAAGGGGAAGGTTTCTCTTTCTGAATTCAGTTCTTCCAATGATGGGAAGAAGGTTGACAAGTCCAAGGTGAGATGATTTTGTTGTCATAAGTTGGGCCATTATGCTACTAATTGCCCAAAGAAGAAGTCCAAGAAGGGATCCGGGGAAGGATCTGAAGGTGAGGCACTTGCTTCATAATTTGAGTTGGATTTCACACTCTTCGCATGCATGGTTTCATCCATGGTGGGAAGTGGTTGGTTTCTTGACAGTGGAGCTTCTTTCCACATGACCGGTGACAAAAGTTTGTTCAGTACTTTGGAGGAGAAAGATCTCCAGATACTCATAGGGATGGGTAATGATGAGAAGTATAGTGTCTCAGGTGTAGGCAGGGTTATTTTTCAGAGGGAGCATGGAGCTCGCCTTACCTTGACCGATGTCAAGTATGTACCAGGACTGAAGAGAAACTTGGTGTCGATCGCGGTGCTGGAAGATAGAGGCTATGTTGTAGTCTTTAGTAAGGGAAAGGTTTTCCTTAGACACATCATCACTAGACAGGTGAAGCAGATTGGTTCACGAGTCAAGAACCTGTATGCTCTTGAGGTTCAAGATCCATGCAAAGCCTTGAGCAGCGAGGCAACTGATGGAGACTTGGTGGTTGAGAGGGAGCGTGTATTACCGCTCAACATGCAGAGCTAGAAGAAGTCTAAGATGATGTGGAGGAGCCACGATTGTTTCAGCAGCTTCAAGAGGTTGTGGAGGAGCCACAACAGGGGAAGATGAGAGGAGATCGAGTAGAGACATCTACTCATCCAGAGACCTCCAGTAGGGGGAAACTTCGAGCCAGGTGGGTTGAGGGATCGCATGTAGCCATACCTCCAGGTAGGAGGTGGGGTGATGTGGATTGATCGTCCCAAGGAGGAGGGGCAGGATCCTTGAGGTACCCAACCTCTTGGATGTGACCTTGCTACGGGAGCCCCAATGTGGAGTAGCAGGAACTGACTGATTGGGTAGAGACAGATGCGGATGGAGCGGCAGAGAGAGCGACAGTGCAGGGAATCCCAGGACAGTGCATAGCTAGCAGGCTGCAACAATACGAGAGGCACAAGTGTTTTGCATAGTGCTAGGTGGCACAGAGAGGTGTGCAATGGTGCGAGATGCATGGAGATGTTGCAGTAGCGCAGATGTCAGAGAGGGAGCACTTGTCAGCAGCAGGTAGAGCTTCAGCATCAGAGGGTGTTTCTAGCCCAACAAGGAGGTCAGTTGGAAGGTGCAGTGCGGATGCAATGCTGGGAGATAGAACTAGCAGCAACACAGATGCAGTCAGAGATCAAAGTGACAGAGGCTAGAGCAGTCAGATACTGAAGAGCACAGAGATGTAGAGTTTTCAGTCGATAAAGTTGTTCTTATTCTCTTGGAGCACTTCAGTTTGAGCTACATATGTGGCACATGTAGCTGTTAGAAGGAAGTACCCTTTCTTTGTGGGTCAGTTGAGTTGTTGCATGCATGACTTCAGTTAGAACTCAGCTAGTTGAGTTTGGTAGAGTTGATTGTAGAGTTACTGAAGTTGTGTTCAGTTTGACTTGGTTAAACTAGTTGTAATTAGTCTAACTGCAAATAGACTAATGATGAGTTGTTAAACTAATTATTAACTCATAATGCAACTATAGAATACATCAGTTAACTCAGTTGCATGTCAATGCATGTTCAGTTCAGCATGGGCAGGTGTTAGAGGATCAGATTGCTATTAGTTGTGACTATAGTTGTGCATGATGATTTGCACAATCAAAGGGATTGAGTATGCCAATGAATTGGCCAATACCAAGTATTATAGCCTCACTCATGTCTTTCCCAGTGTGAGTGATTCTTTGGAGGTTAAATACGAGTTTGGTAAACCATTCTCATTCATTCTTGAGCAGGTATTGAGCAGTGGAGGCAGGCAAGTAGTGGAATAGATTTGGAGATCAGATCTTAGCTGTATTGTGTGTAACAGGTGGAGCTGGTACTGGATTTCTTGTGATAAGCATTGTACTTTGTAATGTTACATGTTCTCAATCATTAATATACAGATAGTGTGGGGTTTTTAGCGAGATGCTTTCCCCGGGTTACATACTGTGTTAATGTGTGAATGATCTTGATGTTTTATTGTTATTGATGCTGCTATATTGATGATCAACGTAGAGGAGCTTATGTATTGTGTATGTATTCTGCAATAGTACATGATCAGGATAATCTCCATTGAATATGTGTTTATTATTCAAAATTTCTACATTAATCTTAGGTAGACCTTGGCTAGCAATTGTTGATGCTTACATTGGTTGCTGACAAGGAAGTATGACTATAACTAGAGGGAGTAATGTCAAGAATTTATATTTATACCCTCCAACCCAGCCAAGCCTACAATAATGAAAACTAACAAACAACCTATATCATATCTCACAGAAAACATTAGATCTCCTTTAACCATAGAAGATGCCCTCAAATTTAAAGACCAAACAGAGGACGACATCATTAACAATTTCATTAACCAATCGGAAACCAAATCCCATGTACAATGTCACATGATAGAGGCAGCATTTGATAACAAAATAGAAGATGATCCCCTCAAAGACAATCATGATCGATTAGTACCTACTACCTCTGTTTCAAACAAAAAAACTATAGAGATTGAGCCAGGAAAAACCTTGAACATTAACAAAAGCCTAACTCCTGAACAAGAAAAAAAGCTGGTCCAACTACTGGAAAATACAAGGAAGCTTTTGCATGGGATTATCTGGACATGCAAGGAATTGATCACCAACTGTGTACGCACCACATTTTACAGAAAAGGATGCTAGACCCGTTCGCCAACCCCAACGAAGACTAAACCCTCATCTTAAGGATATTGTGAAAGCTGAATTACAAAAACTTTTAGATGTAAACTTTATTTACCCAATATCTAACAACAAGTGGGTCTCTCCACTAATAGTGGTGCCAAAGAAGAATGGAAAGTGGAGGATATGTGGAGGCTACAGAGAATTAAACAAAGCAACCCAGAAAGACCACTTTCCCCTTCCATTCATTGATCAGGTATTAGACACATTAGCAGGAAAGAAATTCTTTTCTTTCTTAGATGGCTTCAGTGGATACAATCAAATCTAGGTTGCCCCTGAAGACCAGGATAAAACTACTTTTACCTGTCCTTGGGGAACATTTGCTTACAGAGTCCTACCCTTTGGCCTATGCAATGCCCCTGCCACATTTCAGAGGGCCATCCTGAGAATCTTTTTACACTTAATAAATGAAGGGCTCGAAGTATATATGGATGATTTCATACCATATGGAGATGATTTTGAGCCAGCACTAGACACATTGGAAAAGGTGCTGCAAAGATGTATTGCCACCAGGATTTGCTTGAGCCATGAAAAGTGTCATATGATGATGACCGAGGGACTCATATTAGGTCATTATATCTCGGCAACTGGAATACAGGTAGATCCGGCTAAAATTCAGATAATTTTGTTAATACCTACTCCTACCACACAAACAGAGGTACGCAGTTTTCTGGGATTTTCTGGTTATTATAGGAGATTCATAGAGAATTTTTCTCAAATAGTTGCACCTCTATACACACTAACTGGGAATGTTGATTTTATTTGGATAGATAAGTGTGACCGTGCTTTCGAGGATCTGAAAAAGCTTGTATCGACAACCCCAGTGCTAAGGGGCCCAAATTGGGATTTGCCATTCCAAATTTCATCTGATGCTTCAGACATAGCTATTGGAGCAGTCCTTGGGCAGGAAGAAGATAAAAAGCCATATGCAATTTATTATATTAGCAAGAATCTATCTCCTGCTAAACTAAACTATACTGTAACTGAAAAAGAGTTTTTAGCTGTAATACATGCTGTAAATAAGTTTAGACATTATATAACTAGGTATCCTGTAGTTTTATACACAGATCACTCTGCCATAAAATACTTAGCAAATAAACTTGTTACAAATGGTAGAGTAACAAGATGGTTGATTTTATTGCAGGAATTTGACATCACAATAAAGGATCGACCTGGAAAAGAGAATCCTGTAGCAGATTTTCTCTCACGAATGCCAAAGCCAGTGGACACAACAGCAGTCGAAGATCAATTCCCAGATGAACATTTGTTTGCTGTTACTGTCAGAACACCATGGCACACTAATGTTGCAAATTATTTAGCAGTAGGTAAATTACCTAAACATCTAACGCCCAATGAACGAAAACAGAGAGTGCAGCGCAGTACCCGATTTTCATGGATTGGGGGCTACCTATTTCATACATGGGCAGATATGCACATCAGAAGATGCATCCGCGAAGATGAAATATTTGACATTATGAAAGCTTGCCATGATGGACCATGTGGTGGAAATTTTGCAGACCGCAGGACTGGTCATAATGTTTTACAAATAGGCTATTACTGGCCTACAATCTTTAAAGATGCTAAGAAATTTGTTCAAGCCTGTGATAGTTGCCAAAGAGTGGGATGCCCTGGACAGTCCGACGAAATTCCTTTAAATCCATAGTTAGTAATCGAACTATTTGAGCGTTGGGTGCTCGATTTTATTGGTCCAATTAACCCATCATCAAATCAAAAAACATACATTCTAGTAGCAACAGAGTATGTTACCAAATGGGTGGAAGCAGAGGCACTTCCAAGAGATATAGAGGATTCTGTAATACATCTCATTTTCCAAATATTTGTGCGATATGGCCTCTCGAGGGACATAATCACGGATGGAGGACTGTAATTTGTAGGTAACAAAATTGCTGCAACATTAAAAAATTACCACATTCGGCACAAAATTACTTCCCCGTACCACCCACAGGCAAATGGCCAAGTAGAGAGCACAAATAAAGTGATAGAAGCGATACTCACAAAAATAGTTGCATCACATAGGCGTGATTGGGATTCAAGATTTCTGGAGGCCTTATGGGCATACTGAACAACGTGGATAAATACCACCGACCATTCACCATATCAACTAGTATTTGGAAAAGAACCCATCTTTCCAATAGAATTCGAAATACAAACATTAAGAACAACACAGGAGGTGGGTTTGAATTTAAATGAAGCCCAAACTAGCAGGTTACAACAAATCAACGAACTAGATGAAGTTAGGCTCTTGGCTCTTCAACACACTACATTAATTCAACAATAGAGAGCAAAATGGCACGATGCCCTTATCAAAAATAAAATCTTCCACGAAGGAGATTGGGCACTCCTATACGATTCCAGGATTTCCCAGGAAAACTCTAGACATGATGGCTTGGACCTTATGAAATACAGAAAGTGCATGATAATGACACCATTACATTGACTACCATTGATGGATCTAGACATTTGTTCAAAGCAAACGGTCATCGAGTGCGACTTTACCACAAACCGCTCACTCGCGAATCCTTTTACCAGCAATTACGAGAAGATTCCACTATGCAGATTCTTGCTGAGGAAGATAACCCCTCTTGAGAAGTAGTTCACTGAATAATTATTTTGTTTCTGAATTTTGTATTTAAATTTTTCTCTTTAATTTTGCCTATATAAACTGTTTTTTTACGGATTGTTACTGCTATTCCTCTTAAGGGACAACAATTTTGCGTGCCTGTATTTTTAGTGCTGTTCCTTCGAAGGAACATCAACCGTTCCTCTTAAAGAACAACAGTTTTGAGTGCTTACATTTATTTGCTGTTCCTTTTAAAGGAACAACTGTTGTTCCTCTAAAGAAACAACAACCGTTCCTCTTTAGGAACAACATTTATTCTATTGTACAATTTTTGCTGTTCCTTTTAAAGTCACAATTGTTGTTCCTCTAAAGGAACAACATTTCCGCACCCTCGTTTATTTTTGCTGTTCCTTTTAAAGGAACAACACTTCTACGTGTTTATTTTTGCTGTTCCTTTTAAAGGAACAACATTCCACGTGTTTATTTTTGTTGTTCCTTTTTAAAGGAACAACACATTTGCATGTTTATTTTTGTTGTTCCTTTTAAAGGAACAACACTTCCGTGTGCTTATTTTTGTTGTTCCTCTTAAAGGAACAACACTTCCGCCAGATTGTTTTCGTTGTTCCTCTTAAAGGAACAACACTTCCGCCAGATTGTTTTTGCTGTTCCTCTTAAAGGAACAACACTTCCGCCAGATTTTTTTGCTATTCCTCTTAAAGGAACAACACTTCCGCCAGATTGTTTTTGTTGTTCCTCTTAAAGGAACAACACTTTTGCCAGATTGTTTTTGTTGTTCCTCTTAAAGGAACAACACTTCCGCTATATTGTTTTTGTTGTTCCTCTTAAAGGAACAACACTTCTGCCAGATTGTTTTTACTGTTCCTTTTAAAGGAAAAACCCCCTTCACATTTTTTATTTTTTGCCATTCCTTCTAAAGGAACAACACTTTTTGAGTGCATTTTTTGTATGTGTGCTTCTTAAAGAACATCATTTAGAGAATTTTTGTGAATGATGGTTCACTTTTCATGATCCCTTCAAGGCACATATGTAAATTTATGCAAGGATACAAAAGCTAGAGGATATTGAAACCAGCAAACCAACGAAAAATCGTTATCTTTAGAGAAATTTCTTTGTATCGATAAGAAAAAAGAGGAAAGGACACAACTATTTATATCACTTTGCTGTCTTTATTTTCAATAAAACTAATTTGATTGATTACTTTCATCATGTTGGTTCTTCCCTAATCTTCATAATTCTCTTTGATCATTATTATTGAATAAGAATAAGGGCATATTTTCCTCTATTGAGATGTTCAGACTTCTTCCACCATCCATACTCTTAAGGAGTGTTGAGCCATCCTCTGTATATAAATAGGAAAGTGCTATATAATAGAAAAAAAAAGAAGAAAAAATATATATGATTACTAACAATTCTATGATTTGTCAGATGAAGGATAGGGGGTCTCATCAAGAGCCAGCCTACCATGATCATAAGGAAGCAGTGAAGTGGAATTCCCACTATGGCCACCCCACCAGGGTTATGATCTAAGAGGCACATCAGAAAAATAAAAAAGTCCTTGGAACAAGAGGTCTCATCACGAGCCATCCTGCCCACCTTTCACTCCTTCCTGGTGAATGGCAATGTAATTCATCTGGTTACCAAGCCAGCACAATGACCTCCATTCTGACATCACAAAGAACTTTCTTAGGCATACATAAAGGATTATGGTTCCAAGTGTGAAAAAGCAACTTTATCAAGGTTATGAACACATGTGGGCAACAGAGCTCTGCTGATGGTATTGAAGTCATATTTTTCACACATCAATAGTCATTATAAACCCTTTTCTTATATCTTTATCTTGATTTCAAATGAGATTATGCTTTAAAATCCTTTTGAACCTCTTACACATGAAATATTGTTTGAAAATCAATCATAATGGTTAAAGTGGATAATGACCGCATAAGCATTTTTACTTACGACAACTGTCCTCTTCCCTATTTTTCACATCATTTCATAGCATTTCCATATCTATTCACGATTTTCATCATAAGCCTCGATTTCAGTAATTCGCTACTTTTTGCAATCATGTCATGGATATATATGCCATTCCTTTTTTTACTGTACAGTTGCCATCCAATACGCTGCTCCTCCATTTGTCGGTTGAGGATGACCTATAATATTTCACGGGGCGCATGTGATCTCCAAAATACACTAGCAGATGCGTCAATTCCTTATTTGGAGGTACTATGACTCCATCAAATCTCGGAAATAGCAAGTTTAACGGTATTGATATTTTCCAATATGCACAACTGTGCTGTTCCATTGTCATTTCTGTGTTTTGAAAAAATTAACAGTGTGCTAAGCTTAGACAAAATGGGAGGCAAAGCAATACACAACAAACCGCAGGTGCTAATAATTTCCGATGCTGCACGTGAAATTCTAGAGAGAGCAGGATGGATTGCCTACCTGATCCGACTACAGCAATCCCATGAAATGGTGGCCATCGAATTTCTGCAGAATTTGCAGGAAGATCATTCCATGGTGAGGGGAAGGCAAATAAAAATAACCGATGCGGTAATTGCTGAAGTATCTGGACTATCAGCTGTTGGACCAATATGGACCCAGAAAAAAGTGAGACTTCAAGAGGCCATAGCTATTTTTCGGGATGAAGGACAAAACCTTACCATCAAAGGAAAAGGAGTCCTGCTTGCAACCCTGGGAGAACCATGGGTAGAATTAGCCAGGATAGTGCAAAGCTACATCAAATGCGATGGGAGAAAGGATGTGGTAAGACCACGCCATCTCAAATTATTAGCAGTATTAAGACAGAAATGTGTTGTAGATTTGCCTGCATATTTAATTTCTTTATTGCATGACGCCGCTCGGAGCATAAGGAAATCACGTCTTACAGAAATGGTAGTAAGTCATCATGGTTTAATTCGATTAATATTTAGTTATAGTCTTGCTCAACAGCAGTCTATTTGGGAAGAATTGGTATTTTCAATAGACGGGGGGTTGGGCTTACCAACCCTGAAAAGAAAAAGAACCACTAGCACATCAACTAGACCGCAGAAACGTAGACAGTCCCTTAGATCGAGGAGAAGTAGGGGAATGTTGGGAAATATCCAAGATAACAGTAGCCAACCCTTAGAAATACAGGACTTCGAGGATGAGCAACCCCCACAACTCGAAGGAGGGGAAAACGTTGAAGAAGAATTAGAAGAGGAATTGGAGGAAGAAACTGAGCGCTCTGGTGCAAGTCCACTACAAAGTCCATTGCATGAAGGCGAATTGGCCCAAATTTTGGCCAATATGGGTGGGTATATTCAACCACAGAGCCCGCTCAACCTCAATATTGAGGCAGGGCAATCATAGGAACACTCTACTCACAGTAAGAGTGTATCCGAGGAGATGAATGACGAGGAAGAAGAAGAAGCACAATCACAGGAACACTCTACTCACAGTAAGAGTGCATCTGAGGAGATGAATGATGAGGAAGAATAAGAAGCACAGTCACAGTAACACTCTGCTCACAGTAAGAGTGCATCCGAGGAAATGAATGACGAGGAACAAGAAGAAGCAGAAGCCACTCGGGAAGTGGCAGATCAAACTAGGGTTACCTCCCCTGAGGAACCTAATCGGGATGACGAGAACACTGAAGAAGTGTTCCAAACAGAAAATATGGAAACAAGCTAGGGCGAGGGCACAGTCCCTAAAGAACAAAACCTAACTAAGTAGCCAATTCCAGTCAAGGAAACAACTGTTCCTCCCAAGAAAAAGAAGAAGAAGATGAATGAAATAAAGAGGCTATGAAAGGAACAACAAAGGCTACTAAATGTAATAAAACAACTTAGACAGCAGATAAGGGCCCTAAAAATGGGGAAAATCTCAAAAATAACCCCAAGAACAAGAGATGCAGCCACCTGAACGAAACCCCATAAAATAAAGGTCACGGGGACTCAAACTGAGCCCATATCCATTCAGGACAACAAGAAATAACATGCGGCTGTTATAGACGCAACGACCCAAATAGAAGATACACCAGTCTGTAATAAGGATGTCCAAATAGAGGCACTGTCCTCTAGCGTCACGACTGACCAAATAATTTATGATAAAGGGACACAAACTGTAGGAACCAAATGTCGCAATAAGAAGATCCAGGTAGATCTTCAACCCAAAAGTGTTTTGACGGACAATGACCCTAGGGTAGTAAAACTCCAAGAGGATCTGGCACAGGCTCAGTAGACTATAGAAAAGCTCACAGAAGAGACTGTTCCTCAGGAAAAATATCAAAAGTTACAGTAGCAAGTAAATAACATCAATGCATCAGAGAGCAAGGCCTTCGATAAACGCTGGAGGGCAGAGGAAAAAGTCGAAAAGGTAACAAATAGACTAAAAACAATAAGGAGTCAAATGGATATTCTCTGTTCTCTATATACAGATGTCCTAGCATGTAGGGCCCTTGCCAAAAATTATGCTTTGTTTTTATTAGAAAGATATTTGCAATTAAAAATTAAAGTTGTTAAGGTAGGGAAACCTATAGAATTGAAAACTGTTGATGATTTTATAAATTGTTGTAAACACTATGGAGTCAAAGTTCAACATTTACTCTGTGAATTTTATTTGCATAATTTTATCTTGGAAGAGGAAATGGAGAAGAATCCCAGTCCTTTTGTGGGAGATATCCAGTTTCAAGCATTCATTTTGTTTGCTGCCAACCAGTTAAAGTGGCTCAAGGCCCATAACACCTTTCAGAGACAAGAAAACGGGTTAGACCTTTGGGTTAGGGGTGAACTGAAAAACCCATTACAACTGTGGATTAAGCATAAAAGCCTAATGAAAAAGGAGGGTGTGATCCAGACATTGGGACCCATCCACAAAGACATTGTCTAGCAAGGGGTAGAATATTTCCTGTCTATCAAAGACCATGTTGTAGCAGCAACTAAACTCTGATGGAAGACTTCCAATCAGAATATTCATGACAGAGAGCCATTCAATTACAAAAATTTTAAGTTAGCTGCTGATCGCCTGGTTACCTATGGTAACCTCATCTTGAGGGAAGGACCATATTGGCTAGGTTGTAGATTTCGAAGCCCTATTATCTAGTATCCTGCAGCAGAATATAAGGCCATCTATGAATTACCTGAAGGGCAGACATGGCGCATTTTTGAAGTTTTAGCTACAAATCATGGTTTTAGACCACTTCATGAAAATCCCTCTCCAGCCTATTCCCTAACTGCCTTGCATGCAAATTAAATGTTTTTCATGAGGGCATGAAAAAGGGTAAGTAGGGGGTGTGTTGAGCGATGCAAAAAGGTATGAATTTTCCATTTATTTCTTTATCTTTTCCTTTGAATCATAACTCATTTACATTCTAAAATGGTAATATGTTAAAGAATTATGGTAGAATTAAGGAGATTTGTGATTGATACAAAATAACTGATTATTGTCTTTTTCTATACGGAAAATGAAGGAAATGGAAAACCACTATTCGGGAGGAAAAGACAAAGTAGAAGCAACTGTTGTCCCTTCCCCAGGAAGCCGTATCCAGACAAGGAGATCAAGATCAGAGCGCATAATCCAGGAGAAGAAAGGGAAAGCGCGACATCAGCGCAAGAAGACAAAACGATAAACTGGAAATCAAAGATAGAGCGAATCCCTCAGGATCCTTTGATCTTGAGGGATCACTGCTTCAGAACTTATCTGTACTCTTGATATATCCGCCTGGCCATTATAAAAAGGGACAATGCTTGTAGCCTAGGGGGCATGTATTATCATTTTTGCAGAACTTGCTGTTGTGCTGTTACTTTGATCATTGACTCTTGTTGGTTAAAACATAGTACGATTGCTTGTAAACTTTTTATA
Organism: Pinus tabuliformis; assembly: GCA_031772625.1. NCBI lineage: Eukaryota > Viridiplantae > Streptophyta > Pinopsida > Pinales > Pinaceae > Pinus > Pinus tabuliformis. The sequence continues at coordinate 173,252,172 of CM062820.1, forward strand.
CATGATTAATACATAAATCAGTTGCCGTTCCATTCCTTCCTACTGAATTAGCCTGGCGGTGCTTCACTAGCGGCTAAGGGCCCGGCCCTAGTGGATACACTTGCTACCTGTACCATTATTTTAAAGTTCCAGTCGTGTGATGGTTTGATTTACTTTTCATTACCTTGAATCATATTGCTTTACAGTTTCTTGTCTTTACAAGTTCTAATACTTTATGGAATCATTTTATTGCATAAGCTGTGGTTGAATCGCATTGTTGTTCCCTTCCTATCATAACGAGATTATTATCCTTTACCACTTATATCGTTATTCATTTCCATTATAAAGTCTCGCAGTTCATTACAGGTTGATGTTCATTTGGCTTTGCTGTTCATTTCTATTAAGTTAGCATTGCTGTTCATTTCCATTAAGTTAGCATTGCTATTCATTTCCATTTAGCGTTGTTGTTAATTTCTATTAATTTAGCATTGTTGTTCATTCATACCAGACAGGTGTTATTTCTTTCCTGCAAGTATTTGGTTTTTCTTTTAAGTGTTTTGGAGTAAGCGTGTTTACTACATTTCTGTTAGCAGCATTAGTGATCTATCATTTCCAATTAATTTCTTTAGTGTGGAGTGTAAGATCAACAACTGTAAAGGACATTGTCTATCGCTGGGTAAGTTCTCAGATTGTGGATCTTGTTTATATTTGATTTCATTTATATCAGTTGACAGAGGAAAGAGTTATCACTACTGCATCCTTGACTGATGAATTGCTGTAGTTTTCTGAGTGAATGATTTAAGTTCCAGAGAATTAAGTTCTTTTGATTGCAATTAGATTTTATTTCAAGCATCTGTTTTCTCTTGTATTTAACATTGTACTGCAAATTAGAAAACATTACTGTTGATACAAATTGCCTGCCTCAGGCTGAGTACACTCTTGAAATAAAAAATCATACCTGGATTGATAATTAATGTAGGATAAATAGGAGTTCAAAAGACACCTTTTATATCTCAACACAAGTATTACATCAACTTCTTTCAATCATGCGATTGTTTCCTTCCTCCATCCATTCGAGCCATATAGTCCTTTATGTGTTTTACCCATCCAACTACCCTATCTAAGATCACCATTAATCTTAACCTTTTCTTCAACCCTCAAATATACCTCCTATCCAATTCATTAACTCACTATGTTAACTCCATTCCACTTGACCCTAACAAAACCATCACAATCCACTTTCCCCTCCATAAAGAGATCCTAGTGAAATTATGTCATTGATTCCACTTCTAATGAAAATTCCAAATATAACTCAAATTTGACTAATAAATGTTTATCACAACCCCTTACCATTGAACCTATTCCAATTTTTAATTTAATTTCCTTTTCCATTATCAATTGCACCTCATTCTCTGCCTCCCTTGCCACTAATCATTCTTCCCTTGAATTATACTCCCATACCTTTAATCTTCTTAAAAAACAATTCAATCATGCCATTTCCCTACAAAACATACCTATTGAAGAAAAGATTTTTGTAGGATTCCATTACGCTATTGAATCCTTCACTCAAAACTTTCCCATGCATGAAGCCAAAGAAATCAGGCAAGATTTCACTCAAATTATTCATTGTGCTAAACTTTGTAGACCTAACCTTCTAGATATGAATTTAATACCCTTTGTAATTTGAATGATAGCCCCAATGTTCTCATTCTAAAATTACATAAAGGTAACACTTTAGTAATCATGAACATGGTTGATTATAAAGCTAAATTACTTGGGCTATTATTGTCTTCCTCGTATAAACCTCTCTCTAAGAATCCCATCAACCAACCTTGTAAACAAAACTATCACATCCTCTTTATCTTTTATTATAAAAAAGTATTTTCTACCTTACAACCTCCAACCCCCTAGAATTTATGGACAACTTGAAATGCATAAGAAAAAAAATCCTCTTAGATCCATTGTTAGCACAATTAATGACCCTACAACAAAGTTACAAGCTTGATTAAAACCTTCTAGAATTATCATTAGTGGCTATTTTATGACATTTCAAAAGGTGGCACTACTAGTAGCACCCTTTTCTTGGGGGTGGTTAAAATTGTGACTTGTTTAAAATCACAACTTTGATAGCCAATATCATTGTGAAAATTTGATTATTGAATTGAAAAATGATAAAAACTTAAAATTGTTTTGGAAAATAGGGCATTCCATACAAGATGATAACCTTCAGTAACCACTCACACAACTAGATCAAATATCATAACACTAATATTTTTATATGGCTAAAACCCTCTAAGAGGAAGCAATCCGTGGCTCTAGTCAACATGGCCACTTGAGGCAATTTTATTAATGCAAAAGAACAATTTTTTACATAAGGGAGTTCTCACAGTTGATCATCAACCATGATCGTACGTGCTCTTTAATTATACATGGACCAATCAGGTCCTAAGCTATGTATCAATAGGCATTAGTATTGAGGAGAATATGAGTTGTTGGATCACTCTATACCCAAAACATATTACGACCATCAAATTACAATGCAAATAATGCATACTAAAGAAGCACATTAAGTAGCACACTTTTACCTAATAGACACATTAGGCAAAGTGAACTTAACTATATCCTCTGTGTCTAAATATCCTAACAGGCCCCTTAAGAACAACTTAGGATATGATTGAAGGCCTTACAAAGGGGACACAATAAAAGAAGGAAGGAGGAAATAGAGCCTATCCCCCTTAATAACAACTTCCTGAACTCCTAACATAGATAGAAGTTTAGAAAACTTTGCTTCTATTAGAGACTTAGTAAAAATGTCTGCAACTTGAACATCTATAAGGAAAAGTCAATTTCAATAACTTGATCATGAATGAGCTTAGTGATTAAGCACATTCGTAGATAAATGTGTTTGCTACACTAATTCTAAATTGGATATTTGGAAAGCTTGAAGGCACTCTGATTGTTGCACCAAAGGGTGGTTGAATGTTGCTAATAGAATCCAAACTCTGAAAGGAATTTTCAAAACCACAAAAATTCTTGACTTGTATTGACCATTGGTCGATACTCTACTTGTGCTAAAGAAAGAGAAATATCCTATTTCTTCTTACAAGCCCACGCAAGGTACAAAACCAAAATTGAAATCATAACTTACAATAGACTTCTGATCATCAGGATGGCCATCCCAATATGAATCAATGAAACTAACCAACAAAGGAGCCCCCCTTGAATTGCAATGTATCCCAAACTAAACTATACCTAAGATATCTTGAAGTATCCATTTTTCTACTTTCCGATGACTATCATGGTGTGTTTGCATATATCGAGGAATAAGACCAACAAAAAAGGAAATATTAGTACGAGTATAAGTTAAATATAAGAGGCTACCAACTAATTGATGGTACAAAGTGGCATTAATTTTAGGTGTAGTGTAAGTGACAACAAGTTTGATTCTAGAATTAAAGGGGGAAGAGGTTTGTTTACAATATTCCATGCGAAAATGGTGAAGAAGGTCACATGCATACTTAGATTGGGAAACAAAAATTCCCTCCTTGTTTTGCAATACTTGGAGACCAAGGAAATAATGAAAACAACCTAATAATATAATTTCAAACTTCTTCATAAGGCATTATTTCATATTGATTAAAAATTTAGAGTCACTACCAATGAGGATAAGGTCATCAACATAAAGAAAAAGGATTATGAGATGGATTCCTACTTTCTTGGTGTAGACATTGGGGTTAGAATGACATCTAAAGAAGCTAATTCCAAAGAAAGATATCCATTTTGACACCAATATTAAGGAGTTTGTTTAATACCATAAAGAGATTTCTTAATGTGGAAAACAAGGTTGGAGCCACTCTGAATATTACCAGGAGGTCATTCCATGTAGATTTATTCTAATAGACCCCCATGCAAGAAAGTGGATTTAACATGCGTATGATATACCTCCCATCCATTTGAGGCAATAAGGGCTAGATCAAGGTGGACGAAATTCATTTTGGGAACATGGGAAATGTTTCAAAGTAGTTAATTCCTTCAACTTGAGCGAATTCTTTGTAAACTAACTGAGCCTTTTGTCTTTCAACACATCCATCCAATGCATACTTATTTCTATACAACAATTTAAATTTGACAAGTTTTCTTCCTTTTATAAGAGGGACAAGTTCCCAAATATCATTCCCCGTTAGGGAATGATATTCTTCATGAAATTTTGTTTCCCAATCTATATAGCTTGAAACTACAACAATGTTTCTGAACCAAATGCCTCTGGAACTTGAGCCAAAAGATAGGAGGCTCACTAGAACTATGAACATATATGATATTGATTTGTAGGATCATTGGAAAGATCACAAATTGCTCCTTGTGTTGAAAAAGCATATCTAGGAAGCTATGGTGACAATGTAGGTTCATGTTTAATGGACTCACTTTGAGGAAGGTAAGCAAGATGAGGTGGATAGGAATAAAAAGTGGCACAAATATCAAAGATGGATCGCTAACCAAAGAAGGCACAATCACCAAATCAAGATTGCAGGCCAAGATGTTTTCATCAAATTTAACATCTCTTCTAAATTATTTCATTAGAGTGAGGTTGAATAATTCAAAAATATTTTACATATTTAGGAAAAAATATACACTTCTCACTTTTAGGCTATACAAAGTTGCTTTTTTCACCAGGATCGTGAGCCCATGCTACACTACCAAAGACACGAAAGTGGCTTACATTTCACTTAATGTTATTCCATGATTTTGATAGTATTAAATTTTTTAAATTGTTTTTAGGAGTGTTATTTACTATGTAATTTGCACAATTGATTGCTTCCACCCATTAATAGAGACTTAATCCCATAGATTGAATTATATAATTAACCATTTCCATTAATGCACTATTCCTTTTTTCAACAACACTGCTTTGATGTATATGGAACAATATGTTGTATTTGGATACCCTATGTCTAAGTGTAGTGAATTGTGACTTTGTTGTTGACATATTAACCACCATTATCTATTCCTAATGTTTGTAGTTGATGTCAAGATTGTTTTCCTACAAGGGCCTTGTATTTCAAGAACAAGTCAAAAACTTCATTCTTAAGTTTTAAGAAGTAAAACCAAATGCTTCTAGAGAAGTAATCAATGAAAGTTAATAAGTAATTATACCTAAAGAAAGAAGGAGAAGGAAGTGGACCACAAAAATCACTGTGATAAATATGCGAAGGCACTAAGGCATGCTAAGAGACACATTTGTCAAAATTGTATTGTTGATGTTTTCCGAGAACACAACTGACATAAACACCATGTTTGCAAGAAATGAGAGGAATAATAGTCACCATATTTTGGTTACATAGTTGCTACAACGAGTAATGGTTTAAGTGACCAAATTTCTCATCCTAAAGTTGGATCAAGTCATTGTTGTGAGCAATAAAAACTGCCAAGGCTTCATTATTGTGCTTCTTCATTGTTGCTTCCAATGCTTCCATCTTTTTAAAACTTTTAGACTCGACATGACCATCCCTCCCACAATAATTGCAATGTATGTTAGTCTTCTTACTCTTTGATTTTGGTCCTTTGTCACTATTGGGAGTGGAAGTTGGCTGAAAGTGTTTGGAACCCTTATTTTGCTTGTTGTTGCGAGGATGTTTCTTCTCCGAATGCTTGGTTTTATCTTTTTGTTGGGCCACTAAGGCCTTGTTAGATGTACCCACAATATTGATCACTCCAATATGTAAGAGCTTATCTTTCTCTGTAATCAGAGAGTCACAAAAATATTAAAGAGAAGGATTTTGATACGTGACCCTAGGAAATTCTCTAGTGGTATAAATGTAGATACCAAAATAGAATATGCAAAATCAAGTTTGGAAAGAATAATATATATGCAACAGTCATCCTTTAGATCAAATTAACAATATTTAAGTGAATGGTTAAGTGTTTTGAACTTAGATAAATAATATTCAATGGAAGAGAAATATTTAGGACTTCAAGTCACAGTCTAATTTCAAGTTAATAAGATCTAATCACATTAGGTTCACCAAATATTTTCTTCAACTGTTCCAAGGCTTTTTTCAAGCAATACATTCATTGAATATGAAATTATAAATAAAGAGAAATGGAAATTTTGAATAATGCACATGCTTTTTCATTATTATTTTCCCATTTGGCTTTCTTATCAACATCAGTGGGTCTTTTTCTTTCCCCAAGGTAACCTGATATAATTCTTTAGTTCCTAGTATATCCTCCACGTGAGATTTCCATGAGTAGTTGGTACTAGTAAGAACAAAGTTTATTTGGAGTGGCCATATTAAAATATACATATAATATTATTTCAAAAGCCTAAATTGACTATCTAGATGGAAATCTCTCTAAAAAATGGGCCATAAAAAAAGAAGAAGACAACACTAAAAACAAATTTCAGATGTGAAAGTTATGTTGTTTTAAAAAAATGCATTAATGGTAACAAAGAGAAACATGGAAGGTATAAGTTAGCCCACGTGGGAATGGATGTTGCTGAAAAATTAAAGGAAAAATTGTTTCGCTCAAAGATTTACTTATAAAGTCACTTTTATGATTGTGAGTTGTGAATCTCAGTTGGAAAACATAATAGTGTGAAGATTGGGAGTAAAATCGAGGCTGAGAGATGTTGCGTACCACTACCTGAATCTGTGTGGAGTAGTTAAAAACACAACAATATGTTGCACTGCTACCATTCATATACAAGATCAAATTGAGTAGCCTCAAATTGTGAAGAAAGAAAGAGAGCTACCAGAGTGTGGTAATAAAATTTCCATGGAGACTATAATAGCAAAAAAGATCATTTTAAGAGCTAAATTGATGCCTATGTGGAGATCTACCTTTATAGATTGGAAGATATATTTTTATACTGAACGACAATATAGAGCGAGGGTTGTAACTTAAAAAAAATAAGATTTGAGGGTTGGGAAACAATAACTCATTCGTGGTATGTTGTTTGTTGGATAGTATGTGTCCAAGTGTTTGGATAATATTTTGGATAGTGGTAAAAGACATAAAAAAAAAGAGCAGCCGAAAAATAAAGTATCTAAAAAAATATCTAATACATTTATCCTCACTGTTACTTCTAAAGAGATAAATTCTTGATTAGAATATAATATGGGTGAGTGCATGTGTGTTAGAAGCATAAACCAATGATTTTTTCTTCTGGTTGAAGAGTTATAATATTTTTAAATGTTATTAATCTTTTATAAATAAATAAATAAATTTCATTAAAATTTAATAAAAAAATATTGCAAGATAAACTGTGTAAAAAAATAATAAGAAATGGCACATAGAGCCAGAGGAGTCAGAGGAGAGGGAATATGACGTGGAAGACCAAACACCAACAAAATATTTCTCAAAGAAGTAGCATATGAACAATATTAGATGAGATGAAGGTGGCACAAAGGAGAGGCATCAACACCAGTGACATCAATGATTGAGAAGATTCCTAATAAGAAGAAGAAGTTGAAGTTGACGAAGAAGCTCCAAAAGAAAGAACGATCAAGATAATCATGGCACTAAGTACAAGACCAAGACCGGAAGTGCCCATGTACAAGGGAAACTTAAAGGTTGAAGAGTTGATTGATTGCATCAATGCTATGGATAGACATTTTGACTATGAGAATGTAGCTTAGAAGAAGAAGGTGAAATATCCAGTGATCGAGTTGAAAGAACATGCCTCATTATGGTGGGAAAATGTACAATCAAAGAGGAGGAATAAAGGAAATAAGAAGATTACCAACTAGGATTGGATAGTGGTTAAATTAAAGGTAAATTTATTCCCCAAGATAATAAGTTAAATCCTTTTATACAAATGAAAAATACCCAACATAAATTGATGTCTGTAAAATAACATAAGATAAGAATAAGGGATGGTCATGTAGAAGAAGATATTGTGCAGGTAGAAAGATATATTAATGGTTTGAGATATGAAATTCAAGATGATCTTACTATTTTGTCTCAAAATCTATTGAAGAAGCATACCAAGCAGATCTAAAGATGAAGGATAAGTAAACAATGCCGTAGAGGAAGAGGTCAAACTACAATAAGAAGTAGAGGCCCATTGAGCAGAGGAAAATCAAGTGGTTGAGGAAGATTTTCATTTAAAAAAGAAGGTAGCAATTCCTATAATCCAAAACAATCATCAAGAGGAGGATATTTTAGAGGAAACATACTATATCAAAGAGGTAGAGGAAGAAATTTTGCTATTAGATGTTACATATGAAATAAAATCGACAACAAATCTAATTAATGTCTAGAGAATTCTTCTTTAAATCAAGAAAGTATACATATTTCTCAAGATGATGTAGAAAATGCAAGATCATCTTTGCATGAGGACACACCTAAAACTGGAGAATATTTAATGATGAAGAGGGTCCTGCTGAAGCTAGACAAGGAAATGAAGGAGATTACACAAAGGAAACCATTATTTAGAATTTCTTGTAAAATAAAAGGTATATGTTGTAAAATTGTTATTGGTAGTGGGAGTATTGACAATTTGGTGTCTATAAAATGGTGGAGAATTTAGGTCTGGATAAAATTGTGAATTCTACTCCCTACAGAGTATCATAGCCATAGAAGGGAAATTAGATATTGGTCAACAAATAATGTGAAGTGGAGCTTCAAATTAGATGCTACAAAGATAAGGTACTTTGTTATGTTATTCCCATGGACATATGTCATGTTTTATTAGGTGGACCTTGGAAATATGATATAAAGGAAATACACAATGGAAGGAACAACACATGCAATTTTGAAAAAGATTGAGAAACACGTACACTATTTCCATTGAAAGATGAAAGTGTATCAGAGGAACACAATCCAAAAGCACTACTACCTAGTGGAAAGGAATTTTTGCAAGAAATCATACATGAAGTGGTAAACATTGCTTTGATTGGTAAGCCCAAGATAATCCTCACAAGTACAAATTTAAATGATTTTCTTGAAGAAGTTAAAATATCATTGGATGAGTTTCTTGATATAGTAGTTGATGATTTACTGAATGAATTGCATTCCATAAGGAGTATCAACCATCACACAAACTTGATTGTAGGTGATAGTATTCCAAATAAAGCAACATATAAGATAACTCCAAAGGAATGAGGAGATTTAGAATCAGGTGCAAGAATTGCTAGATAAGAGTCTCAGTAGGGAAAGGTTAAGTCCATGTTTTTTCCCCATAATATTAACTCCAAAATAAATATGGAGGATGGATAAAGTGTACTGACTCTAGAGTTATTGTAACAACCATCACATTTACCCCCATTTTTGTAATGTGATCGAAATGCCACCATGGGCATACAACCATGAATCACTGATCCAATATGTTGTAAACACTTGAATTTAAATTTTGTGATGGTTGATGGAAGGATGGGATGATCTTATGAACCCCAATGTTCAAGGGAGATTGCATGCCTTGAAAGAACACAAAACCCAGCCTAAAATTAATTGCCGAAGTTAATCACTTGCAAACACATTGGAGTCACTTCTTGATAGTTGAGTTATGATATAGGATGGGGGGAGAGATACTAGCCAACAATTGAAGTTATGAGACGTGATTGGGGAAGTGGGGCAGAAGGTGGTGCCAATTCCCCTAAATATAGAGGAGATTGACTTGTGGCCTCTCATAGATAGACAACAAAATGTTGGAGGATGAAAAATAGGAGTGCACAACTGAAGAGAAGGGGCTTGAGCTGGTTGGGCATGAGAAATGGTCTCCTGGTACTCACTACAAATCATTAGAGAAGATGGGTGTTGTTAGGCTTGGAAGCTAAAGTATAAGCTACTATGTAGAGCCCTATGTAAGAGAGTTAAACGTCTATGAATTTGGGTGAAATCCCTATGAACTATGTGAGGCCACTGGATTGCGTTGTTTAAGCCTATGTGGTCAATGGGAGGCTCAATGGATGACTAAATCACCATGGTGCTTGTTGTATAGTTGATAAACCACTTGAAAAAGGTATTATTGGTCATTGTGGTGGTTTTTGTATAGTTGATAAACCACATGGATAGTGGACACTAGACCCTTGTGGTGCTCGCTATAAAAATACAACTGATAAACCACCTAGACAATGGATTCCAACTCCCGGACTAAGAAAAACCCCATTTAAACCTTGGGTGAATCCTTATGAATATTAAACTCAAAAGGAGAGTGAGTCACTATGGTGCTCGCTGAATAGTTGATAAACCACCTGTAAAGGGCATTTTGGGTCACTGTGGTGGTTGATGAGTAACTGATAAACCACTTGGACTATGTACATCACACCCCTTTGGTGCTTGTTGAGTAGATGATACAACACTTGGGAAATGGACACAATATACCTGTGATGCTTGCTATGAAAGGACAATTGATAAACAACTTAGAAAGTGGAATCTACACTCTAAGTGTTTAGCCAAGCCTTTGGTGTGAATTTCCCTGAGAAAGAATCTCCTCAAACATTGGATTCGACTTCGGGGTGGTTAGCTCCAAGAAGGTTTGATGTAGTTGGCCTATGATTGGGTGGTGTTGGCATAGTTTTCATTGATGGAAATGTATCAACAAAGGATGATGGAAAAGGGTTAGTTAATGCATGCACAATTGAATTTGAAGTTGATGGCATTATTTTGTTGATACAAATCAGCAAGGTATGTTGAAAATGGTGTTGACTATCATTGACCAAGCAATTAATGTATTTGATGCACTTGAATATTTTAGGCTTTATCATTCTCCCTAAGCTGAACTAACCACAACTGAGGTGGATACCTGGACAACCTATCATGCATGTATTCATAAGTTGTATGATGTATGTTGGAATATTGTTAGTCATTGGAATTGGAGTTATGATAGGAAGAGACTATGCTCCAAAAGATGTCCTTTAAGTCAAAGTGCTCTTCAACACAAATAAAAGATCGAAATTTCTACAAAGCAACAATAATGGCAGGAATCTAATTATGTTATCATGACATTATAGGAGACATAATTGAATGTGTAGGTGGAGGTTTTGTTTTCTTCCCTTTTTTAACATGGCTTGGCCAACTAGTTACATAAACTAAAATGCTCCAGGAGGATCCTATAAGGCCAAATTTTTGAAGTCATCAGAAATAAGAAAAACCTATCTTGAATCAAATAGCTCATCGTTCGTAATCCAATGATGCAAATGACACCTCAATATGACACTGTATGTGAAAGTTATGGCCCGCTGAAGTTTTTGTGAAACAACAAAATTTTTGTAGGCAAGACCCACAGGATGCCATGTGGCAGTCGACATCAATAGTACGGATGCTGACATCAGTAGGGTAATGTGGTGGTACAGACCAATCGAAAGATGACATGTGGTAGGTGACATCATCATGACATCAACAACCTAGTCAGCAGTACAATCCAATCATATTATGACACGTGGTGCCTAGTCATCCGATTTCCTTAATGAGGCAAAAAAATTGACACTTAACAGTGATGGGTACTGGCGGCCAACCATGGAAACATTTTCACCTACTTAAAAATACTAGTGACTGCAAAAAATCCAGTAGTCAGGCATGGCGAAATTGTCGCTTACTTAAAAATATCGGTGACCCCTAAAAATCCGATGATTGGCTTCATGTTTGTTTCAAAACAAAAATATATTAAAAAAATGGGGAGGGTGGGCTTGACAGAACCACCCAACCTCCGACTGACTTCATTTTATATATAAAATATATATTGGTTGTGGCCTAAAAGGTTGACCAAAATATAACGACAAACTATATTTGGGGGCTGGTGGGATTCAAACCTTCTTGGCCTGCCGATGAGCGGCCCCATCCATAACGACCACCACATTACAAAAAAACCACCGCAAAAAAAAATGCATGACAAAATATTTTGGGAAGGTCGCGAGGTTGGAACACAGACCTTCCCCCACCAATTTTGACTGTCCGCCAACGAACCCAACGAGATTTACATTGGAATATTCACTCACCAAATATACTTAAACCACAAGACATTTCATTCGCCCGACCAAGCTGAAAGCGGAGAGAAGGAACTGTAAGCAGGAGGAACCACAAGAGAAACTCAACCTAAGCGGGGCACATTTATCGAGGCAAGAATATTCTAGGGGGAATATTTCAAAGGAATATTCCCATGCAAAATCTTATGGAGGAATCTTTAGATTCCCTTGGAGGTTGATTTTTGGAAGAGGCGGAATGATACCAACTTTAGACTCATTTTTCTCAGTTTTTCACAAGGAGCATAGTGGTGAGGTTATATTTTGTTGACACCTAATCATAGGGATTGGGTGAACAACTGTAATTAATGTAAATAAATAATAGAGAAGATAGAGAGTCATTTGGAGATGAACCGAAAAATCACCCTCTTGTGTATAATAATGAACAACCTGAATGAATAATATAGAGTTCTAATTTGAGGAGTTACCTCCTGGTCTAACCTGGTATCAGAGGCAACGCCATTTTTGGCTTCCCTCTTTAATTTGTAACTCCTATTTTGCCTATGTTCTGAATCCTATGACATCTCTCTCACTATTATTCTACTGATTCTGGCTAGCTTGGCAGCTCCGACGCTTCCTCCTCCCACATTGCGCTGCTCTAAACGTGATTAGCTTACTCTATATATTTAAATGTTGCTGCATGCATGCCTTGTGGAATCCAGTGCTACCTCCCAAAGATTGGTTGTTGATCTTCGATGGTTCTATCCTGTATATTGAAGAAAGGCCTAGTATGTATACCAACAAGTTTCTACAAGATATAAATCATTGCATCACCATGAAATTTCACTTTTCCTGAACGCAGAAATGGTCAGTTCGAACACAGAGATGATGGTATCAGAGGGCTGGTCTCTGTTGAAAGATTTAGAACGTTTCCTTCTACATCACAATGCTGCTCTTTGTTGAAAGATTCTTGAATGACCACAACGCTGCCTTGAACACCGCTCCTTGTTGGTATCAGAACGCTGCTCTCTGTTGAAAGATTCAGAACACTGCCTTCTCACACCCTCCTCCACGATGAACGCTCCCGCTCCCATCACTGCGGCTCGTTCCTTGATGATCTCTTGGCATTCAATATCTTCATTTCAATAGAGATCGCGAGTTCGATTTGCGGCTAAACACACCCTCCTCCCATGTTGCGCTGCTCCACATTGAACTAGTGTGGTAGCTGCATACAAATTCACTCCTCCATATAAATAAATCCATTTTTTTTTTTACCTCCACTCTATACATATCATATTGTAATTGTTTTACCACCGGAAGTACAATATTTTTTTAATTGGCAGCAGAAGTGTTTTTACAACACTAAGATTTTACAATGCATTCAATTATTTCTATTGTGGGAGTAGTTCTCAATGGAAAGGAGAATTATCCTGAATGGTCGTGGAAAATCCAACACACTCTCATTTTTAATGAGCTATGGAAAGGAGTGTGTGTTGGAGAAGGAGACAAAGCGCCAGTCCAACCTACCTCAGACAAGGAGCTCGCCATTTGGGAAAATAAGAACAACAAAACCTATGCATTGATTGCAACATCAGTAAGTCAAGAGGTAAGTCGACACATTTCACCATTTTCAAATGCATTCGAAGCCTTACAAAAGCTGAAAGAACTCTATGACTCACACTCTGCACTTGAAGTTGTTCAACTCATGATTAAACTCTTAACCCTTGAATTACAAAATAATGATCCTCTTGTTCTTGCATCCGAAGTAAAATCTATAATGCATGATATTAAAGTCACTAAGATTGAATTGTATATTCCTATGATCTCCTTTCTCAAGGAACTTTATCCTACTTACTCCAATTTTTTTTTTTCTAAGTAAAGCTAAACTATTATATTACAGCAAGAGCAGAGTTACATTGTGAAAATTACAACGGGGCCGCGGCCCTGTAAAATTTGTCCGAGGACAGACAATAGACACCTGAGAATTCATGCCAGAATTACATAGGACACATGGACAAAGACTTAGAGCCACACTCATGTAGCTGACACATGGACAAAAACACTTGAAGAACATCGACACAGAACAGAGATAACATAAAACCGACACAATTACATAGAGAGAGAGTGACAGACTCATATATAACCGCATAGGAAGCTGACTGAGAAAAATTCTTGCTGTAAAACCTGGAGCGCGAGCTGGGCATGTCAATCTTCATCAGTGGTCTGCGGCTCATCTTCTGCCTTGCAGCATGGAGGCTGTAGGATAGCTTTACCAAAGTTGCGCGTTCCACGGTCGCTTGGGCCAGCGCCTGAGTCACAAACAGGTTCTCTCAGGCTCGCTCCCGGGTCATGTAAGGGCCGCATCATCTCAACAGCAGGGAATTCCATATCCACCGTAGGAACAATCCCAGGAACACGCGGAGGGTTGGCCCGTGGGTTGCCATCCTCATCTTCCCAGGGATTGCTGCAATGCTCCACAGAGACAGTCACAAAGAAAGTAGAATTGGCTAAGGTGCAGGGGAGGCGGTATCTCACCATTGGGTGTTCCGTATGCCCACAATCCATGTGCGCAGGAGGTTCCCCCAGTCTGCCTCTGCCCGGGGGCCTTCCCCTCGGCCTTCTGCACTCAGAGGTTTCCTCAATTGAGGAAGAAGTCGAGGGGGCTCTGCCACTATAACCTCCCCTACCACTGTTGCCCCTTCCGCGATTGCGATGCATGCTGGTCTTCTGAACAGAGCGCTCAATTCCACAATGTAACAACGTTGTTGGCACAGAAATACTGCCAGACCAGGTCTTTGTTTCCCAATTGCCAAAAGCTGTGGCCGCAGAGCCTTGACCCTCTTTCTCAAAGCTTGAATGAGAGCTGAGACTCTGTGCCTCCACACCTTCTAACGAAGCCAGAACAGGAGCTAACGATGGACGCGGATAAGAGCTGAGACCCTGTGCCTCCACACCTTCAAACGAAGCCAGAACAGGAGCTAACGATAGACGCGGATAGGTAGGCGCTGCCAAATTCTCAGAGGCACAATTGGCTTGCTTGTGAGCTTGCCAATTGCCCCACTCTTCAGCGGCAACACACCCACAATCACATTCTGGGCAAGAATGACAGTCGGAGTTCAGAACCTCCGTCACCTCCGGCAAGAACATAACAGTTGCAGAAAGGAATGGCGGAAGAATGTCCGAGAGAATGCGGTTATGAAGCGCCATGTTGCGCTTCTCAAGACTCGCCTTGAATGTCGACAGGACGCCTCTGTCAACTCCCTTTACTCCCTTCCTTAAATGCTGCAGGTTGGTGAATTGATGGTGTGTCCTCCCGTCATGCGTGGCTCGTCCGGGCGGACACCTGCCCTTTGGACGAGCCTTATACGCCAAGTGCCTAGCGACCACCCGCATCCGGGGATCCTACTTACTCCAATTATCTTGAGTCATTGCAAGGAAATGGAAATCTCAAAGATATTATGTTTGACTCTCTTGTGAAAAAAATTGCTGAAAGAGAGAAAGCTTTTGGAAAGAAGACAACCCCTGAATCTTCTAAAGAGGCTATGTGCCTTGCTAATAAAGAAAAGAATCTTGCCCAAGATTCTTCCAGAGGAAGAGGTGGTTGAAGAGGAAGAGGAAGATATTTCAGAGGCAGAGGGGGCAGACACTCTCAAGGAGAAAAGTCAGATTTGCACTGCATACGCTGCAAAAGAGATGGATCACATGATGCATCCACATGCAAGCTGCCTTGGGACAAAATTGAGCAGGAAAGAAACCAACCCAAAGGTAAGACTAATGACAGAGAGAAAGGTAAAGCACTTGAATCCGCTCACTATGTTGTGGCACACTGTAATATTGGAGTAAATGAAGACTTATTTAATGCTTCACTTGCTTCTTGGAAAAATGATTGGCTGCTTGATTCAGGAGCAACTTGCCACATGAATTTTAGAAAAGATTTTTTTGAAGAATTTACTGACAATGTTGATGGAGCAGTATACTTTGCAGACAAATCAAAACTCAATCCATCAGGGCTTGGCACAATCAGGCTTAAACTGCCTGGTCTTCTAGACTTTCTTCTACATCATGTTCTATATCTCCCACAGCTGAGGAGAAACTTGTTGTCCTTGGTCCACATCTACCAGCAAGGACACTCCATTCATATGTTTGATGGCAAGCTTGAGGTGAGAAAAGCATCAGACCACTCACTTGTCATGACGGGGATAGAAGAAGAAAGGCTTGTCAAGATGCAGGGTACCTCTGCTCGTGCACAAAATTTCTCATACAATTCTCACTATGAAGAAGGTATATTTCCATCAAGTTTATTATGGCATGCTAGATTTGGACACTTGAACTATGACAGCCTCTACTTGTTGAAGAAAAATGGTGTTACCGGTTTTCCTACAATTCCATGAAACTTAAGCAATGTGATGCTTGCATTCTAGGAAAGCATAGCAAAAAATATTTTCATGATTCACATTCACTAGAATGTGTTGTGTTTATTTATTGAAGAACAAATCTGTTGCTTTTCAAACATTCAAGAAATTTCATACATGGATTGAAAATGATGCACAATCTCGTATTGGCTCTATTCGCACTGATAATGGAAAAGAATACACTTCAAATGAATTTGAAAACTATCTTCGCCAACATGGAATCAAACATCAAACAATTGTGCCTTATAATCCCCAACAGAATGGAGTAGCTGAACGAATGAATATGAAAATCTTAAATATGGTACGCTCCATGATGTTTTTCAAAAATGTAAAATTGATGTTTTGGGTTGATGTAGTTCTATGTGCTATATATGTAAAGAATAGATGTCCATCTAATGCTATTAGAAACAAGACTCCTTATGAAATGTGGTATGGGCACATTCCTTCGGTAAAGCATCTCAGGGTCTTTGGTTCCACATGTTATGCCTTGATACCAAAGGTACATAGAAACAAAATTGGTGCAAGAAGTCATAAGTGTATCTTCCTGGGGTATTCAAACACCTCCAAAGCATATCGTCTCTATGATGAAGTCAATAAAAAGTTTGTTGTATCTAGAGATGTAATCTTTCTTGAATCATCAAAAACTGACAATATTGTTGAGCGGAAACTTGATTGCTTGAATAGATTCGCGAATGCAAAGTCATTTCAAGAATTTGATAATCAGATTCCACATCTTGAAGGGGGGATTCCTATACTAGATCAACCTATGGAATCTTCTTCTGAAGCACTCTCTCCCTCGCATGAAACTCCAACAACGGATGATACTTTAAGTGATGTGATTGATAGAATTGGGAGACTCAATCTTGATTCAGTCCCAACTCAATCAATGGAGCAGCCTAGGCCATCTAAGAAAGGTCCCCCAAAGTGGCTGACAAAGACACTTGAAAGTGTTCATCGTGATGAGGTTGGAAAGACAGGAACTAGAAATTCAAACCGGCAAAATGGAGGTGATGTAGATGAATCTGATTCACCTATTGATATGGATGTTTCTTATGATTGTGAATTGAATTTGTCTATAGATTTTGAACCAACTTCCTTCAAAGAAGTTGCTTCTCATGATGAATAGAAAGAAGCGATGCAAAAGGAGTATGATGCCCTGATTAAGAATGGCACTTGGAAGCTGGTTCATCCTCCATTGGGAACCAAACCAATTGGCTGCAAGTGGGTCTACAAGAAAAAGTATAACGCTGATGGATCACTTGACAAGCACCAAGCCAGGCTTGTGGAAAAAGGTTTTGCACAGAAGGAAGGGGTCGATTATGAGGAGACTTTTGTCCCCACAGCAAAATGGGCTACCATCCGGACACTCTTTGCCCTAGCAGCTCAGAACGGTTGGAAAGTCCATCAAATGGATGTAAAAATTGCTTTCTTGAATGGAGATCTAAAAGAGAATGTTTTTATGTCCCAACCTGAAGGATTTGCTATGAAAGGACATGGACATAAAGTATGCAAACTTGTGAAATCCTTGTATGGCCTCAAACAAGCA
This sequence comes from Pinus tabuliformis, assembly GCA_031772625.1. Taxonomy (NCBI): domain Eukaryota; kingdom Viridiplantae; phylum Streptophyta; class Pinopsida; order Pinales; family Pinaceae; genus Pinus; species Pinus tabuliformis. The sequence continues at coordinate 173,270,009 of CM062820.1, forward strand.
CTGCAAGCTTGGTATGAAAAACTAACTAAGCAGCTTCTAAAACTCAATTTCAAACATTATGATCTTGATGATGCAACTTTGTTTGTCAAGAAGGTTGGAAAAACAATTGTATATCTTGTTGTATATGTATATGATCTTTTGATAACATGGAATAATGAAAGCTACATTGCATCCATAAACAAGGAATTGAGGAAAGGTTTTGAAATGAATGATTTGGGCTATGTTCATTACTATCTTGGTATTGAAGTAACTCAACATTCGAAGTCCATATTCCTTTCTCAAAAGAAGTACATTGGAGATCTGTTGAACAGGTTTGGCATGACTGAATGCAATCCTATGACTACTCCAATGGAACAAAACTTAAAGCTCACATCCATTGGAGGAAAATAATTTGAGGATGCAACAAAGTATAGACAACTTGTAGGAAGTCTCAACTACCTAACTAATACTAGACCAGACATTTCGTTTTCTGTTGGAATCCTCTCCAGGTTCCTGCAAAATCCTTGTGAGGGACATTGGTTTGCTGCAAAAAGATTTCTAAAGTACTTGAAGGGAACTCAAGACTTTGGAATCAAATATACACAGGTGGGCGACTTCAGCTTGATTGGATATTCTGATTCAGACTTTGATGGAGACAAAGAAACTGGGGTATCTACTTCAGGTTATGCTATGAGCCTTGGATCAGGAGCTGTCTCCTGGAGATCATGCAAACAATCAGTTCCAACAGATTCCACAATAGAGGTAGAATACGTGGTAGTAGCTGAGAAACAAAAGAAATTGTGTGGCTTAGGAAAATTCTTGAAGATTTGCAAGTAAAACAAATGCAGTCGACTCCACTCATGATTGATAATACCTCTGCAATAAAGTTGGCCAAGAACCCAAATTTCAATGATCGAAAAAAGCACATCAATACTAAATATCATCTGATTCGACATCATGTTGAGGCCAAAACAATCCATCTCTGCCATTGTTCCACTAATGAGCAAATTGCAGACATCTTCACAAAAGCACTTGGAAGAGAAAAGCTTGAAAGATTCAGAACTATGCTTGGACTCACCAAAATCCCTTCAACTTAAGGGGGGGAATGTTGACACCTAATCATAGGGACTGGGTGAACAACTATAATTAATGTAAATAAATAATAGAGAAGATAGAGAGTCATCAGGAGATGAACCGAATAGTCACTCCCTCTTATATATAATAATGAACAACCTGAATGAATAATATAGAGTTTTGATTTGAGGAGTTACCTCCTGGTCTGCCATAATTGTCATCTGGGTAGCCGAATTCTGGTCAACCCGTAGGAAGGAATATTTGGGGAATATTTGAGAATCCCAGGGGTCCATATTTTGACCGAAGCAGAAAGGGTCAAGTTTACAATCATTTTTCACGATTTTGTGCCACGAATTCAACGGTGCAGTGCATTTCTTGACGAGAGGTATGAATTTTCATACCATTCCTAAAAGTGGAGGTATAAGGTGTCTTTTGTAAATGTATGCAATTTGATTTCACTAAATATTAATGAAAGAGGCCTCCCCACATTGAGTAGGGCCTGGAGACGTAACCCACACTGGATGAACTCCGTTATCAACTTGTTTGTGCCTTTGTTTCTCATAGTTGCATTTTATTTGCACTTTTTTATGTGATATGATTTCATGGTTACATTCCCTTTAATATGCAATTCTATATGCATCATTGAAGTGAAAAGATTCGGATCATAAAATCTCTATACATGAAGAGGTGACATATTCATAATTTAGGTATAGTGAACACGTTGTAGCGTAATTTATTGAGCTTATAACTTCTATATGGATGGTAATATTTCCAATGAACATTTATAACTTTATCGTGGGAACCAAAATTGTGAATTTCTCATCGAGAAATTCATTAACAATTCATGGGATAGAGATGTGTTGGAGAGACATGTCTACCAATGGCTGTGTAGCGTGTCTTTCTAGAGGGCTAGAAGACATTTTTAATTTCTTCCTGTAGAGGGTAGAAGTTCAGATATTCTTTGGAAGATTTAGTTAGTGCTATGAGTGAGTAGTAACAAATTGCATTATTTTGAGGAGAAATATACAAGGCAAAGCACCACAACCCATTTCGAGTATGAAGGAAAGCGTTGTCCAAGTGAAATTGTTCAATTTTTGGTGCAAAGTTAAGTATAAAGCTAATATTTTTGGATGAGGTAGATGCCATGACAAAAGATGTTCAATTTTCCTTGTGCAAGGTTATGGATAAATACACAAAGAGCACAAGGTTTTCTATCATCTGCAATTATGTCAACAAGATTATTAAAGCTTTGGAATCAAGGTGCGACTGATTTCGGTTTGATCCCCTTGATCTTGCCAATGTTACAAAGTGACTATGACATATTATAAGTGAAGAAAGGCTTTATGTCAGAAAGGATGGCTTGATGGCTTGTATGCAATAGTGAGGCTCAACTGTGATGACATTGGTATTAGAAAGACTCCTAATATTTTGTAGTCTACACAAATGATTTTTTTTAATGTAACTGAAGAAGTTGTCTACCTATGTAGAGAGAATCCAATTCCCAAGGATATTGAACACATATATTTCTGGTTGATAAATGTGTTGTTTACAAATGCTTATCACTACATATCGAAAATCAAGACTAACAAGGGGTTGGCTCTTGATAAATTCCATTATTTATTTTTTAATATATCAAAATGCCTGCAACAATTCATGTCCAACTGATTAATGGTTTAGCTAAAATTCAATATAGGTTGACATTTTGTACATATGAGAAACTACAACTTGGATATATTGTTAGGAATTTTACACATGCTTGTTGTGCATTGGTTTTAGCCACCAAATGACTTTGAAAGAATTTCATTTGTAGGTATAAGGGAGAAAAATAGGTAGTAAAGGGGCATTTTTCAAGTTTTTGTTGATTTCATTACAAACTAAACCCCCTTTCCATCGATGTCAAAGAGGGAGGTAAGCATAGTCAAGAAGAGATGATTCTCAAAACAAAAGGGGGAGGATCACAGTGTTTCCATCAATGTCAAAGTGGGAGATAGTTGGCATAATTGTCAGTGATTGCAAAGGAGCAGTGAAGGGTGATGGAACAGGGTTAGTTAATGTATGTAGAATTGAATTTGAAGTTGACGACATGCTTGTGTTGATACAAAGAAACAAGATATGTTGCAAGGGGTGTTGAAGTACTTGACTGGAGCTCTTGTGTTGTTGAAGTAAAGAAACTCTTATGTTGTTTACATATGTTGTGTAATTAGTTGCATATGCTTTTTATGCTTGTTTCACAGAGGTGTGGTCACCATTTATTTGTGAGGAGGTATTGTGATGCTGAGGTATGTTTTAATGTGAATGTGGAAAAATATGATTTGATCTAATGAAGAAGTGACAATGACTTGACAACATAATATAAGTGACATGAAGAAGTTGTGATGTAAGGCAATGGAAAACGTTGTTGAGTTAGTGATGTTTACAAGAGTATGTTGCAACCACAAAGATAAGGTTGCAGAACAGAGGCATGTTTTTGATCATGAGGTATGAATGCTTAGTTGCTTGTGAGTCTTAGAGATGTATGGTGATTGGAGGTATGAATGCTCAGTTACATGGTGTTATGTTATCCCTATAAAGTTACATGGCCTTGGCATTATGTTGGAGATCCAGATTTATATAGGAACGAAATGAAATGAAAAATTAAACAGAAACACATAGTTACAACAAAAACTGGACTTCAATTCATTAATAACAAATGCTCACACTATTTACAAGTAAAATGGAAATAAATTAGCTCGGGCGATGGTAGCTTATCTCTGAGAAGAGATGTGACAACTACATGCCTTTTAAACGGTGTTACAATGAGGTTCAAAGGTCTTTTTATTATTGAGAAACAATGGAAAGCCATAAACATTAAAAATCCTAACCCTAGGAGATGAAGCGACAAAATGTTGTGGGCCTTGTTGGGGTTAGTTGTTACATCAACTTCCTGGGGTCGTAAATTTGGCATACGATCTCCGTTTGACACTTATAATACCTCGTTAGATATATATATCTTTGAGGAAAAAAAATTTTGATTGCAAACCCTTGGTAGCACATATGGGTCTACCCAATTTAAAAAAAAAATGCCATTTAGGGCTTCAAAACGAATTCAGAAGTATATGACTTGAAAAGTTGCCAAAAATAGAAAAATGCGCTACAATTAAGGAAACTGAAAGAAAAAATGTTGGGGGTCCAAGTGGAATAGGCAGTTGGACACCAATATCCACCTGGAACAATTGGTGTATTTAATAATTATAGTTTTGCTGAAAATACTATTTGGTGGAGCATTTATTTTGTTTTAATATTCAAAATTTGAAAAGGTGTGAAACAAATTGGTGGAATGCAAAGAGGCAAGATTGTTCACTTCATATTCTTGTGTGGAATACTAATGGAAAACAAAATTTGTTTATAAAATATGTGATTTTTGAAGGCTATAATGTTAGAGAGTATGTGGGAGAGTTGAGTTATTGTGAGTCCTTGTTAGTGAGTTACTTGACACACAGAGATAGAGATAGAAGAGAAAGTGTGAAGCAGATTTGAGGAGAATAAGAGTTAGAGACAACATTAGAAGTATGATGAACTAAGTACCAAGTAAACAAGAACATTGTTTCTTGTATGTATTAGGAGATTTTGGTCTCCTTGTAGGCTGTAGCCTGAAAAAGAATAGGATGGAGCCCGTTGAAGTGGAAGTATGAGATTCCAATCAAGTTATAGGTTGTAGAACAATATGAGGCAAGAGTCTCCTGTAGGTTGCAACTTGCAAAAAATTAATGCAAGAGGGAGTAGGATCTTCCTAACAAGTTTTAGCTTTCAAAGTAAATGCTATGAAACCATATCACAAAATAGAAGAAAAGATAGATCAACGACTTGAAAATTAGCCTTTTCGAGGGGGAAACATCCTTTACGTAACATAAATGAACAATTCTTGGATGATACAAATTACAAGACCTCGGTATATATAGAAGTCTAAGGGATCATAATATAATCAGAGCCTACATTAAAATAATAATGTAAGGGCATCACAATAACAATAGTGGGCTTCTATGGGGCACACCAATAACAATATGGGGGCCACATGTGCACAACAATGACAATAGGGTGCTACACTAACAATAACAATAAGGGGGCTACATTAGTATTATAGGGACCTAACATGCCCCTTTCCTTAAGAAAAAGTGTTTTCCTCAATGCTCAAGTAGTTCTGGATGCTTCTGTATAAAATTATCATCCTCCCATGTGGAATCTTTAGTGGGTAAGTTCTTCCACTTAATGAGATACTACGAAATTGATCAATTCTGTAACTATCGGGTTCTTGTTTCTGTGACTGATTCAGGCTCCAATATGATTTTTCCTTCTTCATCAAGTTCTAGAAATGTTGTCTAAACTTGGAGCTTATCACCGATAACTTTGTTTAAGCTTGAAACATGGAAAATTGTGTTTAAAATAGAAACAAGAAATTCCAATTTAATTTGTCCTTGAATTAAATTGTGATTCTATTCTCATAACAACTTGTAATAGTTAATTAAGTCAAATTGACTTAATTGACTTAGGAAATTTGAGTTGGAAGTCTATATAGAGTCATGTATGTGATACCTAAATTTTAGGGGCCCAGTTTGAGTTCTTTTGAGTTGTAATTAGATAACTCAATCTAACTGAGTTATAGTCAGTTAAACTAGTTCTGACTGTTGGAGGAACTAGTAGGAGTCTAACTGTAGTGGGGAAGTGCACCAATGCATCCTCAGTACCACAAAATTTAACTAAATATTCACTCATAAATAACTCATGCATGTCAGTTCAGAGGAAGATCCAGTTGAGATTAGAGTTCAGGGACAATGTACTATATGTTGTATAATTTTCCAAGTTGTACATATGGTGCATGCAATCAGTTGAGGGCCTATGGATGGATTGTGTAGTTATGGAGAGTGGATTTACCAATTAAATATAGGCTAATTCTCTCAGGAATTGTGCAAGGAAGTAGGGGCTTAGTAGGCAGTAAAGTTGGCTAAGTGTTGGCTTGAGCTAGCTTGTGAAGCATCGAGATAGATTGTACATGTGCATGAATGGTTTGGGTTGAACAAGCATTTTATTTTCTTCTCATATCTTTTGGTTAATGCAATATAGATAGTCAGGGTTTTTAGCAGTTTCTTTCCCCAGAGAAATATTGTGTTATGTGCAATTTATATTCTTCATTTTCTTCTTATTGTTTTCATCGATCAATTTTGGTTTCCACTGAAGAGTAGAGTAGATTTTTGTCTTATGTTTTAGCATATCACATAAGCTATTGAATCTACAGTAAAAATATTCATGGTGTCAGAGCTGAAGACAATATAGAAGAGGAGAATTCGATTTTGTTATGCAGGTATTTTTCAAGTTCATACTTCAGAGTCATCAATATGTCATTCTATGACCCGAGACTTGAGTATGCCATGGAGGGAAACTTGAATTACATAGCTTGGAAAGACAGGATGGAGGCAGTTCTAGAAGACTATGGCCTCAAGGATTTCATAGATCATGAAATTCCTAAGACTTGAACATCTGATGCAAAAGATTTGGCTGAATGGAGAAAGTGTGTTGCAAAAGTGAGAAGGATTATCCTGGAAGGAGTTCAAGATCGCATTGTCTCAAGTCTCCATAGTAAGGACACTCCATACTCAATGTGGAAGGCTTTGATGAACCTGTTTCAAAATAGCAGTGACCATAGGAAGTTGGCACTGAAGGAAAAACTCAAAAAGATCAAGATGGATAAGGGCGACTCAATTCCGAAGTACTTGACCAAGTTCACCCATTATCGGGATGAGCTTGGAATTGTTAAGATTATTGTTTCCGAAGACGATATGGTGAGCCTAGCTCTTATAGGAATTCCCAAGAGCTGGCACAGTTACCAAGACTCTATTAATGGGAGGGAGAAGCTACCAAATTGGGAGTGGTTGTGGTCAGGTTTGGTACAGGAAGATATTTGACAGAACACCAGAGATGGGACCTCTTCCAAAGAAGTGGAAGAGGACTCTGCATTAGTTAGAAAAGAAAAGAAAGCCAAGGGAAATAATTCCCAAGGCGAGGAGGGATGCAAGAAGAAGGATATGTTGAAAGTAAAGTGTTTTCACTGGCACGAGTACAAGAACTTTTCCATGAATTTCCCACAAAAGAAAGCAAGCAAGAAGGAGCCTGCAGTAGGAACAACAGGTGAATCTCTAGCTTCACAATTCAAACTTGATTTCACTCTCATTGCATGCATCGCCAACACTGTAATGGGAAGCATGTGGTATATCGACAGTGGTTCTTCGTTCCATATGACGGGGAATAGAGATCGTTTCAGTGACTTTGAGGAGAAAGACCTCAAGCATAACATAGAGTTTGGAGATGATGGGAGATATAGTGTGGCCGACATCGGTACAATTATCTTTCAAAGGGAGTTTGGCTCCTCTCTTAGAATCACATATGTGATGTATGTTCCATGACTAAAGAAGAATCTTGTTTCTGTCACGGTATAATTTTCCGAGTTGTACAAATGGTGCATGCAATCAGTTGAGGGCTTATGGATGGATTGCACAATTATGGAGAGTGTATTTCCCAATTAAATACGGGATAATTCTCTCAGGAATTACATAAGGAAGTAGGGGCTTGGCAGGTAGAAGATTTGGCTAAGTGTTGGCTTGAGCTGGTGTGTGTAGTAGAGAGATAGATTTTACTTGTGCAAGAATTGTTGGGGTTGAAAAAGCATTGCATTTTATTCTCAGATCTTCTGGTTAATGCAATATAGATAGTTGGGGTTTTTAGCAGTTTCTTTCCCTAGAGAAATATTATGTTATGTGCGATTTCTATTCTTCCTTTTCTGCTTATTTTTTTCATCGATCCATTTTGGTTTCCACTGAAGAGTAGAGTATATTCTTGTCTTGTGTTTTAGCATATCACATAAGCTTTTGAATCTACAGTAAAAATTTACAAATTGGGTGTACTCGGCAAGATGCAGGTATCTCCAATTTGTATACCATAGTACTAACCTTTTGCAACACCTTGTAATGGCCATAGTACTTGGGTGATAATTATTATCCTTCTTAGCTTGCTTGAGGGACATTTGTTTGTATGGTTATAGCCGTAAAAATACCCAGTCGTCTACATCAAAAATTATTTCATTGTGATGCTGATCTGCCTGTTGTTTCATTTGATTCTACACCAAAGTGAGGTTATCCTTTAAGAGTTGGAGAACTTGTCGTTGATGCTCGATATAATATTCCATTACTTAAACCTTAGGATTTTCTCTTAAAGATGATGTGATGGATGGTGGATGATATCCATAAAGTGCAATAAATGGGGTCATTTTTGATGTTGTATGGAATGAAGTGTTACAACACCATTTAGCCAGAGGTAACCACTTGACCCATTGTGTTTGTTTATCAGATACAAAGTAACGAAGATATCCTTCCAAACATTTATTCAATATATTAGTTTTCTCGTTAGATTGAGGATGATAAGATGAGATATGAGCTAATTGAGTATCAAGAGAAGAAAATAATTCTATCCAAAATTTTTTAGTGAAAATGGGATCTTTGTCACTTACAATAATTTTTTGGTTTCCATGTAGCTTTTGAATTGTTTCCATAAATGTAGTATCAATTGTATTGGATTGAAAATGATGAGATAATGCACAAAAGTGTGCATACTTGGTAAGTCAATCAACTACCACCATGATGACACTCTTTCCTTCAGACTTGGGTAAACCTATGATAAAATCCATTGAGACCTCCCAACGCTGACTTGGAATGGCTAAAGGTCGTAACAAACCCAAGGTCTTAATTGTCTGAACTTTATTTTGTTGGCAAACAAAACATTGTGCTACAAACTTCTGAATATCATATTTAAGGCCATCCAAAAAAAAAATCCTTCTTAACCCTGTGGTAAGTTTTTAAAAATCCTGAGTGCACTCCTAAGGGGAAGGTGTGCAATTCCAAAAGAATATTTTGTTTGAGTAGGGAATTCTTACAGAGATTTAAGCAATCTTTGTACCATAATGAATCATTTTTCTAGAAAAATGTATCAAATGTCCTTGGATCTTGTTGCAACTTTTGAATGAGTGTCCACACCTCTTCGTCATTCTTCCATTCATCCCTTGCTTTAGTTATCCAATCAGGCTGGATAATAGAAATGGAATAGAGAAATTCTTCCAACAATGTAAATTTTGAAACATGAACTGATACGATTACCCATTTCGTTGAGGTAGAAAAAAAAACAACCGATTTTGAAAAGTGGTGATGCAGAATACATATATATATATAGCATAGTTTTTGACACTTTCAATTTTTTATGTACATTAGTTTTTAGAATGTTAGTGATCTGCATGCTGATTTTAAAAAAGTGTTGATTCTGCATCAGACCCTTTTTTTAAAAGGCCTATTTTTTGACTTTAAATTTTCTAATGTATTAAATGTGAATAATTATTTTCTAAATTTAACAAATTTTTGAAGTGGTCTTCTTCTTCATATTTTCTTGTTTTTTTTTTTCCTTTTTCCTTTTTGTTTTTTGTTTTTTGTAGTGAGTTCTTTATTTTTTTGCATAGTTAAAGAAGAAGGTCAATATTTTAAAGTTTCAATATTCTACATATTTATATATCGTTAATTAATTTTTCAATGCACATCAAATAATTGTCTCTAAAAAAACAATATTTTTTAACAATTGACATAAAAATAAACACTTTGAACATACATATAACTAAAAAACTGTGATTGGAACATCGACTGTGATGCGGATGGAAAGGAACATGAGTTTTTTGATGGAGGAGAAACGACAAACACGATGGGGTTAGGGTTTCGATGGGAACCTGTAGCCTGCATAGCGCATACGGCCGTCTGATTATGCTGTTGCACCTCTCCACCCTCTTGTACACTAGCCCTATTACTCACCCTCTACCCCCGTTTGCATCGTTACGGTCACTCCTCCATTCTTACCGCTTTGGGTTTTACCCTTACCCTCCTCCTTGACTAACCCACACCTGTTACTCGGTCACTACGACGACAGAAGACCTTGGTTTCTGAAGGCAGCTGGCTAGGGAATATTGCGACGGTTATGGAGGACCTGGTAGACTACTCGGAAGACCCACTAGTGGGCACTGTTAGTGTCACTGTCTTCACACTTCCATCAGTGATAAAACTGCTCTTGTGCACACATATTAGGTGTCTCATTCGATCAGCTGCATTCCATTAGGTCATGGATCAACTGATGGTAGTGGTTTCATTTCAGTTTCCCTCATGTCATATACCTGCTGGCTCGTTCAAAACCTATTTTCAGTCATTTATAGTCATTTCAGTTCATTTCATTCAGTTTTAGGGTTTAGTTTCACTAGGTCTAGGGTTTGTCATCATGGTCATCCAAAATTGAATAAAAAGGTTAGCAGACACATGAGGAGGATAAATAAGTTCATAAAATCATAAATTTACTTTTGATATGCTCAATAAATATTTTTTACCTCAAAACTCTGTTTTGAGGTGAAAATAAAGTTTTTCTATTTTTTGTAAAAATTTCATGTAATTTAAGTGTTTCTATATGTAATAAGCTCAACAGCTATTCTTGGTCACCTTGCCAACTCCTGCCACTGCAAAAACAAAAGCACCAGGGCATCAGTCCATCTAATTGTCAAGAAAAAGTCAAACTTCAAATGAAAAACAGAGTTTTTGAGAAAAAGTGACTAAGACTTTATAAAAGTGGGTTTGCAATGAGGAAAGATTAAAGTGCATCATTTATAAAGTAAATTCATGCTAGCTATCCATTTCATTGTGCAAAACATCAAGTGGAGAGCCAAAATCACAATTTGGAGGGAAATTGAGCAAAGGAGGAAAAAAACCCGAAATTTGCAGCGAATTTGCCTAGCCTTGCGCATCAGAGGGTTGGTGCTGCGCATTAGACCGATGCTGCGCATCAGACCAGCGCTGCGCATCAGACCAGTACTGCGCATTAGATAGTTTTTGCTAGTGTAAAAATACACAAGCGCTGCACATTGGGCTCAGTGCGCTGCGCATTCGCTAGGGAGTTTCCAAAATCACTCAAATTTATCCCAAACTCTCCCAAATGCTACATTTCACTCCTACAAGTAAGTTTTCATCGATCTTGAGCTGAAATTAGTCTTCTTCATGTTTTTTTCATGAGTTTTTCTTCTTAAAATCAAAACCCTAGCTTGCCTTCATACATTTTCACCTCATTGCAAAATTTTCACTTCATTACAAAACCAACATCCTTTGTCCCTTTTCTCAAACTTCATTGCCCTAAAACTACTCGTTAATTCCATTTTCCCTTTCCCTATTCCCCTATGAAACTAATTCCCTTCATTAAAACCTAAGTCCCTCATAAGTCAAAACCTTAGTTTCCTAAATCATTCCCTTCGTTCCCCTACTCCACTTCACATCTGCAAAATCTCTTCATATTCATCTTCTTTGTCCTCACCCATTGCCATTGTTCACCATACCATCATCACATTACATCATTAAGACAAGCATCATGGAAAGAAGCAGTGAATCAAGTTTTGAAGAAGATACACTTAGTGATAGCTCAAGGGAAAGAAATGTGCAGTCTAGGAAGCCTCACAAGGGTGGAAAAATCATTAGGGAGGAACCTATTAGCCTGAGTGAACTCCTTGCTTGCCCACTAGCCACCACATGTTTTAGATATCAATCCTGTTTTGAGTTTTGTGAAATGGTTGATAGGATCAAATATTACCATGAGTTAGCAAGGCAGTTTGTGATAAACATGGATAACAATATGGTGCATCTTATTGGGATCAGTTTCACTCTTTCACCGACTATCATTGCAGAGGCCACAAGAATGCCAGATGTAGGGGAAAAGTGGAACAAAAGGAAAAATATTATGAAGCAACATTATGAACCTTATCTCAAGGCCAAGTACCATGGTAAACTTAGTAGGGTGTTTCCTTTCAAATTCTTGGGGGACCGGTATGTTCCACTCATGAAGCTTATCATCAAATACTTTACATGTGAGGGTAGGTTCTCCAGACTTTATTCCTACCACATCAGATTGCTTATGCACTTTACCAGGGTCAGAATGATGAGCATTCGTTATTTCATATGTAAAAACATAGAGAGGATGACAGTGATTGCAAAAAGAAAACCATATCCACAACATCTCAATAGTATTTATCATTTTTCTGTCATCAAAATTGTTGTTTTGCATCAGCTCACTCAGTTGGGGGTGTCATGGGAAACTTTCATTGCCCATGTATGCTTCAAGGGGCCTAAAGTATTTTCAGATCCTTAAGAGGAAGGTGAACCTTTCGGGAAACAAAAAGAGCCTGAAACTAAAACAGAGGAGGCTCATGTTCCTATGTTTGTCACTTATGAAAGAGGCACTAGGATGCTTTTTGTAGCTGCCAAGCGAGTACTATCTCCACCAGGGGTGGAAGGGGTCTCGTTTTCTTCACCGGACCACAGGAAAATGATATCTTCACTAGGGGTGAAAGGGGCTTTACCTTCTTCTCCAGCTATATAGGTTGACCAACAGGCAAAGGCAGAGATAAAGGAAAGCAAAAGATGCATGAGGAGGGCCCTATTGAAGGGCAAGAGAGGGATTTTTTTTTGATTGAGGAGGATGTCACTGATTTGGGCTCTCAAAGCTCAAGACTCAAGGACATGATTATCAAAGAGAAGGAGGCTAAAATACAAGCCTTATCACTTGACCTTGAGAGGGCCAAATGGATCATCGACCTTATTGAGCAGGAAAACAAGCAACTGGCAGATAAGCAAGATGGAGCTGCAAATGATTAGAGCAAATAAGCAAGAGGCAAAGAGAAGAAATATCAAGATGACATCCCTTGAGCAAGAAATTGAGGTTGACCGAGAATCATGGTTGGAGAGGGTGAACATTCACCTTGAGAAGATGCTTGAAAAAGATAACAAAGAAAAGAAAATGCTGCGCCATATGGCCTATCATTACTTAGCTTGGAATAAGATTTACAAAACAAGGGTAAATAGGCTAAAAGCTAAGTTAAAGAGAGCCTTGAGGGCCAATAAAGAATAAGATAAACTCTAGATCTTGGCTGAAGCTTCATTAGCTTAGAAAAACACTTAATGAGGTTGCCTCTTGCCAAATTTGAAGAAATTTTGGGAAATTTTTGTCATTTTGCAATTTTGTAAATAAAAACATAAGAAATTTAAGCTGATGCACAACGCCACCGCAACTACGCATTGAATTGGCTCACTCTTTTGCCAAATGACTTGTAGTTTTGGATTCCTCATGAAAAATAAATGAAATCTAGAAAGTTTCATAAATTTTGGAGGAGATTTAGGTCACTTAAAGGGCAAAAACACTTAAAAAATGCCCTCTCTGCCACTTTTTGGACCCATAGGAAGTAGTCTTGGGAGAAATGATTTTGGAAGGGGAAAATCAACTCAAAATTAGAAAATTCAAAGTGTTCTAGAAACTAGACAGGTAGAGCTTTCCAACAAGCTATCTTGGGCCTGATTTGGAGAAGTGAAAGGCCTCCAAAAGCAGTCATGAAGTGGCGTTGCGCATTAGGCAAATTTTTGCCAATTTTGCCTAAAATTCTGAATTTCTCCTAGTTTAACTACCAGTTGACTTTTTCTCTTATCCTTGGTAAATTTGTGAAGGTAAATACTCTTATATGATGTAAATTTGATGAAAAATGACTTGAGGGGGTAGATACATCAGTTAGAGGTGGTTTGAGGTTGAATGAATCAGTTTCCATGGTTTTAGAGGCAAGCTGTTCCGTTGCCTATATTCTTGTTCTTAGTTTAGATATGGTTGAAACCACCCCTCTTCTCATGGATTCGACCCCTGATGGATAGAATAGGTGGTTTTATGCCTATATCATGTACTTTCTTATTCAGTTGTAAAGGTTGAACTCTTGTGGATGCTTTGAACTTCATTGTAAATCACTTCTGTAGTTTGCCAAGGAAATGAACCAGGGTTTTGCAGCATTTTGTGGGATTCTTGTGGTAATGTGTCTTGGCATTGTTTCTTCCTTTGTTATTTAGTTTCTCTTATGTGTTATATGTGCCAGCATCTATTTATTTCTTCAAAACTAAATGAATCAAGATAGATAGGTGGAATCCATTGATATTCAGTGCTCTACCTTGGGAATACATTTAGTTTTTAATGTTTTCTGCTGTTTGAGGAGGACTCATTAACTTTTCATGCCCTCCCCAACTCCTCACTGGTCTTAGACTTACCATTACACTCAATTCAAAGTGCCAAAACACCTACCTACCTCACCCCACAGAACATCTTGCAAATCTGAGTTGATTTCCTGGACCCAAAGCTGCCTTCTTCATTTGATCCAGCAACCAACCATCAAAATCAAACAAAATCCTCTGACCTAATATACCTAGCCTAAAATCAAAATTTATTTCAGTCATCTCAAACCCTAGTTGCCAATATTCTAATTGAGATTTACAAGGAGAGAGCCCTCTCCCGACCTGGTAGGGCTAGCTACCAGGTTAAGCGTGGTTTGATGTTACCCTAGACCTGCCTTCCTTCAGCCTGAGGTAGATTTAGGCACTAACATAGTGGCGACCATAATGGGGAACGTAGTGTTATGTTCCTCAGCAAAATGTATCAATTTTAGATCTGATTGTTGATGGTGGACAATGATCAGATACCAGAAGGCTGAAATCATTCACCTAGCGACTCTAGTGTCGAAGAATCCCAAGGTTCAAAATTTTTATGGCAACTCTACCCTTTAAGAACTAGTAGCCTGAAGAATTTCTTGATGAATTCATTGTTATCAAGATGGACCTTTTTGCTCGAAGGTACGCTCCCGTGAGCCGAGATCACATTCCAGGTTTCCCAAATAAAATTCTGAAGGTAGATAGGAAAGGAATTTGCCTATGTTTAAAGATGATGATAGGAATGATGCTGCTTTACATCTGGTTAGATTTCACATGCATATTCACAAGTTGAAAGTTTACTTTCCTGAAGATTTCTTGATGAAGATATTCATGGCCACTCTGGAAGGTGAAGCCTGATCTTGGTATGAAAGTTTGCCGCTTGCTTATATTTACTGTTTAAAATATTTTCATGCCATGTTCTTTGAAAGGTATAAAGAATCTTGTCCATCCTTAAAATTAGTTCAGAACTGTTGTAGACATGCTTATAGTTTTATTGAAAATCTTGAGAAAGTCTATGAAGATGATGACTTCATGGACGATGAGATCATGGAGGCCCTGTATGAAAATCCATTTTAGCAGCATAAAGAGAGGGATACTTATCAAGATGATCAGGAAAATTTGCAGCAAGATCAAGATCTTAGTACAATGGAAAAGGATGAAAGAGAAGGTCTTATTTTAGTTCTGCTCATAGCAGAAGGCAATATGCAGGGAAATAAGCTTTCAATTTCAGATTGTGATAAAGTCAAGTTGACTAATTTAGATCTATATTCAGATCATGATGATGAAGAAGATTCAAATCGTGATGATGAGGAAATCATTGAAACTAGTCACTTTGTTACACAAGATCACAATCAACATATAGTAGCTTCTTCTTTGCTTGAAGATGAAGGAATTTTGCATCTTGATAGTCAACAAGAATCATATAAAATGGATCAGCAGTATTAGGAAAATTTGTATACTCTGTTTGAAATTAATGAAGACAATCACTGTTTGAGCGAAAGAAAACAAAAAGTATTATCTCCTATGTCTGAAGATGAGATAGATCAACTCTTAAAAGGTCAAGTTACAACCCAAGCTAATGCAGGTTTGCAGTGTGCACATGGTCAAGAAGGTGTTGGTGAAGCTTCTTCCACTTTTGAAAATGATGACAGTCTTGAAATTAGATTTGTAGATCAACAAATAGATTTGGTTTTCTTTCACGAAGATGATAAGGCTGTCATGTTTGATAATTTTGAGGAATGTTTTCTGTTTGAGAATGACTTAGACTATTAAATTGAGGACTATGAGCCTGAGAAATATAATATGCCAAAAATCGAGTCAGAATTTCTAATGCTTGACGAATTTACAGCTAATACTCAGATAGTAGAAGCTTATACTTCTCTATGTCTTCCTATCATTCAGCAACCAGCTGTTCTTTCAGATCAACATGAAGGGAGTACTTGTATTTTTGTTGCTAGATCTCAAGACAAGCTAGTGCTTCAGGATTTTCAAGATCCCTTCGGCATTCTTTTGCAAGCTTTAGAAAAGATGAATGTTGCCTAGTTCGGTATCATAAGCCTTGGTTTCAGTTGTTATTGTGAGTTTCCTACATGTACATCGTTCTAATTGCTCAGGGAAAGTGAGAGCAAGATTTCAGTAAGTAGCCATCTGCTAGATTGGTTATATTGGAAGGCCCACTTCACATAATTGTACATATTTCATCAGTAGGTAGGTGGCTGTCATCATGATTTGAAGCCCTCAAATCTCGATGGACTGCTGCCATTAAAAAGCTTTGTAATTACTTGTTTCAATTAAGTAAGTCTCGAGTCATTTTTTTGTTTTCGTCAGTTTCGAGATAGTTTCAGCTGAGTGTCTAGTTTTAGCTGAGCGTTTAGTTTCAGCTTTTGAGAGTCTTGTTTTAGTTTTGAGTTAGTCAGTTCTTAGTAATTTCAGTTATGATTTTTGAGCCTTGAGTCTTGAGTTTTGATGTTTTTGTTGCCAAGATATTGATTCCATATTGCCTAATGGATAAGGCACTGGTCTGCTCTCCCAAATATCTGTGGTTCTTGGCACCTCCCAGGAGCTACCATCCCCATTGGAGCCAATGTTAGTGTCAGTGTCTTCACACTTCCATCAGTGATCAAATTGCTCTTTTGCACGCATATTAGGTGTCTCATTCAATCAACTGCATTCCATTAGGTCATGGATCAACTGATGGTAATGGTTTCATTTTAGTTTCCCTCATGTCATATACCTGCTAGCTCGTTCAAAACCTATTTTCAGTCATTTATAGTCATTTCAGTTCATTTCATTCAGTTTTAAGGTTTAGTTTCACTAGGTATAGGTTTTTCCATCATGGTCATCCAAAATTGAATAAAAAGGTCAGCAAGCACATGAGGAGGATAAATAAGTTCTTAAAATCATAAATTTACTTTTGATATGCTCAATAAATATTTTTTACCTCAAAACTCTGTTTTGAGGTGAAAACAAAGTTTTTCTATTTTTTGTAAAAATTTCATGTAATTTAAGTGTTTCTATATGTAATAAGCTCAACAATTGTTCCTGGTCACCTTGCCAACTCCTGCCACTGCAAAAACAAAAGCACCATGGCATCAGTCCATCTAATTGTCAAGAAAAAGTCAAACTTCAAATGAAAAACAAAGTTTTTGAGAAAAAGTGACTAAGACTTTATAAAAGTGGGTTTTCAATGAGGAAAGATTAAAGTGCATCATTTATAAAGTAAATTCATGCTAGCTATCCATTTCATTGTGAAAAACATCAAGTGGAGAGCCAAAATTGAAATTTGGAGGGAAATTGAGCAAAGGAGGAAGAAAACCCGAAATTTGCAGCAAATCTGCCTGGCGCTGCACATCAGACCGACGCTGCGCATTAGACCGGCATTGCGCATCAGACCGGCGCTACGCATCAGACAATTTTTTCCAGTGTAAAAATACACAGGCGCTGCGCATTGGGCTCAGTGCGTTGCGCATTGGCTAGGGAGTTTCCAAAATCACTCAAATTTATCCCAAACTCTCCCAAATGCTGCATTTCACTCCTACAAGTAAGTTTTCATTGATCTTGAGCTGAAATTAGTCTTCTTCATGTTTTGTTCATGAGTTTTTCTTCTTAAAATCAAAACCCTAGCTTGCCTTCATACATTTTCACCTCATTGCAAAATTTTCACTTCATTACAAAACCAACATCCTTTGTCCCTTTTCCCAAACTTCATTGCCCTAAAACTACCCATTAATTCCATTTTCCCTTTCCCTATTCCCCTAAGAAACTAATTCCCTTCATTAAACCCTAAGTCCCTCATAAGTCAAAACCCTAGTTTCCTAAATCTTTCCCTTCATTCCCCTACTCCACTTCACATCTGCAAAATCTCTTCATACTCATCTTCTTTGTCCTCACCCATTGTCATTGTTCACCATACCATCATCACATTACATCATTAAGACAAGCATCATGGAAAGAAGTAATGAATCAAGTTTTGAATAAGATACACTTAGTGATAGCTCAAGGGAAAGTAATGTGCAGTCCAGGAAGCCTCACAAGGGTGGAAAAATCAGTAGGGAGGAACCTATTAGCCTGAGTGAACTCCTTGCTTGCCCACTAGCCACCACATGTTTTAGATATCAGTCCTGTTTTGAGTTTTGTGAAATGGTTTAGAGGGTCAAATATCACCATGAGTTAGCAAGGCAGTTTGTGATAAACATAGATAACAATATGGTGCATCTTGCTAGGATCAATTTCACTCTTTCACCGACTATCATTGCAGAGGCCACAAGAATGCCGGATGTAGGGGAAAAGTGGAACAAAAGGCAAAACATTAGTAAGCAACATTATGAACCTTATATCAAGCCCAAGTACCATGGTAAATTTAGCAGGGTGTTTCCTTTCAAATTCTTAGAGGACCGGTATGTTCCACTCATGAAGCTTATCATCAAATACTTTACGTGTGAGGGTAGGTTCTCCAGACTTTATGCCTACCACATCAGATTGCTTATGCACTTCACCAAGGTCAGAATGATGAGCATTCCTTATTTCATATGTAAAAACATAGAGAGGATGACAGTGATTGCAAAAAGAAAACCATATCCATAGTAGCTCAATAGTATTTATCATTTTTCTGTCATCAAAATTGTTGTTTTGCATCAGCTCACTCAGTTGGGAGTGTCATGGGAAACTTTCATTGCCCATGAATGCTTCAAGGGGCCTAAAATATTTTCAGATCCTCAAGAGGAAGGTGAACCTTCCGGGCAACAAAAAGAGCCTGAAAGTAAAATAGAGGAGGCTCATGTTCCTGTGTTTGTCACTTATGAAAGAGGCACTAGGATGCTTTTTGCAGCTGCCAAGCGAGTACTATCTCCACTAGGGGTGGAAGGGGTCTCGTTTTCTTCACCGGACCATAGGAAAATGCTATCTTCACCGGGGGTGAAAGGGGCTTTGCCTTCTTCTCTAACTATACAGGTTGACCAACAATCAAAGGGCAGAGATAAAGGAAAGCAAAAGATGCATGAGGAGGGCCCTACTGAAGGGCAAGACAGGGATTTTTTTTTGATTGAGGAGGATGTCACTGATTTGGGCTCTCAAAGCTCAAGACTCAAGGACATGATTATCAAAGAGAAGGAGGCTGAAATACAAGCCTTATCACTTGACCTTGAGAGGGCCAAATGGATCATCAACCTTATTGAGTAGGAAAACAAGCAACTGACAGATAAGCAAGCTATTATGGAGCTACAAATGATTAGAGCAAATAGGCAAGAGGCAAAGAGAAGAAAAATCAAGATGACATCCCTTGAGCAAGAAATTGAGGTTGATCGAGAATCATGGTTGGAGAGGGTGAACATTCACCTTGAAAAGATGCTTGAAAAATATAACAAAGAAAAGAAAATGCTGCACCATATGGCCTATCATTACTTAGCTTGGAATAAGATTTGCAAAACAAGGGTAAATAGGCTAAAAGCTAAGTTAAAGAGAGCCTTGAGGGCCAAGAAAGAACAAGATAAACTCTAGATCTTGGCTGAAGCTTCACTAGCTCAGCAAAACACTTAATGAGGTTACCTCTTGCCAAATTTGAAGAAATTTTGGGAAATTTTTGTCATTTTGAAATTTTGTAAATAAAAACATAAGAAATTTCAGCTGATGCACAGTGCCACCGCCGTTGCGCATTGCATTGGCTCACTCTTTTGCAAAATGGCTTGTTTTTTTGGATTCCTCATGAAAAAACAATGAAACCCAAAAAGTTTCATAAATTTTGGAGGATATCTGGGTCACTTAAAGGGCAAAAAACACCTAAAAAATGCCCTCTCTGCCACTTTTTGGACCCACAGGAAGCAGTCTTGGGAGAAATGATTTTGGAAGGGGAAAATCAACTCCAAATCAGAAAATTCAAAGTGTTCCACAAACTAGACAGGAAAAGCTTTCCAACAAGCTATCTTGGGCCATATTTGAAGAAGTGCAAGGCCTCCAAAAGCAGTCATGAAGTGGCGTTGGGCATTAGACTTAGGGCGCTACGCATCAGGCTAATTTTTGCCAAATTTGCCTAAAATTCAGAATTTCGCCCAATTTGACTACAAATTGACCTTTTCTCTTCTCCTAGGTAAATTTGTGAAGGTAAATGATGTAATATGATGTAAATTTGATGAAAAATGACATGAGGGGGTAGATACATCAGTTAGAGGTGGTTCGAGGTTGAATGAATCAGTTTCCATGGTTTTAGAGGTAAGCTATTCCATTGCCTATATTCCTGTTCTCAGTTTAGAAATGGTTGAAACCACCCCTCTTCTCATGGATTTGACCCCTGATGGCTAGCATAGGTGGTTTTATGCCTATATCACGTACTTTCTTAGTCATTTGTAAAGGTTGGACTCTTGTGGATTCTTTGAACTTCATTGTAAATCACTTCTGCAGTTTGGCAAGGAAATGAACCAGGGTTTTGCAACATTTTGTGAGATTCTTGTGGTAATGTGTCTTGGCATTGTTTCTTCCTTTGTTATTTAATTTCTCTTATGTGTTATATGTGCCAGCATCTATTTCTTTCTTCAAAACTAAATGAATCAAGATAGATAGGTGGAATCCATTGATATTCAGTGCTCTGCCTTGGGAATACATTTAGTTTTTAATGTTTTCTGTTGTTTGAGGAGGACTCATGAACTTTGCATGCCCTCCACAACTCCTCACTAGTCTTAGACTTACCATTACACTCAATTCAAAGTGCCAAAACACCTACCTACCTCGCCCCACAGAACATCCTGCAAATCTGAGTTGATTTCCTCGACCCAAAGATGCCTTCTTCATTTGATCCAGCAACCAACCATCAAAATCAAACAAAATCCTCTGACTTAATATACCTAGCCTAAAATCAGCGTTCATATCAGTCATCTCAAACCTTAGTTGCCAATATTCTAATTGAGATTGACAAGGAGAGAGCCCTCTTCCGACTTGGTAGGGCTAGCTACCAGGTTAAGCGTGGTTTGATGTTACCCTAGACCTGTCTTCCTTCAACCTGAGGTAGATTTAGGCACAGAATTACCCCCCTGGCCCCCAGGTGTAGACTTATCATGTGGACTATACTTAAGAGAAAAATCCCCACTGGAGACAATCTTCTCAAGCGAGCTCATCATGGCCATTTCTGGTGTCACCTATGTAAATGCAACAATGAATTTTCCTCACACCTATTTATCGAATGTCTGGCTGCCCAAGAGGTATGGAAATCGATCTCAGCCGTGATTTCTTCCTAAACAAGGTGGCAAGGAGCTTCGGTAAAGGAAGCTTGGTCGAATTGGTGGACAAGCACTTGCCCTCAAAAACTCAGAAATCTCCCATTACTTATATGTTGGGGAATGTGGATAGCTCGCAATAACCTCATATTCCAAAACACCTCACCGCACTGGCCCTCCATTGCTTCCCGTATCATCTCCGACTACTCCATCATACTAAACGACGAGGAGACAACCTGACCCCGAACCATCATACCCGAATCCATTGACCATACAAAGCCTTGGGCTTATTTTGATGGGTCTGCCCAGGAGGACGGATGCGGGGGAGGGACCATTCTTAACCTCACTGATTCTCATTCCCTCCATATACAGATGGGTTTAGGGGGAGGTACAAATAATTTCACAGAGCTATCCTCTGCAAAATTCCTCATACAACGCGCATTGCAAATCCAATGCCGAGACCTTCAACTCTTTGGAGACTCAAAAATTGTTTGTGATTGGATTAACAAAAAATCTAGATGCTCTGCATACACACTATCACACATTATGGAAGAGGCTCATCGTCTTATTACTTCTTTTGACACATTTACATGTCATCACATTTTCAGGGAGTGAAATGTAGATGCTGACAGACTATCTAAAGAAGTTGCACACAAGCGATTCGACACTTGGATGATCCAAGAACACAGAGAAGGAAATTTCTACCAGTACTACCACCGACCCTTCATGGACATAGACGATATAGCAAGCTCACAGGGAGCTTAGATCAATGAATTTTGCTTTAAATTACCACCTGCAGATATCCATATGTTTATTTTTCACAGTTTTCAACAAGAACTATGGACATGCTATATAACTACAATTTTTATGTTATTATTTTTGGTAAAGACAATATGATGAACATATCAAAAAAGGATGCCTCCCTGTGTGGATAAAAGGCATAAATTTTTGGATTTCTTTTTGGAACTTAATTATCTGATAGGCACTGCCTCTTACAACATATGCTTATGCATATACAACATGTAATTTTTATATATCAATGAAAATTACGTTTTTTCCAAAGGAAAAAAAAAAACTAAAAAATTACACATTTTGATTTTTTTTTGCTAGAAATGACATGTCAAAATCACATTTTTATAGGAAAAATTTTACAAAAAATGGCTAAATAATAGTTTGTTTTTGTTTGTTTATGAATTTCATGTCAAAAAATAATAATAATCACAAGTTTTTTCAAAAAATAATGCTTCACATAAAAATTAAGGCAAAAATCACATAATATTGAACATATAACAACATTCACTGAATACTTACTCTTCTCATAAAATGTCAAAGTCAAAACGTTACAAGTATAACTAATTAATAGTTACAAAAAGTGAGTTTGATTTCCAAGTATAACATAAATTTAATCAACAATATCACATAATCCAAAGTCTTCATCCTCTAGAGTTTCATTGTATTCTTCCACAATATTTTTTGCTTCATTTTGCTCATTTTCCTCCTCTGATAGAGCTTTGATGTCTGCGAATCTCCTAATGTATGCCTTTCCAATCATTCCATGTGATGCTGGTTAGGTTCCTTTGCCTTTTTTGCCACACACGATTCATTAAAAGCCTCTTTCCTCAACCTAATTTCTTGCATTGCATCTAGAAGAAATTGAAGAACATTAATTCTTTGCTGCTTAAATTTGCATTGTACTGGGTCTTTTTCAATGGACATGCAATTTCTTCTTTTTTTGTAGGCAACATGATAAACATAGTTACCGGTCAAACGAGAAAATGACCTAGTACCCATTTTTTTGAGGTAGCAAAAAATCACTCGATTTTGAAAAATGGTGATTCGGAAAACACAATTTTTTTTTGGAGCATATTTTTGCCACTTTATTTTTTTTTTATGTATCAAGTATGATTTTTATTTTATTTTATTTATTTATTTTTTGTGTATTAAGTATGAACATTTTTTTTAAATGTTAGTGATTTTCATGCTGATTTTGAGAAGTGTTGATGCAACATCAACACATTTTTTTAGAGGGTTTGTTTTTGACACTTTAATTTTTTTATGTATCATGTGTGAACATTTTTTTTGTTAGTGATTTTCATCTTGATTTTGAAAAGTGTTGATGAGCATCAACACTTTTTGTTTAAAGGGCTTAGTTTTTACACTATAAATTTTTTAATGAATTAAGTGTGGATAATTTATTTATTTATTTTAAATATTGGTGATTTTCATGTTGGTAATAAAACATAAAAATAAAAATAAAAATAAAAAAAACATGACCAAAAAAAAAATTGAATAAAAAATTGACACAAAAAAAAATAAATTAAATAAATATCAAAAAATAAATAAAAAAAATGAAAAATGAAAAATGAATATATATATATATATATATATATATATAATTTAAAGAAAAACAAATTAAATAAAAAAAATCTAAAAACATATTTTTAAGTTAAAAAACAAATAAAAAGTAAAAATCTCATTAGAAAAAACAATTAAAATAATTAAAAAAAATTTAAAATAAAAAAAACGTCAATTAAAATAAAAAAATAAAAAATATTTAAATTAAATAATTTAAATAAACAATTTAAGAATTATTTTTTAAATTAAAATTACAAAAATAAAGAAATAACATAAAGTAAAATTAAAAGAATATATATATATATATATATTCAAAACAATTATAAAAAGTTATAAAAATAAAAAAATAAAAAATTCAAAACATATTTAAAAAAAAATAAATTATAAAAATAATAAAAAAACAAAATTAAAATAAAAAAATTCAAAACAAATTAAAAAATCATTAAAATCAAAACAAATTTAAAAAAAATTAATTTAAATTAAAATTAAAAAAAAATTAAAAATAAAAAAAATAGAAAAAAAAATTAAAAAATATATGTTAAAAAAATAAAATAAAAATCAATTAGAAAAAACAATTAAACAAAGACAATTAAAAAAAAAACATTAAAGGAAAATTCAAAACAATAAAAAAATTAAATTATAAAAAAAAATAAAAAATTCAAAACATATTAAAAAAATAAATTAAAAAATTTCAAAAAAAATTTAAATTAAAAATAAAAAAAATAAACATATATATATATATATATATATATATATATATATATATTAAAAAATAAAAAAATAAAAAAAAACAGCCGCACCCCCTCCTCCTCCCCCGACCCACACCTCACCTCCCTCACCCACCTCCCCTCGTCACCCTTGCTAACCCCCCTGATGCCCCCTCACCCCCCTACCTCCTCTGACCCTTGCCCCTCCCCTCCCTTGGCCCACCCACTGACCCCCTCCGCCTACCCTTAACCCCTCGTACCCCCACCCAACTCCCCTCTCCATTAGGGCCCCCAGCCAGCGGTTGGAGGCTGCAGGCCAATTCTCCCCAGCTGGGCCCCACCCAGCGGCTAGAGGGCGCAGGCCGATTCCCGGAATCGGCTTGTAGCCTCCAGCCAATGGGTGGGGGCCCGGGTGGGGAGGGGAGGGGGGTGAGGGAGAGGGAGGGAGCGTGGGTCGAGGAAGTGGGGAGGGAAGGGGAGCGGGATGGGAGAGAGAGTGAGGGAGGTGGGGGGAGGGACGGGGGTCAGGAAGGAGGATAAAGAAGGGTGGAGGAGGAAGGAGGGCGGAAGGGTCGAGGGAGGGGTGGCCTCAAATTTTTTGTTTGTTTGTTTGTTTTTTTGGTTTTTTTTCATTATTGTTTTTTTAATTGTTTCATTAATTAATTAATTAATTTTAATTGTTTTTATTTTATTTTATTTTAATTGTTTATTTTAATGGTTTTATTTTTATTTTTATTTTTTAATTTAAGTTTTATTATTATTTTTTGAATTTAAATATTTATTTTATTTTATTTTTAATTATTTTTTTAAAATTATATATATATATATATATATATATATATATATATATATATAAAATTAAAATATTAAAAAAAAATAAATATTAAAAAAATTATTATTTTAAATTTATTTATTTTTAATTGTTTTTATTTATTTATTTAATTTTATTTATTGGTAATTATTTAACTTTTTTTTAATGATGTTTTTAATTTTTAGTTTATATTTAAAAAAAGGTTTATTTATTTTTAAATTATATTATATTATATTTTTTTTGTTATATATATATATATATATATATTTGTTTTATTTATTTATTTTATGTTTAAATATTTCATTTGCATTTTTTTAATGGTATTTTTTGTTTTTTGTTCCTTTTTTTATATTATGTAATTTAATTTGTTTTTTGTTATGAATCGTCCCCTTGCCACTCCCAGCGAGTTGCGCCTCGGGGTGGTTGGGGAGTTTTTTTTTTTTTTTTTTGTAATTTATTTATTTATTTTGGTCCCTTTTTTAAATGATGTTTTTATTTTTTAACTTAAAAAAATGGTTTTTTTTTTTTTTTTTTTTTTTTTTTTTTTTTTTCTACATGTTAATTTTGATTTTCTTTTTTCATCTTTTTTTTTCATGAATCGTCCCCTTGCCACCCTCTGGTTGGGCCTCAGGGTGGCTGAGGAAATTTATATATATATATATTTTTTAAGTTTTAATTTTTTTTAATCTTGTATTTTAATTTTTCTTATTTTATAATTTATAATTTGTTTTTTAATTTATTTTACTCTTTGTTTTTTTATTGTTTTTTGTTTTTTTGTTTTATTTATGTGGTATGATTAATTTTTTTTACATTTTTTTTTTAAGATCTAAGACTTTTGTTGATTTATATATTCATTTTTAGCATTAATCAATTCCCATATCTCTTCAGTTCTAAATTCCAACTAGAAAATGTTATTGATACTTTTGAATATATTAGAATGTACTTTACCACCTTTGGAATTGAATTTTTCCTCAATTTGATAGCCTATTTCCATACAACATTCCTTTCAAAATTCTAGACTAACATTTATCTTATCCCCACCACATTTTTCTTCAAATTCATTATGAATAAATCTAACCCTTTGGATGAAAGTCATAGACATCCTATACTCATTATCTGTATTATGATCCCATGCCAATAACTTTTCTTTTGTATCTGATAAACCAACATAAATGATACATTTCGTTGTTTCAAAACGTGGGTTATTGGGATATTCCTCCGTTAATTGTCTTTGAGCTTCTACATAGTGGTTCCTCCCAAGCACATAATAATTGTATTCAAAACATTTCGACTTATCAAATGCTTCTTTGTTGGGAACTTGAATTAGATCAACAAGAAGCCCATAATCAACCACATGAGCATATGGATTGTACCTCATCAATGTATTCAAGTTGTGAAAATGCAGGTGGTGTGGCTTTCTGATTTGATATTTAAATTGTCCTTCACTTGGCTTATAGATTTGTCTCACATTAAGCTGAAATGTACGACCACCCTCAATTAAGTTTGTCTTTTTCAAGTTATGTCGAATGGAATTTTGTTTTGTTTTAATAATGCCATCTTCTAAATTAGCTTATGGTGTAATGATTTCCCTACTTTATTTTGAATTTTCAATAAGATATTCACTGTTGGCCTTGACTATTTGAGAATGATCAACTTTCATTTTCTTCATTCTCTTTTCTTCTTGATAAGTAACATTCTCATCATTAACTAGAATAAATACATTCTTGAACATTTTTACTTTTGGTCTTTTATGGCTCTTCTCCTTTCTAACATAAGTTCTAATCTCATATTCAGTAATGGAAACATATTCTTCAGCGTCTGTTTCAACTTCCTCATCTTCAAAAGTAACATGTCTACCTTTTCTAGATTTATCCCCTTTAGAAATTCTTTGTTGATCCCTTGGATGTAGTTTTGTAGCATCATGAATTACTACTTTTTGCTTGTTTTCCATATCTTCTTCTGACCCTGAGTAGAAACCGCTGACAACATTCATAATATTTTTCTCTATGAAATAAATGCCTCCCAACATAATTGAAAGATTTTCAATAAAATTCTTTCAAACAAAATATCATATGTCAATAAAAACTAAGTTATAAAAACATAATGATACCATTACAATAACAAAAAACACATAAATATAAATAACAATACTTACCATATCTTGTGCAATCTCATTTATGATTTGTTTACACATCTTTGTAGATTCCTATGTCATGTCATACATTGATAATGATAACTGATATTTAATCTTGTCATGTGACTTGGGCGGTTTTGTAAGTACATAAACAACTTTAGTGTCTGGTATCAAACATATGTCTAGTACTTTTCCCAGCACCTCATAAAGTCCACTATCGTTAGGGATATCAACATATAGATATATTTGCAGATGTTGTTCACCTTCTCTATCTTTCACATACCATGCATTTTCTATATGCTTCACTTATTTTGATTTCTTACAGTAAGAAATCACTTTCTTATCATTTGAGGCACTTGATAGATTTGTAGTTACTAGCTTAGGTTTGATTCATCCAGTAGTGTTTTTGAGGACACATTTAATTTTAGCAATATTTGGTCTAGAAAGATTCACACAAATCTTCGTTGATGCCATTTTCTTGCAAAAAATACACATATATAAATCAGTAAATTACAAAAAAAAACAATAGCTTATATAAACAAACAAAACGAAACAAAATCTAAAAATGATAAATAACCATAAATGATAAATAATTTTTAAAACATAACTTAGGAAAAAAAAATGGCCCGTCACCCCCACGGGCCCGTTGGGTCACAGGGGTGGGGCGGGAGGGGGCTGCGTCCCTCCCACCCCACCCCCAAAGCCTAAAGAGGTTGTGGGTCCAACATTCCTACACCCCCATGGTTCTGTTGGGCTGTGAGGGAGGGGCGGGAGAGGGCTAGACGTAACCCCTCCAGCCCCACCCTTGCGGCCCAACAGGCCCGCGGGGGTGATCGGGCCTCCACCCCCACGGGCCCGTTGGGCCACGAGGGTGGGGCGGGAGAGAGCTGCACGCTCCCTCTCGCTCCACCCCCGTTGCCCAATGAGCCCGTGGGGGTGGAGGCTCAATTCTAAGAATTAACCCTCACCCTTGGCGAGCTGGGCCACGAGGGTGGGTGCCACCG
Source organism: Pinus tabuliformis (assembly GCA_031772625.1). Classification (NCBI taxonomy): domain Eukaryota; kingdom Viridiplantae; phylum Streptophyta; class Pinopsida; order Pinales; family Pinaceae; genus Pinus; species Pinus tabuliformis. Next base: position 173,298,378 of record CM062820.1, read on the forward strand.
GAGGGCGCGACCGGACCCACCATGCCCACTGCGGATGTAGTGGCCTTCTGCTTGTCATGGGGCTGTTGGGTAAGCCTGGCTCATCTAAATTTTTAATTTCTAAAAAAAATCTAAATTTCATTAATAAAAAGTTAAATATTATTTTGCTGGAATATGTTTTTGGTCTGATATTTTACACGAAGATAACAACCCAACTGACACATAACTATTAGTAAACCCATGGAAGTTTAAGACTTGCACACAATAACAGGGAAACTAGCCTTTCAAATGCGATAATCTTCCGTTGAATATGTTGTTGATAAGAATGTAGTTGCTTCACAAGATTGCTCCAAGTCTTTTAACGAACCTAAAAAAGCCTTGATGTGACGTGATGCAAAATGATAATGAAATTTATGATATAGGAGAAATTATGAATTTGTTTTACGACATGGCAAATGCGTTATTAAATTTCTTTTTATAAAAACTTTAACATATAAATCTTGTTATGGCGATATAGTAAATTATGATAAAGTGAACATTACGAAATTTTTTTATTGCATGGTGAATGTTGTATTAATTTTTTATTATAAGAACTTAACATATAAATCGTGTTATGGCAATATAACAATTTATTTTAAATGTGTGAAATAAGATATAATAAAAATTAAAAGAAACATTCAATTGTCTAGTAAATGCTGTATAATTTAAGTAAAAAATTAATTTAGGTAAAATATTTGGTTTACAATTTTAATTTAAAGATTAATTTCATAGGAGAATTTTAGTTAAAATTTTTCAATAAATTGTAGAAGAAAATTTTGGAGGAAAACACATGAAACAAAATTTTTGGAGGGAAAAATTTCGGCGAAAACTTTTAGAAGGAAATTTTCATTCTTTAAACTATATATTATCATTAGGAGAGAGTGCATTTGTATCATTCAACCTCTTCTGTTTGAAAGACATGGATTATTCTGATAGTGAAGTTTCTCTTTGTGAAGCATCAACATCTTCATCGCGTAACAACTCTATTCATATTGATGAATATAATGGAAATTCTTCCACTATGAATAGAGAGTCAAATTTTCCACTCAATACTAATCCTAAGGACTATGAGAGCAACACTGATGAAGGGCAAGATGAATAATTTCAAATAAATAGAGTCACGGTTTCCACTTAGTCCTAATCCTATGGACTATGAGAGTAGTAGTGATGAAGAGCATGATGAAGATTTTCAAATAAATAAAGAGTCGCGGTTTCCACTTAGTCCTAATCCTATGGACTATGAGAGAAACAATGATGAAGAAAATGAAGAATAATTTCTAATGAATAAAGAGTCATGGTGTCCACTTAGTCCTAATCCTATGGACTATGAGAGCAACAATGATAAAGAGCATGATGAATAATTTCAAATGAATAGAGAGTCACAATATCCACTTAGTCCTAATCCTATGGACTATGAGAGCAACAATGATGAAGAAAATGAAGAATAATTTCTAATGAATAAAGAGTCATGGTGTCCACTTAGTCCTAATCCTATGGACTATGAGAGAAACAATGATGAAGAGCATGATGAATAATTTCAAATGAATAGAGAGTCACAATATCCACTTAGTCCTAATCCTATGGACTATGACAACAGTAGCGATGAAGAGCATGATGAAGAATTTCAAATAAATAAAGAGCCGCTGTTTCCACTTAGTCCTGATCCTATGGACTATGAGAGCAGCAGTGATGAAGAATTTCAAATGAATAGAGAGTCACGGTTTCCACTTAGTCCTAATCCTATGGACTATGAGAGCAGCAGTGATGAAGGTCAGGATGAAGAATTTCCAATAAATCAAGAGTAGCATTTTCCACCTAGTCCTAATCCCAAGGACTATGAGAGTAGTAGTGATGAAGGGTAGGATGAAGCATTTATTCCTAATCCTAAGGACTATGAGAGCAACAATGAAGAAGGGTAGGATGAAGAACTTAGTCCTAATCCTAAGGACTATGAGAGTAGCAGTGACAAAGGGCAGGATGAAGAATTTCCAGCAAACAAAAAGTCACATTTTCCACGTAGTCCTAATCTTATGGACTATGAGAGTAGCATTGAAAATGCACATGATGAAGAATATCCAATAAATATCGAGTCAAATTTTCCATTTAGTCTTAATTCTAAGGACTATGAGGGTAGCATTGAAGAAGGGAAAGATGAAGAATATCCTCCAAGTCAGTATTTCAAAAACACAGATGATCATAGCGAGGATAATATTCCTCATAATGATGATGAAAATGCTTATACAGATGATGATCCAATGATGGAGATGTTGCCACCAAATATTATATCGAGGAGTAGGAGTGACCTTTTCGTATCAATCCAAGATGTTCTAGTTATATAAGGGGTAGAGGTAAATATCTCACGAGAAGAAGTTCTATCAGTGCTCTCATTTCAAGTGAATGTTGTCAAAAATATTGCTTGAAACATATGGATTTGAATTTTTCAATGAAGAAAAGGAAGAGATAATGTCAATGAATAAAAGCATGCAAAATTCATATTTAGTGGGGTGCATGCAATATACATTGTCAGGTTATGATGATTATCATATTGGGTCTTTATTTATCTGTAGAAAGACTTTCACAATGTTCCATTCAATGGGTAATTTTCATGTGTCGAGAATCCAAGAAAATTTGGAAAAGGATCCTACATTTTATTTAGAAGTACGTCATAAATGACAATTTGGGCCATTATCAAATACTGCAATGTCATGGATGAAAGAATTATTTTCAAAGCGCGAAGAGTGTATGCCAAATAGAGAGACAATACATATTCCAGATAATTTCTCAAGATGAGAAATCTACAACTTATACAAATAATATGCAGAAGGTGTTGAAGGAAATGGTCCATTTATTACATATCAATATTTTGTGAAGATATGGAAGAAAGAATTTAAGAATGTACGTATTCTTGAGAAGACAAGGATGGGGATTTGTAGTACACGTGCTTCTCTTAAATAAAAAAGGGATAAATGTGAAGGGGCAGAAAGATGTAAGCATTCATAACATTAATTTTTAAAAATTTATAGTCATCAACTATGAAAATGTATTTATTAATGACTTTCTTTTATTTTGTGTAGATTCCATTGTCAAAGGGATTCAAGAGCATCAAGAACAACAAACAAGTGAAAGGAAAAAGGTGTACAAGCATGAAAGAAGTGTTATGATAATCCAAATAAATATTTGGGTTTGATAATTGATGGTATGGACCAGAAGAACAAACTTCTACCACATTTTGTTTGCACACCCAAAAATTTATAAGAGGAAAAATTTATTTAGTATCACTTGGTCAGTTGTATGGTCTTCAATGGGAAAATGTTTCCAAGGGCTTCACAACTCCAAATATTCATAATGATGCAAATCTAACAATAACCATAATTCATGATGTGCTTTCTCATTGGTCTGGTAATCTTCCCGAAGTTTTGTATCTACAATTGGACAACACTTGTTGTGAAAACAAAAATCAAATTGTTTTTGGATATCTAAACATGCTTGTTGAATTGATATTTTTTTTCAGAAGGTAAAGGTTGGTTTCCTTCTTGTTGGGCACACTCATGACCATATTGATCATATGTTCAGTCATTTTTTAGTCACATTGAGGAGGAAGGAAGTTGGGAGCTTGCGATCATTAATTGAATGCATTAAGAAATCATACACACCAGAGCCTATTTTTGATGTGCTGGAAGAAACTATTGACATGTGAAGGTTTATTTTGGGATCGCATGCTAAGGAGAAATGCAAGAACAACTTAATGAAATTAGCTTCCAACATCAATTTCGTATAAAAAAAAATTGATGGGAAAACACTAATATGGGGCAAGAAGTATTCAACTACTGTAGAATGGGTGTCGTCATCGAGTTTGGCATTTTTCATTCTAGATCATCCAATATTTTTGTCAAATATATTATTATTACAATCAGTTGCTGAAGTTCATAATGCATGCAAGCAGAATAGAAATATAAATTATTTTGATTGCCTGAAAGAAATCAAAAAATGTATTAGATATACATATGAGTACTTTGATACTGCTGATTTAGTTTGATGGTAGTTGTTTTTCAATAATCAAAGTGACATCATTTCAAGAACAACAAATGAAGATATACCTTTGAAAACTCCATTTATTTGGCCACAAAATGTGTCAAATGACACAAGGAAAGAAACATTGTTGAACAACAACAACATCAATGTATTATTAATTCTTCACATGTAGAGGAAAGAGAAATGTATATTGGTTCTAGAAGATCTCGTGCACAATGTGAAGCCATTGAATACATTTACAAGGGTTCAATACATGATATTAAGGAGGGTTGCATGATCACAATGATAGCAGATGGAGATCTCAATGGCTATCCATTATGGGTTGCTAAGGTTATAAAGGTCATTACAGAAAATGAAGATGTTGCAGGTTTTGAAGTACATTGGTATGCCACAAATACATATCCATTCAATGGTGTGTACAAGCTAGAGATGGTAGTTAATAAAAAAAATTAGCGGAAGGAGAAAAAGAAAGGGTACAAATATAAATTGTCGCTGCACAGACATCTTAAAATTGGAGGATGTTGACATACTTGTTTATGACTTCAATTTAACAAAGAGAGGAACTCTTCACTTCAAGACAATAGAGATTCTTAAGAGGTTGTTACCAGAAGAAATAATGTTGATATGGGAGTCTACTGAAAATAGTCTTAGATCCAGAAGAATTTTGAAACATGAAATGGTGGGTATGCATGTGGACTTAGATGGGGCAATAGTTGATGAAAGAGAAGAATATGGAACATCTTCATTTGCATCCAGTGATTTATCTGAAGATGTGAATTCTGATTGTGTGCAAAGAAATGTGAGTGATTTCGAATAATTATCTAAGATAGTCTATATAATTGATGTTTGCATCGTATATTGAAATAAAAATTTTGATTTCCATATGGTGTTAAATAAAGTTATGAGTCATTTTTATGTCTGTTGGATTATATGTTTTAATTATGATGATGTTTATTTTTTAGAATATCTAGAATGAAACAATAACTTAGAGATATAATTTATGTTTCATTCAATCTACAAGTATTGACATTTTGATTAATTTAGTCATGTAATTTGTTCATAATTTCATGGTTTAAGTGTGTTGAAAACTTAGAGTTTTTTAATTCTATGGTTAATTTTTCCAATTTTTTATTATCTTTAATGTTATGGCTGAAAACAATTAGAATTTTAGCGATATTTAGTGTCATGTTATTATATGTTTAACAACATGGATGAAAAATGATGGAATTTTAACATGTTTTAGATCCCATTATTTTATCTTTATCGTCATTACTAAAAAATGTTGAAATAATACCCGGGAAAGAAAAATGTTATTCTACCAAAAACATTAGTGTGTTTTTTTCCTCAAAAACAATTGTTTTTTACACAAAAAAATGGTTTTGCCATTTTTTTAAATGTGTTGAAAATTAACCCTAAAAACAAACATCGTTCCAGTATACACACTTTTCATTTTTAGCACTGTTTTTCATGTTTTTTTTGGGGTTTTTTTGTTGGCATTATGATGTATGTGTTGTCCTTGATGGAAAATCACTTGTATATGGTAACTAGATGAATCTACAAGACAGATAAGAGGTGACAAAATGATGGAACACAAAGATATAAGAAGTGACAGAATGATGGAACAAAATAATGGTCAAAGGTTTGATACAAAGAGATTGTGTTAGTATTGTCCTTGACAAGAAACCTACCTGATGTGTTGTTCTTAATGAAAACCTATTTGATGAGTGGACTACTTGATAAAGATATAAAAAGGATGTGACAGAATGCATGGCAGTTGTGTTTACAGATGTGACAATATGCAAGGCAGTTCAAAGGAATCAGTTCAGCAATGATGTATGATGGAAACACACATTGTAATGGAATAGAAGAATAGGATGATGAAACAAAGGATTTCAGATTAGAATCAAGAAAATGAAGAAAAAGAATGTTTTAAGTTGTATACGCTATTTACCCTAGTCCAAGTAGCGTATACATGCAAGTACATAGAACAAAAGAAGCGTATACGTATGCACACACTTTCACAAGAGTAAAAGCACGTATGGGATGGAAAATTAGGGTTATAGAATACCAAGGGCCCATACCATGGTATTAGTGTCGAGTAATAAAAAGGGTCTTTTTTACCTCTATTTACCTCACATTAACTTGTCAATCCAGGAACGATTTGTTATCTCAAAGAGTGTACTCAGTTTGAGGCGGTCATTTGTTAGACTAATGCTAGTAGTATAGTGCTCTAAATGCAAGAGTAAACAGATGCTTGAAATAAGATCTACTTACAGAAAATAACCTTAAGACTCAAATCATGCACTCAGAAAACTATAGCAATTTATCAGTCAAGGGTACAGTAACGATAACTCATCCCTCTGTAAACTGATGTAATTAAAGATAATCAAGGAAAAGATCATCAACCTGGGAACTAGACAACAAATGTCAACGTTCACTACAGTGTTAGATCATCCCACACACCAAAGCAACGATAATACAAATAACAGGAAATGGAACAGCAACTAGGAAATGGAACAATGACTAGTTCTTATAAATAAGATTGAACAACAAACCTTAGTCTAAGGAAATAAATGCAACAATCGTATCCTACAGAAAATCAGATAGCAATCTCTACTTTGAGGATAAATCAGACAGCAAACAGAAATAGAACGACAACTAATCGACAATGAAATATAGAATAGCAACTAGAGTTAAATGTAAATGTACAATGAACCAAAATAAATAACACATGTGGTACACTTAATATTAAGAGAAACAGTAATCGGACTTCGATACAACAGGTATCAATCTTAGCTATAAAGAATAACGATTGTAATTCGTAATGGAATAGCAACGTCAATTGAATAACAATCGCGATTAAGTGTAAACCATAGATGAATACAATGATACCAACTTATGAATGTTACAACACGGTTGCTCTGTAATTGAACGACAATAACATTCTATAAGGAACAACAATGTTATATCAATGATTAAAGTAATAGCAATGCGTTACAAAGTCAGAATGAATAATAAAACATTCCTGTCACAGAGAACAACATTACTCAATTGAACATAAATAAAATATAACAGAACCGTGATGTAAAATAACAAAACACATAAGATTACCGAACAAAGCTGATAATGAAAACCACACACGAATTAGAGATAATGGTACAGGAGCAAGTGTTCCACCAGGGCCAGGCCCTTAGTCTCTAGGGACACATTGCTTGAGATTACTCCAGAATCAGAGATGAAACGACAACCAGATTTATATTAAAACATCAAAGTAGAGTTACAGTGGATCACTTCTCAACGAGAGTCGATGATCAAAGTTTCAAATACAAAGGAGAATTACATAAAAACAACAACAGATCGTCCCCCCGGGCTAGCAGTGCTGCCCCTTCTTATAATAGCCGAGCGGAGATATCAATGATGCAAAAATAGTTAAGATAGCGATCCCTCAGGATCAAAGGATCCTGAGGGATTCGCTAGACTATTAATTTCCAGTTATCTATTTGTTCTCTTCCACCGATTCAATATCTCCTTTTCCCTTTCCTTGCTGATACGCTCCAATTTGGATCGTCTTGTTTGCATGTGGTTTCTTGCTAGAGGGACAACAGTTAACTTTGCCCTGTCTTTTCCTTTGGGACGGCAACCTTTTGTTTTTTCCTTTTCCTGCATAAGAAAATGGAAATTATTAGTAGTTTTGTGTTGCATATAAATCCCTTAAATTTTGTCATCATTTCTTATTATCTTCCTAGTTCATGATGCAAAGAAGTTATGAGTTTTAAAGAAAATATGACAAAATAAATGATAAAAACATACTCTTTAGTACTCCACACACCCCCTTGCTTACCGCTTTTCATGCCCTCATGAAAGCATGGTAGTTGACATGTAAGGCAGTGAGAGAGTAGGTCGGAGACGGAATCTCATTTGGTGGTCTACAACCATGATGCCTAGTTAGGTGTTCAAAAAGATGGCCTGTCTGACCCTCAGGCATCTCATATAGGGCTTGGTATCTAGGTACAGGGTGCCAAATAATCGGACTCCGAAACCTATATCCTAACCAAGATGGCCCTGCCCTGAAGATAAGATCACCATAGAGGCTCAAGCGATTCGTGGCTAACTTAAAGTTCTCATAATTAAATGGTTCCCTGAGTTGGATATTCAGATTAGAGGTCTGATATCGAAATTTAGCAGCTGCAATGGCAAGGTCCTTGATGGTAAAGAAGTATTCTATCCCTTACCAATTGATTGCTGTATGAATGGGTCCTAATGCTTCAATCACGCCCGAAGTCCTCATGAGGTTCTTATGTTTATTCCACAACTGTAATGGATCTCTGGGCTCAGCTCTTACCCATAAGTCTAATCCATTTTCTTGTCTTTGGAAGGCATTATAGGCTTTAAGCCATTTGATTTGATTAACTCTAAACAAAATGAATGCCTGTAGTTGGATGTCCCCAACGAAAGGGCCAGGGTTCCGCTCTATCTCTTGATCTAGCACAAGGTTATGCAGATAGAATTCACACAATAATCTTTGGACCTTTATTCCATAGTGCTTACAACAATTTATGAAATCATCAATATTATTAATTTGTATATGGGCTCCTGCTTTGACAGCCTTAATTTTCAATTGCAAATATCGTTCCATTAAAAACAAGGCATAATTCTTAGCAGGGGCTCTACATGCTAGGATGTCAGTGTACAAAGAGCATAAGGTATCCATCTGTCTGATAACTACATCTAATATATGAGTTACCTTGGCCACTCTTTCTTCTTCTTTTCGCCATCCTTCAAAAGCCCGGCTTTCAGATAAATTGACATTCCTTAGCTGTTGTTGTAATTCTTCATACTTCTCAAGAAACCGTCTGTTCTGTAAGTTTTTCTACTGCTTGTTGATCTTGCATCAAACCATCTCATAGGGTTACTGTCCTTGGATCACTGTCCCACATGGTAGTGGTAAGCGGCAGGTTTACTTGAATCTTCTTATTGCTTTGTCTCGTATTTATGGTTCGTATTTCTTCAGAGGGCTGTGCCTCTGTCTGAACTTCTTTGTTGCAGGCCGATATATCATCTGTTTGTATTTCAACATGGGCAACAGCTGAATGCTGTTCCTTTTGGTTTTGAACGGTAGTCTAGAATTGAGTCCTCCTAACCTTTTTCTTGAGGGGTCTCGTCGGGGTGGTTGCATGTATTACCCCCGAGGTCCCTTTTTCTCTCTTTCCCATTTTCAAAACCCTGATTTGTTGTCGAAGTCGTGCTATCACATTCAATAGTCTTTGCTATTCTTTTCGTAATCTTTCAATTTCTTCTGTTTTCTTAGAAGGAACAGCTGTCTGTTTACTCGAGCCTGGACTGTCATCTTGGCCAATTTCCTAGTTTTCTTCTTGTGGTGCCCCTTCGTTATTCTGACTAGGTTGCTCAGGAGTAAAAACCATAGCTAGTTTTGTTATTTCCTGGGTGACTTCTTTTTCCACCCCTTCTTCTTCATGAAATTCTTTCGGTGCAGTCTGGCTGGGAACAGATTGTTCCGCTTCTGTATCTTCATCACTTTTCTCTCCAGTTATACTTTCATCATGAACAAAATGATTCTCTTCTTCTTCTTCCTCGTCGCACAACTCTTCGGGTGTATTTTTGTCCTGAGCAGAATTCTCCTTAGGTTCTTCTTCAATATTGAGGCCTAGCGGGCTAAGAGGTTGGACATATTTACCCATATTGGCCAAAATTTGGGCCAATTCGTCCTCTTGCAATGGATTTTGCAATGGGCTCTCTTTGCGTTGCTCTGTCTCTTCCTCCACTTGCCCAGACTGCTCAGTCTCTTCCTCTGTTTCTCCTTCCTTATTTTCCTCCATCTCTTTCTCATTATCCTCTCCTTCGAATTGTGGGGGTTGCTCATCGCTTGAATCATCTATCTCCACTCGTTGGTTGGTATTCCCTCGAGAATTTTCTAGCCTCCCTTTGATCCATGCCAATCTAATTGATTTCCTCCATTTCAATGGTCTATTCGATGTACTAGTATCATGTTTTCGTTTTGGGGCTGGCAGAGTCAGTCCTCCATCTATCGTGGCAATTAATTCTTCCCAACTGCTCTGTTGCTGAGTAAGACTGTGGCTAACTATCAGTCGTATCAGCCCATGGTGACTTACTACCGATTCTACGTGTTGTGATTTTTTCATGCTTCGGGCAACATCATGTAGTAAGGAATTTAAAAATGTAGGTAAGTTCACAGAGCATTTCTGTTTTAATAAGGCTAAAAGCTTAAGGTGTCGTGGTCTTACCACGTCTTTTCAGCCTTCACAAGTGATGTAGCTCTGGATGATCTTCGCCAATTCTACCCACGACTCTCCTAATGCTGCTGGTAGAAATCCCTTTCCTCTTACGGTTAGGTTCTGGCCTTCGTCTTGATTTTTTTTTATGATTTTTCACAGTCTCTCCTTCTTTAGAGTCCACACAGGTCTAGTGGCTGGTAGTCCCGAGACCTCTGCAATTATGTCATCGGTGACTGCTATGTGTCTCCCTCTTACCGTGGAGTGATATTCTTGCAAGTTCTGTAAGAATTCTATTGCTACAATCTCGTTGGATTCTTATAACCGATTGAGATAAACTATCCATCCTGCCCTCATTAAGATTTCCCGTGCAGCATCAGAAACTGTCAATACCTATGGTTCTCTCCGAATTGATCTTCCTCCCATGTTTTAGCACACTGTAAAAATGCAGAGACGACAATGGAACAACAGGCTGTTCAAACTGTTAAAAATACAGAGAAAATAACGAAACAACAAGCTCGTTCAAATCCTGAGTCACTTACTAATTGCTGCAGAGCATAATACGGAAATAGCTTAGGAACAACAGGTCATGCAAATTGAAAAACGATATACCGTTAAGCCTTGCTATTCCCAAGTGAAAGTTTCCCAAATAATAGTCTGACACGTATATCAGCAAATTATGAGGTCACCTGCTTCCCCCCTGCAATGTGATAGGCCGTCCTCGGCCGTCAAATGAGAGAGCAGCGTGTCGAACTGCCATGGTACAGAGTCATAAAGGAACAACGTATACCAAAATGCCATGTTTACAAAAGGAACAGATTGCCGAAATCGAGGTGTATAGTAGGATTGCTTAACAAATAAGAGAATGTTGTGATATGATGCGAGGCTGGGAGGATAGGACAGCTGATGTGCACAAAAAGTTTGATGCGGTCATTATCAACTTTTCCGTCATGATTGGTTGTAATAGATTTTCATGTGTTTAAAGGTTCGGGGAAGTGATATACATAATCTCATTTGACCCATTACAAAGGTATAAGACCAAGAAGGGTGTTGATGATTGCTATTGGTGTATAAGGAATGTGACTTCAATACCATCAACAGAGCTCTATTGCCCTTAGGTGTGCATAACCTAGACAGAGTTGTTTGTTTCACCCATGGAACCATGATCCTTTGTGTATGCTTTAGGAAGCGCTGTGCAATGTCAAAATGGAGGTCATTATGCTGGCTTGGTAACTAGTTAAACCATAATGCCATTCACCAGGAAGGAGTGAAAGGTGGTAGGCCGACTCGTGATGAGACCTCCTGTTCCAAGGACTCTTTATTTTTTGTGATGTGCCTCTTGGATCATATCCTGGTGTGGTGGCCATAATGGGAATGCCACTTCAATTTCTTCCTTATGATCATGGTAGGCTGGCTCTTGATGAGACCCCCTATCCTTCATTTGAAAACCGATATCATATAAACATTTTTCTCTTTTTTCTCTTTTATAAAGTACTTTCCTATTTATACACAAAGGGTGGTTCAGCACTCCTTAAGAGTAGGAATGGTGGAAGAAGTCTTAACATCTCAATAGAAAAATATACCCTTTGTTCTTATTCCTTAATAATGATGAAAGAAGATTATGGGAATTCAAAAAGAACCATCATGATAAAGATAACCAATCATATTAGTATTAGTAGAATAATGACAACAAAGTGATGAATAATTGTGTCCTTTCCTCTTCCCTCCTATCAATTCAAAGCAATTTCTTGTAAAAATAGCGATTTTATGTAATTTACTGATTTCAGTGTGTTCTAGTTTTGTATGCATTGCATAAGTGTATAATTGTGCTCCAATAGACTCGAAACATCAGGAATAGCAGGTGTCTTTGAATTGGAACGACAAGGAGAACAAGCATAAGTAAAAGGAATACAAAAATGTTGGCGTTTCAAAGGGGAACAACAAAAAAATGCAAGCGCTGTTCCTTTGGAAAAGGAATAGCAGAAAAATACAAGTGCTAAAAAGGAACAACAACAAAGAAACGCAAGTGTCGTTCCTTTTCCAAAGGAACAACAGAAAAATACAAGTGCTGAAAATGAACAGCAAAAAAAACGCAAGTGCCGTTCCTTTGGAAAAGGAACAACAAAAAATGCAAGTGCTGTTCCTTCGGGAAAAAGGAACAACAAAAAAACGCAAGTTCCATTACTTTGGAGAAGGAACAACAGAAAGTACAAGTGCTGTTCCTTCGGGAAAAAGGAATAGCAGAAACCAAAAGTGTTGTTCCTTTGGAAAAGGAACAACAAAATGAAAGTGTTGTTTCTTCAGAAAAGGAACAACAAAAAAACAAAAGTGCACACAAGCGCTGTTCCTTCAGAAAAGGAACAACAAAAACGACAGTGCTGTTCCTTTGGAAAAAGGAACAACAGAAAAAATGCAAGTGCTGTTCCTTTGAGAAAAGGAACAACAAAATGATGGAACTGCTGAGCCTACAAAAAGGAACAACAAAATGCAGGGTTCCTTGAAAAAGGAATAGCAAAGTGGTGAGAATGCTATTTCTTCCTAAAAGGAATAGTAAAGTGCAAATATATAAAAAAATATGTACAAAAAATAATTTATGCTAACAAAACAAACGAATTATGTACAGAATGTAAGAACAGTTGAATCACTTAATGAACCAGAGGTGAGGAAGATTTCTCTTCCTCCTCCAAAATTTGCATGTCGGATTCTTCACAGAGTTGCTGGTAGAAGGATTCCCAAGTAAGTGGTTTGCGGTATAGTCGAACTCAGTGGCCGTTTGCCTTGAAGGTATGTCCAGATCTATCAATGGTGATTAGAGTAAGGGTGCCATTATCATGTACCTTCTGGATTTCGTATGGCCCCAGCCAACGAATCTGAAGCTTTCTGGGAAAATCCTGAAACCTGGAATCGTATAGGAGCGCCCAATATCCTTGGCGAAAGACTTTCTTTTTGATGAGGGCGTCATGCCGTTTAGCTCACTGCTATTGGATCAATGCAGTGTGTTGAAGGGCAGAGAGCCTGATTTCATCTAGGTCATTGATCTGCTGTAATCTATTAATCTGTGCCTCGTTTAGATCTAGACCGACTTCTTGTGCTGTTCGTAGTGTTTGTATTTCAAATTCTATCAGAAAGATGGGTTCCTTTCCAAATACTAGTTGGTATGGTGAATAGCCGGTAGTGCTTCTCCATGTTGTTCTGTAAGCCCACAAGGCTTTTGGTAATCTTGCAGCCCAATCGCGTCTATGTGATGAAATGGTTTTTGTTAGGATTTCTTCTATTATTTTATTGCTACTTTATACTTGACCATTTGCCTGTGGGTGGTATGGAGTAGTAATTTTATGCTGGATATGATAGTTTTTTAGTGTTGCAGCAATCTTGTTACGAGCAAACTGTGGTCCACCATCTGTAATTATGTCTCTTGGAAGCCCATATCGGACAAATATATGGAATAGGAATTGTATGACAGAATCCTCTGTAGCTCTTGGTAATGCCTCTACTTCCACCCATTTGGTGACATATTCTGTTGCTACCAAAATATATGTTTTCTGGTTCGAAGATGGGTTAATTGGAACAACAAAATCGAGGGCCCATCGCTCGAATGGTTCAATAAATAACTGTGGTTTTAGGGGAATTTCATCGGACTGACCAGGGCTTTGTGCTCTTTGGCAACTGTCACAAGCTTGAATGAACTTCTTTGCATCTTTGAAGATCATGGGCCAATAATACCCTGTTTGCAGCACCTTATGTCCAGTTCTTCGTTCGGCGAAATGTCCACCACATGGTCTGTCATGACAAGCTTTCAAAATGTCAAAAATTTCATCTTCGCGGACGCATCTCTTGATGTGCATATATGCCCCTGTATGGAACAGGTAGCCCCCAATCCAAGAAAATCAAGTACTTCGCTGGATAATCTGTGGGTTAGATGTTTTGGTAATTTGCCTACTACTAAGTAATTTGCAACATCAGCATACCAGGGTGTTTTAATAGTGATAGCAAACAAATTCTCATCTGGAAATTGATCTTCAAATGCTGCTGCGTCCATTGGTTTTGGCATTTGCGAGCGAAAGTTAGCTACATGATTTTCTTTTCCAGGTCGGTCCTTGATTGTGATATTGAATTCCTACAATAAAATTAGCCATTTGGTTATTCTACCATTTGTGATTGGCTTATTTGCTAAGTATTTTATGGCAGAGTGATCTGTATACAAGATAACAAGATATCCAGTAATGTAATGCCTAAACTTATTGATAGCATGTATTATAGCTAAAAATTCCTTTTTGGTAACAGTATAGTTTAATTCAGCAGGAGATAAATTCTTGCTAATATAATAAATTGCATATGGTTTTTTATCTTCTTCCTGCCCAAGGACTGCTCCAATAGCTGTATCTGAAGCATCTGATGAAATTTGAAATGGCAGGTCCCAATTTGGACCTCTAAGGACTGGGGCTATTGAGACAAGCTTTTTCAGATCCTGGAAAGCACGGTCGCATTTTTCTGTCCAAATAAAGTCAACATTACCTGTCAGTGCATATAGAGGTGCAGCAATATGAGAAAAATGTTCTATAAATCTTCTATAATAACCAGAAAATCCAAGAAAACTGCATACCTCTGTTTGAGTGGTAGGAGTGGGAATTAGCAAAATTATTTGAATTTTGGTCGGGTCTACCTGTATTCCAGCTGCTGAAATATAATGGCCTAGAATAAGTCCTTCTATCATCATCATATAGCATTTTTCATGGCTCAAACAGAGCCTGGTGGCAATGCAATGCTGCAACACTTTTTCCAGTGTGTCCAATGCTGGGTCGAAATCATCCCCGTATGGTGTAAAATCATCCATGTATACTTCGAGCCCTTCATTTATTAAATCTGAAAAAATGCTGAGGATAGCCTTTTGAAATGTGGTAGGGGCATTGCATAAGCCAAAAGGTAGAACTCTTTAGGCAAATGTTTCCCAAGGACAAGTAAAAGTAGTTTTGTCTTGGTCTTCAGGGGCAATCTGAATCTGATTGTATCCACTGAATCCATCTAAGAAAGAAAATAATTTCTTTCCTGCCAAAGTGTCTAATACTTGGTCAATGAATGGAAGGGGAAAGTGGTATTTTTGTGTTGCTTTATTTAGCTCTCTATAATCTACACAAATCCTCCACTTTCCATTCTTCTTTGGTACCACAACAAGCGGAGAGACCCATTTACTATCGGAGATAGGGTAGATGAAGTTCACATCTAAAATTTTTTGAAGTTCAACCTTTACAATGTCTTTTAGATGAGGATTAAGTCTCCTTTGTGGTTGGCGAACAGGTCTCACATCTTTTTCTATGTAAATGTGGTGTGTACATAACTGGGGATCTATTCCTTTCATGTCAGGATAGTCCCATGAAAATGCTTCTTTATATTTCCTCAGTAGTTGGATGAGCTTCTTTTCTTGTTTGGAAGTCAAGTTGGCATTAATGTTTAAAGTCTTTCCTGGCTCAATTTCTACAATTTTTCTATTTGAGACAGAGGTAGTAGGTATTGTTTGATAGTGTGTATCTTTAAGAGGATCTTCTTCTAATTCATTATCAAATGTTGCTTCTATCATGTGACATTGTATGTGGGATCTGGATTCAACTTGACTAATAAAATTGTTAATGGCATCATCTTCTGTTTGGTCTTTGAAATCAAGGGCCTCTTCTATGGTTAATGGAGATCTAATATTTTTGGTGAGGTATGATATAGGATGTTTGTTAGTTTTTATTATTGTGACACTTGGCTATGCTGGAGGGTATAAAGCTAGATTCTTGATATTAGCCCCCCTAGTTATGGTCATACTACCTTGTCGGCAGCGAATATAAGCATTGACAGTTGCAAGCCAAGGTCTACCTAAAATCAATGGATGTCCATCAAGTCGGTTTTTGGGGTTTATTATCAAAAAATCAGCAGGATACTCCCAGGAGTCAACGGATACCATGACATCATGTAGTGTGCCTTCTGGCCTAACCACAGATCAGTCAGCCAATTATAACAAAGTGGAGGTCGGTTCTACTGATGTAATGCCCAGTTTTTGGCAAGTGGTAGTTCTTAAGATATTGATTGCAGCTCCTAGATCAACTAAGGCATTTGAGAAGGTTTGTCCATTCATTTGTACAATTACTATTGGATTTCCTGGGTCTTCATATTTAATGGGTTTTCCTTTTCCTGATAATAGGTCGGATAGAGTGCCAACTACTTGGAATTTTGGGTTATTTGTTATTTTCCTCCTTGGTTTCTTTATACATAGCTCTTTGATAGTCTTTGCATATATTGGGATGTCTTGAATGGCTTGGAGGAGTGGGATTTTTATGTACAGATTTTTTAGTTCTCCCAGAATGTCAAAATTAGGATATTGTATAGGTCGAGATATAATTAATAGTTCTCGGAATGGGGGAGAAGATGTGATTGCTTGCTCATGAATTCATTGTCTAGTCACATCCTCTTCTTGTGGCGGTTGTTCTATAGGTAACTGATTTTCAACTTGAGCAGTTTTATCTCCCTCTGTTTCAATGATGCGCCCAGATCTTAATTGAAGGTCATTACACTCCCTTAGATCGGTTCCTATTTCTGATGTTTCAATTATTTGAATAGATTGGGCTGGTCTGTTATTTGGATTGGGGTTGGGTTGGGTTGGGAGTTGCGGTTTTAAGTTAGACTGGGGAATTTGTTGTAATGCTGGCAGTGTAGGTTGAGGGAGCGGAATGGTTCCTACTGGCTGATTCATCAGTCTTTGCCAGTTTGTCTGCCAGGCTTGACTCTGTGAAGTAGGAGGGGACCATTGTGCTGGATATACGTTTTTTTTCCAATATGGTGAAGTGTAGGGAAAATTTGGCCAATTGGGTTCGCTTGCTTGATTCAGCCATGGAGATGATGAATGAAATGGTTGCTGTGACCAATTTGGGAAGGGAGGTTGATTTCGCCACATTGTATTATATTGTTGAGCATGATATTGTGGAGGCTGAAAAGAATAAGCTGGGTCTGAGAACATACCTGATCGCCGTGGCTGCCATTGACGGCGCTGATTGAGTAGATACACCGGCTCTGGCTCTTCTTCTGCTTCCTTGTATACTGCTTTCAATCAAGGAAGTGAGGTACAAATCTCTGTAGAATGGTATTTCGTATAAATGGCGCAAACTTGGACTGCATCTAATGGACACTCCTTGTGATTGTACACTCCTTGTGACTGTGTTTCTTTCTGCATCTGGGACAAAAGATTGCCAAATTCTGTTCTACCTCTGCTTGCTTTTGTTTAGCATGCATAATATCAAGTTGTGTTGTCAGTGTCCCTAATATGTCAGTTTTAAATTTTTCTAATAAATTTCCAATTTCTGCACGAGTTACTCCTTCTGCCAAAATTCTATTATCTCTTGCAAATCGATTATGTTTTGCTGGTTTCAGCCTTGTGCTGCCTCTCGAGCTCCTGATACATAGATTAATAATGTTAGCAAAATTTTCTTGATAAATATCTCCTTTTTCCATAATATTTAGTGTTTCAATCCATTGTTCCTTCATTCCCCTAATTAATGTTGTTTTTAATACATTATCAGGTAAGGGTAATGATGCATAAGGAGATCTTTGAAGATTATACTGAAAATGTTCAACATACTCTTCTAATGTTTCATTCGGTCTAGTTACCATTTGAAATATTTCATCTTTTAACTCTCTAGACCTACAATAATCCTGATATTTTTTAGAAAAGACTCTTTCATTTGATCCCAGTTATTTATAACACCACCACCCAATCCCATAAACCATCTTAAAGTAGCCCCTTTTAATGTAGAGGGAAATAATTTCAGTTTCCAGGGATCGGTGGTATAGTCATATCCTCTACACAGCACATCAAATTCAAATAAGAATGCTTTCTGACATTCTGATGTAAGGCCATGGAATGTAGGGATATGCTGGAGAGGAATTGCTTTCATAGGTGCGTTAGCTGTAATATCCACAATGGGGTATTGCAGTGTAGAGGTTTGGGTGTTTGGCTGGTTCTGGGCCATTTGGTCAAATATATGCCAATAACCTTTTGGGATATCTAGGAGGGTATTCTTGGGTTATTGAGGGGGAATGGCTCTAATGGGAGTGGCCTTGACAACACTTCCTTTATCTGGGATGATGATAGTGCCTAATGTTTGGGGGGATTCTTGAGTTTCTTCAACTTTGTTATAAATGATTTTTGCAGCACTTCCCTTATCTGGGCTACTTAATGGCTGAATCATCCCAAGAGGAGATCTTGGTTCTTCAGTTTCCCCGGTTTCTCCTCTTCCTTCACAGAGGTTGCTAAGGTTCCCTTCTTGCAATGATTTTGGTATAGAATTTTCAATTTCTTGAAAATCTTGCTCTTTGGTTTGACTATGCACCTTAGCAAAGGCTACATATGGTGATCCTATGGCTTGAAGGGAACTAGTAGGCTGTGTAGAAGTAACTTTTCTAGGCCCTACTGAAGGCTGAGATTCTGCTTTCTTAAGGATTTCGTCTATAAAGGTCGATCGGACAAGGGTCACCGGCCCCTTAACTTTGTCGGGCTTGGGTAGAGGTTTAGGATTCTTTTCAGGCTTTTTCTGCTTAGTCATGAACATAAATCAAATGCTAATTTCTACCCAAAGAAAATAGCAACAAGTCTGTAGGAATGCGGGCAGGGGAGCAGGGCTATTACATGCTCCGTACGCAGGTTCTTACCTTCCATTTTTAAAACCTAGTTCTCTCCTAGCAGGTTCTTACATCACTCTAGAAAAGAAAAATATGGCTACACTCTTCCTCGGCAATGGCGCCAAAATTTCGAGTAGTAAAAAGGGCCTTTTTCACCTCTATTTACCTCACATTAACTTGTCAATCCAGGAATGATTTGTTATCTCAAAGAGTGTACTCAGTTTGAGGTGGTCATTTTTTAGAGTAATGCTAGTAGTATAGTGCTATAAATACAAAAGTAAATGGATGCTTGAAATAAGATCTACTTACAGAAAAGAACCTTAAGACTCAAATCATGCACTCAGAAAACTATAGCAATTTATCAGTCAAGGGTACAATAATGATAACTCATCCCTTTGTAAACTGATGTAATTAAAGATAATCATGGAAAAGATCATCAACCTGAGAACTAGACAACAAATGTCAACGTTCACTACAGTCTTAGACTATCCCACACACCAAAGAAATGATAATACAAATAACAGGAAATGGAACAACAACTAGGAAATGGAACAGTGACTAGTTCTTATAAATAAGATTGAACAACAAACCTTAGTTTAAGGAAATAAATGGAACAATCATATCCTATAGAAAATCAGATAGCAATCTCTACTCTAAGGATAAATCGGATAGCAAACAAAAATATAACGGCAACTAATCGACAATGAAATATAGAATAGCAACTAGAGTTAAATGTAAATGTACAATGAACCAAAATAAATAACACATGCGGTATGATTAATATTAAGAGAAACAGTAATTGGACTTCGATACAACAGGTATCAACCTCATCTATAAAGAATAACGATTGTAATTCGTAATGGAACAACAACGTCAATTGAATAACAATCACGATTAAGTGTAAACCATAGATGAATACAATAATACCAACTTATGAATGTTACAACACAGTTGCTCTGTAATTGAACGGCAATAGCATTCTGTAAGGAACAACAATGTTATATCAATGATTAAAGGAATAACAATGCATTATAAAGTCAGAATGAATAATACAACATTCCTGTCACAGAGAACAACATTACTCAATTTAACATAAATCAAATATAACAGAACTGTGATGTAAAATAAGAAAACACATCAGATTACCGAACAAAGCTGATAATGAAAACCACACACGAATTAGAGATGATGGTATAGGAGCAAGTGTTCCACCAGGGCCGAGCCCTTAGCCTCTAGGGACACACCACTTGAGATTACTCTAGAATCAGAGATGAAACGACAACCAGATTTATACTAAACATCAAAGTAGAGTTACAGTGGAGCACTTCTCAACGAGAGTCAATGATTAAAGTTTCAAATAAAAAGGAGAATTACATAAAAACAATAACAGATCGTCCCCCCCGGCTAGCAGTGCTGCCCCTTCTTATAACAGCCGAGCAGAGATATCAATGATGCAAAAATAGTTAAGATAGCGATCCCTCAGGATCAAAGGATCTTGAGGGATTCGCCAGACTGTTAATTTCCAGTTATCTATTTGTTCTCTTGTGCCGATTCGATATCTCCTTTTCCCTTTCCTGGCTGATACACTCCAATTTGGATCGTCTTGTTTGCATGCGGTTTCCTGCTAGAGGGAAAACAACTAACTTTGCCCTGTCTTTTCCTTTGGGACGACAATCTTTCGTTTTTTCCTTTTCCTGCATAAGAAAATGGCAATTATTAGTAGTTTTGTGTTGCATATAAATCCCTTAGATTTTGTCATAATTTCTTATTATCTGCCTAGTTCATGATAGAAAGAGGTTATGAGTTTTAAAGCAAAGATGACAAAATAAATGATAAAAACATACCTTTTTTAGTACTCCACAATTAGCCCACAATATTGAGTGGAATAATGGCTACTTGATCCTGTTTAAGAATACCGCAGGTTTTAAGTGCTGTTTTGGTGCATGGTATTGATAAAAGTCTAAATCTATATAAGGAATTGAAGATCAAAGTGTGAGGGGGTGCAAGTAATGAATATCTCATTAACAGTTAGATCAAAATAAAATATGCATGTTATGGGTTTTTGATGCTTTTCTTGATCTGAACTAAGTATGCACTTGAGTGTTTGATGATGGATGAGATCTAATGATGGATCAAGATCGTAAGACCTGAAATGACTTATCATTATGTCATATGATAATGGCTAGGCTAGATTTGAGTGCAAACAAATGTTTTTTCCTTTAAATGCTATGATATGGGTATATCTGAAGTCTGGAATAGCTGTGAAGTTACAAGTTATTATTTGTAGATCTATACGCTGGTTCGCCTTGGTGAAGGCGCGTATACACGCTGGTTCGGCACTTGCAAGTAGCATATGTAGAAGAAAGTATTATTGTTCATAGATGATTAATCTATCTAATGAGTGCTGTTGTTTTACTTATGTTTGTCAATGATGTCTTCATTAGATCTGAAAGTAAAACTGATTGTATAAGGAGATTGAGTCTAGTTGATTGATTGATTGAGTAAGAAGGGTGGTCTTTGCTGCTATCTGTTTAGAACTCTGTAATATGACAGTTGATCTTCAAAATGTCTTTGGGTAACAAAATTTTTGGTTTAGAAGTTTTATGATTTAGTATCTTTAGAGGTATACACAGGTTGGGTTACAGAAAGTGGCGTATACGTGCAGGTTGGCTTCATTGAAGTAGCGTATACATTCTAACATATGATATTTGAAGTTACAGTTGGTTCTGGTTATTGAGGCAGTGTTCTGGGTTCAAATCTGTGTTTTGGTGACATTGATCTGACTGTTCAGATTGACTGATTGTTGATAGATGCAATTGTACTTGATGGTTGTATTGTAGTGGTGATTGATTTTGAGCTTGAATGTTATTGATGGGTCCAGTATGAAAATCTGATGAAACATGGCCTACATATTGTGTTGATGTGTACCAGGAGTATCCAGTTTGAAAATTTCTGAAACGTGGTCCCTGGAGGAAGAGTGAAGGTGGTATCCTTTTGTAGGCTAGCACCTAAGTACTGGTAATCATATCAGTAAAATAGATAGGGGGTTGTAGCTCCCCTCCAGTAGCAGTTGGAGAACGAGTGGATGTTGTTGCCTTCTGTAGGCCGGTGCCTACGTACTAGTAAACATATCAACTAGTACAAGAGCTAGGGTGTTGTAGCTCCCTTCTAGTAGAAGCTGGAGAATGAGAGAAGGTTGTAGCCTTCTACAGGTGGGTGCCTGCGTACTGGTATGAATATGTGCTAGTACAAGATTGTAAAAAACCTTTTATATTAAAAAGAAGATAAAGACAACAACAACAGGTGGTTTTCTCCTGCATTGGGTTTCCACCTTAAATCTTGAAGTTCATGTGTGTTGCTTATGTATGATGGTTTATTTATGATAGCACATGGTTAATGTTTATCTAATGGTTAATAAAGTACTAATGCACTAGCTGAAGACAAATATATGATGGATTAACTGAATTGTAAGTTCACTGGATATATGCTAATTGTATTAAGAACAATCGCGTGCACACGTAGGTTCGATTCAGTAAAGCCGCATATAGAAATCTGAATATGAAATGTAAAAAGTTATTGATTTGTAAACACTGATTCACCCCCCCCCCCTCTCAGTATTTTTCCCAACAATTGGTATCAGAGGAGGTCCCTTGGCAAAATCTTGATCGCTTGAAGGAGATCCGTTGTAACAATGGGAAAGAAGCAAAAGAGGAAAGCACCTAAGAAGAAGAAGAAATCTCAAAGGAACAATGACAACAGGAGAGACACTTGGCTATTAGGTGGAAGCAATTATTTAGATTCAAAATCACCTCAAACTAAAGATGAACAAGCAAAAGAATTACCAGGTACTAATTTTTGGTCCTCTGGTGATACATTTCTCTATTCATTCAATATTGAAGATAATGAATGTGACAGTGAAACAACTGAATTTTCTCTTATGGGTGAAAGTGAAAGAAATCTAATAGAGACAAAAGCTAAAAGGCTCACAGATAAAATTATATATCAAAAAGATCTATGTGAAAAAAGGGAGTGTACCTATAAAGAAGAGGTTACCAGTTTAAAAACTTAGTTGGAGGAAGGAAACAAAATAAGGAAGCAGTTCAAGGAAAATGAAGATCAATGTCAAAGGCTGCAGGATGAAGTATCATCATTGAGAAATGAAGTGAATGAAAATGATACAACAATCAAGGAACTACAAGAAAGGACCAGTTACTGTGAAGGTCTTGAAGTTGTGGTCGTCTCTCTAAAAGAAAATCTTAGAAATTCAAATAAGCAGAATGAAGAACTACTTCAAGAATTTGATGAACAAGAAAATGAGGTTCTCAAATTAAGGAAACAAATGGAAGAAGGAAGAAAAGTTGAAGAAATCATGATGAAGAAGTATCTGGAAAAGGAAGAGCAATATCAGGTTAAGGTAAATATCCTAAAAGGTAAATTAGAAGAAAAGGATAAACTTTTACGATTTCAAGATAGCACTAAGATTTTGGATAATATTCTTAGTAGTCAAAGGTCTCCTGCCATCAAATCTGGTCTTGGCTTCCATGGAACTGTTAAAGGTGAATCTAGCTCACAAAATGAGGCAAGGAATTCTAATACAAAATATGAAGTGCTCAACAAAGAGATAAGAGTTTAACCAATCAACAACTAAGGAAAGAAAGTATTCAAAGAAAATCATTTACTCCCAACTATGGAAATGTTAATCGATTCTTTCCTCTCATGAATAATGTTAAATGTTCTATCTGTCATAATTTTGGACATGGTGCAACTAGGTACAAAAATAGAATTTTTCAAGCTAATAATCGTCTCACGGAAAGATCATAAGCTTTTAGGTACTTTAACGAATATTGTTTTTCTTGCAAGATGTTTGGTTACAAAGCCATTGATTGCTATAGAAAGAATATGAAACATATAAGATGTTATGCTTGTAACAAGTTTGGGAATATAGAAAAAGAATGTATGAACAAGTCTATGGATCACTGCAGACAACATGGTAAGCAATCAAATAAGCAGATTTATATCAGAAAATCTGAAAAATATGAATCCACCAAGAATCAAGAAAAGGAAGATCAGATAAGGTGTGATATTTCTCTTTGCTCATTCGAAAAAAAAGATGATAGTGGATGTGCTCATCACATGACTGGAGACAAGAGAAAAATGGAGTCTCTAATGAAGAACCATCATGGTAATGATATTCTTGGAACTGATGTTTCAACAAAAGTTCTAGGACCAGGTACAGTCAGAACAGACTCAGGAGGAACTGAAAGTATGAAATTTCAGTTTTCTAATTTTCATAAGCATATATTATGAATACAAGTAGCGTATATACAAGTAGCATATTATGAGTCATTGGTGATAGGAAGGTCATACTCACATAGTTGAGTTATAGAGTTATGCTATTCTTTCAAAAATATTTTTGTAGGCTCGGCATATGCTCAGGGGGAGCATGGACGGTATAGTGCATCTCATCATGTACTAAGGGGGAATTTGATTAGAGAATTCAACATGTGCCTAGGGGGAGCAAGATCAGTGTTCATATTCAATAGTTTAGATATGGAAGTCTTCATTTAACATAAGTGAGCCCTTTTCCCTTGATGTAAAAAGAGGAGAGTAGCTTGGTGTTTGGAGAATAGAATGATATTTTGAAAATATTAGTGCTTGTCTTAATGTTATTTTGTGGTGATCAAACACCAAAGTGGTTTCCATCAAGTACAAAGGAGGAGATTGGTGGCATTATGATGCATGTGTTTTCCTTGATGGAAAATCATTTGTTTATGGTAACTAGATGAATCTACAGGATAGATTAGAGCTGATAGAATTATGGAACACAAAGATATAAGAGGTGAAAGAATGATGGAACAAAATAATGGTCAAAGGTTTGAGACAAAGAGACTGTGTTAGTATTTTCCTTGATAAGAAACCTACCTGATGAGTTGTTCTTGATGACAACCTATTTGATGAATGAACTAATTGATAAATATATAAACATGATGTGATAGAATGCATGGAAATTGTGTTTATAGATGTGACAAAATGCAGGGCAGTTCATAAGGATCAGTTCAGAAATTATGTATGATGGCAACTCACATTGTAACAGGTCTATTCAGAGGTAACTGAGTAATGGAACAGAAGAAAAGGATGATGGGACAAAGGATTTCAGATCAGAATCAATCAAATGAAGAAAAATAATGTGTTAAGTTGTATACGCTGTTTACCTTAGTCCAAGTAGCGTATACACGTGAGTACACATAACAAAATAAATGTATAGTATGCACACACTTCCACAAGAGTAAAAGCGCGTATGGCTTGGAAAATTAAGGTTATAGAATACAAAGGGTCCATACCATGGTATAAGCCCACAATATTGAGTGGAATAATGGATACTTGATCCCATCTAAGAATACCACAAGTTCTAAGTGTTGTTTTGGTGCATGGAATTGATAAAAGGATAAATCTATATAAGGAAGTGAAGATCAAAGTGTGAGGGGGTGCAAGTAATGAATATCTCATTAAGAGTTAGATCAAAAGAAAATATACATGTTATGGGTTTATGATGATTTGCTTGATCTGAACTAAGCATGAACCTGAGTGTTTTATGATGGATGAGATCTAATGATGGATCGAGATCATAAGACCTGAAATGACTTATCATTATGTGATCTGATAATGGATAAACTAGATTTGAGTGCAAAAAAAATGTTTTGTCCTTTAAATGCTATGATATGAGTATATATGAAGTCTGGAATAGCTGCAAAGTTATAAGTTATTATTTGTATATCTATATGCTGGTTCACCTTGGTGAAGGCATTTATATATGCTGATTCAACACTTCCAAGTAGCGTATGCGGAAGAAAAGCTTGTTGTTCAGAGATGACTAATCTATCTGATCAATGCTGCTATTTTATTGCTGTTTGTCAATGATGTCTTCATTAGATATGAAAGTAAAACTGATTGTATAAGGATATTGAGTCTGGTTGATTGATTGAATGAGTAAGAAGGGTGATCTTTGCTGCTATGTGTTTAGAACTGTGTAACATGACAGTTGATCTTTAGAATGTCTTTGGGTAATATAATTTTTGGTTCAGAAGTTTTATGATTCAGTATCTTTAGAGGTATACGTAGGTTGGGTTACAGAAAGTGGCGTATACATGCAGGTTGGCTTCATTGAAGTAGCGTATATATTCTGACATATGATTTTTGAGGTTGTAGTTGATGCAGTGTTATGGTGACAGTGATCTGATTGTTCAGATTGACTGATTGTTGATATATGCAGTTGTACTTGATGGATGTATTGCAGTGGTGATTGATTTTGAGCTTCAATGTTACTGATGGGTCCAATATGAAAATTTGATGAAACATGGCCTACATATTATGTTGATGTGTACTAGGAGTATCCAGTCTGAAAATTTATGAAACATTGTCCCTCGAGGAATTAGAGTGAAGGTGGTAACCTTCTATAGACTGGCGCCTATGTACTGGTTATCATATCAATACAAGAGCTAGTGGGTTGTAGCTCCCTTACGGTAGCAGCTGTAGAATGAGTGAAGCTTGTTGCCTTTTGTAGGCCGGCGCCTACTTAATGGTAAACATATCAGCCAGTACAAGAGCTAGGGGGTTGTATCTCCCTTCGAGTAGAAGCTGGAGAACGAGAGAAGGTTGTAGCCTTTTGCAGGTGAGTTCCTGTGTACTGCTATGAGTCTGCTCGAGTACAATATTGTAAATAAAATTTTATATTAAAAAGAAGACAAAGAAAACAACAATAAGTGGCTTTATCTTGCATTGGTTTTCCACCATAAATCTTGGTGTTCATGTGTGTTGGTTTATTTATTACAGCACATGGTTAATGTTTATCTAATGGTTAATAAAGTACTAATGCACTAGCTGAAGACAAACATATGATGGGTTAACCGAATTGTAAGTTCACGGGATATATGCTAATTGTCTTAAGAATAGTCACGTGGACACGCAGGTTCGATTCAGTAAAGTCGCGTATAGAAATATGAATATGAAATGTAAAAAGTTATTGATTTGTAAATATTGATTCACCCCCCCTCTCAGTATTTTTCCCAACAATTGGTATCATAGGAGGTGCCTTGGCAAAAGCTTGATTGCTTGAAGTAGATCCATTGTAATAATGGGAAAGAAGTAAGATAAGAAAGATCAGATAAGGTGTGATCTTGCTCTCTGCTCATTCAAAGAAAAAGATGATAGTGGATGTGCTCATCACATGACTGGAGACAAGAGAAAAATGGAGTTTCTAACGAAGAACCATCATGGTAATGATATTCTTGGAGCTGATGTTTCAGCAAAAGTTCTAGGACCAGGTATAGTTAGAACAAACTTAGGAGGAATTGAAAGTATGAAATTTCAGTGTTCTAATTTTCATACATAGATATTATGAAGACAAGTAGCGTATATACATGAGTTCGAAACTGCACAGTCATGTATATGTTGGTTTGATGAAGAATTAGTGGGACAGGCTCAGAAAAAGGATCTGATATGGTTCAGACAATTATCAATTGTCTTTTCTAGTTTGATGGTTGATGATTACAGTCTGTGAATGTTATTTAGAAGTACTTTTGATCCTCATAAGTTATTGATGACTTGATGTATAACTAGTTGATGATGATGCCTTGATAATTCTTACTAATATATGCAATGATCAGATCTGATAGTGAACAGTTGGCACAGGTCCAAGGGGAGAATATGCTATGCTTCTAATAATGCATTGTTGGCATTATGTTTAGAAGTCTTTGGTACATAATATCAATGGTGAGGATGATTATGTTGTTGAAGTGTCTAAATGATACATCATGCTATACTGTGGTCGTGGGTTGCCTATGATGAAATCTCAAATGGACTCATACAAGTTGTTACTCTTGATGATGCTGACATATTCTTATGGTGCAGATCATATATGATGAATGATAGTTGATGATAACTATCATGATATTGTTTAGGTATTTGGTCTTTGTTATAAGTGTCATGTATATCATTTGATGTAAAGGTCATGTAAAGCCTATGATGTAATAATTGTCATATTCAGTCATGTATGGATTTTTGAGATCATGTCAAATATGTAATCCCACTTGGTTGAGTCATTTGGTGTATCTCCACTTGGTAGGGTTATTGATGTATGTATGAGTCATTGGTGATAAGAAGGTCATACTCACATAGTTGAGTTATAGAGTTATGTTATTCTTTCAAAAATATTTCTACAGACTCTACATATTCTCAGGGGGAGCATGGATGCTATAGTGCATCTTAGCATGTACTAAGGAGGAATTTGATTAAGAATTCAACATGTGCCTAGGGGGAGCTTGATCTGTGTTCATATTCAACAGTTCAGATATGGAAGTCTTCATTTAACATTGGTCAACCCTTTGCCCTTGATGTCAAAGGGGGAGAGTAGCTTGGTGTTTGTAGAATAACTTGATGTTTTGAAAAGCTTAGTGCTTGTCTTGATGTTATTTTGTGGTGACCAAACACCAAAGTGGTTGCCATCAAGTACAAAGGGGGTATTGTTGGCATTATGATGCATGTGTTGTCCTTGAAGACAACTCACTTGTATATGGTAACTTGATGAATCTACAAGACAGATCAGAGGTGACAGAATGATGGAACACAAAGATATCATAGGTGATAGAATGATGGAACAAAATAATGGTCAAAGGCTTGATACAGGGAGATTGTGTTAGTATTGTCCTTGATAAGCAACCTACATGATGAGTTGTTCTTAATTACCCACCTATTTGATGAATGGACTACTTGATAAAGATATAAATAGGATGTGATAGAATGCATGGCAGTTGTGTTTACAAATGTGACAAAATGCACGACAGTTCAAAAAAGATGTATGATGGAAACTAACATTGTAACAGGTCTATTCAGAGGTAACAGAGTAATGACACAAAAGAACAGGATGATGGGACAAAGGATTTTAAATCAGAATCAAACAAATGAAGAAAAATATTTTTTTTTAAGTTGTACACGCTATTTACCCTAGTCCAAGTAGCGTATACACACAGGTACGCATAACAAAAGAAGCGTATACATATGCACACACTTTCACAAGAGTCAAAGCATGTATGGGATGGAAAATTAGGTTTATAGAATACGAAGGGTCCATACCATGGCATTAGCCCACAATATTGAGTGGAATAACGGTTACTTGACCCTGTCTAAGAATACCATAGGTTCTAAGTGTTGTTTTGGTGCATGATATTGATAAAAGGCTAAATCTATATAAGGAAGTGAAGATCAAAGTGTGAGGGGGTGAAAGTAATGAATATCTCATTAACAGTTAGATCAAAAGAAAATATGCATGTTATGGGTTTTTGATGCTTTGCTTGATCTAAACTAAGTATGCACCTGAGTGTTTGATGATGGATGATATCTAATGATGGATTGGGATCATAAGACCTGAAATGACTTATCATTATGTTATTTGATAATGGATAAGCTAGATCTGAGTGCAAACAAATGTTTTGTCCTTTAAATGCTATGATATGGGTATATCTGAAGTCTGGAATAGCTGCGAAGTTATAAGTTATTATTTGTAGATCTATATGCTAGTTCGCCTTGGTGAAGGCACATATACACGTTGGTTCGGCACTTCCAAGTAGCGTATGCAGAAGAAAATCTTGTTGTTCAAAGATAACTGATTTATCTAATCAGTGCTGTTGTTTTATTGTTGTTTGTCAATGATGTCTTCATTAGATATGAAAGTAAAACTGATTGTATAAGGAGATTGAGTCTGGTTGATTGATTGATTGAGTAAGAAGGGTGATCTTTGCTGCTATCTGTTTAGAACTCTGTAACATGATAGTTGATCTTTAGAATGTCTTTGGGTAATACAATTTTTGGTTCATAAGTTTTATGATTTAGTATCTTTAGAGGTATACACAGGCTGGCTTCATTGAAGTAGCGTATACATTCTAACATATGATTTTTGAGGTTCCAGTTGGTTCTGGTTATTGGTGTAGTGTTCTAGGTTTAGCTCTGTGTTCTGGTGACAGTGACCTGACTGTTTAGATTGACGGATTGTTGATAGATGCAGTTGTACTTGATGGTTGTATTGTAGTGGTGATTGATTTTGAGCTTGAATGTTTCTGATGGGTACAGTATGAAAATTTGATGAAACATGGCCTACATATTGTGTTGATGTGTACCAGGAGTATCCAGTCTGAAAATTTATGGTACATGGTCCCTAGAGGAAGAGTGAAGGTGGTAGCCTTCTGTAGGCCCGAACCTATGTACTGGTAATCATATTAGTACAAGAGCTAGGGGGTTGTAGCTCCCTTCCAGTAGCATCTGGATAACGAGTGAAGGTTTTTTCCTTCTGTAGGCCGGTGCCTACGTACCAGTAAACATATCATCCAGTACAAGAGCTAGGGGTTGTAGCTCCCTTCTAGTAGAAGCTGGTGAACGGGAGAAGGTTGTAGCCTTCTATAGGTGGGTGCCTACATACTGGTATGAGTTTGTGCCAGTACAAGATTGTAAATAGCCTTTTATATTAAAAAGAAGACAAAGACAACAATAACAGGTGGTTTTCTCTCGCATTGGGTTTCCACCTTAAATCTTGGTGTTCATGTGTGTTTCTTATGTGTGATGGTTTATTTATTACAGCACATGGTTAATGTTTATCTAATGGTTAACAAAGTACTAATGCACTAGTCAAAGACAAACATATGATGGATTAAATGAATTGTAAGTTCACTAGATATATGCTAATTGCCTTAAGAATTGTCACGTGCACACACAGGTTCGATTCATAAAAGTCGCGTATAGAAATTTGAATATGAAATGTAAAAATTTATTGACTTGTAAATATTGATTCACCCCCCCGCCCCTGTCATTATTTTTCCCAACATTTTTGGCTAAAGTTCTTGTTTCAAAGTTTATATTGTTTTCCACATTCTCATCCTTTCTTGAGAGTGCATCTACAATAAATTTTTTCTTCCCTTTTTGTAGATGATTTCAAATTCATAACCCAACATATTTTTCACCCATTTTTTTTGCTCTTCTGAAGATAATCTTTGTTCTAAAACGTATTTAAGACTATCGTTACCTATTTTTACCTTGAAGTGCCTTCCCATCAAGTAAAGTCACTTTTGCTTTAGTGCATGTAGTATTGCCAACATTTCATTATCATAAATAGGGTTGTGTAAATAATTTACCTTGATTAGATGACTTTCAAAAGCAATGGGTCTTCCTGTTGAAAAATTCTGCAAGAAATTCTCAATTTAATTTTGCCTTGGTCAAATTGGGAAAATTTGAATTTCCACATCAACAAACAACTTGGATGTAGTTAACTGAGGTGACATGGCTCTTGTCACTCAGTTAGCTTAGTAAATTTGAGTTAGAGGAGTTATAGTTTAGTTAAGTATGATTGTTAATTTGTAGCAACCAAGGTCAGTAATTTCAATTTGTTTTCAGTTAAACTAGTTCTAAATGTCGGAGGAAGTAGTGGAAGGTTAGTCGTGTAGTGGGACTTTAGTAAAACTCAGTGATCATCCATTTAACTGATCAATCAACCCAAAATAGCTAGTGCATGCAAAGAATTCGAAT
Source organism: Pinus tabuliformis (assembly GCA_031772625.1). NCBI lineage: Eukaryota > Viridiplantae > Streptophyta > Pinopsida > Pinales > Pinaceae > Pinus > Pinus tabuliformis. The sequence continues at coordinate 173,329,898 of CM062820.1, forward strand.
TCCCTAGCTATGGTGGATATTCCAAGGCAGCGTAACATCAGTTGTAGACTTGTCTTGAGTGTGCATGCAGTCAGATGATCAACCTTGGGAATTGCACAATTATTTTGGAGAGATTTCCTAGATAATAGGGGCCTAATTTCTAAAGGAATTGTGCAAGGAAATAAGGGCTCAAGTAGAGGTAGAAATTGACTAAGTCTGGGTCATATCTTCTCAGTGAGTAGAGAGATAGGTTATTCACTTGTATGTTGTGCTCAATTGAACAAAGAAATTGTAATAGATCTCTATTCATAAGATTAATGCAAGCAAGCAAAGGGGTTTTCAACATATTTCTTTCCCTTGGAAAAATACTGTGTACATGTGTGTTATTTCTCATTGTATGTTTGTGATTGATGTTCTAAAATGTGAATTGAATTTCTCAGAGTAGTAGAGTAGGATTGCATCTTGTGATTTAGATTAAAATTTCATGAGAAATTGAAATTCTACACCACAATTTCTACATGGTATCAAAGCAGGATTCACATTAGAGCAGACATTTCAAAGTTGTTTCTCAAAAGGCTCAAATTTGCAGTTCAATGTAGTAGGATCTCTAAAGAGTTGGGAAGATGACCTTCAATGGGCTAAGGCTAGAGTATGCCTTGGAAGGTAACTCTAACATCACATGGAAGTATCACATGGAGGCGGTATAGGGTGACAATGGATTACTAGAATACATCAAGACAAATGTTGCAAAACCACAGGCATTTGATGCTTAAAACCTTGCTTAGTGGAAGAAAGATGTAGCCAAGGCGAGGAGAATAATATTGGAGGGAGTATGGGATCACATTGTCCCAAATATCCATGGAAAAGAAACTCAATTCACAATGTGGAAAGAAATGGTAGAATTGTTTGAGAATAGCAGTGACCACATGAAGCTAGTGCTTAAGGATAAAATTCAAAATATCAAGATGCAGAAGAGTGCTACTATTCATCACTATCTGAGAAGGTTCAAACAAGTTTTTAATGAACTTGGTGATGTTGGTGATAGTGTTATATAATATGACTTCATAAAACTAGCCCTTATAGGCCTTCCCAAGAGTTGGCATAGCTACTAAGATTCGGTGAACGAGAAGGAGAAACTAGCGAATTGGGAAAGCTTATGGTCCAATTTTTTATAGGAGGAAATAAGACGAAATAATCAAGATGGGACTTCATCCGAGGGCGATCATGAAGACAATTTTTCATTGGTTGGAAAGGAAAAGAAGGGAAAAAGGAAGAAATCTCAAACCAAACTAGAATCTAGCCAAGGGGGCAAGAAGAAAGATTTGGCCAAAATTAAATTCTTTAATTGTCATGAATTCAGGCACTATGCCACAGTGTCCACACAAAAAGGTGAGAAAGGTGAATATTTGACTTCACAATTTGAGCTTGGTTTTACCCTTATCTCATGCATGGAAAGCACAATGATGGCAAGTGTGTGGTACTTGGAATCAGGTTCATCCTTCGACATTAAAGGGTCAAGATACTTTTTTAGTGACTTGGAGGAGAAATATATCCATATGCACATCATGCTAGGGGATGATGGAAGGTAAAAAATGACTGGGATTGGTACAATCACCTTTCAGAGGGAGTCAAGTTCCCCTCTCAGGCTCAAGGATGGCATGTTCATTTCGAGCCTAAAGAAAAATCTCATCTCTGTTGCAATTTTGGAAGACCATGGTTATGATGTGATATTCAAGAAAGGAATGGAATTCCTGAGACACATAGACATGGGACAGGTGAAGCAGATCGGGGTTCGGGTGAAGAAATTGTATAAGATAGATGTGGAAGGTTGTGCTGCATTAAACACTAAGGAAGAGAAGGTGAAGAGCCATGATGTTGTTGAACTTTGACACATCAGAATTGGGCATTTTCATCCTGGTACCTTGAATATTATGCATCAAATAACCATTGAACTCCCTAAAGGAGCACTTGAGCAACATCATGTACATAGGGGAAGTACACAAAATCAACATTCCATGATCGGGACAACAAAGCACATGCAATTTTGGAAATGATCCACTTTGATGTCTATTGAGCTTTCTCGACAACCTCCACTTCCACACACAAATATTTTGTCATTTTTATTGATGAATTGTCATGGAAGTGCTAGATCTTCTTCATGCAGAAGAAAGATGAGACATTCTCCAAGTTCTTAGAATTCAAGGCATTGGTTGAGAAAGAAAGCGACTAGAAGGTGAAGGCTCTCAAGAGAAATAATGGAGGTGAGTACGTGTCGAATGAATTCAAAAATTTCTGTGTGAATGAAGGCATTCAATGAAGATTAGAATAACCCACAACCCACACCAGAATGGGGTGGTTGAGAGAATGAACCGTAGCATTATGGGAGCTGTGAGGGCTATGTTGCATGACCAACGCCTACCACTACATTTTTGGGTATAGGCATGCAACACATCAGTCTATTTGTAGAACCTGAGTCCTAATTGGATTTTGGACATGATTACACCAGAGGAGGATTTCTCATGGAGAAATATGGGTGTTTTTCACTTTGGGATTTTTGGAGCCTCTGTCTACTGCCATGTCTCTAAATAATCAAGGAAGAAGCTTGAGCTAAAAACATAGTTGGGGGTATTTGTGGGTTACACATAAAATCCTCAAAACTATCATGTTTACTTTCCATCCCTCAGAATGAATGTTGTGCAAAGGGATTTAAAATTTAATAAGGAGAAAGAGATGCATTTCTCTCTTGAGAGGGAGCTTCAAATCCCACCAAAAGAGGAGCTTTTAGCTCCAAAGGAGGAGCCTCAAGAAGTTGCAGAGAAACTAAAAATTGAGGAGCACAGAGTGGAGACTTACACTCAAGAAAAACCATCCAAAGAAGGTAGGAAAGAACCAGGGAAGCTGAGAGACTTGTGAAATATGTGACAGAGAATGTGGGAGCTCCTTCAAATTTACGCAGGAAGAGGAGGTCACTTGATCGGTACACTGGCTACATGGATCTAATGATTGATATTGTAGATCCCGAGCCATCCTATTTTGAGGATGAAGTAGAGAAAACTTTATGGGTTGATGTAATAGTGGAAGAGTACGAATCCATTGTAAAGAACATTGTTTGGGAAGTGGTCCCAAGACTAGCAGATAAATTAGTTGTGGGTTTGAGATGGATCTTCAAGGTAAAGCATGCAACAGATGGAAGCATAGAGAAGTATAAGGCCATATTTGTGGCCAAGGGGTACTCTCAAGTTGAGGGAATTGACTATGAATATACCTTTTCTCCTGTAGCAAGGTACTCATCCATTAGATCAATTATTGCACTAGCTACACAAATGCAGTGGAAGTTCCACCAGATGGATGTAAAAACAACATTTCTCAATGGAGTTATTCAGGAGGAGGTGTACATCGAGAAACCATAATTTTTTGAGATGTTTGATTGAGAGTCTCATGTGTGAAAAATCAAGTGAGTGTTGTACAGTCTCAAACAAGCACCCTATTCTTGGTACACTAGGATCGATAACTCGCACTGGTTTGGGCTTCACCAAAAGTGAAGTGGATGCAAACATCTATCATATCTTGGTAGAAGGTAAATTTCTTATTATTGTCTTATTTGTTGATGATTTTATTTTAATTGGCGATGAGAATTTGATCAAATATTACAAGGAGGATCTTGTAAGGGAATTTGAAATGAAGGACATGGGTCTCATGCACTACTTCCTCAGGTTAGAGGTATGGAAATATTTGTGTCTCAAGAAAAGTATGCAAATGAGATACTACAAAGATTTCACATGGAGAGTTGCAAACCCATGGAGACACCTTTAGCGACCAACTGGAGGAAGGAGGATGCCACTTCAAGTGAGGAAGTGGATGCTACCATTTATTGGCAGCTAGTGGGTTCGCTGATGTATCTTCTAAACACACAACCCTATATGTGCTATGCATTAAACCAGCTGAGCTAAGATATGGTTAGGCCAACCAAATTATTTTGGAAGGTAGATAAGCATGTTCTACAGTACCTTAGAGGCACTAGCCAGTTTGGATTATGGTATAAACATGCAAAGGGAGTGAAGTTGTGTGGCTTCATAGATGTAGATTAAGTGGGGAGTCCATAAGACTGAAAGAGTACATTAGGTGGATTTTTTAGTTTTGGGTCCACAATTATTTCCTGGTACAACAGGAAGCAAAGATCTATGGTGCTCAGCTTGGCAGAAGTAAAATACATGGCTGCAAGTCAAGAAACATGTGAGGTGATTTGTATGAGAAATATACTTGTGGGATTATTTGGTAAGATGATGGGTCAAACTGTGATCTACTTTTATAATCAAATTTGCATCAAGCTCTCCGAGAAACCAATATTTCATGATCAATCCAAGCATATAGAAATCTGATATCACCATTTATAGGAGTGTGTGCAAAGATCAATAATGTTGCTACAATACATTCTGATAGAGGAACAAGATGTTGAAATTTTGACAAAGGCCATGTTAAGAGGGAAGTTCATGTTCTGCATGTGCAAGATAGGAGTGGTTGATAATTCCTTTCTTGTTGAGAGGGAGTGATGAAAAATGCAACAAGAAATTATCAATTTGATTTTTCCTTGGTCAAATTGGGAAATTTGATTTTCCACATCAGAAAACAACTTGGATGCAGTTAACTGAGGTGAAATGGATATTGTCACTCAGTTATCTTAGTAAATTTGAGTTAGAGTTTAGTTAAGAATGTGTGATTTCTAATTTGTAGCAATAAAGGTCAATTATTTCAAGTTGTTTTTAGTTAAAATAGTTCTAATTGTTGGAGGAACTAGTGGAAGGACATTTGTGCAGTGGGACTTTAATCAAACCCAGTGATCATCCAATTAACTGATAAATAAGCCCAAAATAGCTAGTGCATGTAGAGAATTTGAGTTCCCAACTGTGGTGGAGATTCAAGGCAGTGTAACATCAGTTGTGGACTAGTCTTGAGTGTACATGTGTTGCATGCACTATTATATTATCAACCTTGGGAATTGCGCAATCATTTTGGAGGAATTTCCTAAATAATAGGGGCCTAATTTCTCAAGGAATTATGCAAGGAATTAGGGGCTCAATTAGAGGAAACAATTGACTAATTCTGGTTCATAGCTTCTAAGTGAGTAGAGAGATAGGTTACTCACTTGCAGGTTGTGCTTAGTTGATCAAATCAATTATAATACATCTCTATTTACCATATTAAGGCAAAATGCTAAGGGGTTTTCAACAGGTTTCTTTCCCTTGGAAGAATACTGTGTGCATGCGTGTTATTTCTCATTAGATGTTTGTTCTTGATGTTCTAAAATGTGAATTGAATTCCACAAAGTAGTAGAGTAAGATTGTGTCTTGTGTTTTAGATTAAAATTTCATGAGTAGTTACAATTCTACACCATAATTTATACACTTCCTTCTTGCATTAAAACAACACCAATTCCATTTCCCGATCCATCACATTCCAAAATAAATGTTTCGGTGAAATTTTGTGTGGCTAAGACTAGTACTTGGCACATTGCCTCTTTAAGATGTTCAAAGGCCTTAGTTGCTTATGGAGTCGAAGAAAATACATATTTCTTCAGTAATGTTGATAGAGGCACTACTATTCTCCCATAATTCCTAACAAACTTGTCATAATACCCTGTCAAAATGAGAAATCCTCGAATATGCTTTATGTTTGTGGGGTATTTTCCATTCCTTAATGACTTTAATTTTGTTAGGGTCTACCTTAACACCCTCATGAGATACAATATGACCCAAATTTTCTACCTCCTATACTCTTAAGAAACATTTAGAGGTTTTTTCATATAATTGTTTCTCCTCTAATAGTTTTAGCACCCTGTCAACATGTTGAACATGATCCTTCCAAGGCTTGCTATAAATTAATATATCATCAAAAATTATTAACATAAATTTTATAAGGAGGAGTTTGAAAATGGAATTCATCAAACCTTGAAATGTGGAAGGTACATTAGTAAGACCAAAAGGCATGACCAAAAATTCATAATGACCTTCATGAGTTATGAATGCTATTTTCAGAATCTCTTCAGTTTTCATTCTAATTTTATGATACCTTGAATGAAGATCCAACTTGGCGAAGTAAATTTCTCCATGTAATTCACCCAGAAATTCATCAATGCCAGGAATGGGAAATTTATCTATAATAGTGATCTTGTTGAGCTCCCTACAATCCAGATACATATGCCATGATCCATCCTTATTGTGCACCAAAACTATTGGAGCAGATAAAGAACTTTGACTAGGTTGAATTATATCTACCTCTACCATTTATGCAACCATACGTTCAATTTCAATCTTTTGGGCATAGGGATATCCATAAGGACTAATGTTTGGAGGAACACTTCCTGGAATCAAGTGAATATCATGATCATACTCATGAATAGGTGGTAGGACTTTGGGAGTCTCAAATACCTTGGAATGATTTTCCAAGACTTTTTGGAGATCTAGATAGTTAGATGATTTCTATGTTCGAACCTCTAGTGAGAATAATTGTGCAATTACACCCTATTATTATTTATTCAAAAGATTTTTCATGCCATTAGTGCTGATTATATTCCCTAGTTTCCATATGATACCCCTTAATTCAATTTCCTTTCCTTTCCAAAAAAATTTCAAGAAAAATTCTTGAAAATTAAAAGCTATTATCCCCAAAGATTTTAACCATTGGACTATTAAATTCATATTCCCCCATGGTTATATTGATATTATGGCACTTTCCAGAGCAATTTATAGTTCATCCATTTGAAACTATCGCTTGATACTCTGGTGTTAGATGTAGAAGGAAATTCAATTCCTTGGTTATCTTACAATGAATAAAATTATGGGTACTACCCGAATCAATCAAAACTATAAATTTTTCTTCTTGAAATATCCTTCTATATTGAGAGTTTGAGGAGTGGTAGTTCCCACCAATACATTACAAGATATGGTCGGATTCATTTTTTCTTTTTTCTGGGGTTGGTTACTGGTATATATCCTCTTCTTTTGATGTTTCCTGTTCCCTTTCTTCCTCCTCTTCACAATCTATGTAAAATAATTTCTTCTTAGCACACTTAGGATGTTCAGTGTATTTTCTATCACAATTACAACAAACCCCTTTTTCTCCCTTTTCCTCCAATTGTTGTAGTGTCAACCTTTTAGGTTGTGGAAGGCTAGGAGCAACAACACTTCCATATTTATAGTTATGAGTGGTATACTTCCTTGTTTCCATAATTTTGATTTCAACTTTTCTTGCCACTTGGAATGCCTTCTCCAATGAATTAGGTTCTCAGAGGCGTACCTCATGTCGGATGTTATCCTTTAAAGTCCCTATGAAGACATCAATCCTATGCTCCTATGGAATATCATTTACCTTGATATTCAATCTTTGGAAGTCCTCAATGTGCTCCACCATTGATTTTTTTTTTTTGAGATTTATGAATTGGCTAGAGAAGGTATTTCTCTTTGTATCCTCATAATGTGCTACCAATTCTTCCTAAAAAATTGTTCAAGTGACAATTGATTTATGAGAACAAAGCCATCAATACCACATAAACTAATTTTGTTCTAAATATAAATATGCAATGCTTACCTTTTGTGTCTATGATACATCATGTAGATACAAGAATTTATGTATTTATAGTACCCATGTAACCGAATCCTTTCCATCAAACTTCCTCATATCAATCTTAGGAATGTGATTAGTCTTCAACCCACTATTCGAGTCTCTAAAATCAAAATCTGTATTCCTTTTTTCCTCATCAAGGTTTTCATGGAGTACCTTGTCACCACTAGGAAGCATTTCTTGTTGCAACTTTTTCAAATGTTCCTGCAAACCTTCCAGTTTCCCTTCCATTTTTGTTTTTAAACCATCCTTCAAACCTTCCATCTTGACATTCTGATGAGCCTCTAAATTAGAAATAAATTAAGGCCCATATGACCATCCTTCAGCACATTAAAACTCTATTTTTGCATTAGATAATGTATTTTTAACTTTAATATGTTCATTAAGAAGGTTTATGGATAATTGCATATTTGTGCCTAGTATTATTTATTTTTGTGGAATATTGTGAGAATATTGGGCAGATTATGAAGATTTAGAGGAGGAGATAATCTAGGGACCTGCTCCCTACTACAGGAGGATCGACATTAAATAATAAATAAACAATATATTATGGAATTATGGCACAGATTGTGGAGCTCCAATGATTGAGAAAATCTAGGAATGTGTTCCCTGCCATTTAATGCATATTCATAGTATTGGGAACCAGATCCACTAATCAAGGTATTTTGGTGGGGAAAGCTTCCTCCTTTCATGGGGAATGATTCCTAATCATTTTTTATAAAGCTTCCTCCTTTCATGGGGAATGATTCCTAATCATTTTTTATAAGTACCAAGTCGAATTTTCCTCTAGGGGTGGATTTTTATTAGTATTATTGTGGAGAGAACTTGCATTTTTGCAGCTCCATTGTCATTTCTTGCAGAGATGTAATTGTATCGAAAGAAATAATGAAGATTGGTGTCAAGTTCAACTTCTAAATCTTGGTCTCCTTCATAGGACTCTGAGTTTCCTTGGGCTCGACCATCCCAAGAACCTCAGATCCCTTTTGTATCATTTACTTTTCTTCTTTTCATTTCTTATTCACATGCATCTCTTGTTCTTGTCTTTTTTCTATTTTTGCATTTAGTATTAATGGTTTCTTGTTGTAGGTTTTGGTTAAATGGTTGAAGTAATTTATTTTACAGGATAAAAATAATAATTTAATCATTGGAACAACTTTGGAAGGTCATAGTAATCAGTGAGTTACTTGGATTAGTTTTCTTATTCCCAAATGTATATTTCTGGAACTCCTTTGTGGCAAATAATAGTAAATGTCTACTATTTTTTAGAGCATGCTAATGAGCTTCAATCAAGTTGGTTCCACTTGCATTAGATGGAAAAAAACATTCTTTTTAATAACAAAAATTATCCCATTGCATTTATACTTGATTAGGTTAGGCATTTGATATATTTACTAGCTCACTAGTTCTTGAATTTCTAGATTTTAGCTAGTAATTTTCCGCCATTTTTTTCACATGGGTTAACAGAGGTCTTTTTGAATGATTCCACTTAGAATGGAGACTTAATACATCCTAGTCAATAATTTTTCTTTTCCCATCCAATTTTGATTTTATGTGGTTGGTCATTTTGTGAATTATAACTCCCTATAGCAAATGTGTTGTTTCCTGTAGTAGCCTTCCAACATGCATATACTTGCCCATATTCACTCAAAAATATTGGTGATTTTCTCTTAGGGTTGAATCAAGACCCCTAGGCTCTAAAGAGATTAATAGGGAAGACAAAAAACTGCTTAGGATTTGCCTCTTTACCCATGTAAAACATTTTAGTGATTTGTGCTAATGGACAGATTTATGGATTGGATAATACAATGATGATTTTCTTGATTGCCACATCTAATGAACTCCGTTAATGGATCTAAACTATTTGAAATGTAATGGTTGAAATTTAGTTCATGATATTTATTTTCTGCAATTAAAATAGTTTCCTTTCTTGTACTTTCTTCCTTGCAATAGGTTAAGGTTTCCATTTCGAGCATTTCATTTTCTGCAATTAGTTTAGGATTTGATTTCATTACATGCACTCCATTACATCATGAGAGTGAAGGAAGGACACATTGTATGCTGCACATATAGTGCTGATACCTCTTAATTTTGTACAAACCCCGGGTTGATAATTAAAGTTGGTAGCCTTGGGAGTTACAATATTCTTGTTGCAATACTGAGGCTCATCACTTTTTGGCGCTGTTTTCGGGGAGGTGTCAAAGTATGATTGTTTTCTTCCCTAGTTGATTCATTTATTTTTACTTTATGTAAAAACAAAAAAATGCATTAGGCATATTTCATTTCAAAAACAGAAAAGTGCATTGCATTAGTGTTTTCATTCAATCATAAAAACAAAGAAAAAATTCTCCAACACCAACCCACCCCCCATTTGATCACGCGGTGCAGTAAGAGCCACATCACCATCCACTTTTGCAGGTACAAGAAGAAGATATGGCAAATAATGTAGAAGAAATGGATGGAGATGATGACAATGAGGAAGATCCTTTCGAATTTCCCATTCAAGATACTGATGGTAATGTGCACATGAAGAACATCCCTCCATCTTTTCTTCCAAAATTTCATGGTCTAAGGCCAGAGGATTCAAAAACCTTTCTCTTTTAATTTGAAATTGTTTATATATCTTATGGTTACTTATTAAACTCTCAAAATTGAGATTGTTTCCGGCAACATTGAAGGATAGATCTCTAAAATGGTTCCTGGGTTTAGGGACTAATTCAATAAGATCATGGAATGATATGCAAAAGATATTTATAGAAAAATATAAATATCATGATCTTAAAGAGGAAATATTTAGAATGAATAAAAAAGAAGATGAGAGTCTAGAGGATCTAATAGAGAGGTTCATGTATAATGTTAAGAGGGAAAAAATACATCATTTAGGATCTGACACACTAAAAACCCTCTTAGAACAATTAGGGATGAGTGAATTGATTTCCTTGATCTCATGAGTAGAGGTGATGTATACCAATTATCATTTGAAGAAATTTGTGAAACATGCAAACACATATCAAGAGGAAGGGCAAGAGTAAGTCAATCAACATCAAGATTGGTAAGTCAAGCTAAACTTGGAAATTTGCTTGATAACTTTAAAAATAAATTCTTAGCAATCTAAGTGAACAAGTAGAAATGTTAAGAATACAAAATGAGCAAAAAGAAGATGTTGATATTTGTGTTGTCCATTCCGAATCACATTATGTTAAATATTACCCCTCATTACCAAGGTTGAAATACGTTTACCAAGAGGACAATGGAGCAAGTCAATTGCCAATGCAGCTATGTTATGTAGCTCCAAGAGGATCATGGCAACCTAGTCAACCTAGTATGATGCAAGAGCCTAATTCACAATTTCAAGGTTATGCATATCCACCTCAAAGTAATTGGAACACACCCTTTCCTTGGCAACATTGGCCATCTCAACCCCAAAACCAATCTTGGAAACAAGGTTGGAAAGGAACTTATGGGAGCCATCCACAATATCTTCAATATTTTCCTCAATATCCTCCATACCCAACTCCGTGTTATCCCTACCATCCACAAATACCACAACCACAACCCCAACCACATCCATCTCAATTATCCACTCCCACTCAACTACCAGTACCACCATTTCCAAACCCACACATTGAAGGAGCTCAACCTATTTACAATGATGGGGTACAACACTTCCAAACATCTCCTCTTGAGCTAAATGGTATTCACCATAGCTCAGGAAAAGTATTGCAAAAAAGAGATTCTCTTGATATCATTGAAGGATCACATCCAGAAGAAGAAGATTCAAATGAGAATACCAAAGGATCATGGGATGCATTTGTGAAGACAAGACATCAAAATCAGAGATTAAGAAAGCTCCCTCATGGTTACCATCGAACCCCCCATGTGTTCAAGAGAATAATCAACAAAAAGAAGAAGATATGAATTTCATGGAATAAGAAGACATCTAAGATGATCCAAATCAACAAGTGGACTAGGGGCATCACAACTATATTGAAATATGGTTCTAGACAGTCACTAAGTTGCAACAATACTCTCTTTTTCATATGTTCTTGATATCATCAAAGTCAAAGAATTTGGTCTCTTACATTCAGGTACATGTCAACGAATACATTTCAAGCCTACACATCAGTTTATTTGTCATCTTGATGTGCACATGGCTTCATTGGAAGTATTCCTACACTTGAAAATGAATTTGATTTTTCAAGTAGAGTAGGATAGGAAAAAAATAAAAATTGAAAAATAAGAGAAAAAAAAATCTCAAGTGAAAACCTCCTTTGAGGTGCCTGAGATTGGCTCATTGATTGAAAAATCCATGAGGTGGTCAATGGGTTGGGATAAAGAAGAAAAAAAAAGAGAAAAAGAAAAGATCTTAGGTGAAAACTTCCTTTGAGGTGCTTAGGCAAACCTACAAGTTGAAAACCTCATTGAGGCGGCTAGTAGGCCTAGAAGAAAAAAAAAGGGAAAAAATAAAAAAATCTTTGCTCCATGTATCTCTCTGATGAATGTAGGTGCTCTTCAACATTTGCAAGCAACAAAAACAAGTTGACACCAAATAAAAGAAAAATTGGTCAAAATTCTAGTCAAAGGAAGTCAAACTTGAACTTTCTCCTCCTTTGCTTAGACGCTCTAGAAGAACCAAGGCCATGCAAATCCATCACCCTGATCTATTTCCACCATCCACTCATCATTCCCAAGCTTTTACCACTCATTTTCCTTGCTGTCCTGAAATACTACAGGAATGCACTGTTTTACTACAGGAAACAAAAATACATAGAGAAGAAAACTACTTTTGTCATATCTTGAAAACCATGCATCCATTTACCAATTTATTTCAGGTGGAGATGCATATGGATGATGGTAAGATTCTTAAGCGATTTCAGCAAATTTCAAAGCACAATTTTCGAGAAATCGACCTCCATCACCTACAACAATTTTTGAATTTTCTTGGTATTCATGCATCCATTTAAAAATATGTTTCATGGGGAGATGCATATGAATGATGGTAACATGCCCAAGCAATTTCAGAAAATTCCAGTGCACAGTTCTAATAAATCGGCCTCCATCAACTTCAACCATTTTTATTTTTTCTCGAGATTCGTGCATCCATTGGCTAATTTATTATTATTATTATTATTATTATTTATTTTATTTTTTATGGGGAGGTGCATAATGATGATGACAACATGATCATAAATTTTAGGTCAATCCATTCTACCATTTGGGAGATATGGACAAAACAAGGCAGATCTGATGTTTCATGTAGTACTACTACAAGATGTCCTAATTCTATTACAAGATGCCCTATTTTACTATAGGAATTAGGTTGAAAGCTTAGGAGATGGTAGGAAAGGTAGAATGAAGTGTGGGAAATGTTTCTAATGGTGGAATAAGGTATAGGGAAAGTGAACATCACCCATGGACAAGCCCATCACTCCAAGAAGGTCAGATTTGACTAGGATAGCTTGCTCATGGTAACTGGAAGATAGAGGTTTAGAATCACCAAGCTATGAAGACCTATGCAGAAGCAAACAAAGGAAATTATCACCTCTAGAGGACCATGGATCAATCATCAACTCAGTAGAAACATGCATGTATCTCCAACAACCATCAGGTAGGTATAGGTGTGCAATATTCTTGACCTATTATCTTGAGCATATTATAGTTATAAATTTGTTATCAATGCATGAGAGATGAGGTTTTATAAGCTAAGGATGGGTCAGCAATATCAACTGCCTTCAACTAGTTAATTGTAGCTCACTCCTTCACTCATGCAATGTGGAAAAGCCAAATTATGAAGGGTGATGATTTCGAGGAATGGGGATAATAGTTAAAAGAGGAAATTTGTGCAAAGGCCAAGTCACCAAAGCACTCCAAGCCCTCCATCCACTTCATATCCACTATCTATCCATCATTCATCCATCCCATTTCATAAGAAAAAAATTATATTTTTCAAGAACAAACCCTACACTCTGTCTCACCCTAAAAATTTCTTGAAAAAAACAAACAGAGCATCCTCTCCATTTTCACAAACCTACACTACTCCCTCTGAGCCCTAGCATCATCCTCCAACCCCTCTACATCATTTATCATCACTCCCATATAGTTAGAAGACCCTGAAGGAAGAAGGAATGACTGCTACAGGAAGGCAGAATGCTGCTACAAGAAGGAAGAAAGGAACAAATTGTGCTAAAACCCAAAATGGTAGTGCCTAAGAGAGACCTAATCAAAACAAAGAACTCCAAGGCCATTAGGAAATCATCTAGGCCACAAAAGAGAAGAATAAGGAAAAAAGGAAAGAAGGAATTCACCATCAAAATAGAACTCAAACTGCAGTGATGAAAAGAGGCTTTCCAAGAGGTCTCTAATCTCTTTCTAGCTTTTGTCCAAGGCATAAAAGATGTTATAGAAATGGGAGAAAGGCATGAAATTCAAGTTGAGGGCCTACCCTAGGCTCAGACTATCATTTATGCTCAAAACAGGTTTAAACAGGGTTTCCTGTAGTACTACAGGAACCACTACAGGGTTTCCTGTAGTACTACTACAGGAAACAACATAATTACTACAGGATGTCCTAGTTCTCATCTAAAGGTGTTTTGAAGGTTTCAGAGGTGTCCAAATGGTGGAAAAAGGTAGTAGAAGGTTGGAAAAGGATGTGGAAGACCTTGCCAAACTAAAAAATATTCAAGAATCCATCTTGAACACGGGAAGAAGGAAGGATAATGGTCTTAAGAAGCACTGTGATTTTTTTCTATGCACAAACAATTTTGGAAAAATTAGTGAAAATGGAATGAAGGTTTCAATGGAGAGGATATGAGTGAAATGGATCTACAAGCCAACAGAGTTCACTTACAAGGAGGAAAGTTATGTTTTTCTTGCTTGAAAGGTTGTTAAACAACCATGAAAAGAATAACTACATTTTTGTGCTTGTCCTTGCAGAACTTACAACTAATATTATTAAGAGAAAGGACTGAGGAATGCAAAAGAGAGAGACCACGAGAGCCATGAATGAGGCACAATGAGGTCACTAAGTTTCTTAGAAGATGAACAACACTTTCAGTAGGGGGTATGATGGGCCTCCAAATTAGACATAAATTAAGGCCCATATGACCATCCTTCATCACATTAAACCTCTATTTTTGCATTAGATAATGTATTTTTAACTTTAATATGCTCATTAGTAAGGTTTATGGATAATTTCACATTTGTGCCTAATATTATTTATTTTTGTGGAATATTGTGAGAATATTGGGCAGATTATGAAGATTTGGAGGAGGAGATAATCTAGGGACCTGCTCCCTACTACAGGAGGATCAATATTAAATAATAAATCAAAAAGATATTATGTAATTATGGCACAAATTGTGGATCTTCAATGATTGAGAAAATCTAGGAATGTGTTCCCTGCCATATAATGCAGATTCCTAGTATTGGGAACCAGATTCACTAATCAAGGGATTTTGGTGGGGAAATCTTCCTCCTTTCACGGGGAATGATTCTTAATCATTTTGCATATGTACCAAGTCGATTTTTCCTCTAGGGGTGGATTTTTATTAGTCTTCTTGTGGAGAGAACTCACATTTTTGTAGCTCCATTGTCATTTCTTGTAGGGATGTAATTGTATTGATGGAAATAATGAATATTGGTGTCCTGTTCAACTTCTAAATCTCGGTCTCCTTCATAGGAATATGAGTTTCCTTGTGCTTGGACATCTCAGGATCCTCAAATCCTTTTTGTATCATTTACTTTTCTTCTTTTCACTTCTTATTCACATGCATCTCTTGTTCTTAACTTTTTGCTATTTCTGCATTTAGTATTAATGATTTATTATTGTAGGATTCAGTTAAATGGTTGAAGTATGTTATTTTGTAGGATCAAAAGCATAATTTCATCATTGGAAAAACTTTGGAAGGTCATAGTAATCATTGGGTTACTTAGATTAGTTTTCTTATTCCCAAATTTAGATTTCTGGAACTCCTTTGTGGCAAATAACAGTAAATTTATGCTATTTTTTAGAGTATGCTAACGAGATTTAATCAAGTTGGTTCCAATTGAATTATATGAAAAAAAAATTCTATTTAATAACAAAAATTACTCCATTTCATTTTCACTTGATTAGGTAGGCATTTGATAGATTTACTAGCTCACTAGTTCTCGAATTTCCAGATTTTAGACTAGTAATTTTCTGCCATTTTTTCACATGGGTTAATAGAGGTATTTTTGAGTGATTCCACTTGGAATGGATACCTAAGACATCCTGGTCAGTAATTTGTTTTCCATCCAATTTGTATTTGATTTCGTTGGTCATTCAGTGAATTATATCTCACTATAGAAAATTTGTTGTTTCCTATAGTAGTACTACAAGAAACCCTGTAGTAGCATTCCAACATGCATATACTTGCCCAGATTCGCTCAAGAAGATTGGTTATTTTCCCTTAGGGTTGAATCAAGACCCCTAGGCTCTAAATCAACTATTAGGGAAGTCTAAAGACCGCTTAGGATTTTCCTCTTTACCCATGCAAAAGATTTCAACGATTTGTGCTAATGGACAAGTTTATGGATTGGATAATACAATGATGATTTCTTGATTGCCACATCTAATTAAATCTGTTAATGGATCTAAACTCTTTGAAATGTAATGATTGAAATTTAGTTCATGATCTTTACTTTCTGCAATTTAAATAATTTTCTTTCCTTGTACTTTCTTTCTTGCAATAGGTTAAGGTTTCCATTTCGAGCATTTCATTTTCTGCAATTAGTTTAGGATTTGATTTCATTACATGCACTCCATTAAATCATGAGTGTGAAGGAAGGACACATTGTATGCTGTACATATAATTCCGATACCTGTTAAGTTTGTACGAACCCCGGGTTAATAATTAAAGTTGGTAGCCTTAGCAGTTGCAACATTCTTGTTGCAATACCGAGGCCCATCACATTCATCATTGCTTCCAAGTCTAATTTTAAACCATTCTTGAAACCATCCATCTTAGCTTCCAGTTCATTATTGGTTACTCTTTGCGAGTGTGAAATTTATTTCACTTGGTCTCATGATTTTTACATATCATGTTGAATTTATTCCTCTTATTCATGCGTCAGAGTAGAGATTTTTGGTTGCTTACTAGGTGTGTCCATTTTTTTCTCTGAGCTATTTTGGAATCAAACAAAAATACTTTTTATTGCTTTTTTAGGAGACCGATATTGAAACTGTTGTATCTCTATAATTTTGGCTCTCCAAGGTATGAAATTTCATCGTGTGGTATCTGTTTGAGTCTTCTTTCCAAATCCACAAGTCATACTGAGATTGGATTCTTCAAGTTAAAGTAATTCCCAATCTCCCACGATGGCCTAATTATGGACTAGTTCAGTAGAGCGAACTTGTACGAGATGTCATGCGTCATTGTTTCAACCTTCAACCCTGAAATTGACACACAAAAAGCTACAGTCAGTGAAACTTCAGTTACTTTTTACTAAATTCAAATTTGATGCTCGTAGAGAAAGTTATGATGATTTTCCCTAGGTCACCTATTTAAGGCTAAATTCTAGATCTTGCAAAACCCTAACTTCTTTAGACCATATCTCAATAAATATAGTGAACCAACATCTAAAATTTGTACATGAAGTTTACTAGTATTTCGGCTCCTCGTGGTAGAAATTTCAACTTCTAAAGCCTCATAGAATTTTTTTTAGCGGAAATTCTTGGATGATACAAATGGAAACACCTCCTTGGTATATATAGGAGTCTAAGGGGTCACAATATAATAAGATCTTACATGAAAATAATAATGTAAGGGCATGAAAATAACAATAGTGGGCTTCTATGGGGCACAAAAATAACAATATGGGGGGCTACATGGGAAAAAGAATAACAATAGGGGGCTACACTAACAATAATAATAAGGGGGATAAACTAGTATTATAGAGACGTAACAATAGAAGAGTGGTTTCAACCTCTAAAATCTGATGTAATAAAGGAAGTAGGAGCTTGTCTTTGTATCACAACAACAAAAAAATTGTGGTTTTCTCCCTTTATAGGTTTACACTTATATTTGGTGTCCATATGTGTTTCTTTTACATGCTGATTTAATGTTGTCTTGGAATATTGTTTATATGTTAAGCCTTCTCTTTATATGAAGTATCGCTTCTCATTGAACAATTCAAATAAATGTTAAAAGGAAAAGTAAACTAAAAATTGATTTCCATGAATGCACTAAACTAATTCATCCCCTCTCTCAGTTTAGTCAAGTTTCCAATAGGTGGAGAGTGTAATTTTTCCTTTAGTTTCCAACTAGTGTGAGATATACATATAATTATATAACATTTATATGTTTGAATTATGAACTGTGATGTTCCATCCTATTCCCATGTCAGGTATGATATTTGGTATATCTATGAATTTTAATTAGTGTCTAGACTATGTTGTTCAATGTTTAATTTGTGATTGATATGAGAGACACTATTTGTTCTCTCTCTTATTTGATAACAATGGATTATGAATATATAACTCAACTCGTTTAAAGGATTTGAAATTCTTGAGAGATGGATTATAACTCTTCTTATGCAGTTATGCAAATATGTATATTCATGTTTAGTTAATTGATAAATAACAAATCATTGAATAAGTTTAACAAAACTACAAGATTTCAATAGAGTTAGATTAATTGGTACATTTCTCCTTGTGCAACATTGAAAAAATTTGTAAATTTGGTGTTCGGGCCTTGCCCCTTTCTCTCCTAGAAACCTGTATATTTGGTGTTATAGGTACTTGTTCCTTTTTACTGATCATTGCACATGATTTGAGGTTTTAGGACCTTGGGCCCTTGTTCCATAAACATGCAGGGAATTTAGGTTGAGGAAATCACCCTTTTTTTTGTAAAACCTTGAGTATTTGGCATTTCTATCGGTTATTAGAACGATGGAGTAGAGAAATTATTTACTTGTATTTAAGTAACGATAGGTTCTAACACTGATATGTTGATGGAAAAACCCTTTCCCAACATAATGATGAGATGTGGAGCCCATTAGGTCATTGGACCTTTGGAACAGTTAAATGGATCAATGTGTAGAGAGGCCTGATGTCAATGGGCTAATACTGGCCTTTGGCCATCGACCATCGGCCTTGTAATGTGTATGCATGAAGAGTTATGCGACCGATGGTGGAATATAAATGTTTATATGATGTAAGAGGGTGGATCCCATGGGGATGTTGGGCTTTAGGCCATTGGGATTTTAGAGGAGTCACATGGATGATTTCGAAACTTAGAACCCGACCCAACATGATGTAAGTAGGTGGACTCCTCCAAGATATTAGGCCTTTGGGACATCAAGCATTCAGAGGAGTTGCATTGAGGAGTATGTGACCAAAAGTATAACCTAATGTGACTTGTACCAGGTGGACCCATGGGTGGGGTTGTTGGGATGTTGAGTTGTTAGGATGTTGGAAGAATTAATAAGATGTCCTTTAGGCTAGTAAGCTCGGTGCTGATGGGCCCACTTATTGTGGGTCAATACCAACCTTCATCCATCATCCATCAGACCTTGCCAAAACCACAAACACATTTAAATGCTTCCAATCAATCCTGACTTGATATGACATAAGTGCCATGTGGACCCCATGTGGCGTTGATGTGGTACCACATGGGCCAGAAGTGGCCATGTGTGTGCCACATTGTATTCTATTGATGACATGACCACTTTTAAATGGGCTAAACTTCTAAGAGGCATAACTTTCTAACCAGGACTCATATTGAGGTAAATTTTATATCACCAAACATATTTGGATGAGATGAATAAAATGGCAGAATTAGTTTTAGTATTTGAAGACTATAAGGAAAAAAGGTTGTTGTAACCCCATCATCATAGCAAACCTTGGAGGTTGGATTAGAAATCAGTAGTGCTACAACATCCCGAGATGGAACAAGGGCGTGGGAGGTGTTATATGTTGGTATCAGAGATTTGGTTCAAGCACTAAGCCTAGAGGTCCAAAGATACACCGCATGGACGAATTTGGAGCTCTGATATATATTGGGATCAGAGCTTTGGTTCAAGAAATAGGCTTGGAGAGCTAAAGATACACCACATGGATGAATTTAGAGCTTCGATATAGAGTGGTATCAGAGCATATACTCAACACTGGACCTGAACAGGTTCACACACTTTGTAACAACTAGTATCAGAGTGGTAGTTCAAACACTAGGCTTGGAGGGTTAGAGTAAATTAAATTGTTGTATGAATGTTGATTGAAACTAGTAGTTGATGTGATTCCTAATTGAGATGGAATTATTTTTTGTCCTTTTATTTTCTAAAAATATGTAACTAACATGGGTTTTGGTTGTGTGAACCACTTTAGGTTAGGATGCATTGTATTGACATGCCAAGGCTATAGTTAATAAGTTTATACTTGATTTAGCTGGCAATTGTTTCTGTGTGTGTGTGTGAAAACACATAACTTAAGACACAATATACAACATAAAAAAAAGAAACAAATAGCCATTACAAACTATCTATGTTCGAAATTATTTTCATTGATGTCAATAGACAACGAAAAAAAGTATGAGCAAGGAGGTCGCTAAACAAAGAGTCAAAGTGTTGAGACTGTTGGAAAATACTGGGGGGGGGTGGTGAATCAGTATTCCTTAGCAATTAGCACTTTTAAATCTTTTCATAGCATTAGTTAATCTTCAATTACCATTAATGTTTATGCAGTAACAACAGTGAATAAAAGAACATAGGAGGCACACAAATTTTAGGTGGAAAACCGCCTCCGGGTCAAAAACCATCGAATTCTTTTCTAATAATTCTTTAATCTTCAATTCCAATTGAAAAGAAATCTCCAACTTCCTAGAATCTAGAAAAGAATTCTTCTCCAGCTCCCATTGGATGGACGCTCAAACGCCCGAGATTCTTTAGTAGTCAACTGAACGGATGCCCCAACACCCAATGAGCTACAACTCACCCTAGCACCACCCTAACACCCTAAATTTTTCATAGGATTGAACCTGTTGGTGACTTCATACACCAACCTAGCACCACCTATCACCCTATAGAAGAATAAAAGAAGAATGGACTCCCGTACCAGGGAAAATGGTCCACTTTACAATGATATAGAACGATGTAGAAGAAGACGACACACTAGACCATAACCCCAACTATGACACAACCACCTAATGATGATCCTAGACCTCCCCACACTGCCTCTTCAACTCTTGGTAGATAGAAACTTGTACAACTTTTACAAAGATTCTTTTACAATGACTATGTACAATGATACTTTTACAATGTTTGTATGCAGTGCTGCCCACTTGAAGACTTCAAGTGGTGAACTTCTTGCTACTGTTCTGCACCTTGAATTTTGCTCTTGTCATGATACCTTTCTCATTCTACATAACATTAGATTACGCATTGAGTCTTCTCTTGATGAATATATAATACCTGCAAAAAGTCTTCAAGGAAATACCCATGACATGATAATAGCAAAACTTACCTCATCGTGTAGAGCATATGTCAGTGCTAAAAAAAAACAACAGATTAGAATACAAATAACCTAATTCAATTAAGAGATGGAAATGCATATATAGAAGATACTTACCTGTATCTTACCTTTTCTGCATCATTTTGCTGCACCTTACTCTTTGCTGCCCTAGAAAGTTTGGTCCTTTGCATCCCTTGACAACACCTGATCTAGTTTTTCTTGCCTTCTAGGAGCACGATATTTAATCTGATGTATCTCTGCGATTTTAGATCCCCAACATGTGATATTTTTTCCTTTAGAAGCCCTCTGAGTCTTCTTTTCAATGCCACAGGTCTGACCTGATTTGGACTCTTCAAGACAAAGTTATGCCCAATCTCTCACAATGACCTAATTATGGACTAGTTTAGTAGAGCGAACTTGTAGGATGTGCCGCGTGTCACTGTTTACTCCTTCGGCTCTAAAATTGATATACAAAAAACTAAAGTCTATGAAATATCCACCAATTTTTACATAGTTTGAATCGTCTTCTCAAAGAGAGAGTTATGACGATTTTCCCAAGGTCACTTCTTTGAGATGAAATTTGGCAGCCTACAAAAACCCTAACTTCCACATATCATATCTCCAAAAATATAGCGAACCAAGATCTGAAATTTGGTCACGACATTCAACAGGATTTTTAATCAAATGGGTTTTAATTTTAGAATCTAATACTTCACATAAATAAATTTATAGCAAAAATTCTACAATCACTACATTTGGAGGATATTTGAGATTTCTTTTTATTGAGTTGAGAGGGGCTTCTATAGAGAATGTTGGAGGGATTTTAGGAGCTTAAAAAATTTATTAATTAATGACTATTCAATGACAAAAACCAATTATGAGTGCCATGCCACGGACCGATAAGGTTTTAGCCCACTAACTGGGGTTACTAACTTCAAACATGAATATCTCTCAAACCATGAAGAATTACTTGGCGTGCCATATATCAACAAAAACATCTCGACGAGTAGAATATATCTAGAAAATCCTTAACTCAAAATAGAGTAAGTTTTCAAGTCAAAATTCCCTTTCAATATTAGGATAGCCCCTGGTTCTTCTTGGGTTGACATCAATGACAACCTCAGATCATCTTTAGATCAACAATCTCCCCCTTTGGAATTGATGGCAACAAAAGTACTCCCCCTGCGATCAAGGCACCTCTTCCTATTGCCTTCTCTCCCCCTTTGACATCAATGGAAAAGGGTAACTCCCCTTGACACAAAACCATCTTGTGGACCTGTACACACTTCCACTCCCCCTTTATTTTCTGAAAAAAGAAAATCTAATGAGAACTTGGGAGAATCCCAAGCTTTTGGCGAAGATATTCAAATGCTTCTCAAGGTAAAGGTTTAGTGAAGATATTAGTGATTTGTTATTTTGTACCAACATATTCAAGCTTGATATTCTTTTCAGCGACTTGTTCTCTAACAAAATGATATTTTATCAGAATGTGTTTTGTTTTTGAATGCATGACAGGATTCTTGGAGATGCTGATCGCATTGGTGTTATCACAAAAGACGGGAATAGGCTCACTGAATTGTACTTGAAGATCTTTCAAAGTTTGTTTCATCCAAAGGTCTTGAGTACAACAAAATTTTGTTGCAATGTATTCTGCTTCCGCTGTAGATAATGAGATTGAGGTTTGATTTTTTCTCAACCATGATACGAGACAACCACCTAGATAGAATGTTGCTCCACTAGTACTCTTACAATCATCAATGCTTCCTACCCAATGTACATCTATAAAGGCTTGAATAGTGAGATTGTGGCCCTTGGGATACCACAAGCCATATTCTATCGTTCCCTTTAGATATCAAAGAATTCTTTTGACGACAATAATATGTGATTCTTTTGGTGCTGCTTGGAATCTTGCTACTTGTACAACTACTTGCATAACATCTAGTCGGGAGGCTATTATATAGAAGACTACCAATCATAGATCTGTACAACCTCTGATCGACATCCTTAGATGAGTCATCTATGCTCAATTTGCAACCAGTTTTCATCGGAGTAAGGACGGGTTTGCAATATTCCATTTTGAATTTCTTGAGCATTTCCTTGATGTACTTGGCTTGACATATAAATATTCCTTTCTCTTGTTGAGATATTTGAAGCCCTAAGAAGTATGTCAACTCACCAAGTAAAGACATCTCAAACTCACTTTGCATATTTGTAGCAAAGTTCTTACTTAGTCGATCATCATTGCTACCAAAGATTATATCATCCACATATACCTCAACAATTGTTAAATTATCCTTATCTATTTGTACGTAAAGATTGCTATCAACAATACCTTTCTTGAACCCTTGTTGACGTAGATATCTATCAAGATGAGCATACCATGCTTTGGGAGCCTGCTTGAGACCATACAAAGCCTTCTTTAACCTGCAAACATAGTCTTCTTTTTCTGATAGTAGAAAACCTTCAGGTTGTTCGATGTAAACTTCTTCTTCTAATTCTCCATTCAGAAATGTTGACTTAACATCCATTTGGTAGACTTTTATTTTTCTTGAACATGCATAGGCGAGAAACATCTAGATGGCTTCCATTCTGGCAACTGGTGCAAATTTTTCATCGAAATCAATTCCTTCCACTTGTGCATAGCCTTTACACACCAATCTTTCTTTGTTTCTAGTAACCTGTCCATCTTCATTCAATTTGTTCCTGAACACCCATTTAGTCCCAATGAAATTTTTATCTTTTTGTCATGGAACTAATTCCCTGGTGTTATTCTTCTTTATTTGATCCAATTCTTCATTCATAGTTGCTACCCAATGTTCATTCTGGCTGGCTTCCTCAAAACTACTAGGCTCAAAGGTTGCTAGAAAAGCAATGTGAGCTTGTTGTGATGAACGAAGCTGTCGAACTTTCCTTGTTCCAATTCCTTCATTTATGTCACCAATGATTTGATTTGATGGATGGTTCTTTTGAATCCATTTTTTTGTTCTCTTTGGAGGAGCTTCTTATTGTTGTTCCTATATATCTTGCTGATCATTATTTACTTCTTCCTCGTTGACAATTGCTTCTTGTTCTAGAATTTTCTCTGTACCTTCTTCAGCCTTTGTCTCAAGTTTTAAAGATTCTAGATCCTCATCATTATTTGTTAGAACACTCTCTTCATCAAATGTAACATTTATGCTCTCCACTATCTATTTTTGTCTTAGATTATAACATTTATAGGCCTTTCTTTTGTGTGAGTAACCAACAAAGATACCTTCATCAACACACGATTCAAACTTACCCAACTTTTGATCTTCTCTTTTGATATAACATTTGCTTCCGAAGATTCTAAAATATTTTACATTAGTTGGTTTTCCTTTCCATAATTCATATGGGTCTTATTTCAATTATTTATGAGAAGACTTCTATTAATAATGAAGAATTCCGTATCAATTGCTTGAACCTAGAATTTTTCATCCAATTTTGAGTCCTTCAGCATTATTCTACCCATTTCCTATACGGTTCTGTTATTTCTTTCAACAACTCCATTTTTTTGAGGTGTTCATGCTATTGAAAATTGTCTTTTTATTCCAGTTTCGTCACAGTATTGCTGAAATAATTTGGAAGTGAATTCTCCACCATCATCTAATCTTAGACACTTTATTTTTAAATCAGTTTCATTTTCGACCAACTCCTTGTAGATCTTAAATAACTCAAATGATTCATATTTTTTCTTTAGGAAAATGATGGCTGTCATCCTAGTATAGTCATCTACCATTAACATGAAATATAATTCTCCATCTAAGCCTTTTGTTCCCATAGGGACCACATAGATCAGTATGTATCAATTCCAATGGATGTGATGAAAAGTGTTCTTTTGTTTTAAATCCGCATTTTTTCTACTTGCCATGCCGACATGCCTCACATAGTGTGTTGGAAGGTTTTGAGATTTTTGACATTTCTCATACTGCTTCCTTTTTTCTTATCCTCAAAAGATTGTCAAAATTTATGTGACCCATTCGTTTGTGCCATAACCATCTTTCATCTTCTTTAGCTAGTAGACATGCTTTAGTTGCTTCATCCAAAACATTTATGTCATTTGAGCTAGACTTGCTGTAGCCACAATTTTACCATACCTACCTTTCTTGATTTCACATTTTGTGGAGTTGAATAGAATTATGTGTCCTTGATCACACATTTTTCCAACACTGAGTAGATTATGATTCATGTTTTCAACCAATAGAACATTCTTGGATAGAGCATCTATGCTTCTGAGACTGATGGTACCTGATCCTATAACATTTGAATATCCATCATTTCCAAGGAACATGGTTCCATCCTTCTTCTCTTTCAGAGATACAAATTTCTTTCTATCTCCAGCCATATCTGTTGAGCAACCGCTATCAACATACCACACATCTTTGTTGTTTTGAGCCTTGAGAGTGAGAGCACAATTATCAGTGTTCTTCTTCTTCCATGTTCGTTTGTTCTGTGGCTTCGAAGATTCTTCTGGAGGATTTTCAAGTTTGCAGTCTCTGGCTATGTGTCCAAAGTTTCGACATTTGTAACATTCAATATTACTTCTTAAATGTTCAAATATATTGATGTTTCGTTGAGCCCTGGGAGGTTCATATTTGACAGATCTCCTGGAATTGTATTGGTTCCTAGGGTACGTGTGACATTGTACAACTTTATGACCAAATTTTCCACATGAATAAAAATAGCCATGAAAAATATGTTGGTACCTAGATGGAAATATTTTTTGGGGAATTGTCTTCCAAGTATGTTCTTGCTAATCTTGTTCAATGAAGTCTACATGTTTGTCAGATCTCATAGGTTCATTGTATTTTGTTGTAGAAGGTCCTACTTCTTCTTATTTGTAACCGAGGCCAGTTTTATCATTGTAATATTGTTGATTGTTGATGAGTTCTTCCAATGCCCTTGAGCTATTGGCATAGTTTTGGACAATTTTTCCCTTCTTCACTTCCTTACACAACGATACTACTTCGGCTTCTAATGCTTCCCTTTCTCGGTTTCTTTCTTCCAACTTCTTTTGAAGTGACTCTTCAATACATTTGTGTTCTTCAAATTCAATTTTGAGACCTTGAACTTGTCCTTCAAGAGTATTGGAACGGATCTTCTCAGCCTTAAGATCTTTTATAAGCTTGATTGCCTCCTTAGAAAATTATTCTATGGTCAACCCTTCTTCATCGTTGTTTGATACCTCTTGTTTATTGTGCTTGGCCATAAACAATACTCTCTCATTGGCTTCTTCTTCACTGTCACTGTCTTCATCGGATGATGAGCTATCTTCTTTAGAGAGAAAGTTCCTTTTGAATCCTTTCTTCTTGCCTTGCTTGTTGAATTTCTTAAAGCCTTTCTTTCCTTTTGAGTTTCCATCACTTCTGTTCGGACATTTTTCTGTGAAATTCCCAACCTCACCACAACCGAAACATATCAATGGAAGTTTACCTTTGAATTTTCCCTTACCAATTTTTAGTTTTCTTGTAAAGTAAGCATATTCTCCATCTGAAAAACCTTCTTCATCATCTTCCTTTTCTTCACACTTGCAAGTGCAGGTGCAAGTCTTTGCCTTTGAAGGTTGTTTGTCCTTATTGGTTTTCTTATATGCAGCGAACACAGTTTCTAGATGCGAAGTACCCTCTTCTTCATCAAGTCTCATTTCATATGCTGTGAGAACTCCATGTAATTTCTCTTTGCCAAGTTTGTCCAGATTTGCACTGTATTCTAAGACCAATACCTTTGGGTTGAATCTTCCTGGTAACGTTCTAAGAATCTTTCGTATAATAGTCTTCTCATCAACAGGATCTCCCAATCCTTCCAGAGTGTTGGTTATTTCATCAACGTGTTGGAAGTATGCAACAATGTTGTCATCTTCTTTCATTCTGAGTTGCTCAAATTTTTCTCTATAGATTTGAAGCTTTGCTTCTTTGACATTTGAGTCACCTGCATATATATTCTCAAGCTTGTCCCATACATTTTTGGCGGTTTTACAACCCAACACCTTATGATAAGCAGATTCAATAAGTCCACTAATAATAATATTCTTTGCTTTTGCATCATTTACCAAATTCTTCTTACCTTGTTCATCCGCGGTTGGTGTAAAGCCATTTTGAATAGTGTCCCATACTTTGTAACCTTGTGCCAAGAGATAGACCTCCATTCTTTCTTTCCAAAGTGCATAATTATTTTCATTGAATAGAGGTACACCATTCTTGGTATGCTCCATGATCTCCTTCCAGTTATTAAACTGCTATTGAAGGAACCAATCTCTAATACCAATTGTTGGAAAATACTGCGGGGGGTGTGTGGCGGGTGAATTAGTATTCCTTAGAAATTAGCACTTTTAAATGTTTTCAGAACATTACTTAATATTCAATTATCATTAATGTTCATGTAGTAACAACAGTGAATAAAATAACACAGGAGGCACACAAATTTTAGGTGGAAAGCCCCTCCAGGTCAAAAATCACCGAACGCATTTCTAATAATTCTTTAATCTTCAAATCCAATTGAAAAGAAAGCTCCAACTTCCTAGAATCTAGAAAAGCATTCTTCTCCAGCTCCCACTGGATGGACGCTCCAACGCCCGAGATTCTTTAGTAGTCAACTGAACAGATGCCCCAACACCCAATGAGCTACAACTCACCCTAGCACCACCCTACCACCATAAATTCTTTATAGGCTTGAACCTGTTGGTGACTTCATACACCAGCCTAGCACCACCCTACCACCCTATAGAAGAATAAAAGAAGAATGGACTCCCGTACCAGGGAAAATGGTCCACTTTACAATGATATAGAACGATGTAGAAGAAGATGACACACTAGACCATAACCCTAACTATGACACAACCACCTAATGATGATCCTAGACCTCCCAACACTACCTCTTCAACTCTTGGAAGATAGACACTTGTACAAATTTTACAAAGATGCTTTTATAATGACTCTGTACAATGATACTTTTACAATGTCTGTATGCAGTGCTGCCCACTTGAAGACTTCATGTGGTGAACTTCTTGTTGCTGTTCTGCACCTTGATTGCTGCTCTTGTCATGCTACCCTTTCTCATTCTTCAGAACATTATATTATGCATTGATTCTTCTCTTGATGAATATACAAAACCTGCAAAATGTCTTCAAGGAAATACCCATGACATGATAATAGCAAAACTTACCTCATCCTGTACAACATATCTCAGTGCTAAACAAAAAAACAAATTAGAATACAAATAGCCTAATGCAATTAAGAGATGAACATGCATATACAAAAGATACTAACCTGTATCTTACCTCTGCTGCATCATTTTGATGCACCTTGCTCTTTGTTGCCCTAGAAAGTTTGGTCCTTTGCACCCCTTGCCAACACTTGATCTAGTTTTTCTTGCCTTCTAGGAGCACGATATTTAATCTGATGTATCTCTGCGATTTCAGATCCCCAACATGTGATCTTTGGCCCTATAGAATCCCTATGAGTCGTCTTTCCCATTCCACAGATTTGACCCAATTTGGACTCTTCAAGACAAAGTTATATCCATCTCTCACAATGACCTAATTATGGACTAGTTCGGTAGAGCGAGCTTGTAGGATGTGCCACGTGTCACTATTTCCTCCTACTATTTCAGTAGTGCGAACTTGTAGGATGTGCCACGTGTCACTATTTCTATGCACTATTCGCCACTTTTTACAGAATTCCAATCCTCTTCTCAGAGAGAGAGTTATGATGAATTGCCCAAGGTCACTTCTTTGAGATGAAATTCGGAAGCCTACAAAAACCCTAACTTACACATATCGTATCTGCAAAAATATAGTGAACCAAGATCTGAAATTCAGTCATGACGTTCATCAGGATTGCAAATTAAATGGGTTTTAATTTCAGAATCTAAGACTTCGCAGAAATGAAGTTATAGCGAAAATGCCACAATCACTACATTTGGAGGATATATGAGATTTCTTTTTATAGAGTTGAGAGGGGCTTTTATAGGGAATGTTGGAGGGATTTTAGGAGCTTAAAAAATTATTAATTAATGAATATTCAATGAAAAAAACGAATTATGAGTGCCATGCCACAACCCCATAGGGTTTTAGCCCATTAACTGGGGTTACTAACTTCAAACATGAATATCTCTCAAAACGTGAAGAATTACTTGGCATGCCATATATCAACGAAAACATCTCGACTAGTAGAATCTATCTAGAAGATCCTTGACTCAAAATAGAGTAAGTTGTCAAGTCAAAATTCCCTTGCAAGGTTAGGGTAGCCCTTGGTGCTTCTTGGGTTGACATCAATGAAAACCTCAGATCATCTTTAGATCATCAGAGCCCATCTAGTAGGTTAAGTGAGTCCTCGACAAATGAGTATGTCACAAAAGGATAAGGATGAATGTTAGAAAATTATATATTACAGAGAAATGGAATACATAAAATATTACAGAAACACAAACACAGAAAACACATAAAACAAGAGAGACATAGATATACCTGGTTCACCCAATTTAGTCCACGTCCATGGAAACAAAACTAGTCCTTCCTTTATATTATCCAACAAAATGAAGAGATACAACCTACAACAAATCCGCTGTAATTTCGTCTTTGCTCTCACACAATATCCTCTCTCTTTCTCACTCAGAATACATATATGCATAACCGTAAAAAAATTCCCTCATATATAGTGAGGGGTTCCTTCTAGGGAAAAAAATCCTAAATTAAACATAACTTCTACCATCAGATCATCGGCCTAATGAACGTCTCAGACTGACTATGAAATTACTATTTTACAAGAAAATTTTACATCTATTTTTAGGTTCGGGGGCGCTGCCCCCGAAGCCCTGCCAGGGGCGATGGGGGGGGGTGATGATGATCAACTAGGTAGGGTTTCCACCTCGTTAGAAACTGTGGTCCAATGTGGTGACACCTCTGAATAAAGAAGATAATCAGGCTCCACAACCAACAATCTCCCACTTGGAGACTGATTATAGAAACTCCACCGCTACTTCATTTGCTGGACAATGCTTCCACTTTGGACTTGGTTGTTTCTCATCTTCATCATCATACTTGAAGACCAATTGAAAATAAGAAGAATCTTAGTTTCTCATTGATTACACTTTTTTTAACATATTTGCAAGATTCTGGCTAGTGTGTATCTTTTCCATCTTCAACTGTCCATCTTCCAACACTGATCGTATGAAATAGTACTTGATATGTATATGTTTAGTCTTGGAATGAAATGATGAGTTCTTTGCAAGATGAATGGAACTCTAGATGTCACTGTATAACTTGCCCATCTCCTGATTCTTACCCAATTCATCCATAAATCTTTGAAACCAAATCATTTCTTTACTAGCCTCTGTAGCATCAACATAGTCTGCTTCCATTATTGAAAGTGCAACAACACTTTGCATTTTTAAAACCCAACTAACATCTATTCCACCTACAGTAAACACATACCTTGTGGTGCTCCTCTTATTATCTCTATCACCTTCCATATCTGCATCAACATATCCCTGTAAAGCAATGTTTGAATCACCAAAGCATAATGGTTGATTTGTGGACCTCTCAAATGCCTGAGAATCCACTTCATTGCCATCCAATGTTTTTTTCCTGGATTTTTCATGTACCTTCTTACAACTCCCACTGCATGTGCAATATCAGGCCTTGTGCATACCATTGCACACATTAAGCTTCCAATTGTTGATGCATATGGAACTTTAGACATAAGTCCATATTTTCCTAAGTCTTAGGACACATCTCCTTACTTAGTTCGAAATGGTTAGACAAAGGTGTACTAATTCATTTTTCATTCTGCATATTAAATCTTTCCAACACCTTTTGTATGTACTCACTTTGATATGATCTTAATTTGCGATTTTTCCTGTCTCTAGTTATTCTCATACCAAGGATTTGTTTTGCAACACCCAAATCCTTCATTACAATGAATTTGCCAATTTTCCTTTGAGCTCATTTATTTCCTGCATGTTATACCTTGCAACAAGCATTCCATCTATTTGCAATAAAAATATAATATAGCTTCCATCATTTTTCCTTTTGAGATAAACATAATGATCAAAATGATATCTAGTATAACCTTGTTTGGACATAAACTTGTCAAATCTTAGATACCACTGCCTTGGAGCCCATTTTAAGCCATAAAAGCTCTTATTCAACCTGCACACTAGTTTCTCCTTCCCTTTGAACTCATATCCTTGAGGCTACTTCATATAGATATCTTCCTCTAAATCCCCATGGAGAAAGGTCGTATTTACATCTAACTACTCAAGATGAAAATCTTCTGCTTCTACTAGACTCAAAATAGTTCTCATTGAAGTCATTTTAACAACATGATAAAATATTTCATCAAAGTATATACCTTAATTTTGTGCAAACCCCTTCACTGCAAGTATATATTTATACCTTTTTATACCTCCATCTTCTTCCTTCAACCTGTAAACCCATTTATTATGCAATGTTGTTTTACTTGCATGCAACCTGACTAAGTCCCAAGTCTGGTTATGTACCAAGGAGTCCATCTCTTCTCTCATGGCAAGCTCCCACTTCTTGATGGTTTCTACCTGCATTGCTTCTTCATAACATTCTGGTTCACCAAAATTAGTCAACAATGCATAATATAATGAAGGTGAGTATCGTTTAGGGGGTCTCCTTATCCTAATAGATATTTTAACACCACTTTCAGGTGTTTGAGGTGTCTGTTGTTGTTGTTGTTATGGCTGTTGATCATTATGATTTTTAGACACCTTTACTTTTTCTGTGATCTCATCAAGCACAATGTATTCTCTATTATCTTTTTCCTGTTTCTTTTCCTGCATTTGATCCTTATACGAGACCCTTTCATTGAATATGGCGTATCTACTCCTAATGATTTTGTGATTTTCATAATCATAAAAACGATAAAAAAAATAATTAACACCATATCCAATAAAGGTACATTTCTTTTATTTTTCCTCAAGATTTGTTCAATTTTCTTTATTAATGTGGACAAAGGCTTCAAAACCAAAAGTTGTTAAAAATGAGTAGTTTACCTTTTTACCTGTCCATGCCTCCTCTAGAATACCACCATCCAAGGAACTTGAAGGTCCTCTTTTTATTAGATAAACAACAATATCTACAACATTTGCCTAAAATTATAAAAGTAATCCTGCATGCAATCTCATGCACCTTGCACGCTCCATGATTATACTATTCATCCTTTCCGACACACCATTTTCCTGTTGTGTTCCCGAAAGTGTCTTCTCTCTACGAATTCTGTGCTGTAAAATATACTTATCAAACTCTTTGATGTGATATTTACCTCCATTATCTGATCTAAGCCACTTCAAATTTTTTCTTGTCTCATTCTCAACCAAAGCTTTCCATTTATTGAAAGTATCAAATACATCAAATTTATTTCAAATACAATAAATCTAGGTTATTCTGGTCGCATCATCAATAAAAGTAACATAACAATGAGAGCCATCGAGAGATGATACCTGAGCAGGTCCCCATACATATGTATGCACAACCTTTATTTTTTCACTCTTCTTTTCGTTCCCAACTCTGAGGAATCTGACTCTCTTTTGTTTTCCATAAACACAATTCTCATAGAAATCTAAATCAACATGCTTCAAACCTGGAAACAAATTTCTTGCGTGAAGAATATGTATCCCGTTCTCACTTATGTGCCCAAGCCTATGATACCACAATGTTGTATTTTATCCCGTGGAGGTTAAAGAATTAACAGAATTAGAAATATCATTGCATAAATACAATTTACCAACCTTTTCTCATTTTACTATTACCAGAGCCCCTTTAGTGATCTTCCAAGTTTTATCTATAAAAGTAGTTACACAACCTTCATCTCCTAACTTCCCTTTTGAAATTATATTTTTTTTTTCTAGATATGGAACATTCCTCACCTCCTTCAATAGCCATTGGTTTCCATTCTATTGTTTTATGAAAACTTTACCCATTCCAATGATTTTATAGGGTTTATCATCACCCAAACGAACCTGTCTAAAATCTCCTTGAACATAATCATGAAAATGTTTCCTATTAGGTGTGGCATGGAATGAGGCCCCTGAATCTACCACCCAGGCATAAATAGTACTTTCTAATGAAAGAACGAAAGCATCTTGCAACACATCACCTGTAACATTCACATCATGATTTTTTTCTTGATGTGCTTCTCCTTCTTTTCCCTTCCGAGACTTATAGTCTTTCTTCATGTGTCCTTTCTTCCCTCATTTCTAGCACACTATCCCTGATCTAGACTTGGATATTCCTTTCTTTGACTTACTGAAATATCTCGGGCTCTTTCCTCTTTCCATTTTTCTTCCCCTAGTATCTGCAGTCAAAGCATTAACTGATGTCTCACCAGATATTTTCCGTTACATTTCCTCGTTAAGGATAGCACTGACAACATCATAAAACTTTAAAGTACTAGATATAGAGATAGAGTTACTAATGGACATAACTAAACCGTTCCAACTTTATGGAAATCAGCACATAAATAACATAATCCTAACTTCATCATCAAAATTTACCCCTACAGAACTTAACTGACTAGTAATTGTATTAAATTCATTTAAATAATCAACAACAAATCCACCTTTCGACATCTTCATATTAAATAAATGCTTCATAAGAAATACCTTATTTGAGGCTTAAGGTTTTTCATATAGTTTGGCCAATTTTGACATTAAACCCTGTGTTTTCATTTATTTTGAAATATTAAAGGCTAACGACACTGCTAGGCACAGCCATATTGTTCCAAGTGCCTTTTTGTCAAGGAACTCCTATTATGTGTCTATCATACTCGTCACCTTCTTTGCTTTTCTGCTCAATGGTAGGTACAAATCTTTATGATACAAATAATATTCCATTTGCATCTTCCACAACTGGTAGTTTTGGATGTTAAATTTCTGGACCCTAAACCTACCATCTTCTGCCATTGCTCCCACTTGAACCAGGAACCCTTCTGACCTACAATTATATCAGCCAAATAGACCTTCGACTTTGATACCATTTGTTAGAAAAATATATATTATAAAG
Source organism: Pinus tabuliformis (assembly GCA_031772625.1). Lineage (NCBI taxonomy): Eukaryota > Viridiplantae > Streptophyta > Pinopsida > Pinales > Pinaceae > Pinus > Pinus tabuliformis. Next base: position 173,364,001 of record CM062820.1, read on the forward strand.
AAATGGAACACATAAAATATTGCAAAAATACAAACACAAAAAACACATAAAACAAGAGAGACATAAATATACGTGGTTCACCCAATTTGGGCTATGTCCATAGAGAAACAACCATTCCTTCCTTCATATTATCCAAAAAAATGAAGAGATACAACCTACAACAAATCCACTGTAATTTCCTCTTTGCTCTCACACAATCTCCTCTGTCTTTCTCTCTCAGAATACACATATGAATAGCTGCAATACAATTCCGTCCTATATAGTGAGGGATTTCCTTATAGGGAAAAAACCCCAAATTAAACATAAATTCTACCGTGATATCATCTGCCTAATGAATGGCTCAGATTGACTATGAAATTACAATATTTTACAAGGAAATTTTAAACCTATTTTTAGCTTCGGGGGTGATGTGCCTAAACACCCTCCATTGGGGGCAGAGAATGTAAAATGGGCAATGTTGCCACCTCGTTACAAACCGGGGCCCAATGTGATGATACCTCTGAATAAAGAATATAATTAGGCTCCACACCCAACAATGAAATTATTGAGGAGGTAGAAGGCCAAGAAGTCCAAAAAGGGTCATAGAACAAGATAACAGGTCCCTATACACAACCCTAGGTTACAAAGGACTAATTGGTAAGCACCCAAGGGCTAAGATTCCACTAGGTGTTGGGAGAATCAGGCCTTGCTCTAGTACTAAGCGCTAAACCAAATTAGCAACCTGAAACCATGAGACATGTGGCAAACTATATGGAATCTCCATATGGATGATAGAGTGGTAGTGACGTGGCTCAAGTGATGATGTGGAAGCCTTAGGGTATGAAACGTGGCAAGTAGAAATGAAACTTTGGCTAGTTCAAGGGATAGTTGGTGCGTGACTCGTGGCAGGAATCCATTAGAAATTGGACACATGGTGAGCTTTGATTTGGTGCAAAGAATGATGTGGATTCAACATTGAAAGATGATGCGACACATGGTCCCGTTATTAACATCGTGGTATCATGCACTAGATACATGAGTAACTTGCCTCTCTTGACACCACTTGATAGCTGATGTGATGTGGTGGTGTGTAACATAGAAATTGATTTGGCAAAGGCACCACATGGCAAGTCTTGATTAATTGATGTTAGGACATTTCTTGGTAAAGTTTTACGTGTTAACTACTTGGTGGCTTTGACACATTTGAAGCTTGATATGAATAGAGGTGGGTCCCATGTCGAGATGTTCGTACCTCAATCTTGGTTGAATTGACATGTATCAAGTAAGGAGGGACCCAAATACCTGGAGTTCAATAGGAATTAGTGAATAGCGGTTTGGTGTGATGTGGTATAGTGGGGCCATATTGGGCCAAAGCTTCTTAGGTCGCATGAAATTAAAGCACCCAAAGGATGATATCGACTAGCAGATCAACATGGTGTGTCACTAGATCTGGTATGAAAAAAAGTATTCGATTATGAACATTTCGAGTAATAATTAAATGATGTATCAAGTATGAGACGTTGGTCTCAAGATTAAAATTTTTTCGTTAGGAAAAGGTATACTGCCATTCGATACATGGTAAGTGGTAAGTGTTCTAATGGGAAGGCTAATGGTCACAACACTAGATCATGAGGAAGGGTGTTGGAATTTTAAGGCACTAATTCATGACATGGGGCTAAATCCCTCATGTGCTATATTTAAATATGAACTTACAGTTAAAGAATGTGGTAGTTATATTGAATGTAGTAGTGTTTTGTGAGATTCACACCAGTGTTGAACCAACACAAATCTAGTGAAGAAGGCATGAAACTGACCAATTAAGGTAGATATTAAAGATTGTATGTTATCTCAGAAAACTAGAGAATAACATGAAGAGAACATGAAGGTGGTGTTGCAATTACTATGGGAACACAAATTATATGTTGAATTTAATAAATGTGATTTCTTCCAATCACAAGTATAATATTTGGGTCATGTCAATTCAAAGTAAGGAGTAGTTGTAGATCCAAAAATGATCAAGGACATAATGGAGTGGCCCACGCCTTGAAATGTTATCGAGGTCAGAGCCTTCATGGAATTGGTTGGATATTATCAATGGTTCATACAAGTTTTTTCAAGATTAGACATCCGATTATTGTTTTACAAAATAAAGAAGTGAAATTTATGTGGACATCAAAGTGCACAACTAGATTTTAGTGACTCAAGAACTTGCTCACACATGCACCATAGTGGAACATTAAGTCATTAATTTCTTCTCCAAAGAAAAATATTCTCTCCTATGCCAACCTAGAGAACTTGAGGTGAAAATTCCAAAGTCCCAAGCCATTTACTTGAGTTATGAGGGTTTATTTATAACAAATGAGGTGACTCTCCACCTCCCATGTGGCTCTTGACCTCCCTCATGACTCTTGAGATCCTATGTGACTTTTTTAATTCCTATGTGACCTTTGAGCTTCTAATGAATTTAGGAATTTTTAGTGACTTCATATTCCATTTGTGACCCTTGGGCTTACACACATTTTACATTTTCTCATTTTTTGGAAATTACAATAATTACATTCCATAAATGATGTGGCAAAATACATTGACACATATGACTCTTGTGGTGACACTTTGAGAAGCCAGGACTTGGAAACAATGACATAAGAATTCGTTTCGTCAATGCCAAGCTCTTCTCCTTGTTGCTATGAATTTGAATTCTTCATGATTGATATTTGCTTGTACTTCATCTTCAACCTCCAAATGGTCTAGATCAGTATTGTACCTTCCAAGTCAGCATGAGTTTCCATTTCTCCATCATGGTCTAGGATTCCTTCATTTCCTTCATGATTATTGTTTCTCTTGCTCATCCTTCGTAAGTTCTCTCTTGTAGCCTCTCCTTGATGATATCCCTTCAAGATAAACTTTCCATGTTGAATTGACATCACCTAAAGATGAAGTACACTCATGAAAAGCCAACATTATTTCGGAAACCACCTATTCTACCTTTGGTTGCTCATGGAAGATGCTAACTATGATGAGGAAACAGGCAAGGGTTTTGGAAGGAAGATACTAAGAACTACATAGTTTAGATTTGTAAGGGATACAGGATGACTCCATTATTCTATATAATTGTGCAATGCACAATTAGGGAATTCTTCTCAGGGTCTAACACAGTGCGCAAGTCCAGGAGACAAGGGTGATGAGATTGTTGACTTAGGATGCAAAGAGTGCAGTGCTCAAGGAAGAGGAAACATATATTGCATAATTGAGCATCACACAAGCTAAAGGATGACCTCACTATCCACCGGAATTGTGCAATGTGTATTAGGAAGCAAGATAGAATAAGGTACCACATAATGAGGGGTTTCAGTTAGCAAGAGGGATAAGACTAGCCATTGTAACTGCATAATGCATAGTGATTAAGGAGAATAATATAAGGATTAGGAAATTGAGGGATATAGTGACCTAGAGGTGACCTTGTTCCCAATAGAAATATGTAATGCATAGTGGGAGGTCCACTGGACGAAGGGAATGCACAATTGAACAAATTAGGGAGTCAGAGAGGTAGGTTTGCACATTGTAACTACACAATGCGTAGTAGTTGAAGAGGAAGCTTAGGGGACTGTGCAGTTAGGCATGGAAGTGACATAGGGAGGCTCCACTATCTACTGCAACTATTCAATGTGTAATACAAGGTAAGAGAAATCATGAAGTAAACAATTTGCAAGGCTAAGAAACCATAATGATGATTTGGACTCCGAGGTTGCTAAGTGTGCAATTAAGGGAGAATTTCCTCTAGGACTGTGTAGTGTGTAGTTCTAAGAGGAAGAGGATGCTTCACTATGAATTAATACTACATAGTGTGCAATTCCAAGAGGGAGAAATGTTAGCAAGTTGCATAGATAGTAAAAGCTCTGAAAACGACTAAGTGTGGGATCAATGAAACAGGAGAGAACAAGACATGCGAACAAGTCCCAAAATATTGAGATCACACTCGTATAACATCAACACAAGCCAAGAAAATGCATAGTAATCAAATCCACATGTGCACCTTGAAATGAAAACAAAGTGACACTTATTTCTAAGTACGATAGTTAAAACGTAGCTTTGCGACACTTAGAATACAAATTATGACACAAGTGTCGACTACAACCTGAAAGTGCGCTACACTATGGTAGAGTGTTTAACACATATTATTATGATATATATGATCAACTAATGCAAAAGGGTGTGCTAGAGATGCTTTTAGTGGTGTGCCATAATGCGACACATGCAAGAGAAAAAACAATCAAAAGTGACACTTGTGACCGTGAGAAAAGTGAAAAAGACACTTGAAAAAGCTAAATAAAGTGAAAGTGACACATGCCAGACAAAAGAAAAAGGAAAAAAAAAACACTTTTAAAGTGAAAGAAAGAAAAAGTGACAGTCACAAAAGTGAACATGACACTTGTGAAAGCGAAGGTGTGCAAAAGTGACAGTTGAGAAAATTCACTCGAATGTTGACACAATTGCAACCAAGAGTGAGAAAGATTGTTAGATGATGTTGAACATTGAATGTTGACATGGATTGCATAGTGCATTGTCCCTATGGACTATGCAATCACTTTCAATTGTGACTACACAAGCACTGTAACTAAACATTGGACAGGCACTATTATTAGAGAATGCGCAAGCCTTAATATTAAGAACTCTGCGATGCCTCTCTTCAAGGATATTCATGTGACTACTATTGATGCAGGTTTGATGCACCTAGGTCAACAACAAAAGAATAGCTTAGATTGAGGCTCTTCAATAGCCCATTTTTTTTGGTATAGCTATCCTCGATGGGTTTAAAGGGTCCATTAGCAATGGATCCTTTCTTCTTGCGAAGGACTGAATTCAGGATGAACATAAAACTAACTCTAAACCTACATTATACTATGTTAAGTTATGATTAAATAATAAACTAATATACTACTATTAACTAAACTACAAAACATACAAATTAGTTCATCTTTTTTTTTTTAACCTAAACTGATTTAAGTAGATGGATGTAAATTTATATGCAATATATGAGAACAAATCTAATTTAAAAATTGCATTTAAAAAATAGAATTAGAAATAAAATACAAGGTTTATGTTACAATATCAAACTATTATACAACATATATAGAGTTATGTTACAACAAGTGAAAAAGACGATATCAAAATGAAACTAGTACATGATAGGGATGATTTGAAAATAAACTAAAAAATATATATATTCAAAAAGTATAAGATAAAATGCTATTTCTATAATGAAAATACCTATTAAATAATTCTCAATGTGAATAAAGAATGAAACAAGAATTTTAAACATACAAGTTACTTGCTTTCATTAATAAATATAGCACATCAAAGATTATTTAAATATTTCACATCCAGAATGTATATATGGTACGCTAGCTAATATATGTTATATGTATTACATGGCCAAGTAGAAAGGAGAGAAATTGTAATTGATTATTTGATAAATTCACAAGATTCTGTCTACAGGCTTATGGATACAACCAATAAACCATTAGAAATAATAAATGATATAACTCGCCAATTAGTCACAACACTGCATTAATTCAATCTGTTTATACAAGACATAGGTTAGATAAACTTGAACATTTGGGACCCAACCATAGATGCTTAAATCTTATTTCTGTCTATATGGATAAGAATCTTAGGACATAAATCACTGGATAATTTTATCAATTTGGTTTAAACAATAACCAGATTGAAATAACTCTTTGATTAACAAATAAATTCAATAATCAATAATCTTATGTTCAAGAGATCAAATCATTGAGTAGGGGAAATTTCTATATTCTAAAAACTCATAAATAAAAATATAGAGAAATAAATAAGATATAAGTGAGACTGTGAAACGTAGAGATGTAATCAATTAAATGAATCTAACCAAGTCAATTCACTGTATATAAAAATATTTCCACAATCATACATTTAACAACATTTCTTTGCCCAAAATTTCCCATTTCGGATCCCCTTTACAATGGAATCCATGAGTTTATATAACCAAAAAGGCCCTCAACCTTACAATAAAAAAGTAACTATAAAAATTCATTTGAGTCATTTAGTTACAAAAAATAAAAATAAATTTATCAAGTTCAGGCCCTCTCGGGCCACGAGCAAATCAACATAAGGCATATGAGATGCATAATCCCATACTGGGTTATGAGCGAACTCAAATTGGGTAGCAACATCTCAAACCATATTGTCCAAGAAAGTTACCTTGCCATCGTTGAAGATTTGTTGAGAAAAATATACTTAAAATTAGATAAGATAACGATAAGACTAAAATGGGATGCTACAAAATTTAAAATTCTGTAGTGACTTTTTTATTAAAATAACAAACTGAAAAAGATATATTACTTGCATATCATTTTTCAAACAAATTGATTATTTTATAGTACTAGGTACCTCTAACTTAGAGGATATGGTGACCTTTAGTTTTAGAGAATTTATCACAATATGTGTGTCCTTAGACCTAGTCCTACCTTCGACAAAAGACGATTTGTATTCACTCGAATTATCTTTTCTTTGAAATCCAGCCCTCAATTGTTCATTTTCATAAACTAATTGACTAATTTTATGTTCAAGATGAGGAACAATGAGAATATAATGTTGTTTCCATTACATGTTTGTAATCAAATCATCTAAATGAGGGTTTCCAGAGGAAGAATCACCACTATTGACAATATTATAATGACTTGGAGATAGATCAAGTGAGAATGTGACTTATTTCTTTTTAGAGAGGGCTCGAGACTCTTTTCCAATTCGATCAAAGGAATGGTTTCAAGAGGATATTTAAGACCAATTATTCGAGCCCTGACTATTTTTCTTTGAAAACATTTTATTTTCACCACGTCTTGCATTTGACCAGTTTCCTATTTATTTACAAACTGTAAAGGTTGTGCATCAGACTTCAGATATTCCACCATGGAATTGAAACCATGAGCTTTGGCTACATGCCTAGTAGCTTGGACGAAAGTCAATATTTTGGAAAATTTAATTTGGTTGTCCTTTAAAGAGGCTAACCCTGTCATTTCAGGAGATACCTCACATTCATCCTGCTGCAACTCCTCGACCATGGGTGGAGTTGTATCAATTGAAGAGGGGTTTGGAGGCATAGTGACAAAGGATTGAATTGGATTAAATGATGGTTTTTTTATAGCCATTACGAGCAAGAAACAAGTCTCAATGATCACCAACCCGAGCTAAGTAATAACTAACTAATATGTAAATTAACCCGTTGTCGATTCTAGAGACAACCTCAGATTTCTATGAGACTAGTGCCTAGAACATCTAGATCTTGGGTGTCTCTGATAGTTCTTCAAAGAATGGAGACATCACATATAACTTCCTTCTATACATATTCATATATCATAAACAACATTTGTTTGGTTCATTCATTAAAGAAAACATAACCCATATAGTTCTTGGTACATTATCATACACATGTAACGCCCAAAAACATTATAAATCATGAAGGCCAAGAAACTCAAGGATTTACAGTTTAAGTACTTTAGAAGAAGTATGAAAGAAGATAAAAGAGAAAGGATGACTCATCACATAGAGATTGTTGGGGAAATTATGTGTTATAATTCCAACATTAAATTATCAATGTGGGGTCATAATAATTTGTTGATGGTGCTAGACCTGCCAACATGTCAAGGGATCTCACCGGCAAGAAGTCCCAATTAGACCTCAGACCATTTGGTGTAGGAGTCCCATTAGTGGGTTGTATGGTAATGCCTTGACTGCAGTTTCACACAGAGGCAAGTAAAATGTCCCTTTTAGTAGCAAGGGTGTGACATATTCAGTAAGGCAAGGAAGGTGCATGAGAGGTTCTAACACACGGAGGGTGAGGTGAGTGAACCCCTTGGAAACCTGTGATAGCACGGAGTTAAGAAGGGAACACATGAGCAAAGATGCATCACAACATGGAAGGAAAGTTAGCTAACAATCCAAAGTGATGGTTAAACCAACAACACATTTCATAAATATTCACACATACATATATAGAAATAGATACACATGCATCCGTAAGCAAACAAATACATATATCATTTAGAGTACTCAAGATAGCTGAAATACAATACAACATATGCATGAAATGTGCTGGCTCTGTTATATTAAGAAGTGTAAGTTCCAATCATACAATACATCCATGTCCAACCACTAGTTCCAACAACGGAACGTTACAGCCACAATCGCCTGCTCCTCCAAAGAGATATACTAGCTCTATGCAGTGGAGAAGCTAAGGCTCTTTAAAATACTATCCAAGCTCTCTGTAAGATAGTCTTATTGGAAGCTTCGCTGACTAAAAGCCTCTATAATGAGTTATGAGAGACTATTTATAGCAGAGGGTGGGGTGGCCCTTGACATTCCCCTTTGCGACAATTCATCTACCCTCACGACTCTTCATCTACTCTATGACTGTTACATCCAACTGTTGACACTTGAACTTCCACTTGACAAGATGTTACATACAATCTGCACATGTACCCATGTGAGACAAAATGCCTTGAGAAAGCCATGCAATACATACTAACACTAGAACCGTTGTGGTGATACCAACTCTTTGACATCCTTGTGATGGTTGATGGTGGTGAATTGATGCCAAGCTTGGTCATCCGTGATGGTGTCTGTGAACTCAATGGTGACATCTTGCTGAAGCGAAATCTTGCCTCTATTACATCTGGGTACACTGATATGGCTCCTCTATCCAACTCCTTTGATAACATGTGCATGGTCATCCTGGGTGCGACCATACTGAAAACATGTTGATGCATAGTGTTTGCACTCATCTCCAAGCATGTGCTGGTAGCCATGTGCATCAACTTGTCAAAATACATGTTCAGCTCCAGTTGGACTTGCTTCTTGTCTTCGCCTTGGTGAGTGTGCCATAGGGGTGGGATTGCATGCATGGACACAATGACATGCATGTTGCTGAATTCTCTTGCATGCAATCAACAACACTCCTCACCTTTTCTTCTACGTACCAGCTGCTGGGATGGATCTATAACTTGTATGGGCATAGTTCCATTAGTCTGTGCATGTTGCGCCCCCTGCTGTACCTGTTCCTGCTACAACTCATTCCTCATCTGTGCAGCTCCAATTCTTCCTTGAGTTGTTGCTTCAGCACATGCAAATCCTTCTTTGTTTCGTTCTCTGCCTTCGTGCGATCTTCATGTCACGCTGTTACCTCATAGCCCGAGTCTCTAAAGGTGCTTTCATCACAAGTGGATCTTCTTGAGCTTGCAACTTTTTTTTGCCTCTATGTTGTCAACAACCTTCCTCTTGCATTCATTGCGTGCAGGTGTGATGCCTTCTGTTACTGTAATGTTGCTGCCATATTATGTTGATGTCCTTGTCTATGAACAACTTGATGTATTCATAGGTAGGTGAGCTCACAGACACTTGCATGGATGCAAACCCCGTTGGGATCTCAAACGATGTCCTTTGACTCTGCTCTCCTAGAGGCCATTGTACTTGTGCTGCGGAGAGGCAGAAAAACACCTGTCATGCCTGGAGACATAGCAACACTCATGGAAAGCAATATGTCAAATGAAAACCAAATCAATCTTGAGGAATGACTTGCAACATACCTGTGTGATTGATCATGAAGGTTACGCAATTTTTGCTGGGAGGTCAGGAGACTGAATGCCAAAACTGCGTAAGGCATAGTCCGGGTTGTTAGGAGGCTGATTGACTACTGGAACTGCATAATACATAGTCCAGCTTGGCCTGCTGAGGAATGAAACTACACAATGTGCAATTTCAGTTAGCAGTGACATGCAACCAGCAAACTGCATTGTGCAGTTTCTGGGGCTAGCAGGGTACTGCCTCCAAGAATTGTGCAATTTAAGTCTAGAGGTTAGTGTTGGGCCAGCCTTCACCAATTTCTAGAAGGAAGGCAAAAGCCTTTGCTTCTGGAAATGTGCACTACTAGTTGGGTAGGGCACGGTCTCGGCCAAGGCAGCCCAAACCGGCAGATGGGTGACTTAAAACATGAGAAGTCTGGATGCATGATGAGATGAGTGCAAAAAAGAGTGAATGATCATTCATGTAAACAACAAGTGCATGATTTAGAAAATGGGAAAGCATGCATGTGTGTGAAGTGAGTCGCTGCAACGACGACCGTCCGTGTAAAACAATGTCATGCATGTGACAACAGTGATATGCAAACAAAAATTGAAACGATGCTTGTACGAGCTAACATGCATCAAAATGACACCAAGCATTCACTGAAATCAAGCAGACAACACTCACATGAAGTGGAACACAAAAATAGATAGAAACACAATGCAAGACATGAAAATCAGTATTACCCCCAAAACAGCTGATCTAAATGTGCCGATGACTCCTAGATGCAATGTGGGATGTCAAAGCTGCAAGGTCGATGTGATGAATGAATTTTGTAGCATCTAGTTGATGAGTTTTGATAAAATCGAGGTTGTGACGTGCATGCCACAAATCTAGGAAAATTAACACTTGGCAGGAGGTTTCTGAAATGATCCTTGCATGTAACCTCCAGTTGCTCAAAATAGAGCCCTGAATCAAGGGATGCCTTTGCATGCTACCTTGGGAGAAGCAGTCCATGCATGCAAATTAGTTTTCCTTGGTCCCAGAGAGAACCAGTCAACCTAAAGGCACATGCAGTAGCCTGCTTGACTGATGGGAAAATTTGCACATTTCTGGGAGGGAGCTAGGCTAGTTGGCCAGAGGGATTGCACAATTTCTAGGTTGAGCAGCTGACTGCTACCCAAAATTGCGCAATTTCTTGGCTGAGCAGTCCCACTGGGACAGATTGCACAGTTTTTCCAATGAAGCTTGACAGGCAGAATTGCACAATTCTTGAGCCCATCAGGCTGCTAGTTAGGATTGTGAAATTTATAGAGGGAAGGCTGGTTCCCCTCCATAATTCCACAATTTCTTGAGGAAGATGATCAACCTACAATTGGACCAAGTCTAGAGAAACAACCTGTGAGGGGGATGCAACAAGCTATCATGCATAGGCTAATAATCTACTAGAAAACCACTGAAGCTTGTGTTCTTGATAGTGAAATATAGGCTGTTAAGGATGGTTGGTAGGGAGGCTCCAAAACAAAGCTAAGGTAAAATTTGGAGGGTGGTTGTAGCCACTACAACACTTGGCGACACACTGGTAGAACTCTAGCTCTCTGAATGGACCTTGTTCGTTAAAAGCAAGTCTAACACCTTTATAAGTATTGTTCAATTCTCTATTCATCTTGGTTTCCACACTTGCTTGATTGTAAGATGTAGCATCTGCTAAGCCCTTGGTCGGTCGAAACACATTCCAAGCCAAGCCAACACAGTTGTTTCGATTGGGGATGGGAGGTATATTGGTGCATAAGCAATATATTCATCAGAGTTTTAGTTTCATTTATGATGTTGCTCTGCTGCCAGCAGGCCTAGACAATACCCGGACGGAGTCATGTAGGAACACAAGCATCACTCCACTGCCAGCGAGCTTGGTCCGTACCCCGGTGGATTTACTTGCATCACCTCTCTATGTAGGAAGGCTTTCTCTTCTTTCACCTTGTTCATTTTTCATTTTTTTGATTTTTTTACATTTTCACTTTTTCATTTTTCATTTTTTGTAACTGTGCATAACACTTATTCATTCCATAGGCGGAAGAGGGATCCCAAATTATTGAGAGAAGAAGAGGTTGTTCCTTTAGAGAAGTAGTTTGTATATACCTATGACGTACTTGTTAAGGTCTTCCCCCTCACCTTACTCTACTTGACTGAGCTGAAAAGGATTAACCCAAAAACAATTGACTAGAGTAGGTGATACTAGTTCGCGCGCAAGCGTTGTGTTTTCACCAAGCTTCACTTCGAAGGGTACATATTTTCCATTGATGTATCATGGACTGAAGACAAAAAGTTCTTACATAAGTGAGCGAATGACGAATACCCAAATTTTGATAGCTATACAAGTCCTCTTGTACTTTACCCAGCTTGTTTCAAGAGTTGCACATGGTCCATGCGAAACTAACCTATGGAAAATAACAAGAAAACAAACAAAAAAGCAAAGAAAGAAGTAGAAACAAATGGGAAAGCAAAGTGAGTAAGAAAACAAACAAGTAAGAGAACAAATGCACAAATAAAGAAGCAAACATGCATGAAAGAAAACAACTCAAAAGAAAACACTATTCCTACTTCTAAGCTAATAGTGCATGGGCCTAATCATGTGAAGTGATATTTCCAATGCGGCCACTGGCGCATTGGTCGACCCATGTTGGTGAAGGTATAGTTCGCGAACAAGACAATTATACCAACTAGAAAAAAAGAAAGATATAACAGTGAAGACAAACACACTCCAAGCTTACAAGCATCCACAAAACAAAAATGAGTGAAAGCACATGACATGCACTTTGTGGACTTGCCATGGTGCTATGCTACACTACGTGCAGATGTCGAGTGTATGCATTCTCTTGATTGTGACATGCAAGCAAATGTGAGAAAGTTAGACCACTTACATTGCACAAGTGTGCTTGCTGTGTAAGATTCCTCCAATGCATGAGTGATGGGATCGTATAGTTCGAGTGGAGGAAGTGAAATCTGAGTGTTTCGTTGATCTTCAATGAAAAGCAGAGAGTGATGAGGAGCCTTACATGTTTCAACAATTTCTTGATTGGAAGTGAAACCAATCTTAGGACAGCGAGGGCCTGACATAACCATCAGCTCGGGCTGAAGTGCCTCGATAGTCTGGGGGGTTTCGACTTCATCGATAGATAGATCATCGTAGACCAGTGTCTTAGAAAGATTAACAATGATTAAATCAACATTGTGATTGAATGAAGACGGAGAGACATCACAACAACCAAGATCACAAAATTCAGGATGTTTTTCGGTATCCTCATGATTTGATGAATTGGGCAGAGGGGTAGATGAGAAGCAAGGATGTTCACCCTCTGTGTTTTTATAAATGGTAGATGACAGATTGGACGGATTTTCGGAGGAAGATGTGTCCTCTCCGAAATGTAATGACAGACTGACATCTGACGTGTCCTGTGAATGATTGGAAGTAGAAGCATTTGGAAATGAGTTGTCACAGGGGAAATCAACAGTGGTAGAATCACAAGGGATGTCAAGATAAAGCAGATGAGGTGCGGTTGGAAGGGAGTCATCCTTCACCATAGGTTCTTCTTTAGATTCCCGCACACACTCATCATGAATGATGGCATAGGTTGGCTGCGTAACACCAACTTCGTCGACAACTTGATCCCCGTTCAAAACAGGTGAGGAGTTTGGAATGGAAGAACACAAGACAATACAATATGGAGGATCAATAGAACGTGGAGATGGAGGTTGAGGGAATAAATCCACGTGAAGACCAATAGGCTTGCAAGCCACATCTACGCAGATATCAAGAGTAGGTGGGGTGGGAGGATGTGACAATTCAACAGATGTGTGTGCATAATCTCCCATGTCACTCTACGATGGTGGAGTTGTTTGATGAGGTGAAATGGATAGTCACTTGTGATAGCAACTGTGCCCAGTTGTGATTGCGCAGCTCCATCACCGAAATGTGCTGAGTGAGGTTCAGATGATTTCAAGGATTGTAGATTTTTGGATATGTAAAGAAGATACTCAAATATCCCATCGATAAATTCCCAATAAATTTCACCTTTATGGAATCGATATGCAATATTACAAAATCGTGTGTAAAACTGTTCAACAGATTCATTGGGTGCTTTTCATAATTTCAGAATTGCTTGATTGAGTGCTTTACGGTTAAAGTGATTGAAAGCATAGTCTATCTCTGCGACCAGATGAGCAAGAGAATGAATATATTTTTCACGCAGTATGGCACACTAGTGCATTGGGTGCCCTCGAAGCGTGTAGATGAACAATGCGCAGGTCATGTATTCTTCAAAGATTCCATATCTTTCGCATGAGCCTACAACGTTGAACACGTGCATAACTAAGGATACATGTATGTTTTATGTGACAAGTTATCCGAGAGCTTTTCTGAGATAATGAAGTCATTTTCATAAGACATACACTCTGGAACAACAACTCTATAGTTAGTCATGATAGATATGTAGAGATTCAAATTAGATGTGAGGACTTAGATTGTCATGTGACCCTCCTTCTAGAACCAAAATTTTGATTGTGCTGGACCCGCCAACATGTCAGGGGATCTCCCCTGTAAGAAGTCCCAATTAGACCTCAGACTATTTGGTGTAGGATTTCCAACAGTGGGCCGTACAGTAATGCCTTGACGCGATTTCGCACAGAGGCAAGTAAGATGTCCCTGTTGGTAGCAAGGGTGTGACATATGCCGTAAGGCAAGGAAGGTGCATGAGAGGTTCTAACACATGGAGGGTGAGGTGAGTGCGCCCCTTGGAAACTTGTGATAGCATAGAGTTAAGAAGGGAACACACAAGCAAAGATGCATCACAACATGGAAGGAAAGTTAGCTTGCAATCCAAAGTGATGGTTAAACCAACAACACATTTCAGAAATATTCATACATACATATACAAAAATAGCTACACATTCATGCATAAGCAAACAGATACATATATCATTTAGAGTACTCAAGATAGCTGAAATACAATACAACATATGCATGACATGTGCTGGCTCTGTTATATTAAGAAGTGTAATTTCCAATCATATAATACATCCATGTCCAACCACTAGTTTCGATAGCGGAACATTACAACCAAAACTGCCTGCTCCTTAAAAGAGGTATACTAGCTCTACGAAGTGGAGAAGCCAAGGCTCGTTACAATACTATCCAAGTTCTCTCTAAGATAGTCTTATTGGAAGCTTGGCTGACAAAAATTCTCTATAATGAGTTATGAGGGACTATTTATAGCAAAGGGTGGGGTGGCCCTTGACATTCCCCTTTGTGACAATTCATTTACCCTCATGACTCTTCATCTACTTTATGACTGTTTCATCCAACTATCAACACTTGAACTTCCACTTGACAAGACATTACCTACAATATGCACATGTACCCATGTGAGACAAAATGTCTTGAGAAAGCCATGCAAGACATCACTAACACTCGGAATGTTGTGGTGAGACCAACTCTTTGACATCCTTGTGATGGTTGATGGTGGTGCATTGATGCCAAGCTTGGTCATCCGTGATGGTGTTCGTGTTCTCAATGGTGACATCTTGCTGAATCGAGCTCTTGCCTCCATTGCATCCAGGTACATTGATATGGCTCCTCCATCCAACTCATCTGATAGCATGCACATGGTCATCCTAGGTGCGACCGTACCGATAAAATGTTGATGCATAGTGTGTGCGCTGATCTCAAAGCATGTGCTGGTGGCCATGTGCATCAACTTGTCAAAATACATGTTCAGGTCTAGTTGAACTTGCTTCTTGTCTTCACCTCGATGAGTCTGCCAAATGGGTGGGATTTCATGCGTGCGCACAATGAAATGAATGCTTTTGAATTCCCTTGCATGTGATCAACAACACTGCTCAGCTTGTCTACTCAGTGCCAGCTGCTGGGATGGATCTTTAACTTGTACGAACGTAGTTCCATCAATCTGTGCATGTTGTGCCCCCTTCTGTACCTGCTCCTGCTACAACTCATTCTCTCATATGTGCAGCTCCTATTCTTCCTTGAGTTGCTACTTCAACACATGAAGTTGCTTCTCTGTTTTGTTCTCCACCTTTGCGAGATATTCATGTCACGCCATCACGTCATCGCCTGAGTCTCCAAATTTTCTTTCATCACAAGTGGATCTGCTTGAGCTTGCAAATTTCTTCCACCTTTGTTTTGTCAACAACCTTCCTCTTGCATTCATTACGTGCATGTGTACTGCCTTCTGCTACTGATGATGGTGTTGCTTGCTGTAATGCTACTACCATATTATCTTGATGTCCTTTTCTATTAACAACTTGATGTATTCATAGGTAGGTGAGCTCATAGACACTTGCTTGGCTGCAAACCCCATTGGGCTCTCAATGGTGTCCTTTGACTTTGCTCTCCTGAAGGCAATTATACTTGTGCTGCTAAGAGATAGATGAACACTTGTGATTCTTGGAGACATAACAACACTCATGGCAAGCAATCTATCAGGTGAAAACCAAAACAAACTTGAGGACTGACTTGCAAAATATCTGTGTGATTGATTGTGAAGGTTGCACAATTTCCGTCGGAAGGTTGGGAGACTGACTGCCAAAACTGTGCAAGGCATAGTTCGAGCTATCAGGAGGATGATTGACTATTGGAACTGTGCAATGCATAATCCAGCCTGGTCTACTGAGGACTGAAATTGCGCAATGCGCAATTTCGGTCAACATTGACATGCAACTAGCAAACTGCATTGCACATTTTTTGGGCCCAGAAGGACACTGCCTCCAATAGTTTCACAATGCAAGTCTGGAGGTTAGTGTTGGGCCAAACTTGTGCAATTTCTAGAGGGAAGGCAGAGCCTTCTCTTCTGGAAATGCACAGTGATAGCTGAGCAGGGCACGGTTTGGGCCAAGGCAACCTAAACCAGCCGGCGGGTGACTGAAAACATGAGAAGTCTGGAAGCATTGTGAGATGAGTGAAAACAAGAGTGAATGATCATTCATGCAAAAAACAAGTTCAGGATTCAGAAAATGGGAAACCATGCATGTGTGTGAAGTGAGTTGCTGCAATGGCGATCGTCCGTGCAAAACAGTGTCATGCATATGATAATAGTGAGATGCGAATGAAAACTGAAATGATGCTTCTATAAGATAACATACATCAAAATGACAACAAATGCTCATTGAAATCAAGTAGACAAAACTCAAACGAAGTGAAACATAAAAAGCGACAGAAATAAAATGAAAGACATGAAAAGCGGCCTTAGCCCCAAAATAGCTGAGTTGAATGTGCCGACAACTCCTAGATGCAATGTGGAATGTCAAAGCTACAAGGTCAATGTGAGGAATGAGCTCTGCAACATTCGGTTGATGCGTTTCGATAAAATAGAGGTTGTGATGCGCATGCCACAAATCTAGGAAAAGCAACACTTGGCAGGAGGTTTCTGAAATGATCCTTGCATGTAACCTCCAGTTGCTCAAAATAGATCACTGAATCAATGGATGCCTTTGCATGCTACGTTGGGAGAAGTGCTCCATGCATGCAAATTAGTTTTGGTCGGTCATGGAGGGAACCAGTTAACCTGAAGGCACATGCAACAACCTGCTTGACTAATGGGAAAATTTACGCATTTCTAGGGGGTAGTTGGGCTGGTTTCCCAGAGGGATTGCGTAATTTTTGGGCTGAGCAACTAACTGCTTCCTAGAATTGCACAATTTTTGGGTTGAGAAGTCATGCTGGGACAGATTGCACAGTTTTCCCAGTGAAGATTGACAGGTAGAATTGCACAATTCTAGAGCCCAATAGGCTGCTGGTTAGGATTGCACAATTTCTAGAGGGAAGGGTGGTTCCCCTCCAGAATTGTGTAATTTCTTAAGGAAGTTGCTCAGCTTGCAGCTGTACCAAGTCCAGAGAAACAACCTGTGAGGGGGATGCAACAAGCTATCATGCAGAGGCTGGAAATCTGCTAGAAAACCACTAAAGCTCGTGTACTTGACAATGAAATACATGCTGCTAAGGATGGTTGGTAGGGAGGCTCCAAAATGAAGCTAAGGAAAAATTTGGAGGGTGGTTGTAGCTGCTACAACAGACTTAGAGGCACAAGAGCAACTAACGCAGGATCATAGGGTCTAATCTAAACTAACATCATGAAATATGCAATCTATTCCTAAATTAAGCACATAATACAAATCACTAAGTAATTTTAATCTCAATATAAGTAAAGTAAATCAATCAAACTTAATCTTAATGCAAGTAAAACATAACTTCAATTCAAATAATGAACTTTAGAAATCTGAAATCAAACAAGACTAATTACCATTCAATATCAAGCTTATGCTATTTTAAATCTTAAACCGGTTATGTGGGGCATAAACGCATAAGCGAGAGTCATCATTTTTTTCGTCATTTTCCTTACAGTACTGCGTAGAGAAAGGGGATGATTATTTGCTCCAGTTACTCTTCCTGCTGTGGTTCCGATTTATAATAGATACGAGAAGGAGGATCTGAAAGACCTACTCCTACTGTAGATTGTGGACTCGGGTCAAACTCCATCCAAGGCCTTACCAATCTGATATTTGACGAAGTTCAAAACTAATTCTAATCCAAGAGATTCTAAACTAAAGAAAATAGAAAATCCAACAAAAGAAAATCTAATCACTAAGTCTAAGTACCGGGTTGAAATCCAACAAGAATTCAAAATAACCTCTAACATCACTCTAATATTGTTTCAAAAGAAACTAAGTAAATCAAGTTTCTAATTAACATGCTTTCAGAAAAAAGACTGCAAAATAAGAAATTATTGTATCCATAGATTATATTAATCAAATTCAAGAAATCATTCAAACATAAGTGCATTAACCAACAATTCTATCAATAACTAATTACAATTATAATGCATCTCAAAGCAAAACTACAACTTCAAACATTGATTTAATGGTCTTGTTGCATTGCTTTCAAATACTTGATTGCCAAAACACAATGTTACAATAAATTATAGTGAATCAGTAAGGTACAAAATCGATTTCAATTCATATTTAAAAGAAATAGAGTTATCAATCTCTTGTTTATCCAATTAAGAATCACCTTTGAGTATTCCAATCATAAACCTGCAACAAAGGATTATTCATGCAATAAAATCATTGATCAACACCATTAATTAGCTTATAACGAGTTGAAGATGATATGTCTATTTAATTTCAAGAAAAACAAATTTCATTCTTCAGTAAAAAATCGAAATTATGAGATCTAATTAACAAATGATTTGAAAATAAAATCCCTACACCTAGATCTAAATCAAACATGCTACCTATATCATGTGATGTTTACAAAACTTGCTTCCAGGCGGTAGTGAGCTCTTTCCACTCTCGGAGCAAGTTTAAATTAACGCAATACTCTTTTAAAAATACAAAACACATTAATACTTACAACAAATTGAGTGCAGAATCAGAATTGTATTAAAGTTCAAAATATAAATTCATATGCATAAATCCTCACTAGTCCTTCTGAGGCAAAGCCAAAAACGTATTACAAAATTCCTTTATTCTGTTCTATCCTGTTAGGATATTCTGACACATAGGAAATAGTTAAGTATAACTTGGTCTAGTGTAGAGTTAGGTAAAGTGTGTTTCTTTAATATGTACTTTTGTAACTTACAATCTGATGGTCACGATATGTTCTAGACATGAAGTGATCCGACAATTCATTCTCTCCTCGGTATTACCGACGCTTGATCCGTGGCTTAACACCCAATTGGTCCATGATCTCTATTTAAAGAGCATGGAGGACCATTTGTATGGTAACCATTCATGAGAGAAGCTTATGAAAATTTTCATTCTTTTATTAATAAAATACTTGAATTGGTCGCGTTGGCTCAGGTCGTGGACTGTTTCCCTCTTTGAGGGTTTTAACCACGTCAAGAATACTGGTGTATTGATTTGTTATTTGTTTGTGAGCGTTTTCCTTTGGTGTTATGTCTGAGGAACTTACCTTGTAAATTCCTACATGGTATCACAGCTATTTGAGGGCCGCATCCATTGGTGATCCAAATCTAAAGCCAATACAACTGCATCTGACTTTCATTTCCTAGATCTACAGTTTCTGACTGCTTTCTGGATGAGAGGAATACTCTATTGTGTTAGGAGCATCTGTTCTAGTGAGGAACCCCTTTCATTTCATGCGAAAAGGTTTCTGGTAGCCCTAGCTATGTCATTTTTAAGCTCTGGAGGTATACAGTCTTTATTTGTAGTTCTAGCTATTCATCTCTCTACTTATTTGGGTTTATTTAGCTCTTTGTTTTTTATTACTGGATCTATACCTTTCATTTCTGCATATGCTCTTTTCCTTGCAACTCTGTGCGATCTGGGAAAATTAGAAACAGAAAGGAAGTATTTTTCTCATGCGTATGCTCTTTTCTGCTACGCTTTAGTGTGATCTCGGAAAATCAGAAACATTGAGGAAAATATTTCGTTTCCGACTAAAGCTAACTTCAAGCCGTAAGGTTTGTTTTTTTTGTATGTCCGTGTTGGGTTTTGTGGGTTTTGTTTTGTAGGAAAAAAATATCCTTTTCAGGTAAGCATGCAGCCCAAAGCTTCAGTGACTAAAAAAAAGGAACCCCCCTTCCTCTTTTCCAAAAACTACTAACCTTAAACTAGCTCACTTGGTCCAAAGTTACTTTATGAGAATAGAGATCTTGAGTTCAAGTCTTTCTTTTTGTTGAGTAACTTTTTCAAAAAGCACATGTAACTTATGTTTTAAAGTTACTTTATGTAAACGTGTTCTCACCCATTATAAAAAGTGAGTCACTTATAATTGTAAAGTCTCTTTATCTTTTATTTAAGTTACAATTTAGTGGGTAGCTCATAAAGTACCATTGTAAAAGTGACTTTCACTTATTTATAAAAGTGAGTCACATAAAATCTTTTTGTTAGTGAGCTAGATAGATTAAGTTCATTTCTGCACATTAACGCACTTTGTTGACATCTTCAACAAATTTTCTTCAAAAAGCCATAACTTCTTCATCGGGAGCTGTTTTCAGAGACATTTTTTTGAATCAGCCTAATTTTTTGAGATATTTCCATTGGAACACTTAGTTTCAGTATCTATAGCTTCAATTTTTGTTAAAAAGGAAAGTCCATGCCAAATTATTCTTGACAGCACCAACTACTTCCAATGGTGGTCCTAAATTGTGGATTTATTTAGAAGTAAAGGTCTTTACGGAATAGCCTCAGGCCAAGAAATCAAATCTCAAGGTGAAGATAAGGCAGCCAAATGGGAAAATAGGCAATATCAAGCATGTGGGTTGATAGGGATGTCTATTTCTTTAGACCTTAGATTCCATATCGCAGAACTTGATACTCCTAATGAAGCAATGAAACAACTCACTAAAGTTTTTCAAATTAAAAATGAAATTAGAGCCCATCAACTCGAAAATGAGTTGCTTATATTGGACCCCAATAATTTTTCTTCCATTGAAGATTTTTTGTCCAAGTATAAGACCCTTAGTCTTCTCTTGGAAGCTTTTAAGGTTAAGAAAGAAGATGGTAGCCTCATCTATTCCATTCTTAGTAAGTTGGGACCAGCCTACTCTGTGTTTGTTTCCACCTTCCATTCTACTAGAGATGCCTTTATTTCTCAAGGACAAGACTACACGTCCCCCTCTTTTTATGCCTTTTGTGATTCTTTAATAAGAGAACAAGAAAAGCTCTTATATCTTGGTCTTCTTAATCTTGGAAACTCTTCTACGAAAGCCTTAGCTGCCCAATAATAACCAAATTCAAAGAATCCCAAGAAGCAGTATCCTAAAAAGAATGGTCCTAAACCAAACAAGGGTCCTAAGCAATTTCAGTCTCAAAATGAAAAATAATTTCAACAAAATGATAAGGAAAATAAAAACAAAGGGAAGAAGACTGATAGACATTGCCAATTTTGTAATCGAGATGGCCACTTAGAATCCAAATGCTTTAAGAAGATGGAAGCCTTGGAAGCATAAATGAAGAAGCATAACATCCATTTGGAGCACTCTTCAACTTCAACTTCATCTTTAGGAATAGCACTTTCTGCATGTGGTTGTCAAGCATCTCGGTCTGGTTATGCACTAAATGCATCTTCTTCTTCTCATTCTCATGAGTGGCTCATTGATTCTGGAGCTTATTATCACATGGACACAAACAAAGCCATGTTTTCTTCTTTAAATGATTGTAACACCAAAAATATATATGATGGTGATGATAGATCTCTTAGTGTTGTAGGGTCTGGAACTGTTCATCTAGACAATGGTCAATTTAATGATGTATTATGTGTTCCAACCTTATCCTGCAACCTTCTATCTGTATATTAGATAACTAATTCAGGTGAAGGTAAAATCGTTGAATTTTCACCTCACGATGTTGTAATTAAGGACCTAAGAGATCCTAGACAGATTTTAGCTACTGGCATTGCTGATGATTCTACAAGGTTGTATAAGTTTAACAACTTTGGGTCATCAAATCTTCCCTCAGTATTTGTTGCTCATAATGATGAAGCGAGCAAACTTTGGCATGAGCGATTTGGTCACTTAAACTATCGCTCCCTTCAAAATCTATGTAAAGAAAATATGGTGACAGGTCTAACAATGGTATCTTGCAGAGATGGTGTTTGTTCTAGATGTGTACTCGGAAAACATCATCAGGATAGTTTTGAAAAACGTACCTCTTGGCACGCCTCAGCCCCTTTACAACTTTTGCATAGTGATTTATGTGGTCCACTTCTAGTTGTTTCATTCTCTGGCTACAAGTATTTCTTAACTTTCATTGATGATTTCTCTAGACGCACTTGGGTATACTTCTTAAAACTCAAGAGTGAAGTATTTAACATGTTCTTTGCCTTCAAGGCCTTTGTTGAAAAACAATCTGGACATCAAATTCTTAAGCTAAGATCTGATAATGGCGGAGAATATGTTAACAAAAAATTCATCAACTTTTTCACTGAAAATGGAATTCAAATGCAACATACTGTTCCATATACTCCACAACAAAATGGTGTAGCTAAAAGGAAGAATTGAACCTTAAAGGGAATTGCTAATTGTATGCTTCAATTTAAAGGACTTAGTCTTAATTTTTGGGTAGAAGCAATTAACTGTGCAAATTACATAGTAAATCGCACTCCTACTAAGGTTTTAAAGAATATCTCTCCAGAAGAAGCATGGAGCTCAATTTAACCAGATGTAAGTCACTTTCGTGTTTTTGAAAGTGAAGCATGGTCCCATATTCCAGATGAGAAACATAAATCTTTAGAATCTAAGAGTGAAAAATGTATTTTTGTTGGATATTCTAAAGATGTCAAAGGATATAGACTTATTCCACGTAAGTCTAAAAATGTTATCATTAGAAGAGATGTAAAGTTTACTGAAAATATATCGGCCTACGAGCCTAGTTCGATGGATGTGCCACCTCTCTCTATCCCTTCTACTTCTGAAAAGGTTTCTTCTCCAGATGATGACAACGAGGATGAAAATCCCTCCCCCCACCTTCTTAGGATCCTCCTTCATCTCCTCATCTTCCAAAATGGGTCCATGTTACTTGGGATGCAGCAAGTTCTCTAGCAGGTGATCCTACAGATTAGCGACATACACATTCTCAGTTCGATAGAGCCTCTTCTTTACTGGCTCAAGCTTCAGTGAATTATGATCCTCACACCTTTGCAGAAGCTTCAATCCATCTAGATTGGGATGTAGCTATGAATGAAGAATATCGTTCATTATTGGCAAATGATACGTGGGATCTTGTTCCTCTTCCAAAGGGACGAAAAATTGTTAGATGCAAATGGGTTTACAGAACCAAGTATGGACCAGATGGAAAAGTTGATAAACATGAAGCTCGTCTTGTTGCTAAGCATTTCTCACAAGTTGAAGCCATTGATTATATTGAAACCTTCTCCCCTGTTGCCAAAATGAACACTATCCTCCTTGTTCTTTCCCCTGTTGCCTCTTTCAAATGGGAAGTCCATCAGATGGATGTTAAATCTACCTTCTTGCATGGGTACTTGCATGAAGAAATCTATATGGAACAACCTACTCGCTTTATACAAACAAACCCCAGCCTTGTATGTCGGCTTAAGAAATCCTTTTATGGTCTCAAGAAAGCCCTTGGGGCTTGGTATGCCAAAATGGATAGCCTTCTTTTAGAAACCTGCTTTTCTAGGTGTCATTCTGACAATACTGTCTACACCAAGAAAGTGGACAAGTCTCTTATCATTCTTGTTCTTTATGTTGATGATCTTATCCTTACTGGTAGTGATCCCAACCTTATAAACCATGTGAAGTCCAACCTTAAAAAGAAGTTTGAAATGACAGACTTAGGACACTTGCATTATTTTCTTGGTCTTCAAGTCTTGTAATCCAAGGAAGGTATTTCCCTCTCCCAGTCGAAGTATGACTGTGATATTCTACACCATTTTCACATGGAATACTATAATCCAGCCCCTTCTCCCCTTCAGTATGGAGCCAAACTTTCAGTC
The DNA here is from genome assembly GCA_031772625.1 of Pinus tabuliformis. Lineage (NCBI taxonomy): Eukaryota > Viridiplantae > Streptophyta > Pinopsida > Pinales > Pinaceae > Pinus > Pinus tabuliformis. The sequence goes on from CM062820.1 coordinate 173,388,065, forward strand.
ACTTGTACTTCCCTTGAAGTTGATGCTACCTTATACCGTCAAATTGTAGGAAAACTTTTGTATCTGACCCATACTTGTCCTGAACTTTCCTTTGTTGTTGGCATTATTGCTTGGTTTATGCAAAACCCACATGAAATTCATTGGAAAGCATCTGAAAGAATAATTCGTTATGTTTGAGGTACAGTTTAGTTTGGGATTCATTACAGTGCAGAAGCATCTCCTCGATTGGTTGGTTTCACTAATTCTAATTGGGCTGGTGACCCTGATGATCGGATGTCTACTGCAGGTTATGTGTTCACTCTTGGTTCAGGACCTATTACATGGGATTGCAATAAACAAAGTGCCATTTCTCTTTCTTCAGCAAAAGCAGAGTATCATGGTGTCGTAGAAGCTAGTAAGGAAGCACTGTGGCTTCGTCAGATCCTGTCAGAGTTTGGCTTTTAGCAGAAGCATCCGACTACACTTTGGTGTGATAATCAAGGTTCCATTCAACTATGCAAAGATCCAATCCAACATCAACCCAAAAAACACATTGAACTGCACATGCACTTCATCAAAAAGCTCATTCCTGACCATGTTCTTGAAGTGCAATATTGTTCAACATATGATCAAGTTGCAGATATCTTACAAAGGCTCTCACATAGGTGAATTTTACTAAACTTCGATTTATGGTTGGAGTTCAAGAAGTTGTCACTAAGGGGGGATAGGCTTTAATTCCTCCTTCCTTCTCCTATTGTGTCATATTTGTACATCCTTCAATCCTATCCCAATTTGTTCTTAAGGGGGGATGTTAGGATATTTCGACACATAGGAAATAGTTAAGTATAACTTTGTCTAGTATAGAGTTAGGTAAAGTGTGTTTCTTTACCATGTAATTTTGAAACTTACAATTCAATGGTCACGATATGTTCTAGACATGAAGTGATCTGATGGTTCATTCTCTGCTCAGTATTACCGACACTTGATCTGTGGCTTAACACCTGATTGGTCCATGACCTCTATTTAAAGAACATGGAGGGTCATTTGTAGGGTAACCGTTCATGAGAGAATATTATGTAAATTTTGATTCTTTTATTAATAAATTGCCTGAAGTGGCCGCATTGGCTCAGGCCGTGGACTGTTTCCTTCTCTGAGGGTTTTAACCACGTCAAGAATACTGGTGTATTAATCTGTGATCTGTTTGTAAGCGTTACCCTTTAGTGTTCTGTCTAAGGAACTTACCCTATAAATTCCTGCATATCCTCCCCCCTTCTACAGGCCATGGATAAGCCATTTATAAAATTTACAAGGCGAATATGTCATTCTCCTTAATTCCGGAAATTGCATATTTTTAACAAATTGGCCTCAAAGATATTGGAATATCTCCCTAACCATGGCGAATTTTGGAAAAAAGTTTGGAGGGAACTTAATTTGTCATATTTAAAAGAAAAGCCTCTCTTAAATTGTCTCATTCAACTCCATATCCTCGTAAAGCGTGCCTAAAGTTGGCTGTTTGGCTCTTTTTGCAAGATTCTAGAATTCTAGAAAAATAATGTTTTATTATGAAACTGCCTTAAAGACCCATGTGTAAATTTTTAACCAAAGAGAATCTTGAGAAATGGCTTTTGTTATAGATAATTTGTTATATTTAAAAAAATTCATTTTCTCATATTTTCCAGATTCACCTCTAGTTGCACGCAAATCGAGGTCAAAAATGGAAGTTTGAAAACTGTGCGGATTTTGAGAAGATTTATTGATTTTCTTCTAGAGACCCATATGTGTGACTTAGGTGCAATCCAACTCATGGGAAGGTGTTAGAACTTCATTTTGGACAATAACCTTTCTCAGTTTTCCCCGGAAGCGTGCCGAGATGTCGAAGCTCCAAATTAGATATTTTCACCTATAGCCTTGTGAAGAAATTTGGCAATGGAACCTTGCGGCAAATGGGCTTAGCAAAAAATTTCATTAGTAAATGATGACTAAATCATATAAAAGCTAAGAAACTAATGATATTGAACCATGAAGTGTAGGATATGAATTGACAATAAGTGATGGAATTATGGTGTGAAATGAGTGTAAAAGTGTCGGAATATGGGTTATGAATAATGGTTTTGTATGATGAAAAAATGGGCATATTCGAGGCTCAACATCCCCCCATGCTTGAGGGTTTGCATGTCCTCATGCAAACAAATTTGTTTCTCATTGAAAGATTCTTAACATTGTTTTGTAGATGTTGGTTCTTGTGGGACAACATTGCTTGAATATTTGGAAGTGTTGGTTCTTGTGGAGCAACACTACTTGAATACTTGGAGGTGCTAGTTCTTGTGGGGCAACACTCTTCATATTAACATATCATACTAATTTTAGAGCAATAGAAATTGAGGACAAGAAATGAATGGATGAGGGAGAGATGATGAATGAAATGAGGTGGTGATGGAGATGGTGAATGGGTGCCTGCATACTCTGTCTTCGTAAGACCAATGTCTATAGGTGGTTTCCTTTATAATCTCATGTAAATAATGACTTCATCTTGTGAATGGAATGCTTGGAGAAGACACTATAGACACTACCTCTATTAATGCACTATAAGGCTTCACTTTTACATGGTCTTGTAATCAGAGTATATGCATAATGAATGGAAGGAAGTAGTTCTAAGGATAATGAAAGATGAAATGTGTGAAATGAGAAGTGGTGAATAACTAAGATTATTTAACCTTTTAATGAATTAGAGAATCATAAGCCAAATTTACCTCAAGTTTTACCTTTGTTGTTGATGTGCTCGGTGCTAAAAATGAAGTAGAGGATGAACTGGATGGAGTTGACGTGACTACTGATCTGATCTACTGAAGAAGGTTGAAGGATGAAATGAAGTGCCGAAGGATGAACTGAAGGTCCCCTTCTCCCCCATGCCTGGGGAGTTGTATGTCCCCAAACAACTGAGGAAAGGTAGCTACTGCTGCAAATGACAATGGGAATGCTGATACAAAAATCCAAATTGCTGCAAACCTGTGTTGAGATCTCAAAACCATATAGCCTTCAACTGCTACACACCCATGTGAAATCTTTCATATGTGAATAAATGGTATCTATGTCGAACATAAGCAATATTAACTGGATTACCGACCATTGAGGAAGTCATTCACCAATGCGATATATCTCACCTTTGATGTCAATGGGAATCAAGGCACTAGGTACATTCTACTAGCCAAGAATGAATTTGTCGAAGTTGAATGGACTACATAATTCATCCACCAAGAAACATTGATGAGTTTCCTTATTAGATGACAATGATACCTGCCATTAAGGCATTCAAAGCTTCTAAGTACCTTATCTAACCCTAACCTTGGTCCCAAATAATTTACAGATGTGGATGAGGCAAGGCTTGTTGGCAGGTGGGCCTTAAGGGATCCCACATCAACCAACATGAGTACAAGACATAATGACTTGAAAGATACATGATTTGAAGAACTCATACAAATTTACAAACTCCATTGGGAACTTTTCTCGCCAGTTTTCAAGCAAAGTCCCTGTCCAGTTGCGCTAGACAAACTGATTTTCACACTTATTTTTCTCTTTACTATTTTCATTTATTTACTAACTTTCCTACTATACTGAAGAAAATGTGTCCTCCTTCAAGTGAAAGAGAACTTCCAATGAAGCCATGTACAGATCAGGTTCAAAGATATATTCATGCTCACATTTAACATATAAAATTTAGAATATACACGAGCATGAAAAATCAACAACTTTGAAAGATGTGATACAAAGAGTACTTGAAGATGAGAGTTGTACTTTGACTGGGATCTAGAACCAATGCTCGATGTAATCCTGATGGTATTGTCCCATTTCTTCATTTGAACCACTCTGAAGGTCCTCCTCAGTCATGCCAGACAAACTTGGATAATTTGTCTCAGGAATGCATACAAGGCTTGCTGTTGGGCATGGTGAAATTTCTTCGATCTCAGGTTTAGTTGGATGCACCACACTGGATTTGGTACATGATTTCTCGATCTCTTTGGTAGATAGGCAAGAGGAATCAAGGGAGACTTCCAAATCCTTTTCTGGTTGTGGAGAGACAGATAATTTCCTGAGTGTGGTCATGATGAACTCTTCCTGAGAATCAGATACCCCAACTATTGCTAGGATTTGAGAAAGTGCTTCGAGGGACATTCTTCAAGATCTCAATCATTCTTGAATTTCTCCTGCTGGTTGATGATCCCTGTCTTGCACCATGGATTATTATAAAGGGGTTCTTACAACACCCAGTTTTTTTTGTCTTTAAAGAGCTTGAATTTTAATCTAAATGAATTAAAACTACTAATTGCAATAAAACTAACCAAACTTGAACTCCTCGCTTACATGGAAAGCTAGACTTTGGAGTAACCCAACTAAAGCGGATGCATGGCTCTTCACTCACGTCTTATCGTCATCTCCTCCCTCTAGTTACCCTACAACTAAAATCAAACCAAAAACCTGTGAAAGAAACTATGCTCTAATCCTTTTAGCACCTCCCTGGCAACGACGCCAAAAATGTTGGGGAAATTATATGTGTTATAATTCCAACATTAAATTATCAATCTGGGGTCATAAGACTTAGAGGCACAAACGCAGGTAACACAAGATCAAAGCGTCTAATATAAACTAACATCATGAAATACGAAATCTATTCCTAAATTAAGCACATTATACAAAATACTAAGCAATTTTAATATCAATCTAAGTAAAGTAAATCAATCAAACTTAATCTCAATGCAAGTAAAACTTAACTGCAATTCAAACAATAAACTTTAGAAATATGAAATCAAACATGACTAATTACCATTCAAAATCAAGCTTAAGCTAATGTAAATCTTAAAAAAAATTAATTCTAATCCAAGCGATTCTAAACTAAAGAAAATAGACAATCCAACAAAACCAAATATAATCACTAAGTCTAAATCCTGGGATGCAATCCAACATGAATTCAAACTAACCTCTAGCATCACTCTGCAATTGCTTCAAAAGAAACTAAGTAAATCAATATTCTAATTAACATGTTTTCACACAAAAGACTACAAAATAAGAAATTATTTTATCCTTATATTACTTTAATCAAAGTCAAGAAATCATTCAAACATAATCGCATTAACCAACAATTCTATCAATAACTAATTACAATTATAATGCATCTCAAAACTAAACTACAACTCCAAAAAATGATTTAATGGTCTCGTTACATTACTTTCAAATACTTGATTTCCAAAACACAATGTTACAAGAAATTATAGTGAATCAGTAAGGTACAAAATTGATTTCAATTCATATTTAAAAGAAATAGAGTTATCGATCTCTTGTTTATCCAATTAAGAAGCACCTTTGAGTATTCCAATCGTAAACCTGTAACAAAGGGATTATTCATGAAATAAAATCGTCGATCAACACCATTCATTAGCTTGCAACAAGTTGAAGATGATATGTCTATTTAATTTCAAGGAAAACAAATTACAATCTTAAGTACATAATCAAAATTATGAGATCTAATTAACAAATGCTTTCAAAATAAAATCCCTACACCTAGATCTAAATCAAACATGCTACCTCTATCATGTGATGTTTACAAAACTTGCTTCTAGGTGATGGTGAGCTCTTGCCACTCCCGGAGCAAGTTTAAATTAACGCAATACTCTTTTGAAAATAAAAAACACATTAATACTTACAACAAATTGAGTGCAGAATCAAAATTGTATTAAAGTTCAAAATAGAAATTCATATGCATACATCCTTGCTAGTCATTTTGAGGCAAAGCCAAAAACTTATTACAACAATCCTTTCTTCTATTCTATCCTTCCCCCTGCTATAGGCCATGTCTAAGCCATTTATAAAATTCACAAGGCGAATAAGTCATTTTCCTTAATTATGGAAAATTGCATATTTTTAACAAATTGGCCTCAAAGATATTGGCATATCTCCCTAACCATGGCGAATTTTGGAAAGCGGTTTGGAGGGAACTTAATTTATCATATTTTAAACAAAAAAATATCTTATATTTGTCTCATTAAACTCAATATCCTCGAAAAACGTGCCATAAGTTGGTTGTTTGGCTCTTTTTTCAAGATTCTAGAATTCTAGAAAAACAGTTGCTAGTTTATGAAGCTACCTTAAATAATCGCGTGTTACTTTTGAACCAAAGCAAATCTTGAGAAATGGTTTTAGTTATAGATAATTTGTTATATTTAAAAAGATCCCATTTTCTTAAATTTCCTAGATTCACCTCTAGTTGCACGAAAATCAAGGTCAAACTTGGTAGTTTGAAAAATATATGAATTTTGAGCAGATCTGTTGATTTTCTTCTAGAGACCTACATGTGTGACCTGGGTGCAATCCAACTCATGTGAAGGTGTTAGAACATCATTTTGGACAATAATGTTCCTCGGGTTTCCCTGAAATCGTGCCGATATGTCGAAGCTCCAAATTGGATATTTTCACCTATATGTTTGTGAAGAATTTTAGTAATGGAACCTTGCGGTAAATGAACTTAGAAAAAACCACCATTAGTAAATCATGAAAAAAAATTCTCTAATCATAGAATATCTAATAAAACTAATGATAATCAACCACTAAGTGTAGGATATGAATTGGCAATAAGTGATGGAATTATGGTGTGAAATGAGTGTAAACGTGTCAGAATTTGGGTTATGAATAATGGTTTTGTATGATGGAAAAATGGGCATATTCGAGGTCCAACAGAGCTCGAGATATCAAGAATTCGACACTTTTCTGATTTAGGAAAGATAACATGGATCAGTAGAGAAACTGATGCAATGACTCACAGAGCGCAATTAAAGAGTTAGTTTCAAATATTCATATAGGCTTTGGCATTAATATCTTAATTCAAATGAATCTATAAGAACACATGAAACATTTCTGGCAGCTACATGACGTGAAATCAGAGAATAATATGAACATAATGGAATTTCAACAGAGAGAAAACATACTGTAATATTGGAATGAAGGAATCACCACGATTTCATTAATATTCTGAAAGATACATCTTCAAAGCCAAAAAAACCATCTCAAAAATAACATAGAGTTTCTTTCCTCGAATTCTGAACCTATTTTCCTTTTTCAGGAATGTATATATACCAAAAGCCTCTAAATCATAGGCCATTAAAAAGATATTCCTTCTTGATCTTTGTCATCATTACAAAAATCACAAATCAAAATTAGAGCATGTGCAAAGGCACAACCCTCTTAACCATAATAGAATGTCTTGTTAAAAGCATAACAAACATAAGGTAAAAATAACTAAAAATTAAAATCAAAGGCCATAACTAGCACAATAAACATGATATTCATGGATGACGTGGATGCTTGGTGCAAAGCTGTAGAACCCCGTGGGAAAACCATTTGAAGCATGGGGGGGTTGGAAAATTGTTCGCATTGCTGCCACATGGCTGGAGGAGGAGGTGGAATAGAGTTGAATTGCTGATAGTGGAGTTGGAGATTGATCACGCTTGCATAATCCATTTTGTGATGAGAGACACGTTTAACCATCTTGAGAAGGTGAAATTCCTTCTCCAAGAAGGTTTTTATGGTTGTTCCTTTAAGGGCTGGCATTTTCTTGGGAGTTGCACATGTCCTGCTCTTAATCTCAGTCATTTTCTGGTTATACACCTCTTGTTTGATAAATTCTCCATATACTTCCCAACAATTAGGTAACCTGACCTTAAGAAGCTCAGTGAATTTGACATCAAAATTTGACACCTCTTTCTGTAGCTTTTCCAGACTTTATTCTGCCTTAGCCCTAGCTTCCTCTTTCGAGATAACCTTAGAAATATTTTCTACTATTTTCATTCTATTAGATATGTCAAGTGGCCTCAACTCCCCGATTTTTCTCTCAATAAAAAACTGAATGTACTTCTGATCATATTGGGAGTTAGTAATACTAACTTGCTTGTCATTCTGGAGAGAAGGGGAATATTCATTTCAGATATTCTTTTGATCATGTATCAAAGCTACTTTCTCCCAACAATGATGAACCTATTGGATAATCTTGTCCCACACCACCTGCCTAGCTTCTATGAGGGCCATATTTCCTTTAGTTTGGTCTTCAACTCCTTGATCTCTTGATTTCCACTCTATACTAAATATTTTGTGAGCTTGTAGATGTTTGCATTTGCCGCTTGGAGTTGTTTTTCTTTCTAGGTCACCTGGATTTTAGCTGCGTCCAACTCCCTTTGAACTCTCACCAACTCGTCCTCAGAACTTTTCAGCTCTATTAATGCCTTAGTAAGGTGATCGTCGGGGTTTTGTGTTATGACACCAGCTCACAAAAAGATAGAAAAGATAGATGAATGCCTTAGAAATAAGCCTCTCCGAGGGGGCAACCTCCTTTACATTACACAAATGAACAATTCTTGGATGTTACAAATGAAGATACCTCCTTTATATATATAGGAGTCTAAGAGGTCATAATATAATCAGAGCTGACATAACAGTAATAATGTAAGGGAACAATAATAACAATAGTGGGCTTTTATGGGGCACAATAATAACAATCAGGGGACTACATGGGCATAACAATATAATAAGGGGGTTGTACTAATAACAATAAGGGGTTACACTAGTAGTATAGGGACCTAACATGCCCCTCTCCTTCAAAAAGTGTTGTCCTCAACGCTTCAATAGTTCTTGATGCTTATGTATAAATTCTTGTCCTCCCATGTGGAATCTTCAGCGGGTAATTTCTTCCACTTGATGAGATACTTTGAAATTGATCTATTTTGTAGCTGTTGATTTCTTGGTTCTGTAACTGCTTTAGGTTCCAATATGATTTTTCCTTCCTTGTCAAGTTCTCGCAATACTGCTTGAACTGGGATCCTCTACAACTTTTGAATGAGTGCCCACTCCTTTGGGCATATGGATATCTGTAAGTCATGATGTTTGGAGGAACACTTCATGGAATCAAATGAATAGCATGACCATGATCACAAATAGGTGGGAGGCCTTCGGGGGTCTCAAATACCTTCGAATGATTGTCCAAAACATTTTGGAGATCTGGAGAAATGTTATGAAACCAGCTCACAAAAAGATAGAAAATATAGATGAACGCCTTAGAAATAAGTCTCTTCGAGGGGGAAACCTCCTTTACATTACACAAACGAACAATTCTTGGATGTTAAAAATGACAAGACCTCCTTTCTATATATAGGAGTATAAGAGGTCATAATATAATCAGAGCTGACATAACAATAATAATGTAAGGGAACAATAATAACAATAGTGGGCTTTTATGGGGCACAATAATAACAATATGGGGACTACATGGGCATAACAAGATAATAAGGGGGTTGTAATAATAACAATAAGGGGTTACACTAGTAGTATAGGGACCTAACATTTTGAGAATCATCGGGGATGAGTACAGTACATACATGAGAATTGATCGGTTCTGTAAATCGTCCACTGTCTGTTCCAGGACAAAAAATCTCTCTCTCTACCTGCATTCAATTCCTATATTACCATCTCCTTTTCCTTTTCACTTTGGATTAGCTCAGGGGTTTGAATATGCTCACCTCCAGGAATCTTTAGTTGTCATCTCAACTCTAAATTTTCCCTCTTGGTTTCCTTTAGTACTGCTACCACTGCTATGTCATCTTTAGGATCCAGTCCCATTTTCATGATCAATTCTTTATAATATTCCTTTTGTTTAAAAAGAGCACAAGACTTGAGCTTCTCAACATTTACATTCTCAGTGATTTTGTCTATATAGACTTGAGCCTGATCAATAGTCATTTGTTTCTTATTGATATCATTGTATAACATTTCTCCCACCTACCTATGTAGGTTGACTTTGTCTGCCAGAGGGACACTGGTCAAATCTAGAGACACATCCAGATCCTGAAACTGGGAACTCGAAGGTAGGCTTTGGATGGATGGGTGCTTCAACTTGATTTTCATCTCTTCTCTCTCTAGATCCATTGCAGCTAATATCCAAGTGTGCTGAGGGGTGATTTTTGAGGTCATTTCTTGATGTAACTTCTCCTTTTCCCTCCTGTTTCTTACTTGGATGTTCCTGCCCTGTGACGAACCTATTCCTGCTACATAAAGAACTTCCTCAGACTCTGGGATGACTGCCTCAGTCGAGGATGTTGTTGAGGCCACTGGAGGTATTTCAAAATTAACCTGAAAGGATGGGTTCTTAGACACTTGCTTTTGGAGATGGATGCTTGGTTCTTCCTATTCCTGTTCCTATTCCTACCCTTAAATTCTAGCCCTTTTATGAGCTGGTCCTTCTTCGATGTTAGCTGAAGTGTCAACAACCCTTTTTGTGTCTTACCCATGCTGATTAGGGACTTGGTCTCCATGTTCGTATTAAGAGGCAAGGAATCAAATTTAGCTTTCCATTCGACCTCGACCTTAGGATCATGCACATAAGTTGAGGATTTAATCTTTTCCCTTCTCCGAATAAGGAAACCTCGAGGATCGTAATGCCAGATTTGACCTTTATCGAATTCCATGGATTCGAGCATGGAATCAACTATTTTGAAGCCTTGCCTTGTGTTTATCACAAAAGGACCTACCAATTGTCCCATTTTAAATATGTAACCTTTCTTGGTTAGTATAAATTGGAGTAGGTCAACACTAAGGATTTTCCTGATGAGCTCGAGGGTAAACACCCTCATTGGCAAAAACACTGGCAAATAATAAGGAGGGAGATCACACCCATAAACCTGAATCTCTGTATAGTCCTCATAGAGGTACCAGTCTATAATGAAAACTTGCTCGTGGAGTTGGAGGAGTTCCTTTTGCTCAGGGAAGATTCTGGGGGGGGGGTGAGACTCCATGAATGATTTGGTAGGCAATAGCCATGAAGGATGAGAGGAATTGGGAATATACTCCCAAACCTGGCCTCTTTCTTACAGAGACATTCTAGTCAAAGATTGAATTTCTCTCTTTATTGGGGGTAAACACATCCAGGTGAAGACATTGTAATTCCTCAATATGGGTATAAAGAAACAAGTAAAATAGTAGTGAGTAGTAGCGAAAGTAAGAGGAGACTCCAAGATAGTTGAATTGAAAGTGAATGGAGGCTGAGCGGTATTATGGGATGTTTAGCTGGAATCCAAGCTGCTTCATCTTATGCAAACACCTAAGAGCCACACTGCTTAATTAAAGGGTGGTGTGTCCACCCAAAAGACTAGAGATAGTGGCTAAGATTGGTTGAAAAACATGTTTAAAAAGATTTAATGGGAGATGAATGTCCGGAGGTAGGGTTTTGGCCTCGGGAGCAATAATTTTCTCTAGGAAGGCTTGCTGTTCTTTCATTAGGAGTGCAGTAAAATGCCTGTCTAGGGTTGACTTAGTAAAGGTGCACATAGAGGGAGATGTGGGGAAATTGAGAGCTCTCTGAACTAAAAGAGGGGTTATTTCAAGGATTTCCCTTCCTAAAGGAGAGAAAAAATAGTTCTTTTCACTTTGATAAGAATCCGCTAACCAAGTTACAAATTCAGGGAGGAGATGAATTGGAGGGGCAATTTGATAGTATAACCTAGAAGCCACAACCCTAAACGGGTCCTCGTTCTTCACATGGTCTGAGAATCTCGTAATGGAGGTCAGCAAGAGAAAAGGAGAAAATAGGGTTAGTAATATGGGATTCAGTGTCCCTCAAAAGACTGGCACCAATGTGTTTGATCTCATGAGTGTTGGGGGTTATAGGTGCCGCGTGCTTCATCCCTTCGAATAAAACAAAAGCAAGTAAATAAGGAAGATGGGGTCTTGAGTTACCTAGAGCCCATAGGGGAATGAAAGTGACTTGGGAGGACACCTGTGACCTTTGGGAGAGTGTACAAAGGGCTCTTGCACTGTTGTCCAGGCTGGAGGTTCTTTGACCGAGCTGAATAATCACTGTTGGGTGATAACCTTAGAGATTTAGGTATTTTATGTAGAAACAAGGACGTGTTCCTAGGTGGCAGGAGATGAAGGCATGAGGGGAAGACATGTGATAGTTTTTGGTTGGTTCGGGAGGACAAGGGACAAACTCATACAACAAGCGAGTAGTTTTACCTTTCACCACTTACTCGTACTTTACCATCATACCTGATACCTGTATCATTGAGTAGCGAATGGGAGGAGACCACCTGTCGGGTGGTCCCTACATGTTACGGTAGAGCGTAACATGGAGTGGAGGAAGCCTTTTTCTTCAGCCGAAATGGATCTAGGCTGTTCATCGGGTGTTTACTATTCAACATCGGGGGCCTGTAGCAGTGTTAACGCACTTGTATTTTTTTTGCTGGAGCTCCACTTAGATGCCAGCAGGTTTATATTGCGAGGGGGAACTGGGCCCTTAGTTTTATAGTCTTTAAACCACGACCCATATTGAATCACAAGTTTGGACCTTAGCTCATCACCCGAGTTTGGCTCTTTGGATTCTCCACATGCAGACACGTTATACTTAACCTTTGTAGGTTAAGGTGCTCAATACAAACGTCGTTTGCCACCTTTATGTGAACAACATATCATCTTGTTTCTTTGAAGATGCCTTAGTGCGAGATGGTGATAACATAACCCATGATGGAAAAGAGACCGTTTAGGTTTTTTATTCTTTTCCTGGAAATATTTTGACATCCTAGTTAAGCTTTTGAGGAGAAAATATGGCAAATTAAGTTTTCGTCCAAAAAAGGCCATCAAGAGCTAATCGTTATCTATAAAAACAACACTGTAATGACCCTAAAAGGTAATATATATATAAATCAAATGTAAAAGGTTGTTCCATTTTGGTTTAAGAAACAAAATAGGCATACCTTTAATGCAATATTCACAATATTTATTCACTAGCAGTTTCTTCCATGGGATGTTTTTGACAAGAACATTTTTGGACCAACACTCACCTTCCAAGGGTAGTTGGGCAACTGCTGCCACAAACTGCAAGTTAATTTTAATTTCATGGTCACTGGCATAATCCCTTTTGTCATAGAAGGAGGAAGAAAAATCGTTGACTACCTATTCACTGTGCCCCCAGAATAGTTGTAAAAATTTCCACAACCCTAGTTAATGAAACAAGGATAAACATTCTTCATTCGCTTCTACGATTTCGAATCCAATGAGCTTTTCCTGGACTATTAGAGGCATGTTATAGAGAAGAGATCACAAGAAAATATAGTGTAGGGTTTGTAGAATCAAAATAATACATACAACCCCAAGTGATATAACAATCAAGAATGAGGGAAAATGAACAATTTGATGAAACCCTCTTGGAAAACCCCTAGGAACCAAATCGACAATTGTCAAGTACATGTTTGTGACACGATGAGGACAACGAACCAAAATCAAACCCTCTACCAACTGGAGCTTAACTTAGGCATTATATATCTAGGTTAGTAAATGAGGAGGTGTACCAACATGAAAAGTTAATTGAACCAAGTAATTAACCATGAACACATATCTGTGAAATGAATTGCCACAATCATGTATTCACATAGAAATGAACGGCCATTAAATGATGCATATCAAAGCAGATATGGCATGATTAATTCGTATCACAAATCAAATAAAACACACAACCCAAACAACCAAGGTTTTATATTATAGGCTAGGACCATGAATAAGAAATAAAACATTTGAAAGTGCAGGTGCCATAAAGATAAAGGATAAGTATAGAGAATCATTATGACGATGTATAACCCATAATCCATTAGCAGTTTAAATATGACCATGAGCAGCTACATTATCTACGTTTCTATAGAAACTCTTAATTTAACAATTTTCTCACAATTGAGAGAAACTATTTATTAACACCAACCATAGAAATTAAGAAGGCAATCCTTACATTAAAATGCATGGTGAAAAAGATCCCATCTTAAACCAACAACAATCAAGGTGATTATAAAAGAAAGAATGTATGAATTTAGCTAATACAAATCCAATCATATGAGAACAAGTAGGAATTTTTTTTTTAAAGAGGGGCCCTTTATTTAAAAAATAAAAGAGAGGGGTTGGCCTGCCAAAAATGGTGACTGACTGGGCGAACCAATTTTCTCTGCTTGAAATGACAAAATAGAGAAATAAAAGTTAGATGGAATATAATCACATGTAAAATGATAAAAATCCATTTCTTTTAATTGATTCTATTAAATATTACAAGCGTCCATTCACTCTTTAAAACATGAAGTAATTCAATATACAAAGACTGTACTAAAAACCAGTAAATTCCCTTTTTAGAAGAAACGTTACAAATAACATATTATTAGAGATAAGCAACAAATTTTAGAAGTTTTCTATATGATGACTTTAATACCACAAATGGAGCCATTGATTCCAATATTCATCCATGGCCTTGGTAGCATCACCTTTTAATCTAATGATTTTCAAGTATCCCATCTATTAGATATAGATGCAAAGTTTAGTCATTAATTTTGTTAAAGATTGGTTGGAGGCCATTATCCAGGCTTGGTAACTAGATAGTGACAATGTCATTCACAAGAATAAATAGAAATGAGAAAGCTGGCTCGTGATGAGACCCCTTGTATTCCAGTTACCCCGACTTGGTGACCAAATACGACAATGTCATTTTCATTAATATCCCTGATCATGGTAGGTTGGCTCATAATGGGACCTCCTACCTTTAGTCAATTCTCTATCACCATAATGTTTTTTAGTTAATTTTTAATCCTTTTATATTTCTGAATTACACTTTGATAAATATTAATCCTTTATGGATTACTTAATAGACAGGGAGGAAAATCCACTCCCTAGGAGCAAGGGATGGTGTGAAAAGTTTGAATTGCCAACTAAATAATGATGTTGTTATTTAAAATAAATATGTTTTCATGATGAAGATTCCTAAATAAATGAAAAGTTAGGGGAATGTTTAGGTATAAAATGGGCCTCCTAAGGAAATTATAAAATAAGAGTGGAAATAATAAAATAAGATTAGATTACATTATCAAAATTTAGAGGGAAAAAAGCAAAAACTACTTGTTCAACTCATATTTTCAACTTATCTCCCTATGGGTTTACTCAAATTTTGAGTGGGAACACTCATTGGATGCATAATTTGATTCCTCATCCAAGGAGTACCCATGTTGCATACTTTTGATGGACCTTGTTACATGAAAAATGAGAAATACATGAAAAACATGATTGAAATCATGTTTTTTCATGTATTTCTCATTTTTCATGTAACAGGGTCTATCGAAAGTATGAAAAATGGATACTCCTTGGATGATGAATTAAATTTTGCATCCAAAGAGTACTCTTGCTCGAAATTTGAGTAAAACCTTAGGGAGATAAGTCGAAAATACAAGTTGAAAAAGTAGTTTTATTATTTTATTATTTTATAATCTTTTTACCTTTTAACCCCAAAAATGGTGAATCATCCTCCATTGTTGACATCATAATCTTGAATCCTATTGATTCTTATAAAGTTTATTTTTTTGTATATTTTCTTAGGAGTCCCATTTCAGACCTCAAAAGTTCTCTAATGCAGGGTTCAGATACAATTCTTG
This sequence comes from Pinus tabuliformis, assembly GCA_031772625.1. NCBI lineage: Eukaryota > Viridiplantae > Streptophyta > Pinopsida > Pinales > Pinaceae > Pinus > Pinus tabuliformis. The sequence continues at coordinate 173,403,529 of CM062820.1, forward strand.
TAACTAAGAACATATTTAAAAAGAAACCATTTGAGATAAGAGTCTGTTTATTAGAACCAAACTAAAGGAATTTACCCAACAATCTGCACATGGGTGAAATCACCTGATAATATTTCCCAAAAATGATTTTTTTAAGGAATATTCTATGTGGAATGGAAATAAAATAATATAAAAAACATAAATAAAAGCTCAAACTTTACACATAAAAAGAAAAAGCAAAACATAGAGAAAAAATAGAAATATATATAGAAATGTCCGAAAGGAGATCAAGTAAAATATCTCTTTATAAGATTCCCATTGATTGGGAGGGACTCTATTGACCCTCTAAAGTCTACAATCTGAAAGTGGTGGGTCTGATATTGTCTGTAATAATGAACTATTCGAACCACAGTGTTTGAAACCTAGTATGTTCACCCTTATCTTCATGGGTTTTGTCCCATTTTAAAATAAGATAATCAACTTCAAGATCATGGTTAGAAGAAGGCTTGTTGTCATACAATCGTTTTACGAACTTTTGATGCTAGTCTAACTTGGTTTTATCTTTCTATCTTTCTTCTTCTAACTTCACTAAAGTATTTATTCTATTTTCCATAGCTGATGGCTTGATTTATTTAACAGTCTGAGATAATTGGACAAAAGGCATACAAATATGAGGAGGTAAAATGGCCTCTCTACCGTAAACCAAAAAGAAGGGTGAGTTGCCTATGATAGTTTTGGGTGTGACTCTATCAACCCATAATGCATTAAATAACACAACATGCCAGTTCTTATGATTTTCTGAAACCATCCTTTTGAGGATTTTAAGTAGGTTTTTATTTGATGATTCAACAAGAACATTTCCTTGTGGATAATAGTTTGTTGAGTATTTTACCTTAATCCCCTTTTCTACTGCATATGCATCCAAATCATGAGAAGAAAAATAAGATGCATTAAAAAAAACTAGAAACTCGGGAACACCAAATGAGTGATAATGTGTAACTGTAAGAAATTAATAAATTTATTAGCATTTACCACACATAACGGTGTTGTCTCAAACCATATAGTGAAATAATATGTGGCTGCAATAATGAATTTATGTTGCTGGGGTGAGGGAGGATTGACTAGTTTGATTATGTCTAAGTCCCATTATTGAAATGGAGCTTCAACGATAAGGAGTTGAAGAGGAAAAAAAATATTTTTAAAGTCTACGAGCAGCCTTTTGGCAAGTTTTTCATGTTCTCACAAGGGCATGGGAGTGTTTAAACAATGTTGGCCGATAATATCCCGCCCTTAGAACTTTATGTGTTGTAGTATCGCCACCAAAATTCCCACCAACAGAGCTAGAATGGAGTTCTCAAAGAACTTTATGTAGAAATTTTGAATAATAAACACTTATTCACAGAGATTATCCCGATTATACACTATTGCGGAATACATGCATAATACATAACCTCCTCTACGTTGATCATCAATTTAGCAGCATTAAAAACAATGAAACATCAATCGCATGCACACATTAACACAGTATGTAACCCGGGGAAAGCATACAGCTGAAAACCCCACACTATCTATATATTATAATGATTGAGAACATGTAACAATACACAGTACAATACTCCTCACAAGTACTCAGTACTATCTCCACCTGTTACACACAAAACTAGCTCAGATCCGAACAAGTCACAGGTTCAAATCTCCTCCGCTGCTTTTCCTGCCTCCACTGCACAATCCAAAGTGAAAATCACGTGAGCACAAGCTACAATTGCCTTGATATTGGCCCACACTGCGTAGTCCTCATTGGAATAACTCAATCCCATTGATTATGCAAGATCTCATGCACAACTATAGTCACAACTGATAGCAATCTCAACCTTTAACACCTGTCTCCACTGAACTGTACATGCACTGAGTTAACTAATGTATTCTTCAGTTGATTTATGAGTTAATTATTAGTGAATTAATTAATATTTAATTCACACAACTCATCACTAGTGTATTCTTTAGTTAGACTAAAATACAACTAGTTCAACCAAGTCAAACTGAACACAACTCCATCAACTCCACAATCAACTCCACCAAACTCAACCACATGAGTTCTAACTGAAGTCCTGCATGCAATAGCTCAACTGGCCCATAAAGAAAGCGTATTTCCTTCTGACAGCTACATGTGCTACATCTGTAGCTCAAACTGAAGTTCCCCAATAGGATAAGATAATGTTTATAGTCCAAATATTATTATGAGACAATAATATTCAACTGTTCTATTTTTAGCCTGGTAGTCTAAAAATAGAAACTTGCCTATATGTCTAAAAATAGAAGTCCATCTATTTTTACCGACATGACCAATCATCCACAAATATCATCCTGCAATTCATAGACCATGATCCATATGTCTAGAAATAGACATATTCTAAAAATAGACTTTGCGCCAAAAATAGCCCGCGGGCCCACTTAGTGAAGGCGAATTCTTTCCACTAAGCTCCATCATCTTGTTGCATTCTCAACACTCCCTCTCAACAAGATATTGATTATCAGCAAACCCTATCCTGCCTCGGTGGTATTCGAATTTGCTCCTGGTGAGCGCCATCAAAAAGATATCAGCATCCTGATCCTCCGTTGGAATGTATGAAAGTAACACGATTCTCCACTGCACACAATCTATGATATGATGGTACCTGATGTAAATGTGCTTAGATCTATCATGAAATACAGGATTAGCCGAGAGTTTAATGCAACTCTGGTTATCACAGTAAATCACAGTAGGCTCCAAGTAAGAACCGAACAAACTGACCAGGATCTTCCTCATCCATATAGCCTCGCATGCAGCCAAACTTGCTGCCATATACTCGGCCTCTACTGAATTGAGTTCCAGGGGTCTCTGCTTCCTGCTGTACCAAGAAACTGCTGTCGACTCGATACTGAATACCCCTCCTGATGTGCTCTTTCTGTCCGTTGGGCTCCCTACCCAATCTGCATCCGTGAAGCCACATAGCTTCACTTCATCCTCTTGTCTGTACCACAATACATATCCCGATGTGCCTCTGAGATAATGCAATACATGCTTGCCTGCCTTCCAGAAGAGCTTGGTTGGCTTAACCATAGCTTGTGAAAGCTGGTTAACAGCATAGCATATATCGGGTCATGTATTGACCAGATACATAAGCAACCCCACCAACTGTCGATAAATAGTGGCATCCACTTCTTCTGCTGAAGTGGCATCCTCCTTCCTCCAACCTCCAGGAAGAGGAGTATCAATAAGCTTGCAGCCATGCATGTTGAACTTCTCCAGTATCTCCTGAGCATAATTACCCTGAGAAACAAATAGTCCATCACTACGCTACCAGATTTCCAATCCCAGGAAATAATGAAGGAGGCCCAAGTCCTTCATCTCAAACTCCTTAGCAAGATCATCCTTGCATGAAAGTATCAATAGCTCATCACCTGTTAGAATTAAATCATCTACACAAAGTACAATGATAAGCAACTTACCCTCCACCACAATCAGGTATAGGTTAGGATCCGCCTCACTCTTGGAGAATCCAAGTCCGGTGAAATAGCTGTCTATCCGAGTGTACCAAGCACGTGGTGCTTGTTTCAACCCATACAACACTCTCTTGAGCCTGCACACATGCGACTCGCTGTTGAAGATCTCGAAACCTTCGGGTTGTTCTATGTACACCTCCTCCTCAATGACTCCGTTGAGGAACGCAGTCTTCACATCCATCTGATGAATGTGCCACCCCATCTGCGCTGAGAGAGCAAGAATCGTCCGTATGGAAGAATACCTTGCGACAGGTGCAAAGGTCTCCTCATAATTGATCTCCTCTATCTGTGAAAAGCCTCAGACAACAAATCTTGCCTTGTACTTCTCCACACTCTCGTCAGCTTCCTGCTTAACTTTGTAGATCCATCTCGAACCCACCACTGATTTCCCTTCCAGTCTTGGGACAAACTCCCATGCACTGTTTCTAACAATCGAATCATACTCTTCCACCATGGTGTCTACCCATGCGGGATCCTCCACAGCTTCCTCGAAAGAGGATGGCTCAGTCACAACACATTTGCTCATAAGAGCCATGCATCCAGTGTACCGATCAGGTGATTGTCTTTACCTGTGTTGGGCTATAGGTGGTCCTACAACTTTCTCTGCATCTTGAGCCAGTCGCTCAGCTTTTGCAAGCGCTTTCACCCTCTGATGGTTAGCGCTGCATGAGTGGTCTCTTCCACTCCATGAACTTCATCCTGTGGATGATCCACGTCTTGAAGCTCATCTTTAGGAACTAATAGCTCCTCATCTGCATGCAAGTGTGGCTCCCTCTCAAGCGAACACTTCATGGCTTTCTCCTCTTGAAATTTTATATCCAGTCGCACAACAGTCTTGCCAATGTTCGGAAAATACACACGATAGTTGTGGGGTGTATCAGTGTACCCCAAAAATATCCCAACCTCTGCGGTCGGCTCCAACTTCTTCCTGGCATCCTTCGTCACATGCATGTAAATGTTAGCACCAAAAATCCTAAAATGAGAAAGATCAGGCTTCTTACTAGAATAAGCCTCCTCGAGTGTACTCATGCCAAGTATCTTGTGAGGACAATGGTTATGCACATATACTGCTGTATTTCATGCTTCCGCCAACAAGTGAAGGGGTAGGCCCTGATCATGCAACATCGCCTGTGCAGCACCCACGATCGTTCTGTTCTTCTACTCAGCAACCCTATTCTGCTGTGGGTTATGGGGAGCTATGAGCTCTCTTCGAATCCATTCCACACTGTAGAAATCCTTGAACTTGCCAGAGATGTATTCACCACCATTGTCGCTCCTAAGAGCCTTCACCTTCTTCCCCGACTCCTTCTCGACCAGTGCTTTGAACTCACAGAACTTTGAGTATGTCTCGCTCTTCTTCTGCATGAAGAAGATCCAGCACTTACGAAAGAAATCATCAACAAAGATCACATAATACCTGTGTTTTACTGTCGAAGCTACTGAGAAAGGTCCACACACATCTGTGTGAATTCTCTCAAGGATCGTCGTGGCGTGACTATCCTTCTCGTGAAAGGTGGCTTTCACAAACTTTCCCAAAGTACACCCCTTGCACTGATTTGACTGTGCAAGAGTGCCTTTAGGAAGCCCTGTAGTGATTTGCTATAGCATCTTCAAGGCTCCATGGTGAAGGTGACCCAATCTCCTGTGCCACAACTCGCCATCATCCTGGCTCACCAATCCTTCTGCCTTTCATGCCATTGCTGCGCAGCCATCTACATGCAACTGACAAAGGTTCCTCACTGAAACGCCTATCTTCCGGGTTTCTCCAGTTGTCTTGTTGCACATGAAAGCCTTTCCCTCACTGAAAACAACATCATACCCCTTGTCTTCTAACATCGCCACAGAGATGAGATTCTTCTTCAATCCTGGAACATGCATCACTTCCTTCAATACGAAGGGTTTACCAAAATCCCTCTCAAAGGAAATGGTATCGATACTGGTCGCACTGTATCTACCATCATTGCCCATCTCGATGTGCACTCCAAGATCTTTCTCCTCCAGATCAGAAAACAAATCTCGATCTCCTGCCATGTGAAAAGATGCACCATTGTCCAAGAACCACACCAATCCCATCACACTTGAAACTAAGCATGCGATCAATGAAAAATCAAGCTCAAACTGCGAGGCTAGAGCCTCTCTTGCTGCAGATCCAGCAGCTTGCTTGTTCTTCTTCTTCTATGGACAATTAGTGGCATAGTGTCTATGCTAGTGACAGTGAAAGCACTTCACCTTGGACATGTCCTGCTTCTTTTCTTTCGCACTGGACTGAGAAGCCTTCTTGTTCTTCCCCTTCTTTGCTTTTGCAGCCAAAGCGCAATTTTCTTCATCAGTTCCCTTTGATGAAGATCCGTCCCTGGTATTCCGCCTGATCTCCTCCTGCACAAGATCTGACCAAAGTCTCTCCCATCCTGGAAATTTCTCCCAACCATTGACAGAGTCCTGATAGGAATGCCAACTCTTAGGAAGACCAAGGAGAGCCAAGCTCACCAAGTCCTCATCATCGACAGTCACCCCTACACTTCCCAGCTCATCCCTGCACTGAGTGAACTTTGTGAGATACTTGGGCATACTGTCTCCCTTCTCGCATTTGATGTTTCTGAGTTTATCCTTGAGCGCCAACTTCCTATGATCACTCTTGCTTTAGAATAGATCTATCAATGCTTTCCACATCAAGTATGGAGAAGCCTTACCATGCAGGCTGGACACAATGTGATCCTTCACGCCCTCCAATAGAATCCTTCGACACTTTGTTGTCTTCTTCTGCCAAGCATCAACTTGCGCAGTATCAGTAGGATTTGAGACATCAGCCTCTATGAACTCCTTCAGCCCATTATCATCTAACACTGCCTCAACCCTGTCCTTCCATGCAATATAGTTTGAGATGCCCTCAAGAGCATACTCCAATCACAATCCGTTGAAAGACATTGCCATGTTGACACCAAGAAAACACTGCTGCAAATTCGAATTCCACCAGCTCCAATCTCAACCACCTCTGATCTAGAATTCCTGAGAACAAAGTATTTCTCGTACAGAGATTGACTGTATGGTCTTTTACCGGATATCTCACCTTCCAAAGGAAGGATGAATCCAGAGGCTACCTGGCCCGATTACAGACTCTGCCTGAAGAAATAAAATGTAAACACTTTCTGAATAATAGATCTGATGATCAACAGCTCTGATACCATGTAGAAATTTTGAATAATAAACACTTATTCACAGAGATTATCCCGATTATACACTATTGCGGAATACATGCATAATACATAACCTCCTCTACGTTGATCATCAATTTAGCAACATTAAAAACGATGAAACATCAATTACATGCACACATTAACACAGTATGTAACCCGGGGAAAGCATACAGCTGAAAACCCCACACTATATGTATATTATAATAATTGAGAACATGTAACAATACATAGTACAATACTCCTCACAAGTACTCAGTACTATCTCCACCTGTTACACACAAAACTAGCTCAGATCCGAACAAGTCACAGGTTCAAATCTCCTCTGCTGCTTTGCCGCCTCCACTGCACAATCCAAAGTGAAAATCACGTGAGCACAAGCTACAATTGCTTTGGTATTGGCCCACACTACAGAGTCCTCATTTGCATAACTCAATCCCATTGATTGTGCAAGATCTCATGCACAACTATAGTCACAACTGATAGCAATCTCAACCTCTAACACCTGTCTCCACTGAACTGTACATGCACTAAGTTAAATGATGTATTCTTCAGTTGATTTATGAGTTAATAATTAGTGAATTAATTAATATTTAATTCACACAACTCATCACTAGTGTATTCTTTAGTTAGACTAAAATACAACTAGTTCAATCAAGTCAAACTGAACACAACTCCATCAACTCCACAATCAACTCCACCAAACTCAACCACATGAGTTCTAACTGAAGTCCTGCATGCAATAGCTCAACTGACCCATAAATAAAGCGTATTTCCTTTTGACATCTGCATGTGCCACATCTGTAGCTCAAACTGAAGTGCTCCAAGAGGATAAGATAATGTTTATAGTCCAAATATTATTATGAGACAATAATATTCGACTGTTCTATTTTTAGCCTTGCAGTCTAAAAATAGAAACCTGCCTATATGTCTCAAAATAGAAGTCCATCTATTTTTACCGACATGACCAATCATCCACAAATAGCATCCTGCAACTCATAGGCCATGATCCATATGTCTAAAAATAGACTTTGTGCCAAAAATAGCCTGCGGGCCCACTTAGTGAAGGCGACTTCTTTCCACTAAGCTCCATCATCTTGTTGCATTATCAACACTTTAAAGGCATCTTCCTGCTTTAAATAACATAGTAATGCTCTATCATATTTTTTTTTGAAAAAAAACATTATTAATAATTTTGTAAGACGTTGATTTAATCCTCAACGCTCTTCTTTGGGTTACATTTAAATGAGATGGACTTGTACCATTTTATAGATAAAATATAATATCAAAATACCACGAATAGGGATTATGATCCTGATAAGAAATTTCATTTTGTGATAAGGATACTTTGTTGTCCAAATAGGAATTATCTGAGATAAGTGAAATGGTCACTCGGGGAAATAGTGGATTCAACATCCAATTTACATAGACCTTGATTTTTAATGATTTTTGCTGGTTTAATCTCTAAATAAAAAACTTTGAGGGTAGACATCTAATGAGCCCTTTTCTCCCCATGTTCCTTTTGTATTAAAAGGTTTCTAACTATAAGATATGCTACTATAACTTTGGTTTTATATTTAAGCATATAGAAATAGAAATGCTTCACTGCTTTGTACACAACAAAAGCCTGTTTTTCCACTGGTGCATACTTAAGTTCAACCCCCTTGAAAGTGGAACTCATAAAGGCAACATGGATTTTAGTATTTGGATTAGATTTTTATGTAACTACAACTACATAAGCATATTTTGAAGAAAAGGTATACAAAAAAAATTCCTTGAAGAAATTAGGACTTATTAGTGTAGGAGACTCTATGATAACTTGTTTAATGGTATTGAGAGTTTATTTTTGTGATTTTCCCCATTTAAATACAATATTCTTTTTAACTAAATCTTGTAGTGGTTTTACAATTTTGGAAAAAATAGGAATAAAACATCAGACAAAATTAATATTTCCAATGAAATATTGGATAACCTTTTAATAATTTGGGGGTTCTAAAGAAGTAATGACTTGTGATATTTATGGATCGATTCTGATTCCATCTTTTGACACAATACAACCTAGTAATTTCCCTTTAGTTACTGTGAAAATTGACTTTTTTTGGGTTAAGGGAGATACCAAATTTCCTACACCTTTAAAATACATTTTGTAGATGCATTAAATGGTTTTATCTATGTTTTGAGAATATGGTTACATCATCCAAGTATATGAATACATATTCATTTATTAGGCCTCTAAAATATATGTCCATTGCCTGCTAGAAAGTTGCCCCCGCATTTATTAATTTGAAGGGCATTTTTTTGTAAGCGAAGGTACCCCAAGGAGTTCTGAATGCGGTCTTTAATTGGCCAACACTTGCTACCATAATTTTATTATAGCCCAAGAAACCATCCAAAAAGGTTAGCATCTTAGAGCCAGAGACATACTAAAGTATTTTCTCCATGGGAAGCACAGGGCAGTGATCTTTCTCAAAGGTTTGTTTAAGTTCCTAAAGTTGACACACATACATATATCGCCATTACTTTTTTGAACATGTACAAGGTTTGTGATCCACTGAGTATTTTTCACATGGGAAATAATCTTAACAATGAAAATCTTACTCAATTCATCTTGACTGTAGGTTCGAGACTTGGATGCATTTTCCTAAGTTTCTGCTGAAACAATTTAGTTTGGGTCTTCATACAGATAACATGTTGCATAGTGTTAGGATCGAAAGCTTTGAGATCATTATATGTCCAAGAAAAGACATCTTTGTGTCGCTTTAAAACATTAATTAGATAGTGCAATCTATCCCTGAATTCATACATTGTAGGTTTTCATTTGACCCCAAATTAATGATTTTGATTCCCATGATAGAGCTATTGTTTTACAAATTTTAAATTTTTTGAATTTATCATGTAAATCATATTAATTTTCTAATCTATTAATAGAATTAAGAAATGGTTTTACCATCTCATAGAGTTCGTCAAATGAAAATATTTTACTTGATTGAGAAAAATCCCGCAAATTCTCTTCATGGGAAGCTTTATGAATGACTGCATTGCTGAATGTGCCTTCCATATGCAATAAGTCGATTATCTGTTTATTGTCATCAAAGATACGCTAGTTAATAATATTATCAGGTATGGATGGTCTAAAAAGTAATTCTATTGAAAAATAATTAGGTACAATTTTTTTAGCTGAGATCAATCTAGAAGCTACATTTGCTAACAAATATGCTTCCTGATTTGTAGGTCTAGAAATATAATTAAAGTTAAAAGCTGAAAATTTCAATATTAGATGTAAGACCTTGGACTGGTAGTCTTTTAAGTGAGCTGAGAGGCAATGCATTTAATTATTTACTTGCCTAACAATTATTTCAGAGTCACCATAAGCTTTTAAACACTTAACCCTAAGGTCAAGAGCCTTGTGGAGGCTTTGAATTAATGCCTCGTACTCTACCACATTGTTAGTGCATCAAAATTCTAATTTGCATGCAATAAAATATTTATTTCCACTTGGGTTCAAAAGCATACATCCAACACCAACCCCTTCTTTACACTTAGAACCATTGCAATAAAGTGACCAGATTTCAGTTTCATCAAAATTTGACAAATTGTTGATGTCAACAATTTTATGATCAACAGTGACTACTATTTTGAATTTTTTCTAAATCTAATTGTTGTTCTAAATTTGAAACTGTATAAAAATCAACAACAAAATTATCAAAGAAAGAGTCAACAACTAGAAAATCACTTGTTTTATCCCATTCATTTATATCATTAAGATTAATAACTATGTGTTTCATGTATGGCTCCCTATTAATTTTAATTTTATTGGGTTCCCCTTTCCAGGGTAGCCATAATTGAGTCAAATTAGTGTCCATAAAACCTTTAAGATGTTGTAGCCAATCCCTACTTAAAAATAATCCATATACTTAAGGAATATCAATAATCACAATATCTATAGTTTGATGGACTCTATCATCTTCTGAAAATTTGATCAAGACATCATTTAATTTTCCTACTACTTTAAAAAAAAGTACTATCCAATTGTACAATTTTAACATCTAAGAGTTTCATTTGTGCATTGATCTTCTTACAAATAGAAAGAGGCATTACATTAGAATATGCACTTGTATCAATCATACAATTGTGAACATTTTGATTAAAGTAATATTTGCAAGGTTAACAAAAACAACAGGGGGTTTCTTTTTCTGAGTACCAGGGCTATTTGAGCAATGTTTCAACATTTGAATGTTTTCCAAGCCAAATCTAGCAAAAATGGCTACATCCTTGCCCACAGGAGCTTTTAAGTTGGCAATATGTTGCTAAACTTTTTTATGAATTACATGAATCTTCCAAAGCTCATACAAAGATATATTAGCCATTATCTTTTTAAGATCATCTATTGGATCATACTCAATATTTGAAAATGTGGATTTTTGAGTGCTAGATGTGCATTTTTTGTGTGTTTTTATATGTTGCAGGTTGAGTTTGGCTTTCAGCTAAAGTTTTACTTCAAGTGTATGCACAAACAAAATGAAAATATTCATCAAATTCATTTAGTGAAAAATCAAGGGGATGAATTTCTTTTTGTTCTGATGAATCAAGTTCGACTTCTTTTTCTTCAACATTGTCGAAAATTAGGTCTAGATCTGATGTTAAAGTTTGTAAGATATTTTGCAATCCATTAGTGTTCAGACCTCCACTAAGAGGATGTGGTTTTTGGGTAGGTGGTTTCTTAAAATTCTGTTTAAAATTTCCTCTATCAGACGACCTTTCATATTTTCCTTTCTTAATGTTGACACCTAATCATCAGGATTGGGAGAATAAATAAAATCAATGTAAATAAATAATAAGAGATATGAACAATCATCAGGAGATGAAGTGAATAGACTCCCTCATGTATATAATAAAGACCAACCTGAAGGAATAATATGAATTGATTTGTTTTGAGGAGTTACTGCCTGGTCTAACATGGTATCGGAGCCAGCTCCCGAAATTAGTTGTAACTCCCTTCTGCCATTTTCTTGTAGTCTGTCGCCCTGTGGAGTCTGTCTACTGTGCTCTCTGTCTACCATAATTACTTTCTGCGCCATTCTGTGCTCTGTGTTACCCACTGCGTGGCTTCTACGCATACATTGTCTACCATATTCCATATATTCCAACCTGCGCTAGTTCTACCATGCCTCAGCTCTAAAAACCTTCTGAATCGCTGCGTTGAATGCCTTGAGGCTGACAGTTTTGGTAACAAAACTTTTACCTCTGTTGATCTTGGTGTTTTCATCCTAGAGGATGGAAAGTGGTTTCCTTTTGACCATATTTTCCGTTGAAGGGACTCTATGGCAGTGCTTGGATGGCACACACATACCAAACGTTTAACATGTCTTCTTGTTTAACCAACGTTCTTCTTCTTCTTTGCCCATGGCCATCTCATATCACAATATCGACAATCTCTGTTGGTGTTCAGATCCCTCATCAGCATCGCTGATCCTCATATAATCTGTGGCAGGGTGGGATGTAGCTGCGTCGTTGTGAAACTGAAGTGGCGTGTCCTCTAGAATCACAATATCGACAATGACTGTTGTAATAAGAATGTGCATTGAGAAATCGATGGGCAAGAGTAGATTGTTTGGTTGTAGTTCAAGTTGAGCTCACTAAATTTCCAACAATTCCAGTGAGTAGGTCGGACCAGCGAGAAGCAGAGATCTGGTAATTTGCAGGACGTGGCAACTTCAAAACCTTATGCTGATACAGTGAGAATGAGCGTGAGTGTGGAGATGTGGTAACTTGCCACTCATTTTATTTTTAACACATTTTTAATATATATAATCCGAACATACATGGAACATTGGTATATCACAAATATATGGTGGAGATGCGGGGTATTGCTCCATGATATATCGCTGTTGCTGTAATGTTGTGTTCAGGCAGCATTATTTTTTTGTGATTGTTCTCATTGTTGATAAGAGTTTCTGGATGTATACATAGTGAATATATTTTTTGCTGCTTTTGTTGGCAATTTTGTGGTCTGTAAAAGGTGAAGATTGATATTTGTGCTATACATTGAATGTATGCTCTCCCATGTATCAATGGAGTGACCCTGTTTAAGGCTGCCATATATGTGTTGTTTAAACAATGCCATATTCTATACTTTAATGATGTCCGGATGAATGTGAATTGACATTTGAATTTTCTGTCCCATCATATCAGATATGTATTTTTTCCCATTAAGAGTAAAATTTTGTAGCAGAAGATTTTGTTACATAATGCATTCAATCATATCCATTGTGGGAATAGTTCTCACTGGCAAGGAGAACTATCCTGAGTGGTCCTGAATGATAAAACACACCCTCATTTTCAATGAGCTGTGGAAAGGAGTGTGCATTGGAGATGGAGACAAACAGCCAGAACAACCTAAATCAGACAAAGAGCTCGCCATTTGGGAAAATAAGAACAGAAAAGCCTATGCATTAATTGCAACATCTGTAAGTGAAGAGGTGAGTCACCATATTACACCATTTTCAACTGCTTTCGAAGCCTTACAAAAGCTGAAAGAACTCTATGACTCACATTCTGCACTTGAAGTTGTTCAACTTATGATTAAGCTCTTCACTCTTGAATTGCAAAATAATGATCCTCTTGCTCTTGCATCCGAAGTAAAGTCTATAATGCATGATATCCAAGCCACTAAAATTGATTTGGATATTCCTCTTATCGCTTTTATCAAGGCACTTTATCTTATGTACTCCAATTATCTTGAGTCATTGCAAGCAAATGGAAATCTTAAAGACATTACCTTTGACTCTCTTGTGAAAAAATTTGTTGAAAGAGAGAAAGCTTTTGGAAAGAAGACAGCCCCTGAATCTTTTGAAGAGGTTGTGTGCCTTGCTCATAAAGAAAAGCATCTTGCTCAATATTCTTTCAGAGGAAGAGGTGGCCGCAGAGGAAGAGGAAGATATTTCAGAGGTAGGGGGGGAAGACACTCTCAAGGAGAAAAGGAAGATTTACACTGCATACACTATAAAAGAAATGGATCACATGATGCCTCTACATGCAAGTTACCATTGGAAAAAATTGAGCAGCAAAGAAACCAATAGAAAGGTAAAAACTAATGACACAGACAAAGGTAAAGCACCTGAATCCGCTCACTATGTTGTGGAACAATGTAATATTGGAGTAAATGAAGATTTATTTAATGCTTCACTTGCTTCTTGGAAAAATTATTGGTTGCTTGATTAGGAGCAACTTGCCACATGACCCATAGAAAATATTTTTTTGAAGAATTTACTGACAATGTTGATGGAGCAGTATACTTTGCAGACCAATAAAAAATCAAGCCATTATGGCTTGGCACAGTCAGGCTTAAATTGCTTGGTCTTCCATACTTTCTTCTCCATCATGTTCTATATCTCCCACAGCTGAAGAGAAACTTGCTGTCCTTGGTTCACATCCGCCAGCAAGGTCACTCCATTCATATGTTTGATGGCAAGCTTGAGGTGATAAAAGCATATGACCACTCACTTGTCATGAGGGCAATAAAAGAAGAAAGGCTTATCAAGCTGCAAGGTACCTCTGCTTGTGCACAACATTTCTCATACAATTCTCATTATGAAGAAGGTACACTTCCATCAAGTTTATTATGGCATGCTAGATTTGGACATTTGAACTATGACAACCTCCACTTGTTGAAGAAAAATGGTGTTGCTGGTTTGCCTACAATTCCTAGGAAATTTAAGCAATTTGATGCTTGCATTCTAGGAAAGCATAGCAAACAATCTTTTCATGATTTAGATTCAAGAGCAAATAGAAAACTTGAACTCATTCATTTATATTTATGTGGTTCAATGCTTGTTCCTTCTGCAAATGGAAATAAATATATGATGACATTTATCGATGACTACACCAGAATGTGTTGGGTTTATTTATTGAAGAACAAATCTGATGCTTTTCAAACATTCAAGAACTTTCATAAATGGATTGAAAATGATGCACAATCTCATATTGGGTATATTCACACTGATAATGGAAAAGAATACACATCAAATGAATTTGAAAACTATCTTCGCCAACATGGGATCAAACATCAAACAACTGTACCTTACAATCCCCAACAGAATGGTGTGATGAAAGAATGAATAGAACAATATTAAATATGGTACGATCCATGCTCTTCTTCAAAAATGTAAAGATAATGTTTTGGGCTGATGTTGTTCTATGTGCTGCATATATAAAGAATAGATGTCCATCTAATGCTATTAGAAACAAGACTCCATATGAAATGTGGTATGGACATGTTCCTTCGGTAAAGCATCTCAAGGTATTTGGTTCCACCTGTTATGCCTTGATACCAAAGGTACATAGAAACAAACTTGGTACAAGAAGTTGTAAGTGTATCTTCCTGGGGTATTCAAACACCTCGAAAGCATATTGTCTCTATGATGAAGTCAATAAAAAGTTTGTTGTATCTAGAGATGTAATTTTTCTTGAATCATCCAAAACTGACAAAGTTGTTGAGCGGCAACTTGATCGCTTGGATAGATTCGCAAATGAAAAGTCATTTCAAGAATTTGATAATCAGATTCCACATCTTGAAGGGGGGATTCATATACTAGATCAACATGTGGAATATTCTTATGAAGAACACTCTCCCCCACATGAAACTCCACCAACAAATGATGCTTTAAGTGATGTGATTGATAGAATTGGGAGACTCAATCTTGATTCAGTCCCAACTCAATCAACGGAGCAGCCTGGACCATCTGAGAAAGGTCCCCCAAAGTGGCTGACAAAGACACTTGAAAGTGTTCATCCTGATGAATTTGGAAAGACAGGAACTAGAAATTCAAACTGGCAAAATGGAGGTGATGTAGATGACTCTAATTCACTTGTTGATATGGATGCTTCTTATGATTGTGAATTGAACTTGTCTATAGATTTTGAACCAACTTCCTTCAAAGAAGCTTCTTCTAATGATGAATGGAAAGAAGCAATGCAAAAGGAGTATGATGCCCTCATAAATAACGACACTTGGAAGCTGGTTGATCCTCCATTAGGAATCAAACCAATTGGCTGCAAGTGGGTCTACAAGAATAAGTATAAAGCTGATGGCGCAATTGACAAGAACAAAGCTAGGCTTGTGGCAAAAGGTTTTGCACAGAAGGAAGGGGTCGATTATGAGGAGACTTTTGCCCCCACAGCAAAATGGGTTACCATCCGGACACTCTCTGCCCTAGCAGCTCAGAACGGTTGGAAAGTGCATCAAATGGATGTAAAAACTGCTTTCTTGAATGGAGATCTAAAACAGAATGTTTTTATGTCCCAGCATGAAGGATTTGCTGTGAAAGGACATGAACTAAAGTATGCAAACTTGTGAAGTCCTTGTATGGCCTCAAACAAGCATCGCAAACCTGGTATGAAAAACTAATTGAGCATCTTCTGAAACTCAATTTCAAACATTATGATCTTGATGATGCAACTTTATTTGTCAAGAAAGTTGGCAAAATAGTTGTATATCTTGTGGTATATGTAGATGATCTTTTGATGACAGGGACCAATGAAAGCTACATTGCATCCATAAAGAAGGAATTGGGAAAAGTTTGAAATGACTGATTTGGGCTATGTTCATTATTATCTTGGTATTGAAGTAACCCAACAACCGAAGTCCATATTTCTTTCTCAAAAGAAATACATTGGAGATTTGTTGAACAGGTTTGGCATTGCAGAATGCAATCCTCTTACCACTCCAATGGAACAAAACTTAAAGCTCACATCTATTGAAGGAAAAGAATTTGAGGATGCAACAAAGTATAGACAGCTTGTAGGAAGTCTCAACTACCTAACTACTACCAAACTAGACATTTCGTTTGCTATTGGAATCCTCTCCAGGTTTATGCAAAAGCCTTGTGAGGGACATTGGTCTGCTGCAAAAATAGTTCTAAGGTACTTGAAGGGAACTCAAGACTTTCGAATCAAGTATACACAGGTGGACGACTTTAATTTGATTGGATACTCTGATTCAGACTTCGATGGAGACAAAGAAACTGGGGTATCTACTTCAGGATATGCTATGAGCCTTGGATCATGAGCTATCTCCTAGAGATCACGCAAACAATCAGTTCCAGTAGATTCCACAATAGAAGCAAAATACGTGGCAGCAGCTGAAGCAACAAAAGAAATTTTGTGGCTCAGGAAAATTCTTGAAGATTTGCAGGTAAAACAAGTACAATCAACTCCACTCATGATTGACAATACCTCTGTAATAAATTTGCCCAATAACCCAAAGTTTCATGATCGAACGAAGCACATCAATACCAAATATCATATGATTCGACATCATGTTGAGGCCAAAACAATCCATCTCTGTTAATTTTCCACTAATGAGAAAATTGCCGACATCTTCACCAAAGCACTTGGAAGAGAAAAGTTTGAACGATTCAGAATGATGCTTGGACTCACCAACATCCCTTCAGATTAAGGGGGGGAATGTTGACACCTAATCATCAGGATTGGGTGAATAAATAAAATCAATGTAAATAAATAATAAGATATATGAATAGTCATCGAGAGATGAAGTGAACAATCTCCCTCATGTATATAATAAAGACCGACCTGAAGGAATAATATGAATTGATTTGTTTTGAGGAGTTACTGCCTGGTTTGACACTTAAGGTCAATTATTTCATTTGAAAATTTATTAATGACCTTTTGAAGGCTTTCTAGATCTAAGGTTGATTTCTCTTTTTTACTAGTAGATTATTTGATGATTCTTCCTTTTTACCAGAGGTAGAAGGTGTTATAGAAATTTTTGGGCACTGCAACCCCAAGCATAAAATGTCCATAAACCGAGGGCTCCTAAGTCCCTAAAGGTGTTGTTCCAACCCCTAAAAGAACAAGGTCAACTGATTACAACATCTCCCAGAAGTTCTCCATGAAAAACTACTCAGAATTGGTCAAAACTGGACCATTTCACCTGCTCCATAGGCAAAGTGCGTTGCATCCCACCTAAATACACACAGTAGGTGCATTTCATTTCAAAAAGCCCTTCTATGGGGTGCGATGGGCGAGAAGGGACAAATGGCAGGGTCAATTCGCAAGGTGGAGAAGCATGGAATCTTCCAAAAACTTCTCCAGTGACACTTGCCTATCTGAATTCGACCAGGGATGAGTAAGAGATCATCAATCTCCAAGTGGAATCAAGAACATCAGAGGGAAGAAACTAATCAAATCACAAGCTGCCTCATCTCCCTGCAGACATCTATATATGGATCCCTCATCCCAGAGATCCAGAGGCTGGAATTTTGCATCTTGTAAGGAATTGCTGTTGGTTTCTTGAGACAACATCATAGTGTTGGGTGATCTAAGCTTTTCATGAGGTGATGAAGGGCTTACTTGCTGAGAGGATGATGTTGGGTCAGAACAATTGGTTGTAACTCTCTTGGCTCTTTCTTGATTATCAATAAAGCTATTCAAGTTTTCCTCCATACTCTTATGTGATTTATGTTTTATGCATTTGTATGGTCAATTTACATCTGATCCTAGATTGTTTATGATAATAGATCCATGTTCTCGTATAGTGTTATGCTGCTTGGATTCTACAGGTACTTTGTGAAGCCGGGTATACAAGAAAGCAAGTAGCAAAGGGCTATCAGAAGAGAGAGGAATAGAACAAAGAACCAAGCGCAAGACAGAGGTTGGTCTCTTTTATTCTTCTCTCATCTATCTTTTGTAAAGGAAAACGAAAGTAGTTTTACTTTGTTTGTTTCTAAGGTAGCTACCAGCCTTAGTGGGATTAGTAGTTCTGCATAGACACTATTCACGGTAACAAAATGGCAACTCCACTGCGGAGCGAGTAGATTGTTTGTTCATCTACATTTTTTTACTTTATAAACTTACAGATGGAGCCTGAAGTCAAGCCAGCTAGCCTTCGAACTACATTTGCTATGCAAGTGCAAAGTAGATCAATGCTGCTTCAGTCAATCTCCGAGTTTTGTTTATGATTTAAACAACTGATTGAAAAGCTCTCTAATTTCCCTTGTGGTGGGTCTAGTAACCTCCTTAGATCTACCCCTGTGATTGATTGACTGATTACCACTTGCTCGGCCAAAATCCTTGAACTGAACTACAAACTGTGACCCAGAACCCAATCAAAGTCTCGTCCCTGGTCCAGCGCACTGTCTGTTTTGTGAATCTCAAATTTAGTGCATTTCCTGAGTGTAGTAGGTGCGTTGCATTTCAGTTTCACTGTGTTACAGGTGCGCTGATCAGACAAGGCCTTGTTCCTGAATTTTGGTTTATGTGATCACTTTTTTTAGATCTATTCAAGAGTTTTGCTGCCTGTAGTCAGTACACCTCTGTTTTAAACCCCTTTCCTTGTTGTTATTCCGCCTCCATTGTGCAAAGAACTGTAAATGTTTTTATGTATTTTTTGAGTCATTTTCAGTTCTCCTTTACAAAGAAGTAACGTAATTGTACTGTCGTTTCTTGATTTGAGAGTGTCGCAAGTGTCATTTTCAGTCATAGAAGAGAGTCTGATTGCTCTTGATAGTCGATTACCCTGTTACTATTGTATTTGATCTGAATTTGTAGTTTTTATAGTGTCGAAAGCAAGTTTTCAATTCCAAATCGCAAAGTGTTGTCATTGTCCTCATTTTGTTTTGAAAAGAAACTTGTTAGTAATTGTCGCTTTGAAAAATAATTCAAATTTGCGCATTACATTCACATATTAAGAAGGATGAAAACAAATACATGCATGTGCATTTGCATTTAGACTATTTGATTGGTTTGATTTAGGACAGTGCATATAGTGTGCGCTCTTTGCTCTTTGTTGAAAGAATATTGTCTCTCTTTCCTTAGTAGCTAGGATTTTCATTGCACAAAGAAGATAAAATGACTGTTTATCATCTTAGATTGCATTTTAGGAATTGTACATCTACATCACGTGGTGAACCTGAAAGGAAAATTTCTTAAGCAAGATCAACTAGAAAATAAATTTAATGAATCTAACAACGCTTTGGAACCTCACGCACAACATCTAGAAGTCTAGGCTAGAGACATATTCCGGCGTCGTAAAGCCTCGCAACTGTTGTTTTCACTGTTGGTTGGGTGATTCCTCCACTTTGAGACGATAAGTGCCAGTACAGACTTGTGCTCCCACATACCGTCGAGTATATTTTGGGAGACCACCATAGGCTTAATCCTTTATCCATAGGAAGCTATGTCTGTTGCCCTATCGATCGCAATGCACTGAGCACAGCGTTTGGGAAGATTGACTACCGTACCGTAAAAAGTATTCTGCAGTTTTGCGATTGGTTTGGTAATCCCTCTGTCTAGATTTCCAGAGCAGTCCCTTTTGTTCCTTTTCAGACTCCTTAATGGAAAAGGTCCATATGAGCACTTGTCACTTCAGGCTCATTAAAAATCGAAGGCGACTAGAGTCATCTTTTGTTTTTTCTCGACTCTTAAAAATTGAAAAACAAGTTGTGTCAAAGCGTCTAAAATTTATTTTAAACGGAATAATTATCACCTTTCCTACGTTGGTCTTAGGTTGAGAAAATGGAGTCCACCAACCAAGGAGTTCCCCTTGGAGGAAATCCTAGTCCCTTCTCCTCTTGGGGAGATGTTGGTGCACCCCATATGGCCACATTGTCACTTCCAGGATTGACAATCGGCTTGCCCGTATGGCTCTTCTCAACCTCTGTCGTTCAGAACACCGCGATTCCTGAACAATCAAGTCAGCAACTAGACGATTCCAGAGTCACCCCCCAACCCTCTACTTCATCCAATTCTTCCTCTCCTCCTTCCTCTTCGCTTGATGAAGTTGGTAAAGCCAAGAATCAAGTTCCTGAGAAGAAGAAGGAAAAGAAGAAGAAAGAGAAGAAGAAGAAGGAGCCAAAGGCGAAAAGGGGCAACCAAGCGTCATCTAGCAGAAATCCACACACTGCACTGACCAGGCCTAAATTGCCATGTGTCATTTGCAAGGGATACCACTTTCATAGATATTGTCCTTGCATCCCTCGGATCTTAAGGGACTGGTCTCCTCGTTTGCACAATCCGGTGTCGTCAACCTTTGATGATCATGTTGAAAGTACACCGTCAACTAGTGAAAGTGAAGCCCCTGGACAAAAAGGAAAATGTAAATTTCCTTGTAAACTGTGTGAAGGCGATCATGCCGTCCACCGTTGTCCCTTCTTAGACAAGGCTAAAAGAGTTTTGGACGATCGTCTGGTTTCACCGTTACGGCTTCCTCCTGGATATAAAAAACTCTTGCTGAGTCCGTCACTAGTTGAAAATCCAGCTGACACACCCTTGTGGTCAGCCGAAGTATCTATCATTGAAGAAAAACCATCTGAATCCACGCCAGGCAAAAGTCAAAAGGTCGAGGCGGCAGTTGACCTGGTCTTGCCTTCAGAGGTTCCATTTTCAGATGATACACTCATCGAAGAGAACAAGGATGACACCGTCCAAATTCTTTTCGTAAGCACAGACTCCGAAGAACACGGGTGCAGTCTACCCATTCCTTTACCGCAGGAAGGAAGTTCATCAGAGTCATATCCAGCCATCTATTCAGTCCCACCTTCAAGCAACCTGGTTGTTTCCTTCGACTGGAATCAACTAGGCAGACCCTGTTTACCGGCTAGTGTACCATTTCGGATCATTACTCAAATATATAGAATGGTCATGGCTGGTACCATCATAGATGAAGGGGCTTCTGTGAGTATCGTTTCCTCGATTGCTTGGAAAGCGCTTGGTTCGCCATCGCTTTTTCCTGAGATGAGAAATCTAACAGGCTTTGACAAACGAACTAGTCGACCTTTAGGGATCCTTCCCAATGTGCCCATAACATTGAGAAGGAAAACCGTTCACCTGAACGTAATGGTAGTCCAAGGACCCCTGGATTATAATCTACTCCTTGGACGAGACTATATTTATTGCATGGGAGCCATTGTCTCATCACTCTTTAGAGTAATGTGTTTTCCGCACAAAGGAAGAGTGGTCAAGCTCGTAGACCAGCTTTCATTTCCCGGTTCACACATAGCAAATAGTCATACACCAGCCCTGAATGGTCTTTTCACACAAGGAATGTCTCATCAATCCCCAGTTTGTCCTCCTGATGAGCGCGAGTGATTCGGGGACATGACTGAAACCCAGGGGGCATGCACCCTGGTCTACTTCGGCAGGAAAACTTCAGGTATAGGGTAGGTTTCCACGAGAGATATATGACTAGTTTGACACTCCCATCCGCAATTGGAAAAGGGGGTTAGACTGGAATAAGATTCCCTCGTCAAAGTTATGTGGGTGGAGGCGTCTGTACCACTCGCCTTTGTCTATTTCAGTAGGCATCGCCGAAGAAGTGTTTTGTTTGTGACACAAATAGAACAATCTTTGGTAACCTAAAAGAGGTAAGCCTTTCCTGATAAAACAAATGTTTTGTCTGCAAATTGAGGGGTAACCTTGAAACTCTATTTTATACCTAGGGGCATGCAAACCTTTTGGCATGCAAGCAAAGAGCGACCATTTATTTTTTAAATTTGTAGGTCCTCTAACCCTTTAAACTCGTAGGATTGGTCGTTTCCTAACTTGCATAAAGAAAGGATGCGGGGAAAAGCTTTGAATTAATGCCATTTTTAGATGAGACATTCTTATTATACAACTGGATAGAGCAGTTTTAACGCGGACTTCATGCTCGTTAAAAAATAAACATAAGCAATGAGCAAATGTTTCCCCCAGCGTTTAAGCTCATTAAAAAATGAACCAATTTCCGGTAAATAACCATCGTGAATGTAGTACTTCAGCCTTTAAAACCTTGGTCGTGTTCTCATCATCACCTCCACTTTGTATTGGCCGATCATTCACCTCCACTTGATTGTTTACCCCTTTTTAGGAACAGCTGCAAAGAGTGATCTTGTTAGCCATCCTTGTGACACTGCCGTGATTGGAAAATTCCAAACCTTACCTGGAATTAGCTGCTACTCGAATTTATCACTCGTTCCTCAAAGACGATTCTCCTTTAAGCTCTTTTCAACTGACTCATAAAATATGAAAAGATTGCCGAGCCATTGGCCTCTCCAGCTCGTTAAAGTGACCGGAAGTGCTATCCCTCTAGATTTTAATCTTTTTGGACCTGAGGGATTATTACACAAAAAGATCGAGCGCTTGTTTTGTTCGGCTCGTTAAAAGTACCGAAAATTCATCCCTTCTGTATTTTTTTATACTTTTTCGGGCCTAAGGGATTAGATGACGAAAAAGGGTTTTTGGAGTTTCCTTTACGTCCCTTTTTAGACTCTCTAAAATTGAAAAGGACCGAATTATCTTTGTCGTTAAACTCGTTAAAACCTAATATCGACAAACTTGTCCATAATAGACAAGAACGAGTTTCACTATCGCTAGGTTCGTTAAAACATAGCAATGGGTTTGCCTGAAGGGAAAATTATAGAACAAGCATATGTTATCCTCCTCAAGCTTGAAAAAAATAAAGAGGTACTGGTCAGCAATGACTGGGGAAAAATTGGGAAGAAAACTTGAAAAAACTTTGTTGGTAGAAAGTCGCTCTTGAACATGACACTTTCACTCCGCATCCAAGTCGGGTTGGGTTGTTTCATTCACCGGTCACATCACCATGGTTCCATCACACCATCCACATTTGGGGTTAATGCTACCGATCCATCATGTCAGTGTCGCCGGTATGTTCAAGAGAAGTCATTCAGAGAATTCACCTGTGTCTCGCCCACTGCAATACATTTACGCTCCATTCTTTCATGACCGCCACCCTGAACCATATATCACCAGATTGTTTTCACCTCCATTAAAACCATTTGCTCCGTTTTGTGTCATTGATGTGGGATTCATTAATGCCCTCCTATGATGGATCGCTTCTTGTCGACATCTGCTCATTATCCAAGAAGGCGATCTCGGAACAACCCTTCAGTACTTTGAAGCTTGCATGCCTCAATGGCAAGTTTCTCACTTCCGGCGACATGTTTACATCAATGGCCTTAAACCGAAATATTTTACGTGGTGTTCGATGCTAAGTCCCTTATTAACAACACGTGAATTGTACTGCAGTACCTTGGGGATCATTATCATTATCGGTGATTCCTCTCGAGCCTGTTAACGGCTTACATCATTGGCTGGTAATCAGGCGATGTCTTTCCACGTTCGACTCCAGAACATCTCTCACATGGATTGACTTGTACTTTGACTGAATATCGAATGAGATTGAAGACCCTGGATCTAGTTTCATCCATCCGGGCTGCGATATATATTCAGGAAAATAAAGACATCAAATGTACATCATTGCTGCACAGATAATCATCCAATCTAAGGGATGATGGCTCTACCAGAATCATCAGTCTACACTCAGACGATTGTCTGTCTCATGTACATGAAAAATGAATTTATAAAGCTAAGCATGGGAATGCCCGCCTCAGCTAGATCATGAAAATATTATGAAGATAATGTATTGTATTGTATCTTATTACAGGTCTCCTTCCAACTTGAAAGAACTTCGGATCCTCATGATAAAGCATTTCACTCGACATCAAAAAGATTGACGACCTCATGCTTTAGGGGGCAACTGTTATAGACATTTTTGGGCATTGCAACCCCAAGCATAAAATGTCCATAAATCGAGGGCTCCTAAGTCCCTAAAGGTGTTGTTCCAACCCCTAAAAGAACAAGGTCAACTGATTACAGCATCTCCCAGAAGTTCTCCATGAAAAACTACTCAGAACTGGTCAAAACTGGACCATTTCACCTGCTCCATAGGCAAAGTGCGTTGCATCCCACCTAAATACACACAGTAGGTGCGTTGCATTTCAAAAAGCCCTTCTATGGGGTGTGATGGGCGAGAAGGGACAAATGGCAGGGTCAATCCGCAAGGTGGAGAAGCATGGAATCTTCCAGAAACTTCTCCAGTGACACTTGCCTATCTGAATTCGACCAGGGATGAGTAAGAGATCATCAATCTCCAAGTGGAATCAAGAACTATCAGAGGGAAGACACTAATCAAATCACAAGCTGACTCATCTTCCTTGCAGACATCTATATATGGACCCCTCATCCCAGAGATCCAGAGGCTGGAATTTTGCATCTTGTAAGGAATTGATATTGGTTTCTTGAGGCAACATCATAGTGTTGGGTGATCTAAGCTTTTCATGAGGTGAAGAAGGGCTTACTTGCTGAGAGGATCATGCTGGGTCAGAACAATTGGTTGTAACTCTCTTGGCTCTTTCCTGATTATCAATAAAGCTATTCAAGTTTTCCTCCATACTCTTGTGTGATTTATGTTTTATGAATTTGTATGGTCAATTTACATCTGATCATAGATTGTTTATGATAATAGATCCATGTTCTCGTATAGTGTTATGCTGCTTTGATTCTACAGGTACTCTGTGAAGCTGGGTATACAAGAAAGCAAGTAGCAAAGGGCTATCAGAAGAGAGAGAGGAATCGAACAAAGAACCAAGCGCAAGACAGAGGTTGGTCTCTTTTATTCTTCTCTCATCTATCTTTCATAAAGGAAAACGAAAGTAGTTTTACTTTGTTTGTTTCTAAGGTAGCTACCAACCTTAGTGGGATTAGCAGTTCTGCATAGACACTATTCCCAGAACAAAAGGAGAGTTAGATTTTTTGTTAATGCTTGGTTTAAGGTTGAGAATGTCTTTCTCTACAGTCAAGGTGTCTTCAAAGGCTGCCTGCAAGGTGGGATTTTGATCCCTCTTCAGCCATACAACTATATCATGATGTAGAGCCTTAATGTAGTAAGAAATAATAAGGTTTTAAGGAGGTGAGTACTCAAGAACAATTTTTTTTTTTTAACGATAAAAATATAACATTAAAGTCCTTAAATTTTCATTTATTTTTCATTTTCATGTTAGACAATTCATCAACCAAGACATTAGGTGGTTTTCCATTCCTGAATTTCTCCAGTAATGTAGACTCGAATTACACACATGAGACTATGCTCTGGGGAAGCTGAGTGAAATATGACATAGTGGATTTCCCCTCAAATGTGTATGGGAAGATTTTTCATACTACGTCATCATGGAAAACACTAATTTTTTCTGATTGCAAGCATAAAGGATTTCACACGATCCTTAACAGGAAGCTTTGAATCAGGATCAAATTCTGGAATAAAATTATGGGATTTCTTGTGAGAGTATGTTGCATGCCTGGGATGACTATTGCATCCCGATTAAGCCAAGGAGAAGCATGATCATTTTGATAATTTCCAAGATTTCCCTGATTATCTACTATTTTAAGAGATCCCTCTGATGCTAATGAGTTTGAGGAACTTCCTTCATTGCAAGAATTTCCCAAGGATGAAGGTGAACTAGGTGGAGAAGGTGGAGAATCAAATCCTCTAAACAAAGTTCACCTTCATCATGAAATTGATCGTTAATTGTAACAACAATTTGAGAAGAACCTACAAGTTGTTCAAGCACTGAAGGCTCTTGTATATGTGAATCAAGGGGTATAACTAGCCATGAGGACAAACTTCTATGGAGCAAAGTGGTTTTCTCAATTATTTCCTTTGTTCAAGAAATACCTTCTCGAGATATTTTCTAGACTTTGTCAATATCTTATTATGTGTAAGGTCTTATTGGTGTGGTTGGCTCACTGTGGGTATTCTCAAGTGGTGGCTATGAACTTGTTGAAATCTTAACAAGAGGCAGTTCAGTGTGACTCCTAATGTGAATAGGGAACCTAACTTTTTGAAGTTTATGACCACTCTTTTCCATTTAAATTTGGAGGGGTCCTCCTTTTAGCACCATTTTTTTGATGCAATTTTTTTGCACCTAAGTCAACAATAGAGGAATATTCCAAATCAAGGCTCTTTAATAGCCTAAGTTGTTTGGTATAACTATCCTCAACAGGTTTAAATGCTTTGTTAGACTTGAATCTTTTATTCTTGTGAAGGATTTAATCCATGATGAATCTAAAAATAAATCTAAACCTACGTTCTAATATGTTATGTTATGATTAAATAATATACTAATATACTGCTATTAACTAAACTACAAAAATACAAATCAGTTCAATTTGTTTTAACCTAAACTGATTTAAGTAGAAGCCTATAAATCCAAATGCAATATATGAGAACAATTATAATTTATACATTGAATTCATAAATTAGAATTAGAAATAAAATACAATATTTATGTTACAATATCAAACTATTATGCATCACATACATAGTTATGTTACAACAAGTGAAAAATACTAGATCAAAATGAAACAGGTACATGATAGGAATGATCTGAAAATAAACTCAAAAAATAAGAATTCCAAAAGTGTGAAATAAAATGCTATTTTTATAATGTAACTACCTATTAAATAATTCTTAATGTGAATAACGAATGAAACAAGAACTGCAAACATACAAATTACTTGCTTTCATTAATAAAGAGACCACAACAATTATTATTTGAAAATTTCACATTCAGAATCTATATATATGCTACACTAACTAATATATTGTTTGGTTGTGTTATATTATTTCCACGACTAGCTATCCTAGTTAACCAGGGGGCAGAGCTCCCCCTTTTTTGCGCTGATTTCGCAGTGGGGGGTCATAGGGGGCGGTTAGCCCCCTCTACAGGGGAAATTTGTTTTGGACCCTATATTAGGTGGGTGGACCTACCTTTGGCTTTGTGCATGGTTTTCACACATGGTTTTGGTCATGATGGTTTTCAGTCCATGGTATTGGATGCTTTGGCAGGTATTTATATGTATTGTAACATTGAAAGGAACATAATGAAAAATCAAGCTGGTAGTCCCGGTTTTGGGATCCAGGGGAAATTCTCTGTGTATATGTGTTTTATGTGTTATGCTCTCACATTGTTTATTTTCTATGTTTTAGAATTCGTATGCAGGTAAATTTTGTACGGGGTTAAAACCTACATATATGTTATATTTATTACTTGGCCAAGTAGAAAGGAGATAAATTGTAATTGATTGTTTGATAGATTCACAAGCTTTTGTCTGTTGAATTATGGATACAACAAATAAGCCATTCGAGAAAATAAATGATATAACTCATCAGTCAATCATGACAATGCATTAATTCAATTTGTTTATACAAGACATAGATTAGACAATCTTAAACATTTGGGACCTACCCAAAAATACTTAAATATTATTTATGTCTAGATGGATAAGAATCTTAGGACAACAGTCATTGGAGAATTTTATCAATGTGGTTTAAAAAATAACAAGATTGAAATAATTTGTTAATTAACAAAGAAATGCAATAATCAATAATTTTCTGTTCAAGAGAAAAAATCATTGAGTAGAGGAAATTTCTATATTCTAAAAACTCAGAAATTAAATTACAGAGAAATAAAGAAGATATTAGTGAGATTGTGAAACATAGATATGTAATCAATTAACTGAATCCAACCAAGTCAATTCACTCTATATAAAAAATGTTTTCACAATCATACATTCAACAACATTTCTTTACATAAAATTTCCCCTTTCGAATCTCTTTAACAATTGAATCCAAGGTTTTATATAACCAAAAATTCCCTCGACCTTACAATAAAAACAAAATTATAAACTGTATTTGAGTCATTTAGTTACAAAAAAAAAGAAATTTATCAAGTTTAGGCTCTCTTGGCTCACCAACAAATCAACATAAGGCATATGACAGGTAGAATCCCATATTGGGTTATGAGCGAACACATGTTGGGTAGAAGCATCCCGAATCGTATTGTCCTAGAAATTTTCCTTGCCATCGTTGAAGATCCATTGAGAAAATATACTCAAAACTAGATAATATAACAATAAGACTAAAATGAGCGGCACATAATAAAAACTTTTGTAGCGACCTTTTTATTAAAATAACAAACAAAAAAAGAAATATTACATGCATTTCCTTTTCAAACAAGTTGACTATTTTCTGGTACTAGGTCCCTATAAGTTAGAGGAGATGATGATGTTGGCATTATGGTGTGCATGGATCTAGCTATCTGATGTTGGAACTGGTTACTGATGGAAACTAGATCCTGTTGGTAGTGATGTCAACCCTTGTAGCCTAGCTTATGTATAGATGCCATTCATTGTAGCATGGTTGCAGTTGATTATCTTAGCATTGGGATGATTGTGTTGGCATTTATGTCAACATTATGATGTCACTCATGTTGGTCAGATGTTGGCATTGGTATGGTTGATGTTGATGGCACACTAGTTGAGTTGCCAACTAGGTCTTCATCTAGGTCTTCATGCTTATGCTAATGGAGATAACTTGTTGTAGTAGTGTGTTGGCCTCATGATTATGATGATGATGTTGCAGAGGTGCTCTAGGTCAGTTTAGAGGTGTTGCAGCTTATGGAGAATATTTTTGGAGAGTGGAGGACTTGTTGACACTCTTGCCAACCTTGTTTGTTGGCCCTTTTAGGTCAAATTGGAAATGAAAATTGGGATACATGTTTGATCCAATTGTAGATATGTCAAAGGCTATGTTAGAGGTTTGGAGGCATGAATAAGAGCTGAAGAAGAGCATCCAATAGGTGGCAGAGGTTCTGAGCTGAAGGCTTAGTGTTTTTCTTCATCCTTAGCCCCAATCGCCTGGAGAAAAGCCTATGAGAGCGATTGAAAGGCTCCAGTAGCTAGAAGACATCATTATGGGAGCGAATTAAGGTTCCATTTGAGATTTTATAGTGTTATGGATGCGACTAAGGATTTTCACGAGAATTTCTCTCCATTCCTCATGCAAATTGGAAGGAAATTAGCATAGAAATTCCTATAGGTTTCCAAAACTAGTTGTAAAGGTCAGGAATGGTTTGAAAAGGTCCTCCAATGATGTGAACTCATTTAGTACACAATTATTGTTCTCAGTGGATTGATTTGGTCCAATTTAGTCACCCTTGATCCTAGACCCAAGCTCAATTTCTCCCTACATGTTTTATATTCGTCATTTTGGAGTTGGTTATTGGATGTTGAGTGTATGTGTGTAAGGGAAGGCTGCAAAGAGTGATTATGCTTCCGATCTATTGGAGAGCATAGATTCTTTAGTGTATGAGTGTTAATGGATGCACAGTGAGAAAATTTGAAGCATGCTACATAATAGATCATATTTGATGTTGTTAGAGTAGAGGTTGTTTGGACAAATTTTGTATGCTACTGGATAGTGTTTTTGTTGGTGACTCTCACACTTGTTTTTGTACGACCTGCTAATGAATTTGGCACATAGCCATAATGTCTTATGTTGTTGATTGTATTATGCAACAATTATTTTGTAGTGAGGGTTCGATGGTTGATGTATTATTCAATTTTCATTTGATGGATTATGGCCATTACTTTACTTATGTGAGAGCATATATTTGTGGTGTTATTTTATTTGATGATATTGTCTTGCTACTAGAGGCTCTATTACAGAGATGAATTGGATTGAGCAAAAAGTGTTGAGATCTAGTCTGAAATAGATGAAAGGAGGTTTGCATAGAGTATAGGAGCAGTTGGCTTCATGGACGTGGGCAAACGATTGCAAAGTTTCAATGAAATGAACAATTTACCAATCCTCTGATAGTTCGATAATCCAATCAGAGTTGGGCGAGGATTGATTAATCATGGTGGATTTCAGCAGATGGTAGTTTGTAGATCTGTGGAGAACATAATCTTCTAAGATGATCAATTCAATTGAGTCTCCAGGATGATTGAAGTTAGCTGATTGTATATGAGGTCAAGTCCCATGACTGATGGGAGTCAGTCATATATGTAAAAAGAATATATTTTATTAATATAAGATTCAAAACAGTGTAGTAACATCAAGGGTAGTTTTTTCCTAGTGAAGGGTTTTCCACCAGATATATTGTGTCTCTTGTGTGATGGTTTATATGGTTGTGTTTGATGGTTTTGTTTCTCTCATGGTTATTTGATTTAGCTTCTTACATTTTTATATTCATGTGATGATATAATATGTTGCTAATTATATGCATGATTCAGTAAGTGAAGTAATAAAAGGGAAAATTTGATAATAAGTCGCACTACTCATTCAACCCCCCCCTCTCAGTAGTGCTCAAAGGTTTCCAACAATTGGTATCAGAGCGAGGATCATGGTTTTAGCTTGATCGCTGGAGAGTAGATATGAGGTTTGTTGGTAGTTTTTTTTTTTTAAAGAATGGTTGTCCTAACTGCTGCAAATTACAAGGTATGGCACAAAAATGTAAAATATCAATTATTATCTTGTGGATCTAACATTTGGAGAGTAGTATGTAAAGGTTGTGGCAAGGATTCATTTGTAGATGAATTTTTGCAACATGATGCAAAAGCTAGATGCATAATCTACACGAATCTTCATGATGATGATGATTTGAAGAGGCCAGTATGTTTGAAACATGACAAGAAAATGTGGGACAAGATATAATCCATTTTTGGAGATGGTACTAGTAGCAATAAGGAAAATGAAAAGAAGAGAAACAATAAGAAGAATAAGAAGAAGGGCCTTCAAGATCAAGAATATCAGCCACAAATGTATCATTCTTCTAGTGCACAAGATTCAGCGGATGATGAGAAGAAACCAAAAATCATGAACCTAAAGGTATAAATATTAATGATTTTCTTTTGAGTTACAAATTTGATGATTCAGATTTTGATCATGTTGAAGTGCCTAGTAATGATGAGAATGATATTATGGTTCTTAGAGCTGAGATTTTCTAGACTAACAATTGCATGCAAGGATCAAGAAAAATTATTGCAAATATAGGATGATAAGGAGGCCAAGCTCAAGGAAGAGACTATGACCTTAAAGTTAAATTGGAAGAAGAAAGAAAAGTTGAAGAAGGTATGAGGAAACGGTACGAAGAGAAGGAAAACAAGTGTGAGAATTAGAAGCTGAAGTGGTGTCCTTGAGAAAGCAGTGGAAGATGGAGAAGAGTATCGTAGCCTTGGAAAATTTGCTTGATATCCAAAGATAATCATTGGATAAATTTGGTCTTGCATTTCTATTGTAGTGGCTGCAACCACCCTCCAAAATTTTGCCTTAGCTTCATTTTGGAGCCTCCATACCATGCTTTCACAACATCTTGTCTTGCTTCGTCAAGTACACAAGCTTCAATGGTTTTCTTGCAAAAAGAAAACCTGTCGATCAAGGCTTAATGCATTTCCCTCACAGGCTGATCACCTAGACTTGGTCCAGTTGCAGGCTAAGCAGCTTCCCTAAGAAATTGTGCAATTCTGGAGGGAAACCAGCCTTCCCTCTAGAAATTGTGCAATCCTGTCTGGCAGCCTGTTGGGCTCCAGAATTGCATAATCCTGCTAGATAGTCTTCACCGAGAAAAATGTGAAATCCTTCCCAACAGGCCTGGTTAGCCCAGGAATTGTGCAATCCTAGGAAGCAGTCAGCTGCTCTGCCCAGAAACTATGCAAATCTCCTAGGCAGCTAGCCCAACTCCACTCACTGCTGTTGCATGCATGAAACTGTTTTGCATGAACGGTCACCTATTAGGAAACTCGATCCACTCACACACATGTTGATATTTTTACTGAATATTTCACTTGATGTTTGCATGCATAATCATTCACTTCTTCTTTCACTTAGTGTCACCATGCATTCACTTTTTGATTTCCTTTCAATTTTCCGTTGGCGGGTCTGGGCATCCTTGGCCTAGACTTTGCCTCATGAAGAGATAATTGCACAATCTGGGGAAGGAAGGCTCTATCTTCCTCTCCAGAAATGCACATTTCTTCCCAGACACTGTCCTCTAGGACTGATTTGCACATTTCTGAGGGACAGTGACTACTGGCGTAGAAAATTGTGCAATACAGTACTTGAGCCTATAGTCATTATCGGCTGGAATTACACATTGCGCAATCCCAACAGTCAGCAGTCAACCTGGATTGCACATTATGCAAATCTAGTAGCTAGTATTGCCTCCTAGATAGCCCAGACTTCTTTTTGCGCAGTTTTAGCAGGTAGTCACCCAGCCTCCCAGATAGCCCAGACTGCCTTTTGTGCAGTTCTGGCAGGCAGTCACCCAACCTCCCAGATAGCCTAGACTGCCTTTTGTGCAGTTATAGCAGACAGTCACCAGACTCCAGGGAAAATTTTAAGAACGCCCCCTAAATTTATAAATATAATAAATGGGCGAATCTCCATGGTATATAGGAAAAATGGAAGGCGATTTTATCAATAATATAATATGTATATATAATTGTTTGGCCAATCTCTCACCAGGCATGGCGAATATTTTACTCAATTATAAAATCTTGTAAGATCTTGGCGAGTCTTTCACTAAATAATAAAACTTTGTAAAGTCCTAGTGAATCTTAGCATAGGCTACATGTTGGTTTAATTCCCCCATTTAAATAGGCTACATTCCAGGTGAATACCATGGGTCAATACCATGTGCCCTTTTGGTGAATACCATGGGTCAATACCATGTGCCATTTTTATTTTTATTAATTCTAATATTAGCGTTAATAATGGTTTTTTGCATGGTATTAATAACAATCTAGTCCATGGTATTTGTCCCATAGTATTTTGGCCATAGGTTTCACCTAAATATAACCCATTTTTTGAGTGTTAGGTGAAACCTATGGCCAAAATACTATGGGACAAATACCATGGACTAGATTGTTATTAATACCATGCAAAAAACCATTATTAACGCTAATATTAGAATTAATAAAAATAAAAATGGCACATGGTATTGACCCATGGTATTCACCAAAAGGGCACATGGTATTGACCCATGGTATTCACCTGGAATGTAGCCTATTTAAATGGGGGAATTAAACCAACATGTAGCCTATGCTAAGATTCACTAGGATATAAGGTGACTTATGGAGTAAATATAAAAAAATGTTTTATTTGTTTACCATACCTCTCGTTTATTTATATTTTTATTAATTTACCATACCTCTTTTACAAATATGGTATTTGGCCCATAGGATTCACTTAAATAAAACCTCTTTCTTGAGCCTTCATAAATAGAACGAGGGTTATGGACTAAATATAAAAAGAGGTTTTATTTATTTACGATACGTCTAGTTTATTTATATTTTTATTTATTTACCATACCTTTTGAGTAAGTATAAAAAGACGTTTTATTTATTTACCATACCTCCACTTTACTTATATTTTTATTTGTTTACACCCTTACATGTATATAAGGTGACTTATGGAGTAAATATAAAAAATGTTTTATTTATTTACAATACCTCTCATTTATTTATATTTTTATTAATTTACCATACCTCTCATTTATTTATATTTTTATTAATTTACCATACCTCTTTTATAAATATGGTATTTGGCCCATAAGATTCACTTAAATAAAACCTATTCTTGAAAATGGGCGAATGGATTCACTTAAATAAAACCTATTCTTGAAAATGGGCGAATGGAAGGTTGTAAGTCCTAATTTCAAGGGCTAAATTTACCTTTTTTACCCTCTCCCTTAAAATAAGGTGGGCTATTTGAGGTGATTTGTAAAAATGTACTATGATACAAAATATTCGCCCACTAAAAATTTAAAACCCCTTAATTTTGCCAAAGGGCGAACATTTGCCCCTAAAATTATCCTTGCCAGACTCCCAAAAGAAATTGCGCAATCTTTTCCTATCATTCCCCAGGTATGTGTTAAGTCATTCTCCGAATTTGCTTTGGTTTTCGCTAACAGATTTCTTGCCATGCACGTTGCTTTGTCTGCAGATATTTCAAGTGCTCATTTGCCTCTTAGAAGTACATGATCAATGGCCTCCAAGAGAGCAGGATCCAAAGACACTAATGGAAGTGCAACTGGAGAAACAATTGAGCAGGTGTTCGCATGTGTACCAATCTATGAAGATACCAAGTTGTTTCTATACAAGGACATCAAGCTAAAATGGAAAGAGGTCAATGAAGAATTTGTAGGAACTTTTGTGGAAGACCTCGAAGACCGTCAGGTGTATGTGAACATTTAAAAGTCTGGCTTGTAAGGGATTGCATGCAGATACCCCGCGTTCCCATACGCGAACATGATACGCTGGATCTTCTCGCACACTAATCACAAGACGATGAATCTAAGTAGTGTTAGCAAGGAAAAGCTTGCCACATTTTGGGCATAGGATTATGATGAGATGTATCAGATTTCAAATACCGTGACTATCATGGAGACTCCTTTCAGCTTACCCAGCAGAAGTGCCAACTCCAGAGACATTCTGAAGAACTGGGTAATGGAGCCGGCTAGATTCAGGATGACACCCAACCAGATCTATAAGACGAAGATACTATGGAAGGCGTATTAATACTTGGTCATATTTTCATGTTGACTATGTGGCCAAGAAAGCATGGAAACCTTCCCATAGAGTTGGGTGATCGCGCTAGACCAACTAGCCAGAGAGGGTAAACCATGTAACTAGTCTGGCATGTTCTATCATCAGCTGAAGGAACAAGTACCGAAGGCTCGACAGTCACCCAGAGGTATGCAAGAAGAGATCTACATGTCCGCCTACATCTTAGATGCAATATGTGCCCAACAAGAGTTCCCGAGCTTGGAGTGGGCATGGTCACCGGCGGAGATTGTTGTGAACACATATTGCAAGTTGTTTTCTGAATGCAACTTTAGAGGAGTAATCACACGACTATTCGATCATTTTGCCACCCAAGTCTACAAGATGATATTTGAATAGGATCCACCCTGCATGTTGAAGGAAGCAATGGAGGAACTGATAGACATTTATGATTGGTATGCCTCACCATCCAACACCTTCATCTGAATGTTCAGCGTGGAGAAGCCTCTGCATGTTCTACCGAAGTTTTCCTTGGACATACTCGTCATGCAGGAAGTAGCATATCACATCTCAGCAGGATTGGTAGTTAGACTCCATCAGAAGGAGAAGGCACTTTGGCCCGCTCTTCCATTGTGGATTTGGTCATATGAGATCCAAAGTATAAAGCAAGTGGATGTCGAAGAAGAACTGATGAAGAAGTATCTGTTAGACCTCCGAAGCTACAATCTATATGACCCACATTGTATTGTGAAAGATCACTGCATGAGAGTATAATTCAACTAGATCCATGAGGCATTTCATTGGGCAGAGGAGGACCCATGGAGATATTACAACAGTTTCTCTAGACCCAATGAACAGGTCAACTTCGTTGTGGATTGGTTGGCGAAGCAACATGAAGCAGCGTCCTGGAGAGCACTAGCACTAGTAGTAGTAGCAGTAGAGGCAAGCATACCAGTGCATGACAAGGGCAAGGGGAATATTGTCTATCGCATGGAGGAAGAGAAAATCTGCAAGTTCCGAGAAAATCCATTGGTAGAGAAAGACCCTATGGCTATAGAGGTGAAGAGGTAATAGTGTGACAAGAAAATCGCGTAAAGGTAGAGAGATAACAGAAGAATGGAAGAAGCAGAGAAGGAGTTTCATGAGCTAAAGGAGCAACTCTGAAAGGAACAAGAGCTACACAAACATGAGAGGGAAGCACAGTAGCAACAGGTACAACAAGGGGATCAACATGTGTAAACAGATGAAACAACACCCGTACATGTAGTGGATTCATCAGAACAGCTGGCATTAGGTAAACAGGGTGAACCATCATAGGAGTAGGACCTCGCTCATGAGATAGGACAAGAACTTCAACAGTTGGATACGGATATGGAGCAGTGGGAATCGGAACAAGACATCAACCTTATGACTCACCACCAAGAGGTCGACTTACCTGCTTCACTGCATCTAGATGATGAGAAAGTCTCAAGTGACAGAGGTGGCACTGAGATCCTTAGAGATAAGCCAAAAGAAGAGATGCACAAAATCTCATTCAATGAGTCTCAACATAGAATTGTGCAGTCTTGTAAAGTTTCGACTCTGGATAATCATACATCCTCTACGAAAGTTGAGGAACGAGTGATCGTGTTTGACATGCGCAAACATCCAATAGCCTTGGCCGATGCAACTAGAGTGTACGCCGAAGCCATTAGCTCAAGTGTTCACTTTCTGATAGCTGAGAATGAGCAAATGGATAAGGAATTACTGGCGGACAAGCAAGGAGGAGAGTTGGTGACAACGTCCGCTCGAGATGAACTAAAGAAGGCAATACTAGATCAAGTATTTTCCCTTGACATGGTTATGTGAGCATTGTACTCCAAGTTTAGCACCATTCATAAGGAAGTCGTCCATCTCAACGAATGGAAACAACGATGTGATAGAAGAGCATGTATCTTGAAGAACTTACATGCTGATGTTGATTACATGCAAGCATGGATGATGAGATACAAGGGAACCCTGCTTCCCTTGCCTAAGATGATGAAGGCTAGTGTGGTCGAGCTGAAGGCATGTATTCGGAGTCAGATCTGGAACTATGAAGAGCTCTCGTAGCTCATCACTAGTATAAAAGCTTCCCATGCACATGTGTTCAAGAGTATGGATGTTGTGGTGCATGCACATGCGATCCCATCTATTGGGACTCTCACCTAGGTGAAGAAAAAGGCACTGGTCAACCTAGATCTTGACTCGTACTTCGACGAGTTGATGCGCATTGCTACCAACCCAGACTTGCCCATCAGTGTAGACATCATGCACAAGTATGTTGCTGGTCTAGACGCATTGAAGACAATGATGCACATGCTTATAGATGAGTTGGACAGAGGAGCCCGAGCAGTGTACCCGGATGCTATGGAGGCAAGAGTCAGGTTCCAGAAATATGTCACCTTGGAGCACATGAAGATCATGAAGGAATACCAATCTTGGCATCAGTATGTTACTACTGATCAGCGCAAGGATGTTGAGGAGTTGGACTTCCATAGTTTTCTAAGTCATAGTGATGTCTAGCATGGCTTGCTCAAGCCATTTCTCTCACATGGGTACATGTGCATTGTAATGTAATGTCTTGTCAAGTGTAAGTCAAGTTGTGATAGTTGGATGTAACAGTCATAGAGTAGATGAAGAGTCATGAGGGTAGTTGAACTGTCACAAAGGGGAATGTCAAGGGTCAACCCACCCTTTGCTATAAACAGTCCCTCATAACCCATTGTAGAGGCTTTTTGGTCAGCCAAGATTTCGATAAGACTAACTTGGAAAGAGCTTGGCCAATATTGTGATGAGCTTTCTCTTCTTTTTTGGTCAATTTAGAGTGTCCTAAATTGCTATATTAATTGCCAATCCGGGAGTCGTAAACTATTGAAGTGTGGCGCACTATATGTGCAAGATAACCTATTTCTTACTTTTTGTCGTTTTTGGTTTTTATTTTGTTTTTGGGTTTATCTTCGTTGATTTCCTAATGTGAGATGGAAATTCTAAAAGACAAGTATGGATATAAATGTTCAAGGCAATGATGTCCTTTATAATGATTTCCAAAACTTCAAACTTCAAAAGGGTTTTAAAACATGCAATGATGAAATTAATTCCTAAAAGAAAATGAAAATGTGCCACTATTCTAATCAAACAAACAGTGAACTATTGATCATGAAACCATTATCCCTGCTGCTGTCTAAATACAAAAGAAACTGTACTCAAAGAAATCCAAAAATTGCAAGTAAAGTAGAGCTAAGATCAAATTACATCAATTCATATTCTGACCCCTCACCATTAGTCTCGCTATGGCTTTCGGAGGTAATCATAAACAACTTGAGCAATCTGACATCTAATTTGCAGAAAATAAAACTAATATAAAATTACACACTCATACTTCAATCCCTAACTATTAATCTCGCTATGGCTTTCAGAGGTAACTGATAATGACATGAGCAATTTAATATTTAATTTGCAGAAAATAAAACTAATATCAAATTACACACTCATACTTCAATCCCTCACCATTAGTCTCGCTATGGCTTTCAGAGGTAAATGATAATGACATGAGCAATTTAATATCTAATCTAACTAATAAAGCCAATGAACAATCTTGAAATAAACAAAACAGTGCTGGAATTAAAAGCTAAGAAAAATAAATCAGCAGAAAGACAAGACTGATTCCATGTCATTAGTCATTGTGGAAACTATATGCAAATGCCTGGGCTACCTACTATAATCTGGAACAAATACACTGATCAGCGTTAACAGCAGTGGAAAGCATGTAAAATTATGGACAAAAATAAAACGTTAGCACCATAAGAAATGCAATATATACAAGTGAATAATTATGGCATAATGAACGTAAGAAACACAATGTGAAACTATACAGCAAATAAACAAAACCTCGGCGTGTGCAGGGGCCCTCTGCACAACCTCGGG
The DNA here is from genome assembly GCA_031772625.1 of Pinus tabuliformis. Classification (NCBI taxonomy): domain Eukaryota; kingdom Viridiplantae; phylum Streptophyta; class Pinopsida; order Pinales; family Pinaceae; genus Pinus; species Pinus tabuliformis. The sequence goes on from CM062820.1 coordinate 173,442,384, forward strand.
CAACAGCTATCAACCACGAATTATGCTTATAAATAGGGTCTTCTCATATATTCAAAACACAGTCATAACAACGAAACAGTGTCACAGCACAGTGGGCTCTTTAACAGTCAACAATACATTACAAAGACTAACTATTATGCGTATGGAAATGCATTATTTATAACAGAAGACTACATAACTAATTTCCTAAAAACTGTGTTGAGAGGGGACACGTGAACGACAATGTCCATGGATCTAGCATCATGGCTACCGAGATGATGCAATCTAATGAAAGTGGCTTGTTGGATTTACATTGTGGGCAGCCTACAGGTGTCAGCGTGCCTCCAGAAATCTAGAAACGGCCACAAAAATCTTTCATGTGCCTGGAAACAAAGTTTAGTTACCGTAGGACTCTTCTATTAACCACCGCTTGACCACCATTGACTATGGCCTCCTCTAATGAATTCGACTGAGCCAATAGGACTTGGTCCATGTCCACGTCATTTCCAACTTGCCCATGTGGCTCGATTTTCCTGAAGACACCTGCAATATAGAGTTTAAGAAAAAGGCTGCGGAAAGTTGAACTGGCTGCGAAAAGTGACAAGATTCCGCAGCTTATGAGCAAAAATCTAGTTCAAACAGCAAACACAAGACATAGTTAGAAAACCACTTTATGTGCTCTTTTAAACTCAATATGCAATGATGTTGATAGCTTAGGAGGTCCAGGTAAATGGAAAGAGTCTAGGAAAGTGTATAGGAAAGATGCAAGTTTGGGGCTCAACATACCCCCACTGTGAAGGTGTTGCATGTCCCCATGCAACCAAAATTTTGACCATCCTTTCTTCAATCCATATGCTCTGACACCTCTGCCAGCACATCCAGCCCTCTTCTCCTCTTCCTTGGTACTACTACCATCCTGGGCTTCCTCATCAAGCATCTGAATTTGAGGTTGACAAGTGTTGTACTCAACCTCTTGCATTTCTTCTTCAATTTCCTGTTCTTTTTCTGCCACAGTCCCAGATGTAACATAGTGTTGTCATGAATGATCTTGTCCAATCTGCTTTGTTCCTTTAGTGCTTCATTTTCTTGTTTAATGTGTCTGTTTAAAACCTCCAATTCAAAGACTTCTTGTTTCAACGATTGGACTAGAGCTTCTTGTGCTGTGTGAGGCTAAGTGGATGATGTGCTTGGATCTGCAGCTGTCTTCTCTAAGAATTCTATATAATCATACATCTCCTGCTGATTCGGGTCTACCTTGGGTGTAGTTTTCCTTGGGCTGACCCCAAAATCCTATTGAGAGGGACTGATTTCAAAATTTTGCCGAGAGGGACTCATGTCAACATCTGGCTGTGAAATGGAAGTATGGTGTGGGCTATGGTTAGGAGAGGTTGCTGGAGGCTTTTCTGGGGTTTCCCCCTCCAAATCAATAAAGTGGGGCCCTTTGGTTTTTACTGTCTTTAATTTCCCTTTAAGCCTAGAGCTTCTTCTTACATGTTGTGGACTAGTATCTTCCTCCATACTCTGCTTTCATTTTCGTTTCTTCTTGGCTACAGCTGCTTGTTCTCGAAGATAAGCTAATCTTTCAGATAGTGTTTGGTGGTCTTCTTTTTGAGAAGGCTCTGAAGTTTGATATACATCTTTTATGTTTTGGTTCCCTTTTGATTTTCCTTGGTTTCTATCCTTGGTTCTTTCCAGCCTCTCTTCTTGATTAACTTCTTTGGTTTTGCTAATAGGAGGGTCTTGAATTATTACACTTGTCTCCTTCCTCCTACTCCTTCTTGCTGTACTGCTCTCAGGTACCTCGGGTGGCTCTTGAAAGCAGTTCCTCACCAAAAACTGTTCCCAGGTGTCCCTTTTTTCTTCAACTGGTCTTTAATTAGAATTCTCACAAGCCCATGATGATACAAATGGGGTTCTATGTCTTCTATATTCTTTTGGACTATTGTGCACATCTTTTTCAAGCTCAGCAATAAAAAGTAGGGCAGATTGAGGGTTTGGTTTTCTAAAAAGTTCATCAACAACCGGGTATGATACATATACATTGACCCGAAACGGCCCTCACAAGTAATGAACTTTTGAATAATTAATAGTAAACTGGCCCACTCCTCTTTTAAAGCATGGATAGGAATTCCCCGTTTGAATATAGTTATATCCATACCTGGATTGTGTAGTATGACTCTCCAAGCCTTCTCGTCAAAGCTCTTGTTCTTGAACCAGCGTTCACCTTCCTGCAGAAGTTCTGTAGCAGCTGCTATGGATGCCTTGGTGATTGTAAACTTAAGGTCCCCAATCTCCACCTCCTGGCCGTTAAAAGACCTTGCAAAGGTCTTTGTAATCTCTTTATTGTAGCCTTTGAATTTTTGTATAAACCGTAGCCATCTTGCCTTCTTTAGTATGTCTTTCACTTGTGGGTATCCTTCCAAAAACTTGGGCCCTTCTGGTTCTGCCCTCAACAACAAACCCATCCCTCCTTTCGTTCTTTAAAACTCGCCTGCTTGAGGAGGGTTTAGTGGAAGTGAGACGGCTGGTTATGGGAGTGAACAGAGTTTATGGAGAAAACCAGTGACTGTGAGCGGAAAATAGAGGACAGGCAGTGGAAGTGAATTCGTGAAATGGGGTGAAGGCTTATGTGAGCACAGTGGAAATGTAGCCGTGATGTTAATAGAACAGTAGGGAGAGTAAAGTACATCTGGCAGAATTTTAAATTGGGTGGCTGCAGAGTAGACGCAAACACGTTGATGAAATGACTGCAGATTTTGTGCGGCTGAGAAGAGCCGTAGTCAAATCAACCACGTCCTCATGATTACAGGTGGAGTGTTAAAATGTAGCCAACACAAATTAAATCCGAAGGCTAATCCTAAGACTATTTGGAAAATAAATGCATGGTTTGTGGAGGAATGTCGTGGAATGGTTATGGAGGCTATCACGGCAATCATTGCATATAGTGGAGCTTATGGTTTAATAACTATGCAAAAATGTGTTTTGATTGCTATTTGAAATAAATCTATACTCATACCTTGGAATTTTTGCCATTTTTTTGTCCATTAACCCTTGATCAACTGCTCCTTATTGATGCCTTTAGGTGCTCCATGTCTTCATAATATGTCCTCGGTCCTACTTGCATTTGCTTTCATGATTATTGAACTAACATCTTGACTGTCAATTTGAAAAACAGAGTGGTGGCTGCGGAAATTGCTTCTGGCTGAGGAAACTGGTTTCAGCTGCGGAAACTGACATAGCAACCACTTGACTGAATGGAGATGGAGAGATGATAACTGATTGAATGAAAATGGTCATGAAAGAAATTTTTATTGGTGAAATGAAATGAAATGGATGAAATGGAGTGGAGTGTAATGAAGTGGAATGAAATGGAGTGGAGTGTCACAAAACTTGTGAAATGAGAGAGATTTTTTTTTTTTTTGGAAAATATAGGGTGTCAGGTGTTCCTGATTTTCGCTCTATATTTTCTGTATAAGACTGCCAATCAGTGATTGGTTTTCAGGCTTATAATTTTTTTTTTTTCAAACAGGAAGGAACAAAGGCTAGGCTGGTGGAGAAGAAGGATTCTTATTCACTAGCCTTATTGCAGAACTATCTTGAAACATTTTGACAAATTCCTCTTTTGAGAGTGGCTTATGATAAACCTATAATCTGTGGCCATTCACAATAAGAGGAGTTTGAAATTCATCAATGGTTTTGATTCTTACCACTCCATTGCTAAAGACTTTTTCAATCTCATATGGCCCAAGCCAATGAGTCTGGAATTTACCTTTGAAGTCTTTAAACTTGGAATCAAATAGCAATGCCCAATCTCCTTCTTGAAACTTTTTCTCTTTGATGTATTTATCATGCCACTTAGCTCTTTAATACTGAACTAGATCAGTTCTTAGGATTTCTTCTTGGCTGATCTCATCTAGCTCATTCAACTGCTCCATTATATGATTTTGGGCTTCTGATAGATCCATCCCCAATTGAACTTCCATCTTGAGAGTTTTGACTTGAAACTCAATGGGGAGCAGGACTTCTTTCCCATAAACAAGTTCATAGGGAGAATGTCCTGTTGTATTCCTCCATGTAGTTCTGTAGGCCCATAAGGCTTCAGAAAGCCTTTCTGCCCAATCTCTTCTATATAGATGAACAATTTTGGTGATGATGCCTTCAATAACTTTATTTGTAGATTCCACTTGGCCATTTTCTTGCGGATGGTAAGGAGTAGATTTTTTGTGCTTGATTTTGTATTCTTCCATTAGCTTCTCCACCATGTTGGATGTGAATTGACTTCCCTGATCTGTCACAATTTCTCTTGGAACACCAAAGCGAGTAAAAATATCCTCATAAAGAAAATTAACAACTGAATTTTTAGTAGCAGAAAATAATGCTTTGGCTTCTACCCATTTAGTGACATAATCAATACATACCAATATATAATTATTTTGTTTATATGGTGGATTAATAGGTCTAATGAAATCTAAAGCCCATTTTTCAAAGGGTTCGATGAGTACCTGCGGTTGTAATGGCATTTCATTTGAAAGGGTTGGTTTTCTTACTCTTTGGCAGCTGTCACACCTTTTGACATATTCTTTTGCATCTTTGAAGAGGGAAGGCCAATGATATCCTAAACAGAGGATTTTATAGGCTGTTCTTTTGTCAACAAAGTGTCTGCCACATGGTTCATCATGACATGCCTTGAGGATGTTAGGCATTTCATCTTCCCTAACACATCTTCTAATCACAAGATCTGGCCCTGTTTTAAACAATTCGTTAGAAATCCATGAATATTTTGAACTTTCGTGAATAACCTTTCTTCTTTCACTAGGAAATAGATGTGGACGTAGTTTCCCTGTAACCAAATAGTTAGCAATATCTGCATACCGAGGGGTCTTAGTAGTTACTGCAAATAAATATTCATCTGGAAAATTATCCTCTATAGGAGAATCTTCTTTAGTATTCTAGATCGTAGACAAGAAATCAGCTACTGTATTTTGTTTCCCTGGTCTATCCAACACAGTAATATTGAATTCTTGTAAAAGTAAGAGCCATCTTGTAACTCTACCATTAGTAACAGGTTTGTTCATTAGATATCTAATCGCAGAATGATCAGTATGGATAAAAGTTTCATAGCCTGTTATATAATGTCTGAACTTATTGATTGCATGAACAACAGCTAAGAACTCTTTTTCAGTCACAGTATAGTTCAACTCAGTGGGAGTTAAATTTTTACTGGTATAGTAAATGGCATAAGGAACTAAATCCTTTTGACCCAACATAGCCCCTAGAGCTGTATCTTAAGCATCTGTAGAAATATGGAAAGGAAGTTTCCAATTTGGTCCTCTCAGGATAGGTGCTTCAGATATTCCTGTCTTCAAAGTTTCAAATGCTGATTGGCAATTAGGATCCCATTTGAATTCACAGTCTTTTGTAAGAAATTTGAAGAGTGGAGATGCTATTTTAGTGAAGTTCTCTATAAATCTTCTATAGGACCCATAAAATCCTAGAAAACTTCTAACATCTTTTTGACAATTTGGAATAGGCAACTTGGAGATGACTTCAACTTTTGATCTATCGACTTTAATCCCATCCCCTAAAATGTGATGTCCCAAAACAGTACCTTCAGTAAACATCATAAATCATTTTTCATGACTTAATGAAAGGTTTGTTTCTTTACATCTTATAAGGACTTTTTCCAAATTTTCTAATGCCTCTTTAAACGAATTACCATAAACTGTAAAATCACCCATATAAACCTCTACACAATCATGGATTAGATCAAAAAAGATTCCTAGTACTACTCTTTGGAATGTTGCAGGTGCATTACATAATCCAAAAGGAAGCACTCGATAAGAAAAAGTTCCCCATGGACAGGTAAATGTGGTCTTATCTTGATCTTCAGGTGCTACCTGAATTTGATTATAGCCACTAAAACCATCCAAAAATGAAAAGTAATTTTTGCCTGCTAGTGTATCTAATACTTGATCGATAAAGGGCAAAGGAAAGTGATCCTTCAAAGTTTCTTTATTCAATTCCCTGTAATCAATGCATACCCTCCATTTACCATTATTTTTAGGTACTATAACCAAAGGAGAAACCCATCGGCTATCTGAAATTGGATAAATGAAGTTTACATTGAGTAGTTTTTGGAGCTCTTCTTTCACTATCTCCCTAAGGTTTGGATTCATCCTTCTCTGAGGTTGTCTGATTGGTCTACTGTTTTCCTCAATGTAGATGTGATGAATGCAAGTCTTAGGGTCAATACCTTTCATATCAGTATACTCCCATGCAAACGCGGTAGAATGTTTTTGCAAGATTTTGGTTAGCTCTTCCTGTTGTGATTTTTCAAAATTTTTATTGATATTCAATGTTTTACCTGGAAAAATCTCAATGGCGGAACTACCGAACTCTTCCATAGAGTAAAGAGACATTTGTCTAGATGATAGATACTCAATGTCAGAATCTAACTGAAATTGTGTGTGGTCATATTCTGAAGATGTTTCAAAGTTTTCTAATGTGTTCAGAATTTGACTATCTTCACTGATTTCAAAAATGGTAAAGACAGGTTGTATAGTGTCCTCATCATCGACCCATTCATTATCTCCTACTTCTGTAATTGCTTTTACTGGAGGATACAAATTGAATTTCTTTGTCGAACTACATCAGAAATGTACATATCTCCGGATCTACAACTAATGAAAGCATCAGTTGTGGCTAGCCAAGGTCTTCCTAAGATGAGTGGGTGCCCTCCTAAATTACTCTTGGGAGTCAAAATCATGAAATCTATTGGATATTCCCAAGAATATAGGGAGACTGAAATATCTTCTAATACACCATCTGGTTTGATTATTGATCTATCTGCAAGTTGCAGTAAGGTAGGTGTAAAAACAAGATTAGGAAGTTTAAGCTATTCCATAGTCTGTCTACTCATAATGTTGATAGCAGCCCCTAAGTCAATCAAAGTGTTTGGAATTTCTATCCCATTTATATGTGTCTTGACAATTGGACTACCGGGATCTACATATTTATGCATGGTAATTTTTCCCATCATGATATTTGCAATTTTTCCTACCAGGTGGATTCTTCTTGTATCTCTTGGTTTCCTTCCTGGTCTTTTGAGACTCATCTCCTTTATTGTTTTTTCTAGAATAGGAATCTCTCTAATGGCTTGTAGCAAGGGAATCTTGATATAGGCATTCTTTAATTCATCTAGGAAATCATAGTCAGGCAACAAGATTTGTTTTTCCACCCCTTTTTCAATTTGTAGTCTTTCAGGGAAAGGAGGTGTGGATGAAGATGCAGGTTGCTCAACTATAGGAGTTGTGGGAGTTGACTCTTTTTATTTTTCTTCTTGAGTGTTTGGGTTTTGAAGAGATGCTTCAGAACCTTTATTGGCTTTAAGAGAATCTTCCTTAGAAATACTTTTCTTTTGAGCATCTATAGAAGGTTTTCTTAAGACCTACCAGATCTGAGTTGTACATCATTGAGAGGAAAAATCATACAGTTAGGAAATTGTTGTCCTTCTACCATGTAAGCATTCTAAGGATTTTTATTATTGGGATTTGGCAATGGCTGGGATGGTAGTTGATTTGTCTTTTGTTGGAATGGAAGCAAGAGTTGAGAATTTGGATTTTGTTGAGAAGGTTGTTGTTGTGGAAATGGCAATGAAAGTTGTGGATTTTGATTTGGAAGTTGTGGAGCTTGTTGATTTTGAAAAGATGGAGGATATTGATAAAATTGAGCAAATCTCCCATAAGGATTTTGCATACCTTGTACCCATGATTGATATGGATTTTGAGGTTGGGACCAAGGTTGTTGCCAAGGATTCCAATTTGGTGGGGGTTGAAAGTTCATAGGGTTATTAAACCCTTGATTTTGTTGCCCCTGCCAAGGTCTCCTTGAAACAAAACAGAGAGATTCCACTGAATTTGGATCTTCTTGAAAGACAGCTTTGAGCCCAGGAATTGAAGGACAATCCTTGGTCTCATGGCTTTTTGAGCAAATCATACATGTTTCTACAACTTTTGCATCCAAGGGGCATTCCCTTAGAGCATGTTTCTTCCTACATTTTGGACAAAAGATGGCCAAAGCTTCAGATTTTTCTTTCTGCTTATTTTGTATTTTAAGGGTGTCTAGTTGTTCACTAAGCGTCCCCAAAATATCAGTTTTGAACTCATCAAGCATATTGCCAATCTCTGCCCTACTTACTGATCCAGTTGCAGATTTGTTTGCTCTAATAAGAGAAGGATCTCTAGGCCCTTTTCTAGTTTTATATTTTCTCCTCGAGAGATGGACACATAGTTCTGCTATGTCATGAAGTGGGAGTTGAGAAATATCTCCTTTTCCCATCATGTTTAAAATATCTATCCATTCATCTCTAATGGCTTTTAATAGAAGGGATTTCAAGGTCTCCTCATCTAAGTTACTCATTTTTTCTCTTTTCAAGTTGTATTGAAATCTTTTAAGTAGATCCTCCAAGTTTTCATCTTCTTTTTGCACCATTTTGAATACCTTATCCTTATGGTTGGTGGGCATGCATAGTCTAGGTATCTATCCAAAAATGTTTGTTTTATATCATTCCAAGTCCTAATAGATTGAGTGACTAATCCCATGAACCATTTCAAAGCAGCTCCCTTCAATGTTGAAGGAAACAATTTGAGTTTTTGAGAGTCTTCCATATAGTCATAAGTTCGGCACACGACTTCAAACTCAAATAGAAATGTTTCAAGATCCTCACTTCGCAACCCATAAAAGTTTGGGAGGACAGATGGTGAGATGTTTTTCATTGTTGTATGAGATTCCTCATCAACTATAGGAAATCCAAACAAGTTATCTCCATCCCTATTTCCCCCATTGTTACCTCTACCTCCTCCATTGTTTCCTCCTCCTCTACCTCTACCTCTACCTCCTCCTCCAAATCCATTTACTACTTCCTCTGTCATGATAGTTTTCTCAGAGTTTCCAGAGTCTTCTGGTTCTTCTACTAATGGCGAACGAGGAGGAATTTCTCCCTCTTCTTCTTCAAGTGATTCTACTTCTTTGATTACAATATGTTCCCCTGTAGAAGTGAAGAAAGGTTCTTTCCCTAAGTCAGATTTGATGGATAGTGTGGGAGAGTCTCCTAATTCAGCTGCTGCCCCTTGAATTCCAGGAATCCTAAGGCTGGGAGTGTGAGTTGGAGATGATGGAGGTGTATCTTGTCTATGCCTTGAAGTAGATGGAGTTGTAAAAATCGAACTCTTGGCCCTAGCTATAAACCTTCCCCTAGAATCTCTTGCTCTATGCATGTCATTTTTTATTTTTATCTTCAAGTCAGGCTAATAATTCTCTTTCTGATCTTCCAGATCACTCTAGGTGCAAGAAGAGAGCATACTCAAGAAATTATTGAACCAATAATTCTCTTTTCTCATCCTCTAGATCGCACTAGATGCAAGAGGAGAGCATACTTTGAGAAGTTATCAATTTTTCCCTTATTTAAATTTTTTCTCTTTTTTTTTTTAAGAAATTGGCTACCTAGTTACACTTCCTCGGCAACGGCGCCAAAATGTTTGGTCAATTTAGAGTGTCCTAAATTTCTATATTAATTGTCAATCCGGGAGTCGTAAACTGTTGAAGTGTGGCGCACTATATGTGCAAGATAACCTATTTCTTACTTTTTGTCGTTTTTGGTTTTTATTTTGTTTTTGGGTTTATCTTCGTTGATTTCCTAATGTGAGATGGAAATTCTAAAAGACAAGTATGGATATAAATGTTCAAGGCAATGATGTCCTTTATAATGATTTCCAAAACTTCAAACTTCAAAAGAATTTTAAAACATGCAATGACGAAATTAATTCCTAAAATAAAATGAAAATGTGCCACTATTCTAATCAAACAAACAGTGAACTATTGATCGTGAAACCATTATCCTTGCTGCTGTCTAAATACAAAAGAAACTGTACTCAAAGAAATCCAAAAATTGCAAGTAAAGTAGAGCTAAGATCAAATTACATCAATTCATATTTTGACCCCTCACCATTAGTCTCGCTATGGATTTCGGAGGTAATCATAAACAACTTGAGCAATCTGACATCTAATTTGCAGAAAATAAAACTAATATCAAATTACACACTCATACTTCAATCCCTCACCATTAGTCTCGCTATGGATTTTAGAGGTAACTGATAATAACATGAGAAATTTAATATCTAATTTGTAGAAAATAAAACTAATATCAAATTACACATTCATATTTTAATCCCTCACCATTAGTCTCGCTATGGCTTTCGGAGGTAAATGATAATGACATGAGAAATTTAATATCTAATCTAACTAATAAAGCCAATGAACAATATTGAAATAAACAAAACAGTGCTGGAATTAAAAGCTAAGAAAAATAAATCAGCAGAAAGACAAGATTGATTCCATGTCATTAGTCATTGTGGAAACTATATGCAAATGCCCGGGCTGTCTACTGTAATCTGGAAAAAATACACTGATCAGTGTTAACAGCAGTGGAAAGAATGTATAATTATGGACAAAAATAAAACGTTAGCACCATAAGAAATGCAATATATACAAGTGAATAATTATGGCATAATGAATGTAAGAAACATAATGTGAAACTATACAGCAAATAAACAAAACCTTGGCGTGTGCAGGGGTCCTCTGCACAACCTCGGGCAACAGCTATCAACCACGAATTATGCTTATAGACAGGGTCTTCTCATATATTCAAAACACAGTCATAACAACGAAACAGTGTCACAGCACAGTGGGCTCTTTAACAGTCAACAATACATTACAAAGACTAACTATTATGCGTATGGAAATGCATTATTTATAACAGAAGACTACATAACTAATTTCCTAAAAACTGTGCTGAGAGAGGACACGTGAATGACAATGTCCATGGATCTAGCATCATGGCTGCCGAGATGATGCAATCTAATGAAAGCAGCTTGTTGGATTTACATCGTGGGTAGCCTATAGGTATCAGCGTGCCTCCAGAAATCTAGAAACGACCACAAAAATCTTTCACGTGCTTGGAAATAGAGTTCTGTTACCATAGGACTCTTCTGTTGACCACCTCTTGACCACCATTGACTATGGACTCCTCTGATGAATTCGAATGAGCCAATAGGAATCGGTCCATGTCCACGTCATTTCCAACTTGCCCATGTAGCTCGATTTGCCTGAAGACACCTGCTATATAGAGTTTAACAAAAAGGCTACGGAAAGTTGAACTGGCTGCGGAAAGTGACAAGATTCCACAACTTATGAGCAAAAATCTAGTTCAAATAGCAAACACAAGACATAGTTAGAAAACCACTTTATGTGCTCTTTTAAACTCAATATGAAATGATGTTGATAGCTTAGGAGGTCTAGGTAAATGGAAAGAGTCTAGGAAAGTGTATAGGAAAAATGCAAGTTTGGGGCTCAACACTTCTCGACTGTACAGAGCTAGTACATCTTCTTGGAGGAGCAGGTGGTTGTGGCTGTAACGTTCCACTATCGGAACTAGTGGTTGGACATAGATGTATTATATGACTGGAACTTACACTTCTTAATATAACAAGAGCCAACACATTTCATGCATATGTTGTATTGTATTCTATGCTATCCGTTTTACTCTAAATGATATATATATATTGGTTTTCTTATGCATGCATGTATAGTTATCTGTGTATGTATGTATGAATCTTTCTAAAATGCATTGTTGGTTTAACCATCACGTTGGATTGCTTGCTAACTTGCCTTCCATGTTGTGATTTATTTTTTCTCGTGTGTTCCCTTCTTAACTGCATGCTATCACAGGTTTCCAAGGGGCACACTCATCTCAACCCCCATGTGTAAGAGCCTCTCATGCACCTGCCTTGGCTCACCGTAGCTGTCACACCCTTACTACCAACAGAGTTATCTTACTTGCCTTTGTGTGAAATCGCGGTTAAGGCATTACCATACAACCCACTGCTGGGACTCCTACACCAAACAGTATGAGGTCTAATTGGGACTTCTTACCAGGGAGATCCCCTAACATGTTGGTGGGTCTAGCACCGTCAACATTTCTGGTGCTAGAACGAGGGCTAGATGACAAGCTGTGTCCTCTCATCCTGTTTTGAACCTTTTCATATCTGCCATGGATTCTTGCACTCTTCTCCCTCCACGTTATTTTTTGAATCATGAAGATGCCACCATCACGAGGTAGTTCTTTGATATCTTGTCCACTTACATGTATGATCATGAAGGCGAAGTGGCCTGGCCTACGTTCTTACATGAATTTATTTCCATGCTTCATGAGGAAGATGGGTGTTCTGACGAACATGCCAGCTTGCTGCTTGCATTCAAACTTCACGAATCTCCACTTTGATGGCTGTATAGCCTACCGGCTGACAACATGCACTCATTTGAGCACTTTAGTGATCTCATTGAAGACACTTTCTATCATTTTGATCCAGACCATCTTGACCAAAAAATATTACAATAGTGGAAAGCTCCACATGAATCGATCATAGTTTTTTGGCAAAAATTTTGTGATTTACAGTTTCAAGCTCCGAAGAGCGAGATGAAATTTTTCTATCTTTGGGATTGGTTTGAGTATTATATTAAGAAATCTACCGGTCTTGAGTAGAATTTTAAAATCAAGTCTCGCTCCACATTCTTCAGTGATGGAATTACACAATCTTAGATGGAGATGGTCACTGTCAAAAGTGACTGTCTGTCAGCCCCTCATCAAATAGTTCCACCACTATACAATTATGTTGAGGATCATGCTCACACACCTATTTAGCTGTCACATCCTCCCAACATCACTTCACTTAATTTTCGCACAGATTTGGTTGTGAGTCCATCGAGTTGTCATATGCCTTTTGTTCCACAACCTTCGTCTTCGCACTTGGTTGTTCCTCCAGATGATATTGTCTTGTGTTCTTCCATTCCAGACTCTACACTTGTTGTGAACAAGGAACAAGCCACTGACGGAGTTGGTGTTACACAACCAACATGCGCTGTCATTCATGAAGAGTATGAGTGGGAGCTTGAGCATCAACACTTGGTGAAGGATGACTCCCTTCTGTCCAAACCTCCTCCATTCTTTTCTGACATATTTGGTGAACCTGCCATCCAAGATTTCACATGTGTATCTTCATCCACGGATGCACCCATTGTTGATCACTCACAGGACACACCGGATGTTGGTCCATCATCCAACAATGGAGAGGATAAGTCTTTCATTGAAAATCCACTTGATATTTCATCTGCCTTTTCTGGAAACACAAAGGATGATTTTTTTCGCTTCTCATCTACCCCTCTATTTGATTCATCTGATCATAAGGATGCTAATGAAATCATTGATTTTTCTAATCGTGGCTATCGTGACCCATTTACTCCCATATTCGATCATGATCATGCTTCTATCAAGTTTATTTTTCGAAGCCACCAGTTTATGATGATCTATCCGACGATGAAGTTGAAACACCCAAGACTGTCGAGGCACTTTAGCCCAAGTTGATGGTTATGTCAGGCCCTTTCTGTCTTGGGGATAGTCTCACTTCCAATTAGGAAATTGTTCAAACACTCGAGGCTCCTCATCACTCATATATATGCATTGAAGATCAATCTCACACACAGATCATGCTGCCTCCACTCGAACTACACGATCCTATCGCTCATGCATTGGAGGAATATTACATTGCAAGCATGCGTGCATGACACAAATTGTCTTTATTTCTTTCGTTTGCTTGCATGTCATAGTCAAGTGTGTGCTTACGCTTCAAAGTTGCATGCAGTGTCGCAAAACACCATGGTAAGTCCACAGACTTCTCTTCATACACTTACACTCACTTATGTTCCATGGGCAATTTGAAACACAAAGTGTGGTTGTCTTCATTGTTATATATTTCTTTCTTGCTGGTTCACACAATTGGGTTGCTCGCAGACCAAGCCTTCACCAACATGGGTCAACCAATGCACCAATGGCTGCATTGGAAATATCACTTCACATGATTAGGCCCATGCACCATTCATTTAGGAGTAGGAGTAGTGTTTTATTTCAGTTGGTTTGCTTGCATGGTTGTTTTCTTACTTTCTTTGTTTGCTTGCTTGTTTGCTTACTCGCTTTGGTTTCATTTTTTCTTTTGATTCTACTTTTCTTTGTTGTTTGTTTATTTCTTGTTTTTTTCATATGCTAATTTCACATGAAACCACGTATGACTCTCGAAATAAGTTGGGTAAAGTACAAGAGGCCTTGTACATCTATCATTACTTGGTCGAAGGAAAATGCATATTGTTCGAAGTAAACTGTGGTGAAAACTCAACGCTTGTGTGCTAACTAGTGTCACCTACTCTAGTCGGTTGTTTTGGGTTAACCCTTGTTAGCTCATTCAAGTAGAGTAAGGTGGGGGGGAAAACCTTAACAGGAACGTTAGAGGTATAATAAACTACTTCTCTACTGGAACAACCTCTTCTGCTCTCAATAAGTCAGGATCCCTCTTCCGCCTTTGAAATGAATAAGTGTTATGCATAGTTGAAAACATGAAAAATGAAAAAATGAAAATGAATAAGGAAAAAGAAGAGAAAGGCTTCCTGCATAGAGAGGTGATGCAAGTAACTCCGTTGGGGTACTGACCAGGCTCACTGGCAGCGGAGCCATGCTTGTGTTCTTATGTGACTCGGCGGGGTACTATTAAGGCTTGCTGGCAGCGGAGCAACACCAGAGATGAAACTAAGACTTTGACGACTATACTACTTGTGCACCAATATACCCCTCAACCCTAATTGAAACAACTACGTTTCCTTGGCTTGGAATGTGTGTCAATTTACTAAGAGCTTGGTAGATGCTACATCTGACAATCAAGCTAGTTTGAAACCAAGACAAATTGAGAACTAAACAACACTTCCTGAGGTGTTAGACTTGCTTTTCACAAACAAGGTCCTTTTAGAGAGATGGAGTTCTACCATTGTGTCGCCAAGTGTAATATCGGCTACAACCACCCTCCAAAATTTTTCCTTAGCTTCGTTTTGGAGCCTCTCTACCAACCTTTCACAACACCTTGTCTTGCTTTGTCAAGTACACAAGCTTCAGTGTTTTTCTTGCACAAAGACAACCTGCCTATCAAGGCTTTATGCATTCCCCTCACAGGCTAATCACTCGAACTTGGTCTAGCTGCAGGCTGAGTAGCTTCCCCAAGAAATTGCGCAATTCTGGAGGGAAACCAGCCTTCCCTCCAGAAATTGCACAATCCTGTGAGACAGTCTTCACCAAGAAAACTACACAATCCTTCCCAGCAAGCCTGCTCGACCGTGGAACTACGTAATCCTTCCCAACAGTCAGCTGCTTTGCCTAGAAATTGTGCAAATCTCCTAGGCAGCCAACCTAGCTCCCAGTTAGAAATACGCATTTCCTCCCAGTAGTTGAGTAGCCTCATGCATGAGTAGTTTGGTTGAATAGTTCCACCTAGGACCAAGGAGACTTGAATTGCATGCATGGCTTTCTTTTCCTGGAATAGCGAAAGGAAACATGTAAAAATCATCCCATGATTCAGGGAGTTATTTTTAGTAGCTGAAGGTTACATGCAAAATCATTTTAGAAACTTCCCTCCAAGTGTCGATTTTTCCTCGATTTGTGGCATGCACTTCATGAGCTCAAACTTATTTATTCAACGCATCAAAGCTCTATTTCACATCGATCTTGGAGCATTGACATCCCATAGCACATCCAGGACTCTTCGACACATCCGGCTCAGCTATTCACAGGTAAGTGATCTCAACTTGTCTTTTTCAACATTTCTGTCACTTTTTGTGTTTTCTCTTGTGTGAGTGTTTTTTAATGGATTTATTTGAATTCTTCCTGGGGTTTACATGCATACTAGCTTGTACTAGCACCGTTTCAGTTTTCATTGCCATCTCACTACTGTCACATGCATGAAACTGTTTTGCATGAACGGTCGCTGATTTGGTGACTAGCTCCACTCACATGCATGTTGATATTTTTACTGAACCTTTCATTCGATGTTTGCATGCACAATCAATCGCTTCTTCTTTGAATTAGTGTCACCATGCATTCACTTTCAGATTTTGTTTCAGTTGCCCATCAGCAGGTCTTGGCAGCCTTGGCCGGGACTCTGCCTCACCAAGACAACATTGCGCAATCTGGGGAAGGAAGGCTCTGTCTTCCTCTCTAGAAATGTGAATTTATACCCAGACACTGTCCTTCAGGGCTGATTTGTGCATTTCTGAGGGACAGTGACCACTGTCCCAGAAAATTGTGCAATGCAGTCCATGAGCTTACAATCATTGCTAGTTGGAATTGCGCATTGCACAATCCCAACAGTCAGCAGTCAGCCTGGATTGTGCATTACACAAATCCAACTACTAGTCTTGCCTCCCAAATAGCCTAGACTGCCTTTTCTGTAGTTATGGCAGCCAGTCACCTAGCCTCCCAAAAGAAATTGCACAATCTTTTCCTATCATTCCTAGGTATGTGTTAAGTCATTCCCTGAATTTGCTTTGGTTTTTGTTGACAGATTTCTTGCCATGCGCATTTCTTTGTCTCCAGATCTTTCAGGTGTTCATCTACCTCTTAGCAGTATAGGATCAATGGCCTCCAAGAGAGCAGGATCTAAGGACACTAATGGAAGTGTAATTGGAGTAGCAGTTGAGTAGGTTTCCGCATGTCTACCGATCTATGAATATACCAAGCTGTTTCTAGACAAGGACATCAAGTTGAAATGGCAAGAGGTCAATGAATCATTTTTAGGCACTTTTACGGAAAACCTTGAAGATCGTTAGGTTTATGTGAACATTCACAAGTCCGGCTTGTACCAGATTTCATGCAGATACCCTGTGTTCCCATGCACAGACATGATACACTGGATCATCTCGCACACTGATCCTGAGATGATGACTCTAAGCAGTGTCAGCAAGATGAATCTTGCCACCTTTTGGGCACAGGATTATGATGAGATGTATAAGATGTCAAAGCTCGTGATTATCGTGGAGACTCCTTTCAACTTACCCAGCAGCAATGCCAACTCCAGATACATTCTGAAGAGATGGGTAAAGGAGTCGGCTAGATTCAGGATGACACCCAACCAGATCTATAAGACAAAGATACTGCAAAAGGCATATCAATACCTGGTTATATTTGCATGTCAACTATGTGGCCAAAAAAGCACGAAAACCTTCCCACAGAGTTGGGTGATTGTGCTGGACCAACTGGCCAGAGAGGGTAAACCATGTAACTTGTCCTACATGTTGGCTCATTAGTTGAAGGAACATGTAATGAAGGCTTGACAGTCACCCAGAGGTATGCAAGCAGAGATCTAAATGTTTGCCTACATCATAGATGCAATATGTCACCGACAGGAGTTCCCGAGCTTAGAGTGGGCATGGTCATTGACGGAGATTGCTGTGAACACATATTGTAAGTTGTTGTCCAAATGCAACTTCAGAGGAGTAATCACACAACTTTCTGATCATTTTGTCACCCAAATCTACAAGATGATATTCGAATAGGATCCACTCTGCATGTCAAAGGAAGCAATGAAGGCACTGATAGACATTGCTGATTGGTATGCCTCACTATTTGGCACCTTCAACCAAATGTTCAGCACAGAGAAGCCTTCACATGTTCTACCAAAGTTTGCCTTGGACATATTCATCATGCAGGAAGTAGCATATCACATCTCGACAGGATTGACAGATAGACTGCACCGGAAGAAGAAGGCACCTTGGCCCACTCTTCCATTGCGAATTGGGTTATATGAGATCTAGAGTTACAAGAAAGTGAATGTCGAAGCAGAACTGATGAAGAAGTATCCATTCGACCTCCGAAGCTACAATCCATATGACCCACATTGTATTGTGAAATATCACTACATGAGAGTACAATTCAACTAGATCCACGGGGCATTTCATTGGGCTGAGGAGGACCCATGGAGATATTGCTACAATTTTCTTGATGCAATGAATAGGTTAGCTTCGCTGTGGAGTGGTTAGTGAAGAAACATGAAGCAGCATCCTAGAGAGCACCAGTACCAGCAGAGGCAAGCATACCAATGTGTGACAAGGGCAAGAGGAAGATTGTCCATCGTATGGAGGAAGAGAAAAGATGCAAGTTATGAGCAGATCCATTAGTAGAGAAAGAAACTATGGCTATAGAGGCGAAGAGGAAACATTGCGACAAGCAAATCACGCGAAGGCAGAGGGATAAGAGAAGAATGGAAGAAGCAGAGAAGGAGTTGCATGAGCTAAAGGAGAAACTTCAAAAGGAACAAGAGCTACGCAAATAGGAGAGGGAAGTGCAGTAGCAATAGAGATTCATCAGAACAACTGGCATCATGAAAACATGGTGAAATATCGTAGGAGTAGGACTTTGCTCATGAGATAGAACAAACACTTCAACAGTTGGATATTGATATGGAGCAATGGGAATCAGAGCAAGTTATCGACCTTATGTCTCACCACCAAGAGGTCAACTTACCTGCTTCACCGCATCCAGATGATGAGCAAGTCTCAAGTGACCGAGGAGGCACTGAGATCCTCGGAGATAAGTTGGAAGAGGAGATGCACAACATCTCATTCGATTATTCTCAACATAGAATTGTGCAGTGTCGTAGAGTGTCATCTCCATATGATCATACATCTCCTATCCAAGTTGAGGAATGAGTGATCATGTCTGATGCGTGCAAACATCCAGCAACCTTGGTTGATGCAACTAGAGTGTATGCCAAAGCCACTAGCTAAAGTGTTCACTTTCTGATAGCTGAGAATGAGAAAATGGCTAAGGAATTACAAACAACCAAGCAAGGAGGAGAGTTGGTGACAATGTCTGCTCGAGTTGAACTACATAAGGCAATACTAGATGAATTATTGTCCCTTGACACGATTATGGGAGCATTGTACTCCAAGTTTGGCACCATGCATAAGGTAGTCATCCATCTCAATGGATGGCGGAAGTGATGTGCTAGAAGAGCACATATCTTGACAAAATTGCATGCTGTTGTTGATTACATGCAAGCATGGATGTTGAGATACAAGGGAGCCCCGTGTCACTTGCCTAAGATGAAGGAGGCTAGTGCGGTTGAGCTGAAGGCACATATCTAGAGTCAGATCCGAAACTATGAAGAGTTCCCGCAGCTCATCACTAGTATACAAGCTTCCCATGCACGTGTATTCAAGAGTATGGATGTTGTGGTGCACGCGCATGTTATCCCATCTATTGGGACTCTCACCCAGGTGAAGACAAAGGCATAGGTCTGACTAGAGCTTGACTCGTACCTCGACGAGTTGACGAGCATTTCTACTAGCCCAGACTTGCCCATCAGTGCAGACATCATGCAAAAGTATATTGCTGGTCCATCCACATTGAAGACAATAATGCACATGCTTACAAACAAGTTGGATAGAGGAGCCTGAGTAATGTACTCGGATGTTATGGATGCAAGAGTTAGGTTCCAAAAAGATGTCACCTTGGAGCACATGGACACCATCAAGCACTACCAATCTTAGTATTAGGGGCAAATGTTTGCCCTTTGGCGAAATTAAGGGGTTTTAAATTTTTAGTGGGCAAATATTTTGTATCATAGTACATTTTTACAAATCACCTCAGATAGCCCACCTTATTTTAAGGGAGAGGGTAAAAAAGGTAAATTTAGCCATTGAAATTAGGAGTTACAACCTTCCATTCGCCCATTTTCAAGAATAGGTTTTATTTAAGTGAATCCATTTGCCCATTTTCAAGAATAGGTTTTATTTAAGTGAATGCCCATTTTCAAGAATAGGTTTTATTTAAGTGAATCCTATGGGCCAAAGGCCCAAATACCATATTTGTAAAAGAGGTATGGTAAATTAATAAAAATATAAATAAATGAGAGGTATGGTAAATAAATAAAACATTTTTTATATTTACTCCATAAGTCACCTTATATACATGCAAGGGTGTAAATAAATAAAAATATAAGTAAAGTGGAGGTATGGTAAGTAAATAAAATGTCTTTTTATACTTACTCAAAAGGTATGGTAAATAAATAAAAATATAAATAAACTAGACACATGGTAAATAAATAAAACCTCTTTTTATATTTAGTCCATAACCCTCGTTCTATTTATGAAGGCTCAAGAAAGAGGTTTTATTTAAGTGAATCCTATGGGCCAAATACCATATTTGTAAAAGAGGTATGGTAAATTAATAAAAATATAAAGGCTCAAGAAAAAGGTTTTATTTAAGTGAATCCTATGGGCCAAATACCATATTTGTAAAAGAGGCATGGTAAATTAATAAAAATATAAATAAACGAGAGGTATGGTAAGCAATTTTTTTTTTTTTTATATTTACTCCATAAGTCACCTTATATTTACGAACACTCAAAAAATGCGTTATATTTAGGTGAAACCTATGGGCAAAATACTATGGGACAAATACCATGGACTAGATTGTTATTAATACCATGCAAAAAACATTATTAACCCTAATATTAGTATTAATAAAAATAAAAATGGCACATGGTATTGACCCATGGTATTCACCAAAATGGCACATGGTATTGACCCATGGTATTCACCTGAAATGTGGCCTATTTAAATGGGGGAATTAAACTAGCATAGATCCATCTTTACTATGGATCTACGAGAGGTATCAAATATAGTGATACGAAAACTAGCATACAGTGAAAAAATATTTGATCCAATCAAGAGCAAAAATGGATGTTGTAATTTAATGTATGTTAAACATTTTAGCTTGGTTAAAATAAAAAATAAAATAAAAATCAACTATTAATTTTATTAATTTTTATAAATTACTAATAGTAATTTTTAAGCTCCAGGTTTATGATAACCCATGGTATTGACCCATGGTAATACCATGGTATTCATGTGAGCATAGACTATTTAAAGGGGAAATTCTATCATCTTAGATCCATCTTAATTCTGGGTCTACCAAGTGCTCAGACGGATAAATAGATTTCATCCCCCTAAGAGTGGTAGATGTGGAGTTAAGATGAATATAGGTTGGTTTTTATGATAATGAAGATATTAAATAGACTTAGGAAATTATATTGTAAAAACATCTTAAGGTGAATGGTTAAAGCATAGACATTGGAAAAGTATAGTTGTATACTTCTGTTTTAAACTGAAACAAATCTAGGGCTAAAAGGAATGGATTGATTCCACTAGTCATCCTTCTATAACTTTCTAACACATGCTGGAGTAAACAGATTGTAATTTGGGTAATTTTTCTAATTGCAAATAGGAACATACTTGTGTATTGGCAGGGTGGTTACGAGGTCCCTAGAAGTGATGAATTTGAATTTTTCTAGGTTTTATATATAGTATTAGGTTTTTTCTCATGCTTTCTGTGAATGGCACGGGTGAATTTTATCCTACACCCACTAGGTTATCGATATGTAATTTCGGTAATTTTTGATTTCAAAAGATATTTTAAAGAAATGCAATGATTTCATTTGTGTATTCAGTAAACACAAGATTTTATAATTGAGTAAAATATTCGCCATGCCTGGTGAGAGATTCGCCAAAAAGTTATATATACATATCATGTTATTGATAAAATCACCTTCCATTTTTCCTATATACCATGGAGATTCGCCCATTTATTATACATGTAAATTTAGGGGGGGTTCTTAAAATTTTCCCTGCTGTTGATCAGCGTGAGGATGTTGAGGAGTTGGACTTCCATGGTTGTCTAAGTCATAGTGATGTCTAACATGGCTTGCTTAATCCATTTCTCTCAAATGGTTACATGTGCATTGTAATGTAACGTTTTTTCAAGTGTAAGTCAAGTTGTGATAGTTGGATGTAACAGTCATAGAGTAGATGAAGAGTCATGAAGGTAGTTGAACTATCACAAAGGGGAATGTCAAGGGTCACCCCACCCTTTGCTATAAATAGTCCCTCATAACTCATTGTAGAGGCTTTTTGGTCAGCCAAGCTTCCGATAAGACTATCTTGGAGAGAGCTTGGATAGTATTGTAATGAGCCTTGGCTTATCCACTGTGCAGAGCTAGTACATCTCTTTGGAGGAGCAAGTGGTTGTGGCTGTAACGTTCTACTATTAGAACTAGTGGTTGGACATGGATGTATTGTATGACTGGAACTTACACTTCTTAATATAACAAGAGCCAACATGTTTCATGCATATGTTATATTGTATTCTATGCTATCTAGTTTACTCTAAATGATATATGTATTAGTTTTCTTACACATGTATGTATAGCTATCTGTGTATGCATGTATGAATATTTCTGAAATGTGTTGTTGGTTTAACCATCACTTTGGATTGCTTGCTAACTTGCCTTCCATGTTGTGATGTATTTTTTCTCATGTGTTCCCTTCTTAACTGTGTGCTATCACAGGTTTCTAAGGGGCGCACTCTTCTCAACCCCCGTGTGTTAGAACCTCTCATGCACCTTCCTTGGCTCGCCACAGCTGTCACACCCTTTCTACCAGCAGAGTTATCTTACTTTCCTTTGTGTGAAATCACGGTCAAGGCATTACCATACAACCCACTGCTGGAACTCCTACGCCAAAATGTATGAGGTCTAATTGGGACTTCTTACCGAGGAGATCCCATGACATGTTGGCGGGTCCAACACCGTCAAAAATTTCAAAAGGGCGAGTCTAGTTTGCATGTAGGGAAATATAACAAAGAAGAACCCAAGAAACTTGTAGCAAATAACATCAACAAAAAAAGTGAGAACCAAGGAAAGCAGAAGCAGATCCAACAGCCGAGTAGCAAACAAAAGAACCAACAACATAAAAACAAGCAAAAATAGTAGTAGAGAAGAAAATCTCAAGGAGCACCTACATTCATAAGACCTTTTTCTCCTAGAGATGATTGTGGTAGCTCCATTAGATTTTAAAGGAAGCAAAGTCCTTTTATTCCTTTGGTGCATGAGATACAATGCTACAATTGTCATAAGTTTAGACATGTTGTATCTAATTGCTGGAGAAGAACATATAGACCAAATCAGCAAATATTACAACAATATCAACAAATTAGGAGATTGGTCAACATGTATAATTATGATTTTTATGGTTATTGTTATTCATGTCACCTGTTTTTCCATAAGGTAATAGATTGCAGGTCTAACCAATGGATGAGAAGCACATTCCATGCAAGGTTTATATCTAGCATGAGAAGTAGGAGATTTGATCCTCTTTGCCATGTGGAGTGTTATACATGCCATAATTTTGGCCATATGGAAAGAGATTGTTTGCTGGCCTGTTACTCAAGCCAAAATCGACAAAAGCAGTAAAAACAAAGAGGACCTAGTAGAAAACCAATGAAGGAAGAAAAGAAGAAAGTGAAGAAATAAAAGAAGAAACCAAAGACTGTGTGGAGAAAGACGAAGAAACAACTCTTCAAGAAGTGAAGATCATTCCCTCCTATAGTTCATGATCATTTCCTGTATGTTTATATAATATTGCAACATTCATGAGAGGTGCATAACCTCAAGGGGAGTATATATCAGAAGTATGATATTTTGATGAGAACAAGTTATTGCAACAACATATGATGAGTTCATTTGAGCCTCATGCACATTCAGGTCCACATGATCAACCTATCTATTGGAGGTATATTGAGCTCAGGGGGAGCTAGGCATGGTATGGAAATTCATGATTTATTCTATCTCTTTCATTTCTTGTCACTCATGTGATTGTAGAAGTTCTATATGTCTTCTCATGAGTAGAAAAAGGTGCATTTTCAGCCATATATATGCTTTTGGTTTCACTAACAAGTTGGTTGAAAATATGTGCAACCATGCATAAAATATGATCATTGTTTCAAACATGTGCAAAGATGACTTGAAACATGGACCAGACATGTATGAGCTAGTATATGATGATTTTACATCCATGTATTCATTATTGGTTCATCATTTTATGTTGGTATAGGGTCCACTAATTTTCATATTAAGTCATCATGGTGATAAGCTTGTTATGGAGAAGTATCATGTGTTAATTTTGTAGCCCCTTGTATGGGATAATGATGATGTAATAGTCATGATGTATCATGTTTTTGAGTCATTGGTCCATAGGAGATGATTATAGCAGCAATGTAATTCATTGAAAATCTATGTAATATTCTCATAGAGCCATGTACTTGTATTGTATTATATTTTGGTCTTGTAGTCATGGGCCATGAGGTCATGTAATATGTTAATTTCTCTTTTTTACTATGGAGCAAAACATATTTACAGATATTTACCAAGAGGAATAATAAAATAACCAACAACAATCATAAACCATAAACAAAAATGTTTATCTGGGAAAACCCCAACTTCGGGGAAAAACCCAACCCAATGAAATTTTATTAGCCTTGGCCAAAACCCTGGCCAACCCAACCAAGTGAGCCTTCCCCACTCACCTCCCTGGCCTAAATTACAATGAAGTCTTTCTAGCCTTTTATAGGGTCCATTACATGCAATACAATGGGTAGAAAACCATGGGTACACAATACCATGTGTCCCAAAACCATCATTATTTAACCTAGTCAACCTTGACTCTAAACTCGAGTCAATTTTACCTAACAATTCCCCCCTTAAACTTGATGGGGCTCCTTAACTAAATCTAGCCAAAAATTCTAAGTGAGACAACCTTGCTCACTTTAGCCCTTAACCCCCTAAAATTTCATACCATGGTATATGTTAACTCGACATCCCTCCCTATCACCTAGGACTAACCCAAACTGTATTGGTGATTACATAGGGGTACGCATACCTTACCGGGTCTTATAGCAGTATGCCCATTTACAAGCAATAAAATATTTTGACTCCATTATAATATTTTGTATTTTTTCTTTACACTTAATTTTTTTTTGTCAAATTTGTTGCTATCCACTTCCATCCTCTTGCCTTTGTGCTCTCTTAACCTAATACTCTCCAATGATACCCTAGCCATATTTTCTTATGTTCTACACAACTCTACATAGTCTACACATTGGTCGCTCCTCCTTCCATGCGGGCATGCTTCATGTAAGATTTCTCCCCACTTATCATTCCAACATTTTTCACGTGCTGACCAATTGATAGGTCAGCTTTACCATTCCACAACTCAACTTTTATCCCACACAAAGGTTATGCATTCTCTGCTTAAAACACTGCAAGGTACTCTTCTATGCTACACACAATTTTCATATACAACTTGATAATCCAGCTGCACACAACGATTGGAAGAAATCTTCCAGGGAAATGAATTAGTGATGGATCTCACACCCTTAGAGAAACAAATTGATATGCACGTAGAAGTTTTTCTTCTATTGCATATTGCGGAGATCTTGGTGTCGATAAATAGTATACTATGTACCCACATGGAGAACACTTCCTCATACCAGATTAACTACCCAAACTCATAGGTATGAGCAAGGTTCTTCCCGACTTAACCTTGGCATAACCATTTTGAGAGTCGAAGCTCGTCATGATTTCCATGATCAACATCAGTCCTAAATAAATAAAACTCAGATATCTCCTATACCAACATCGCCTCTTTGTAGCACTCCACCTGCTCATGGTGCTTCATGACTCTTACCACAACATGTTGGCTTCCACCCCCAATGAACAACATACCTCTACACATAGGCATCCATTAGCTCTCCACTGCTTGATCAAGCATATTTTGCATGATTTCTCTCATCTTGAGATAGAAACCACAGATTTGCGAACATATACTCTTATTTATATCGTTCATGGTAGGGAATCCTCAAATACATTTGGTTCTCCATTAGATCCAGAATCTGTTCTCTTTTCTCTCCTTGTGCCACTATGTAGTTAACACTCCATCCAGATCAATTAGTGTGACTGACAAAGTAAACTTAGCCAAAAAACATCTTGTGAATTGTACCTAAAAAATGCCACCTTCAACTATGCTCAAGATAATAGCCACTACCGAACTTCCACTCATTTCCACCCAACCTCACTCAATATTTGTGGCCATTGATATGATATGCATGGCATCTCAACACTGACGTCACCTGAAGCCCTTTTGTGGTAGGCATACTCTAATTTTTTTATGAACATGCACCCTTCAGGATTCAACACAGGTCATTCACTCTCCATTAATGGTGCAATGGCCCATCTGAGCACCTATGGAACCTTGTTCTTGCAGCTAATAATTTTCCATTGGGGGCCAAGTTAACCAACACAAAATTCAAGACCTTGGCCTACCCCAAGGAGATTTTTCACCTTCACCATCGACTTGGGCCCAATCCAACAATCACTTTCACACTTGATCTAACTAGGTCCATCTTCATTTAGCTTCTCTTCCAGATTTGTAAACAAACTTTGCATCAATATCTTCATCTACCAAACCGAATAACCCTTAGCAATAGAAGTGTCCCTCTAAAGCCAAAAAAAATCTAATACCAATTGTTAAAAGAAAAAAATTATTGTTGAGCAAAACATATTTATGGATATTTTTCGAGAGGAATAATAAAATATCCAACAAAAATCATAAACCATAAACAAAAATATTTATCTGGGAATAGCCCAAATCTAGGGAAAAACCCAACCCAATAAAATTTCATTAGCCTTGGCCAAAAACTGGCCAACTTGACCAAGTAAGCCTTCCCCACTCACTTCCCTGGCCTACATTACAATGAAGTCTTTCCAGCCTTGTATAGGATCCATTACATGCAATACCATGGGAAAAAAAACATGTGTACACACTACCATGTGCCCCAAAACCATCACTGTTTAACCTGGTCAACCTTGACTCTAAACCTGAGTCAATTTTACCTAACGTAATAGTCATGTATGAGTTTTTTATGATGCTTCTACAACCATGTATTGTATCATTGTATATGTCATATGAGTCATGGTCATGTGGAGTCTCACTCTATATGGTGCTTCTATGTGTCAAGGAAGCATTGCCTACAATGGAAGTGATTCACTACAACCTTTAGATGATATTAGAGATGACACGTGTTCAGGGGGGGCATCATTTTCTCTTGTTTAATTCAACCATACATTGTTGGGATTATGACCCTATTGGAGGTTTCATGCTATACCTCATGATATGCTATAACAGTTGGGGGTTTTGGCCTCATGTCATGTTCATATATGTTTGGAGGTTGCTGCTATGTGGTTGCTATGGAGATGGTTGATGTGCCTTGATGTGCATATTATTGTATATGAAATTTGATTGGTTATATGTGCTACTTGCTGCTGATGTGGAGAGTATGGTTATTGGTTAGTATACATCATTTTTTAGCCATGTAAAGATTTATTGCTCCAATGTTTGTGCTTCAGTTCTTATTGCCTTATCAAATGGAGTTGACCCTTTTCCTTTGATGTCAAAGAGGGAGTGATAGAGGATGTTGGTTTGGAGTTTTTGTATGGTTTCCATCAATGCCAAAGGGGGATATTGTTGGCATTATGGTGTGCATGGATCTAGCTAGCTAATGTTGGCATTGATGTCAACCCTTGTAGCCTAGATTATGTATAGATACCATTAATTGTAGCATGTTTGCAGTTGATTATGTTGGAATTGGGATGATTGTGTTGGAATTGATGTCAATAGTATGATGTCACTCATTTTGGTCAGATGTTGGCATTGGTATGGTTGATGGTCGATGGCACACTAGTTGAGTTGCCAACTAGGTCTTCATCTAGGTCGTCATGCTTATACTCATGGATATGACTTGTTGTAGTAGTGTGTTAGCCTCATGATGATGATGATGATGATGTTGAAAAGCTTAGTTCTAGGTCAGTTCATTGGTGTTGCAGCTTGTGGAGATGATTGTTAGAGAGTGGAGGAATTTTTGGCACTCTTGCCAGCCTTTTTGTTGGCCCTCTCGCCAACCTTGTTTGTTGGCCCTTTTAGGTCAACTTGGTAGTGCCACTTGGGAGACATGTTTGATCCACTTGCATATGTGTCAGGGGTTATGTCATAGGTTTGTAGGCATCTATAGGAGCTGAAGAAGAGCATCCAATAGGTGGCAGAGGTTATGAGCTAAAGGCTTAGTGTTTTTATTCATCTTTAGCCCCAGTCACAATAGATGTAGAAATAGGAGGGCGAGAAAGCATATCTACCACTTTGTTGCTAGTTCCCTTCTTGTACTTTATTACTAGGTGAAATTGTTGAAGAAACCCCATCCATTTGAAATGATATACTTTTTGAATCTTGGTTTGCAACTAGAGGTACTGCAAGGGCTAGTGATCAATATGAATGATGGTCTCCTTGCTAATCAAATAGTGCTTCCACTTCTTCACGCTTTGGACCAAGGCATACAACTCCTTGTCATATGTGGGATAGTTAGCAATAGCTTGCAAGAATGTCTTCGAATGGTAACATACAAGTTTCCTTTGTTGCATCAACACGACTCCCGTGGCATACCCATTGGAATCTTTCTCGATCTCAAAAGGTTATTGGAGGTCAGGTAAGGCCAAAACTGGGGCAATATTAATCTTCTCTTTCAGTGTATCAAAGAATTTTTGTTGTGTTCCTCCCCACTAAAAGGTTTTCTTCACACTCATCAACGCATGCAAGGGGGATGCAATGAAGGATAAGTTGGCAATGAACGTTCTCCAGTATATTATTACACCAAAAAAGCTACGAACCTTTGTAACATTGGTGGGTTTAGGCCACTTCACAATCATATCAACTTTATAAGGATCTATTTATAATTGTCCACCTCCAACAATGAGACCCAAGTAAACCAAATAGATCTTACCAAAATCACACTTAGACATTTCGACATACAATTTTTCTTTTTGCAAAACATCAAGAACTTTTTTAACATGAATCACATGATCTTCCCATGTTCTACTGAAAATAATAATGTCATCAAGATACACAAGTAAAAAATCATCAATAAAAGGTTTGAAAATGTCATTCATCACCCTCATGAATGTGGTCAAAGAATTGCGCAGTTCGAATGGCATCACCAACCATTCAAACAACCCTTGTTTTGTCTTGAATGCGGTCTTCCATACATCCTCTTCTCCAATCCTGACATGATGATAACCACTGTGAAAGTCCATTTTTGTGGAATAGACATAATTTTTCAATTGGTCTAATAAATCATCAATGCGAGGGAGAGGGTACTGATTCTTCATCATTATTTTTTTGAGTTCCCTATAGTCCACACACATCCTACATGTGCCATCCTTCTTTGGCACCAACACGATGAGTGAGCTACATGAAGAAGAACTTGGCCTTATGACCCCTTCGTTTAGAAATTCCTACACTTGTTTCTTTATCTCCTGCATCTCAATGGATGAAAACCTGTACATACCAATATTTGGTAAAGGAGCGTCCTGCTGCAAGTGAATTTCATGTTGGATCTCACACTTTTGAGGCAACCCACTTGGTTCCTAAAAAATCCAGTTATAGTTAGAAGAAATTTCATACAATTATTTTTTTGTGAGTGGTATAACAACCTTAGAAAGCTTCAGATGCCTCCACATCTTTTGCTCTCACAACCATGAGCATGCACCCTTTGCTGGAATTAATCAATCTCTTCATCTGTCCTACACTTATAAGACTTACATTGATATTGGCACTATGAACTCTAACAGTGTGATCCACCTCATCTTTCGTGAGATGATACTTGTTTTCACGTTGAAAGAAAACTTCTTTCCTATCATACAAATATGGACTCCCCAATACAATGCCACAAATATCCAAAGGTACAACAACAAGTTCAACATCATCTACTAGTTTGGATGCAACCACAAATCTAGCCCTACACTGTTTGTTTACACATAGTTTGGCTTTGTCACACACCCAACCAAGAGGGCAGGGTTTCGAATGAGGATTGGTCTCCAACCCTAACTTCTTAACCAAGGATTTTGAAATCAACTTTACTTGTGAGCCCGGATCAAAAAAGGTTTCCACTTTAGTATATTTCATCACAAATCTAATGTGGAACAATTTAGTCCTCTTCATTCATTAAAAAGAGAATCATTTGAAGAACTTGTACTTGCATGTAATTCATAATTTTCATTAGCATGAAGAGAAATGCTAACTTGTATGCCCACTGTTGTGATTTGTGTCTCGTCACTGAAATTGGATCCAAGGTTTTGCTTCATGATTTCCAACGTATTTTTCTTTCCCTTTCCACCAAATCTCTTTGGATTCAACTCTGGATGCAACTTCCAATAGTGTTCATCATCATGGCCTTCCTTCTTGCAGTGTGTAAAAGATGGCTTTGCTCCTTCTTCTTTCTTGGTTGTAGCTGCCTTATTGTCTTTTCCTTTGAACTTTCCATTATGATGTTTAAAAGATGATTTCTTAGGTTGATCCTCATTGTAATTATTTCACCCTCTTTCAAGGTGAATTACCTTCACACTAGATGCATAAAAAATAGTAGGCTTAAATAACAACAAAGAATACCTAAGGTAGCTATGTAAAGCATCAATATACTCTGTTACAGTTTCTAGTGAATTAAGTGAAATGCCAAAATTTAAAGCTTGTTTTCTAAAATCTTATGTGAAGCTTTGTACATTTTGACCCTTTCCTTGTCTCAAAGATTTCCACTCCATTAAATCCTTTTGTCGATACCACAAAGGATAGAATTGATCTTTTAATGCAGAAACAAAATTAGACAAAGAAGAAAGGTGACTACCCAAGTTTTTTCTACCTTTCTACAACTTTCTCTCCCACCAGACGAGAGCGGTGTGTTGGCTTAAGGGGTCCTAACCTAGGTTCAGAGTTAGTTTCGCCAAACAATACTATACACTACTGGCCCTTTTGGCATCAATCCGCGTAGCAGGGAATGAAGTCTCACCCGAAGCAGTATGGGGGGATGTTGGAACCACCTTTCCGCATCTAGAGGCCAGTGTGATGTATTTTTATGGCATAGATATGCCTCTACGGAGATCTATAAGCCCTTAGGGCTTAGCACTGCACTTCCATTCGAAGGGCCTTTAGACCTTCACGAAGGTCTACGACTGGCTTTTGTAGACCCTGAACAAATGAATTAGCTATTTACGCGCACCTTAGATTAATCTTAGATCAGTATGTACTTAGATCAACCCAAGTATTCAATAAAACTAAAAAAAGAGTTATGATCTTCACATAATCGCTTAAAATTAATTGTTTTCAGTTAATAAGATGGATCTAGTAAGGTCGCACATCAATAAATCATTATTTCATAAAGAGATTATTCATTACAACATATATTGCAATCATAAAAAACAGATAGAAACAGATAAAACATGTGAATTTTCCCAACAATCCTCTTTATTGATATTCAGTATAAGGTTACAGACTCAAAACTTCCCTGTGCACTCAGCTGCAGAGCCTTTTCCTCCTCTAAGACTTACTTTCCTGGGCTAACCCTCTATACTCCTTCCGTCGTACCCATAGACAAAGACTTAGATCTGCCTTAGACTCTCTAAGGCACACCTATTTATACAATCCCATGGTCCGTGGACCATGGGTATATCTTCCAAAACTGACTCAAGTTTACATAAATGAGGGGAAAAACCCTTTTTGAATTCTAACTAAATACATGCTTCACATCCACAATTCGCGGAGACATTACATATTTTTATCAACTTTACATCAAAATTTGGGCTTTTACTCGAAAACTGATCCAAGGGACCCCATCCCAACAGGGCCCCAACACAAAGGTTGTGACTCGCCCTCGAGTCACTCGGCTGGTGCGATGATATTGCTGAGAAGATCCCCCAGCTCCACCTATATAACTGCTACTTCAGCTGCGCTCTGCGTGGCTGCCTGCTTCACTTTTTCAACCAACTGCTCTATAGCTAGTCCTTCGCTGGCTCGCTTGATCTTCTATTGTGTGAGCTGCAAGGTCACCAGCTTTTCCTGAATTTTGGTGGAGACTTGGTAGGATTCTTCCAACAAAGGATCCAACATGGCCTTAATCACTGCTTCTTTTTTCTGTGTTGCTTCCATTTTTGCAAGGATCTTCTTCCCTTCCTACAACTTGCCGAGGCATTGTGCTATAGAAATGGTGCGCGTCGTCGTCCTAACCTCATCGTACTGATTTTGGAGCTTGCAGACCTCTGTACTCAATATTTGTAGGTTGGGATCTTCCTGCAGCGTTGTCACCACTTCCATGGCTTTTTCAAACAAATCTATGCAGTCAATGACCATGAAATCCACAATAGTTATCCCTTCCTTGATGGCAGCTCCACGATGTTCCTTTAGAGTCGAAGGCTCTGAATTGAGTTCCAGCTCCATGATTTTCATATTGAGTTCAAATTTAGCTCATGCCACCTTTGCTTTTGCATCATAGATGCTTGCAACTAGCTTCTAGATCGTGGCCTCTAGTCTTGAATCCTCAAGGATGTGCAACTTTGACACTGTTTTGCACGCCTCTGCAACCACGACCGCCAACTGGGAACTCTGCACCTAGATCATATCTCTTTCGTTCAGGGCCTACATATTTTTGGTGAACGTTTTCTCATTGTTCACCTAGTACTTGCTTATTAAGCTGCTCTCGCACTCTCAATTCCACTGTCACTCCTGTTTGCAGTGCATGAAGAAACTCGTTAGGGAGCGCTGCAATATTGAGGCCAATGTTCTTCAGGGTGCTAATGATGATCTTTTCATTGGTTGATTTCATGCTCAGGGACCCTCTGGAAGTGCAACTATCCTGAGGTCCATTGTCCTGACTAGCTCGGTAGCCTAACTTGTCCTTGGTGCTAGGCTCGTGTTGGCTTATATGGGCCTGACCCAGGTTTGGAAGAGTTATTTAGCCAAACAAATCCCGCAGCTACTGGCCCTTTCGGCAATAGCCCACGAGGCAAAAGCTGAGGTATCACCTGAGGTAGCAGGGGAGGGTGTTGGAACCAGGTTTCCACACCCTAGGGATGTCTTGGTGTGGTATAGAGGTTTCGCGCACTGGTTTACAGCTCCGCGCTGCTTGGTATTCACACAGATCCAGGTGTTAGGATATTCCGACACATAGGATATAGTTAAGTTCAACTTGGTCTAGTATAGAGTTAGGTTAGAGTTAGGTAAAGTGTGTTTCTTTACCGTTGTACATTTTGTAACTTACAATCCGACGGTCACGATATGTAGTGATCCGACGGTTCACTCTCACCTCGGTATTACCGACACTT
Organism: Pinus tabuliformis; assembly: GCA_031772625.1. NCBI lineage: Eukaryota > Viridiplantae > Streptophyta > Pinopsida > Pinales > Pinaceae > Pinus > Pinus tabuliformis. The sequence goes on from CM062820.1 coordinate 173,475,380, forward strand.
GATCCGTGGCTTGACACCCGATTGGTCCATGAGTTCTATTTAAAGTGCATGGAGGGTCATTGTTCGGGTAATCCGTGCATGAGAGAAGCTTATGTAAATTTTCATTCTTTGATTAATAAATTGCCTGTAGTACCCACGTTGGGACAGGCCGTGGACTGTTTCCCTCCTTGCACTCTGAGGGTTTTAACCACGTCAAAAATACTGGTGTATTGATTTGAGATCTGGTTGTGAGAGGTGTCCTTTTGGTATTCTTTCTGTGGAACTTACCCTGTAAATTCCTACATGGTATCAGAGCTATTTGAGGGCCGCGTCCGTTGGTGATCCAAATCTGAAGCCGGTAGAACTGCATGCGGCTGTCGTTTCCTAGATCTGCTGTTTCTGACTGCTTTCGGGCCGAGAGGACTGCTCTGTTGCGTTCGGAGCATCTGTTCCAGTGAGGAACCCCTTTCGTTTCACGCGAAAAGGTTTCCGGTAGCCCTAGCTGCGTCATTTTTCAGATCGGGAGGTATACAGTGTTTTTTTTTGCAGTTTACTGTTATTTTCTCTCTGCTTATTTCGGTCTCAGTTTATTTAGCCTTTTTTTTAACCGGATCTATACCTTTCATTTTTTCGTGTGCTCTTTGCCCTGCGACTCTGTGCGATCTGGGCAAATCAGAAACAGAAAGGAAGGATTTTTCTCATGCGTATGCTCTTTTCCCTGCACCTTAGTGTGATCTCGGAAAATCAGAAACATTGAGAAAAATATTTAGTTTTTCGGCTAAAGCTAACTTTGAGATTTTTTTAAAATTTCTAGTTTTTTGGCTAAAGCTAACTTCGAGCCGCAAGGTTCGTTTTTCTTTGCATATTCGTGTTGGGTTTTGTGTTTTGTGTTTTGTAGGGAAAAAGAGCTTTCTCAAGGCAAGCACGCAAACCGAGGCCCCCCCCCCCCCCCTCTCTCTCTCTCTCTCTCTCTCTCTCTCAAATTTTTTGTATAGATCAATTGGTTCAAAGCTATTTTAAGAGAGTAGAGGTCTTGGGTTCAAGTCTCCATTTTGTGGGGGCGGATTTTTTCATTCCTGCACATTCGCGCACTTTGCCGGCTACTTCAACAATTATTTTTCAAAAAGCCATAACTTCTTCATCCGGAAGCCTTTTTCAGAGCCGTTTTTTTTAAAAATGGAAAACCCATGCCAAGTCATTCTTGACAGCACTAACTACTTCCAATGGGTAGCCTACATCGAAGATTTACTTAGAAGTAAAGGTCTCTTCAGAATAGCCACAGACCAAGAGAAGAAACCAAAAGATGAAGACAAGGCGGCAAAATGGGAAAATAGACAAGATCAAGCACGTGGTTTGATAGGGATGTCTATTTCTCCTGATCTTAGATTCCACATTGCGGAACTTGAGACTCCTCATGAAGCATTAGAAAAACTTGCTAAAGTTTTTGGGATTAAAAATGAAATTAGAGCCCATCAACTTGAAAATGAGCTGCTTACTTTGGATCCTAATAATTTTTCTTGCATTGAAGATTTCTTGTCCAAATTCAAGAACCTTAGATATCTCTTGGAAGGTGTTAAAGTTAAGAAAGAAGATGGTAACCTTATTTATTCCATCCTTACTAAGTTGGGACCAGCCTACTCTGTATTTGTTTCCACTTTCCATTCTACAAGAGAAGCTTTCATTTGTCAAGGACAAGACTACAAGCCCCCTTCCTTTGACTCCTTTTGTGATTCCTTAATAAGAGAACAAGAAAAACTCTTACACCTTGGTCTTCTTAATCTTGGAAACTCTTCCACGAAAGCGTTAGCCGCCCAGCAGCAACCAAATTCAAAGAATCCTAAGAAGTCATATCCTCAAAAGAATGGTCCTAAACCATTTCAGCCTCAAAATGAAAGATCATTTCAGCAAAATGATAAGACCAATAAAAACAAATGGAAGAAGACTGATAGACATTGTAACTTTTGTAATCGAGATGGCCACTTAGAATCTAAATGCTTTAAGAAGATGGAAGCCTTGGAAGCCGCAATGAAGAAACATAACATCCATGTGGAGCCTACTTCAACTTCAACTTCCGGAATGGCACTTTCTGCATGTCATTGTCAATCATCTCAGTCTGGTTATGCATTAAATGTATCTTCTTCTTCTTCTCATTCTCATGAGTGGCTCATTGATTCTGGAGCCTCTTGTCACATGGCCAAAAACCAAGCCATTTTTCTTCTTTAAATGATTGTAACACCAAAAATATATATATTGGTGATGATAGATCTCTTAATGTTGTAGGGACTGGAACTGTTCATCTAGACAATGGTCAGTTTAATGATGTATTATGTGTTCCAACCTTATCCTGCAACCTTCTATCTGTCTATCAGATAACTCATTCAGGTGAAGGTAAAATTGTTGAATTTTCACCTCATGATGTTGTAATCAAGGATCTAAAAGATCCTAAACAGATTCTAGCTACTGGTCTTGCTGATGATTCCAAAAGGTTGTATAAGTTTCACAACTTTGGGTCATCCAATCTTCCCTCAGTATTTGTTGCTCATAATGATGAAGTGAGCAAACTTTGGCATGAGCGATTTGGTCACTTAAACTATCGCTCCCTTCAGCATCTATGTAAAGAAAATATGGTGACAGGTCTTCCTATGGTATCTTGCAGAGATGGTGTTTGTTCCGGATGTGTACTCGGAAAACATCATCGGGACAGTTTTGACAAACGTGCCTCTTGGCACGCCTCAGCCCCTTTACAGCTTGTGCACAGTGATTTATGTGGTCCTCTTCCTGTTGCTTCATTCTCTGGCTGCAAGTACTTCTTAACTTTCATTGATGATTTCTCCAGACGCACTTGGGTATACTTCTTAAAACTCAAGAGCGAAGTATTTACCACTTTTTTGGCCTTCAAAGCATTTGTTGAAAAACAATCTGGACATCAAATTCTTAAGCTAAGAACTGATAATGGTGGAGAATATGTTAAAAACACATTCATCAACTTTTGCACCGAAAATGGAATTCAAATGCAACATACTGTTCCATACACTCCACAACAAAATGGTGTAGCTGAAAGGAAAAATCGCACCTTAAAGGAAATGGCTAATTGTATGCTGCAATCTAAAGGACTCAGTCTTAGTTTTTGGGCCGAAGCAATTAATTGTGCAAATTATATAATCAATCGCACTCCTACTAAGGTTCTAGAGAATATCACTCCAGAAGAAGCTTGGAGTTCCATTAAACCAGATGTAAGTCACTTTCGTGTGTTTGGAAGTGAAGCATGGGCCCATATTCCAGATGAAAAGCATAAAGCTTTAGAACCTAAGAGTGAGAAATGTACTTTTGTTGGATATTCTGAAGATGTAAAAGGTTATAGACTTATTCCATTTAAGTCCAAAAATGTTATCATTAGAAGAGATGTAAAATTTGATGAAAATAAATCGGCCTGCGAGCCTAGTCCGGCGGATGTGCCACCTCTTCCTATCTCTTCTATCTTTAAAAACATTTCTTCTTCAGATGATGAAAGCGAGGATGATAATCCTCCCCCACCTTCTCAGGATCCTCAACTTCCAAGATGGGTCCGTGCTACTCGGGATGCAGCAGGTGATCTTGCCGGTGATCCTACAGATCAGCGACGTACACGTTCTCAGTTTGAAAGAGCCTCTTCTTTACTGGCTCAAGCTCCAGTAAATCATGATCCTGACACTTTTGCAGAAGCTTCAGGCCATCCACATTGGGAAGCAGCTATGAATGAAGAATATCATTCATTGATGACAAATGATACATGGGATCTTGTTCCTCTACCAAAGGGACGCAAACTTGTTAGATGTAAATGGGTTTACAGAACCAAGTATGGACCAGATGGGAAAGTTGATAAACATAAAGCTCGTCTCGTTGCTAAGGGCTTTTCACAGGTTGAAGGCATTGACTACACTGAAACCTTTTCTCCTGTTGCCAAAATGAACTCTATCCGCCTTGTTCTTTCCCTTGCTGCCTCTTTAAAATGGGAAGTCCATCAGATGGATGTTAAATCTGCCTTCTTGCATGGGGACTTGCAGGAAGAAATCTATATGGAACAACCCATTGGCTTCATACAAACAGACTCCAGCCTTGTTTGTCGACTTAAGAAATCCCTTTATGGCCTCAAGCAAGCTCCTCGGGCTTGGTATGCCAAAATGGATAGCTTTCTTTTAGAATCTGGCTTTTCTAGGTGTCATTCTGACAATACTGTCTACACCAAGAAAGTGGGCAACTCTCTTATCATCCTTGTTCTTTATGTTGATGATCTTATTCTTACTGGTAGTGATCCCAACCTTATAAACCATGTGAAGTCCAGCCTTAAAAAGAAATTTGAAATGACAGACTTAGGACATTTACACTATTTTCTCGGTCTTCAAGTCTTGCAATCCCAAGAGGGTATTTTCCTTTCCCAGTCCAAGTATGCTTGTGATATTCTTCGTCATTTTCACATGGAAGACTGTAAGCCAGCGCCTTCTCCCTTTCAGTCTGGAGTCAAACTTTCAGTCTCTTGTACCTCTCCTGAAGTTGATGCTACCTTATACCGTCAACTTGTCGGAAAACTCTTGTATTTAACCCATACTCGTCCTGATCTTTCCTTTGCTGTTGGCCTTGTTGCTCGTTTTATGCAAAACCCCCGTGAAAGTCATTGGAAAGCAGCTAAAAGAATACTTTGTTATGTTCGAGGTACAGTACAGTTTGGGATTCATTACAGTGCCAAAGCAGCTCCTCTGTTAGTTGGTTTCACTGATTCTGATTGGGCTGGTGACCCTGATGATCGGAAGTCTACTGCCGGTTATGTCTTCACTCTTGGTTCAGGACCTATTACATGGGCTTGTAAGAAACAGGCTGCCATTTCTCTTTCGTCAGCAGAAGCAGAGTATCGTGGTGCCGTGGAAGCTAGTAAGGAAGCCTTGTGGCTTCGTCAGATCCTATCAGAGTTTGGCTTTGAGCAGCAGCATTCAACCACACTTTGGTGTGATAATCAAAGTGCCATTCAGCTATGCAAAGATCCAGTCCAGCATCAGCGCAGCAAACACATTGAACTACACATGCACTTCATCAGAAAGCTCATTCATGACCATGTTCTTGAAGTGCAATATTGTCCAACAGATGATCAGGTTGCAGACATCTTCACAAAGGCTCTCACAGAGGCGAAGTTCACTAAACTTCGATATATGCTTGGAGTTCAGGAAGTTGTCACTAAGGGGGGATAGGCTCTAGTGCCTCCTTCCTTCTCCTATTGTGTCATATTTGTAAATCCTTCAATCCTATCCCAAGTTGTTCTTAAGGGGGGATGTTAGGATATTCCGACACATAGGATATAGTTAAGTTCAACTTGGTCTAGTATAGAGTTAGGTAAAGTGTGTTTCTTTACCGTTGTACATTTTGTAACTTACAATCCGACGGTCACGATATGTAGTGATCCGACGGTTCACTCTCACCTCGGTATTACCGACACTTGATCCATGGCTTGACACCCGATTGGTCCATGAGTTCTATTTAAAGCGCATGGAGGGTCATTGTTCGGGTAATCCGTGCATGAGAGAAGCTTATGTAAATTTTCATTCTTTGATTAATAAATTGCCTGTAGTACCCACGTTGGGACAGGCCGTGGACTGTTTCCCTCCTTGCACTCTGAGGGTTTTAACCACGTCAAAAATACTGGTGTATTGATTTGAGATCTGGTTGTGAGCGGTGTCCTTTTGGTATTCTTTCTGTGGAACTTACCCTGTAAATTCCTACACCAGGTTGATTATATCTTTCTTATTAGTACACTATTCTATTGGAGGATGCGGTTACAAATTAACAGGGTCTTTAAGTAAACATTTAACCAACACAACTAATTCACGCATTAAAATGAACCTAGGTTCACATTCATTCATACCATAAGGAGATTAAATTAAACAAATATTATGAAAGTCAGATTCGCAACACCTCAGAAGGAACACAGAATTTCATAAGAAACTTATGTTTATTTCCACTTATCCTCCATACATCCAGATCCATCCTACGCACTTAGCTGCAGGGGTCCGCGCACACAGTTGTGAACTTTCTAGGTCTTTGTGCACACAGCTACAAAGCCTCTATCTACTACCCAAACCCTTGACTTGGACTTACAGACACTTTCAGACTATCTTCTTCTAAAACCCATTACATTTCATCTTTTTCAAAATAGAACTGCTTTTCCCTCATAGAGCCGCGCTTTATTTATACCCTTCCTTGGCCTACGATCCCTGCGCGGGCCGACTCTAATTATATTTCTTTACATTATTTTTGGGCGGACTACCCTTTGACTCGACCTATTATAATTCGCACTTCGCGCTTTCAGCGGAGTCTTTACCCTAACTTTACCCAAAATGTTCAGCTTCATGCCCTCTAATCGTTGCGCGAGGCTTCCGCTACCCATCAGCTCATCTATGTGACACCCACTTGTTCTGTGCCCAACTGTATTCTACTGGTTTGAATCTGCAGTTCATGCAAATCCTTCTGAACACTACCCAATGATTACATGTACTATTTATCGAATTACTACAACAGTTCAACTATAGTGTCACGCACTCTATTCCCGATATCATTGAGATCACCCTCTGTTAGTGTAGTGGGATCCATTTGTGGTTTACTCACCTTTGTCTTATTTTGAGACCCCTCCTGCTGCTGTTCTCTACGCTTCATTACCTGAAATGGGTGCTCTGCCCCTCATCACCTCCACCTCCCTGCGTCGACTGCCCTTTCTCCTTAGTTTCAGGTAAAGGGGATTTACCACTTTGTTCGACGTTGCGTTGTTCCTATTCATCCTGCTCCTTTGCAGGACTCTCCTTTTCCATTCGGGCTTTCTCTTCGGCCTCCTCCTTTCGCAACACAACCAACTTTTCTTCCACCTACTTTGCTGCATCCTTTCGCTTCTTCTTCTCTGAGCTCCCTATGCCTTTGCTGGTACCTGTGCCCAAGTTAGATAAAGTATGCCAATCCATTGGACAATGCTTGATTACCACCTATATGGCATTATCAGTAACTAGGTATGAAATATTGAACCACTTCTGCTACCGGTCCTTCTGGGCCCTGATGTAAACATGGTGGAAGTCTACCTTGAACTAAGCATATTTAGACAGTTGTTCATACACGGTCAGAGACAACCGTGGGAACTAATTGATGGCCATGTGGAAGCTCGAATCCATCAATACCCATAAAATATTTGTTTCTGTGACTTGCGCAGGGTCCTTCATGGTCCAGAGGGAGGAAAGCTGTACAACCTCCCGTAATCCTACCTGCAAGGGAGGAAACTAGCTATCCTCTAGGAGAACCCAAGCAACCAACACAATGGAGAGTAGCAACCACGTGTAGTGGAAGGTCTTTCTCTCATATTGGGCCTTACGAGAATTCGCAAGGAACTCAATACATAAATAACACAGCCAGTTAAATTGCACACCCTCTGTGCATTATGCAACTAATGAGATCACAGGTTCCAGAACCTCATCCACGCGACACTTCCTCATAACTTTTCTGGCTAGTATCTGGGTAGAAATCTTCATGGTGGGATCATTGATGGATGTTATGGAATAACCACGTAGTTTCTTGATAAGCTCGAATTTCTTCTTCATCCTTTCCGACAAGTCACGTTCGCTTGTCTTTCAGCCAAAATCCTTGGTCGGATTCAAGCCCTCGTGTGGCAGGTGTGTGATCCTGTGGATGAGCATATCCATGATGTAGATAGTCACGCCAAGCCACAAGCACCCATCGTGCACTAGAGTAAGCAGTTGTTGTATACAAGTGGTATTAATGTTAGAGTGGTGGTGGTGGGGCACCCACAACAGGTTCAACATCCTAGATTGCTCTACTCCGTGGATCCATTCAACTAACTCCAACTTAGTGACACCAGACTCTTTGTAATATACTCGTCTCATATATTTATTTGTTGCAAGGTGGGGGAACCTCTCATAGTCAGTCAGGTCCCAATATTACAGGGTAACCCGCGCTAGGTGCGGACCTTTGAAGGTTATCTCCTCTAGAAACAGAGGCATGTGAATGAAGAATTTCTCTAAGTCTGGGTCCTTGTTGACCTTGACCTTCCCTTTACACAGAGGGATATATTCCATCAACTTGGTGAAGGGCTCTTCACCCTCAGTATCTATATCTTCAACTCCCTCTTTAGCCTCCAAATCTACAACCTTATGAGGCTGCTTATCCTTCTTCTACGTCTCGGCAGTAGAATTATTCCTAGGCAATTTGCTTACTGGCACTGACCTCTTTTGCTTGTCTTTCTTCAACTTTTGGGTCTCTCTCACAAGTGTAGGCTCCAACCTAGGTGACCTCGGTGCCATAGGCAGAGGAGCCGGAGCCTCCATGATCACAACCTCTAGAGCAACTCCTTCAGAGACGACAATTCCTTTAGTGCTTGCAGTCTCAATAGGGCCTGGTAATGACATGGTGTTGTGAATGAATTTCTGTGTTAACTCGAGCAGATTATCGAACGTGGGGATTGTGACCAAATCTTCAAAGAACTTAAGATTCATAAGCGACAGACAACACAACTCAAAATTTCTAAGGGTGCAAACTATTCTTTGTTGGACTGGCACGTGTAATTTATAGGAGAATTTGAATTTAAATATGACTGCTCCCCCCTAAAATCTATCCATTAATGCTGATTTGGCGACAGATCTCCAAAGACTTCAGCCTTAAATTCCGTCCACCCACTCCTCTTAATCATCTCTGTGCTGTCAAATCATGAACAATGACTTTAACAGTCACTTTCTGGCTTTGCTATACCGTATCTCCATCCATAGTGCAACTCCCTTTGCGTGGCTTCTGGTACTGTGACATTAGTATTTTTCATGCAATTGCCCTATTGTGTAGTCCCCAAAACTAGGCAATGTATTTTATAGTCCCACACTCCCTTGTAGCTGCCTGGAGCACTAAGACTATTCTGCTATTATATAGTCATTGAGCTGGATCTCCTGTATATGGCTTCAATCGGCTTCCATTCACCCTTCCTGGAAAAGGTTCTCCATTTAGCTTTGCGAGCTGAACTACGCCTCCATCTGTAATTTGTTTGATGACATATGGCCCAAGCCAGTGCATATGAAACTTTCATGGAAACTTAATGAACTTACTATCATATAATAAAACCAAGTCATTTACCTTAAACATGCACAGCTTGATGTGTCAATCCTGTCATGCTTTTTTCCATTCCTTCTGTACTTTCTGATGAAATCCGACCAAGAATCTATCCTATTTGAGCTCCATTAATTGCAAGAGCCACTCTTCCAAGGCTATGCAGTTCACCATCCCTATGAAATATGCTATGCATAGACTAAGAACAATGTATTCCATACGCATGACAACTTCTATGCCATAGACCAATCAAAAAGGTGTCTGAATTGTTAACTTTTTTCAAGTAGTCCTGTAAGCCCATAATACTACCGGTACGTGCACGTCCCAACCATTTCGCTGCACATTACAAATCTTTTTCAGCACATTCTCCAGGATATTATTGAAGGCCTCAACTATTCCATTAGCTTGAGGATGATATGGTGTGATTTTTTGATGATACACCTGGAACTCTTCTGTCAGCGCGTTGATCATTTCATTGAGGAAGTGTGTGTCGCGATCACTCATCAACACTTTTGGGGAAAAAACCTAGTTAACATGTACTTAAACAAGAATTTAGCTGTTGTGGCTCCTCTATAATCCTTCACAGGTTGTGCCTCCACCCATCTGGTCAGGTATTCTATCACGGTGATGATATAGTGTGCCCTTGTCTTCTTTCCTGGGGGCTGAATTGATCCTACAAAGTCAATAGCCCATTTCTCAAATGGATGTAATGACACCTGAGGATTCAAAGGCAACTCATCCCTTTGCGATGGCTTGCCCATTCTTTGACATGCGTCACATGCCCAACAATATGCTTTGGTATCGTTATGTAATGTAGGACACCACAAACCCAAGCCCAAAATCTTCTGTGTTGTTGCTTTTCCTAAATAATGTCCTCTAGTATCTCCTCCATGAGCTTCAGTGAGGATACTATTTTGTTCAAACTAGGCACATATCATCGGAGTATCTCGTCTGATCCCATCTTACACAAATTTCCTGCAATTACGAAGAAATCTACTATGCAAACTACTAACTCTTTCTTCTACTGACTGTTGCATCCTTATGGAGCCGTCCCTTTAGTAAAAAAGTGGATAATATCTGCAAAATTATTATCTACTACGTGCATCGCGAAGATCTATGCATCAATCAACCTTTCATCCAAATTAATAGGCTCCTCCCTTGTTTCAATCTGTGACAGATGATCAGGTCCTGCATTCAACCTTCCTAGCTTCACGATTACCTCAAAGTCATATTCTTGAAATAACAACAACCATCTGCATATTCCCCCCCCCCAAAACATGCTTATTGACTAGGTACTTTAAGACAGAGTGGTATGTGTACATATTGAAATGTCTGCCCAATAGATAGTGTCTGAATTTTTAGAGCGTGTACACCATAGCCAATCCTTCACACTCTGTCATTGAGTAGTTCTTCTCGACCTTTGACAACTTTCTACTGGAAAATTCTATAGGATGATCCATCTCTCCTTCACTAGCATGTGTCAGCACTGCTACCAACACAATACACGAGGCATCAACGTGCACATGGAATTCCTTCTTCAAATATGGGAAGACCAAGATCGGTGTGGTGACCATTTTTTATTTCAATACATCCAGATTGTGCTGACATTCTTCATCCCAACAGAATGTAGCGTCCTTCTTTAATATTTTCTCCATAGGTGCGGTAATATTAACATAATCTTTGATGAATTTTTGATAATATCTAGTATGGCCCAGCATTGCATGCAATTGTTTGATAGTCCTTGGGGACTCCAAATTGACTATCAGTGTGATCTTGGCAGGGTCCACCATTAGTCCTTACTTTCACACCACATGACCCGGCAAAATTCCAAAGGGGACACATAATAAGCACTTCTTCAGGTTCAGTGCGGTTTGATACCTTCGGCACGTATCCAACATTAGGTGTGTACTAGCTAGATGGAACTTTACTAACCTAAACACTGTCTAGTCATAAAAATATACCTCCAATAATTTGTGAATAAACTCCTTGAACGTTGTGATGACTACTCGAGAGAATATCGCCGATGCATTCTTGAGTCCAAACGACATCACAATATACTGGAAACAACCCCATTCCGTTGCGAAGGTTGTTTTGATCCTATCCTCTGGTGCGATCTTAATCTGATGGTATCCAGAGAACCCATCAATGAATGAGTAGGCCTCATGTCCTCCAAAATTATCCAGGACCTCATTAGTAAACGCCGTTGGGAAAGGATCATGGACGTAGGCATCATTAAGCTTTCTTAGATCTACACAAATCCTTATCTCTCCCTTTTGCTTCTTTTCTTGAACTACCATTTGGCTCACCTAATCAGATTCCTCCACTAGTTCAATGATGCTCACCTCAAGCATCTTGTCCAATTCCAAGAGGACCATTTCCTTGTATTTGGGGTTAAGGTGATATGCCCTTTGCTTAATAGGCTTCATGTCTGGTTTCAGGGAAATATTCATCACGACCAAGTCACCTATGATTCCTTTCACATCCGAAAATTTTGTATGAAACAAATCTTGATATTCGTGGAGCAACTCGGCAACCTTATCCATTGTGGCATCATCACAGTAATCCCCAATCTTTGCAAATTTAGGCTCCGCTTCAGTACCAATGTTTGTTAGCGTAGTCTTCAACGATGCAGTGATGTCTAGATTCTCTATCTGCGGACCTCCAACTGTGCGATGGCATTTTGCCTTTGGAATATTGATATTCTTCAGATCCTCATCCTTCCCATCAACAGTCACATTATAGCATTCCAGCGCATGGCGTAGCTGGGTGCTCCAATCTAGTTGAACCAATTCCAAAGGATCATGTGGAATTCTGAAGACACTGCCTTAACCTCCTGAAGAGCTTCATAAATTCTTTCGAACCCATCCTCAAAACTAAAGGTCATCAAGAATCCCTCTCTTAAGATATCCCACTCTGTGGTGCCATGTCAGATCTCCATTTCTAGGTACCAATTCATAGCGATTATATCCAGAGTGCGACATAATAAGTGCACCGACTCTGGCTGTGGCTCTATTTCATAAACCTTAGTCCATTTTGCTAAATGATCATGTGGATCATTCCTCCCATCGTATTTCTTAGTCAGTTGAACTTTTGGGTGACCAAATTGCATCCTTGTCATTCTCCTATAATCACGCCATTCATCAAAGTTGTCTTTGTGTGTACCCCACCATCGTGTGGGCGTAGTGCACAGTGCCAAATCCAACACTTGAAAGCGATGATCCTCAGGTACTTCTCTTTCAAAGGTATCCAAAAAATTATCTACATCAGTTAAACCATTGTAATAAGGTAAATTTCTTACCTCTGATGACACACAATGTAGCGATGTAGTCATCATATTTCAGCACAACGTAGATGCTTCATGCAGCCTATTCTGCAAGTTCTCCAGTTATTCATCTGAATCTAATGTACAGGAGATTTTTCGGTCCCATGAAATCCATCCATCAGCTGTTGGATTAATCTAGTTTTGGTCTCGTGCTGTTATTTTTTAAATTTGATCCAAATCATCATCACTTTCTTCATAGTCGCGGACTGGTTTAGTATAGTGTGGTTCTTCTGTAGGGTCCAATGGTAATACAATGCAGAGTGATTTCCTTTCAAACGACATTGTCTGCTTATTCAAATTGATAACCCCATTCATATCAATAGCCTAATCAATTCTGAGGAGTGTGGGGTATGGATTACTATCATCAACAATTTCTATTACTTCAAAATCAGCTAGTGCGCTAGCACCTTCTATATCTACGGTAACTCCATGCAGACGTACCATAGGGATAATCTTTCGCTGGTTCGCCATCCTCAATTGAGTCAGAGACCACTGCAATGCAAGCCTACCCATTCTCTTCCATGTCTATTTAGTAAAATGTTCGTATCAGATCCCAAATCCAAAATAACCTGGTCCATCTCATAGTCTCCTATTTGTGCAGTGAGCCTCATCTCGCGCCCTTTTCTTGCCTTATGTTTACCAAATTTTCGGACTAGGTGGTGTCCCTCAGGAGCATTCTCCTTACCAGCACACTTGTTTATCAATTCTTGTAGCCCTTTCACAGCCTTTCTATCGTGCAGTAGTTTCATACAAGTCTCCAAGAAGGTGGTAAGCACAGAGGGGTCAACCTTTGTAGGCATGCAAGTTTTGGCCAGTTCATTCTGACTTCTTGAGGTAGAGGCCTCAGCAAAGATTTTCTTCGCCTCCATAAACGTTTCCTTCACGCGCTCCAGATCAAACCCAATCTCCTTTTTTGGGGCCTTGCAGACCCATCCATCCTCTTCAGGTTGTTTTCCTTTATCGTCACCAGTCATGATCATACTTCTTAGCACGATATTCACATTTGGATCCTCTTCGTGGGGCTCGACCCTTATCATCTGTAAAATCTGGGTAGGATGCTGAGGCTGCACCTTCTTCTCTTGTATCTTAGATATCAACATAGGGAATTCTTTGATTGTGTGGTCCAAATGAGTGAAATATTAACATGACGGGCGTGTCTAACTCATACACTCCTATGCATAGTGCCCTGGTGTTTTGTAATTATAAGATGACCTATCCACGATTTCTTCCAGGTCCTCCTCCTCCTCGGCCTCATCCACGCCCCTGATATCTTCTGCACCTTGATTTGGAGGCCAAGATTCTACTTGCATTCGATACGTAGGCGTCCTTTCCATCATGAATTCATAACTATGGTAGTGGCGCTCATCGTGGCCCACCGATTTGTAAAAATCACAAAACATTTGTTGTGGTATCTGTACAAACTTTTGCAACAAATGATAATTATTTGTGACATGTTTTCTGACCACCTGAAAAATAGCGCACCATAGCATGTGCCCCATACTTGGTCCTACTGGAGCTTTTTGCCTCAGAGGCATCGACCCACCCCCATGTGATATAATTCATGAAGACACGGCAATGATCCTTATCATGCCCCTGGCTCTTACACTTGAGGCACCAGACTTCTTCATGCACCTCTATCCTGGCCTCCTTTTCTTTTTTCAAGCTATGTAATTCCAAACAGAGGTTCTGCAACTGCAAGTGAATTTTTTGGACTCCCAAAGACACATCCTTGTTATGCAGGAAAGTGTTCCCTCTTCGGACAGAAGCAACCCCTCTAGCCCTTGAGTGGGTATAGTCACAAACAAGGACAGATCAACAATAGCTTTCCTTAAACAGTCATTGTTGGAGGCCTACCTCAACCGGTGGTCGATGGAGTTCCGTTGTGCTTCTCCAGCTTCCGCTTCCTTCTCCTAATGAGTAATCAACCTGAAACAATGCAAAGGAAATACAACAAAGCCCGTAACCGAAACAACAATGATCTATTTACTCACAAAGTCAAGAAGTCATGAGCTATCAAGTACATTACATACAAGACATAGGAAAACATCATTTATTGCATTAATTATGAAATAAGAGTAAGCTTACAACCAAAGTATTGACGTCACAAGCCTTCTCAGAGGGATCCAGCTAGCATGTTCCTCAAGCATTCACTCTTTGAAGATGGATCTCCCAATACACAAGTCTCTCTCACTCACAAGTTTTACACAAGATTAAGGGCACTTCACAACCTTCCTCAAGCTATCAACAATCCCACACTTGTCACACTCACACCAGCTATCTAGCAAACTTACAAGCACTAACAACACTATCAACAACTATTCCAAAGAATAAGAACTAGCAGCACATAGCAATGGTGAGAGTTTAAATAGGAGAAGGAGTCTCCATGAAAGGTGGGAGGGTGAGCTTATCTCCAAGGAAGGTAGCACAAATGATGGAACAACCATGCCAGAGAAAGGAGGGTGACATAAACTAGGCCAACAACCAGGTCTAGAGTCATCTGGAAGGCCGACTGTTGGAACAAATTCGCCCAATCTGGATCATCGCGGGCACATAACTAATCTTTCGTGCTGACATCGCTGTTGAATAACGTAGCTAGTTAGTTCATTGCCAAAGATTACAAGCGACAGTCGCGCTGGCACATAAAATTGGACCATCGCGGGAATCAGGTGTACTTCCGCGATGG
The DNA here is from genome assembly GCA_031772625.1 of Pinus tabuliformis. Classification (NCBI taxonomy): domain Eukaryota; kingdom Viridiplantae; phylum Streptophyta; class Pinopsida; order Pinales; family Pinaceae; genus Pinus; species Pinus tabuliformis. The sequence goes on from CM062820.1 coordinate 173,490,478, forward strand.
CAGCGCTTCTGGGCTGTTTTGGAGCGCCCTTCAGCACGTTTATTTAGCCAACAGATGCGATGAGGCAAAAACCTTTGGAAAAGTGGGTCATTTGGCAACATCAGAGAGAATTTGTCTAACATGAGCATGAATGACTTGGACACATGGCACAGTAGGAAGACTGGAGTGAACACAGTGACAAATTACTGTGTAACAATCCTGAATAGGCATTTCATGTAATCTCATTGTGATTTCCAGAGCTTTCACTTGAGTTCCTATCTTTTGTTGCGATAAAGAAATCCTTAGGTGGGGCAGGAGCGAGGCTATAAACCACTCACAGTGATCACTATCTATGAGATGCATATTAGCTTCGCGGATCACGCACTTCAATCTTTGATCTAACTCCCAAGGCATTTCACCAGCCTTCATCGTGATTTCCTTAAATCCCGTTACTGATTGCGAGTCAGACTTAGGCTTGTAGAATTCTTTGTTCAAAGTGGCCTGAGTGTTTGCTAATGATGCCAATGGATTATCGGTGCATTACTTAATGTACCAAGTTAGTGTGTGATCTTGTAGAGCGGTAACCAACTTGGCCTTCTTTATATTATCATCCGTAATCTGTTGTGTTCTCCACATAGCCTTCGCAACAAACCAAAAATGATCCAAATCCTCACTTCCTAAGCCCTTGGAAACTAGCAAATTCATGGTATTTGACATATTGAATGATGGTGGCGGTGGTGGTGGTATGGGCGAAGGTGTATGTTGTGGAGGTGAAGGTGGAGGTGGCATGGACGAATGATGTATTCACTGAAAACCCTGCCTTATCAACTTGACAACACTCTGTGGTGAGGCCTGTACCACTCCCTCATCATCACTTGAAGGAGGTCCCATCAACGGGCTATATTCAGGACTTGCTTTCTCTTGTTTTCTAAATCTCCATCCACTTCACGTAGATCCAAACATCAAGTCAACAACATAACTCACTTTTCACACAAGAGCATCTTAATCCAAGAATTCAAGGATCTCAAATACTTACCTCGTAGCCCCTTGAAGAAGCGTCGCTCTGCTTCACTGTAACTGACTGAGGTGTCAAATGTGAACTTTGTAACAAATCCTCCTATGACCGATTGAGCCAATGGTCCACAGCATGCACGATCTTACCTTTAGAGACTTCCAACCTCCACACTAGCTCCGGAGTCCACACTATTGGACTTTCAAGCCTCCACCCTTCCTTGGCCATCTACCAATTTAGCTATCCACTTGTATAGTTCAATCAGGAAGGTGCAGAAGAAAATTTCATGTATTTCTAAGTATAATATCTATCCATCCAATGCTCTTTTGTCAGGAGCAGATTTCTGTTGTCTTGCACCGTGAATTTTTGGATCTTCCTATCCAACCTCTTCTCAATTTCCTCTTTGGTCGGATTCCAATGATGCGACATCACACATCTCTTTATGCAAATCCCGTTCCCTGCAATAGAATCATTTGTTGGGTTAAGGGATCCTGACCTAGGTTTAGAGTTAGTTGTGCCAAACAAAATGCTACACTACTGACCCTTTCGGCATCAATCTGCATAGCGCAGATTGAAGTCTCACTCGAAGCAGTATGGGGGGATACTGGAACCACATTTCCACATCCAGAGATTAGTGTGGTGTATTTTTATGCCCTAGATATACCTCTGCGCAAATCTATAAACCCTTAGGGCTTGGAAATGCAATTCCCTTCGAACGACCTTTAGACATTTGCGAAGGTCTATGACTGGCTTTTGCAGACCTTGAACAAATGAATTAGCTATTTACTCGAACCTTAGATTACTCTTAGATCAGTATGTACTCAGATCTACCCAACTGTTCAATAAACCTAACAGAATGTGTTATGATCTTCACATAATCACTTAAAATTAATTGCATTTAGTTAATAAGATGGATCCAGTAAAGTCGCGCATAAATACATCATTATTTCATAAAGACATTATTAATTACAACATATATCGAAATCATAAACAATATAGAGAAACCGATAAAACATGTGAATTTTCCCAACAATCCTCTTTATTGATATTCAGTATAAGGTTACAGACTCAAAACTTCCCCGCGCACTCAGCTACAGGGGTCCGTGCACTTAGCTGTGGACACTACTCTAGGCCTTTGCGCACTTAGCTATAGAGCCTTTTCCTTCTCTAAGACTTACTTTCCTGTGCTAACTCTCTAGACTCCTTTCATCGAACCCATAGACAAAGACTTAGATCTGCCCTAGACTCTCTAAGGCACACCTATTTATACAATCCCATGGTTCGTGGACCATGGGTAGATCTTCCAAAACTGCCTCAAGTTTACATAAATGAGGGTAAAAACCCTTTTTGAATTCTAACTAACTATGCACTCCACATCCACAATTCACGGAGACTTTATATATTTTTATCAACTTTACATCAAAATTTGGGATTGTACCCCAAAACTGACCCAGGGGACCCCATCCCAACATAGTGCCACTCAGCCAAAGAGATGCTAATTAGATCTTGGCCTCTTCTTCCTTGATCTGTTGAATCCGACAATAGACCACGATCTGTCTAATCCAATTGTTTAACTTCTCTACGTTACATTCTCCATTATATGTGGGAAAATAAAACTTTACATCTAGCTTAAAATATGGATTTTTAGAGGCATTCTTATGATGCATGTTAGAATGATGAGAAGAGGAAGAAGAAGAACTGTCACTGGAAGATGGAGAGGGAGTGGGCTCTTCTCCTCCACCTCCATGGTTTACTGAGGCATGATCATCTGGCTCTTTCTTCTCAGGCTTTATTCTCTTCTCATATTCTATAACCAATTTGTCCACTTTCTTTGACATGGTGAAGAAGATCTTGTGATAATTTCCCTCTTCCTCCATTCGAGGTTCCTCATCTACCATTTTTTGCCTTCATGCTACACACCTCGCTTCAAGATCAAAGGATTTGAGTTTTCCTTCACCTTTTTGGAGCTTGTTCCTGGTTAGAATTCACTCATGCTACTCACATCAAGAAGATATTCTCTAATACCAAACTTGATCTAGATATTTTACTTCAAGGATGTATACAAAATTGCATTTTAAAAGAACATATAACCATGTGAAACATACACATAAAATAAGTAGAAATCAAAAGCAACGATGAGATAAAAGGCACACAAACAACTTGATAACGAAGTTCACCCATTGTGGGCTACGTCTTTGGGCCCTGCTCAATGTGGGGAGGCTTCTTTCATTAATTGGTAGTGAAATCATATTACAAGCAATTACAAAATGACACCTTATACCTCCGCTTCCAGGGATGGCCTAAAAATGTAGACCTCTGCTGATGAAACAAACTGCATAGTTGGATTCCTAGTTTCAATCATGAAAAATGACTATAAAGTTGACTTTGTTTTGTGCAAGTGGCCTCTAGAGCTCTAAAAGATTCCCTGCAATTTTCCCCTACAAGAATGTTCCAAAAATATTATGGGAATATTCCCCTACCTTGATTCCTGTGCGCGTAGGTCCTGTGCTAGGTTCTGTGGCTCCCGCTCCACTACGCAGCCTCCTCCTTGGCATTGGGTTTGAAGTGATTTAAATATATGTGGGCCGATGTTACCACCAATATGGCACCACTAGCACGTTGGTGGTAGAAACTTGTGGGGCTGTTGGACCTAGGAAAGGTCACGAGGTTGACCCACCACCTGACCTTCTCGTTGTTGTAATTTTGGTATCGGTTTCTGTTTGGTATTTTGACACGTTATTTGAAATGTGCCTACATTGGCAATCCGATCTGCGAACCCACTGAGAAAGTTGAACTCCTTCCTCCGACCATTGTCATTATATATATATCTTGTCAACCATTTTCGTTGGTCGACCAAACAACGAGTGAATTTTTTTGAAATTTATTATTTTACTATTGCAAGGACCTGGTTCCTTGCCAAATTTCTAAGGGTCACTGGACATTTTAAACATGCAACAAATTCACTATCGTTGACCATCAAAAAGGTCCAAATTATCACCTCCTTAAGGAACTATGGCGATGTTGAATGGGCTTTCATGTGTCATGCTCTAATTGGTTTGTACCACTGAATGGGATGTTGATGTCACCTACCATGTGTTACGCTTTGGTTGACTCTCCTTTGTCCGTACGACCATGTCACCATGCTGATGTCATCATCCATACGGCCGCTGTCAGCATTTGTACTAATGATGTTAGCATGCCAAGTGTTCCTGTGGGTCCTACCTGAAAAAAAATAACTATTTCCAAAAAACTTTAACCGGCCATAACTTCTTCATATGATATCATATTGAGGTTCCATTCACGTTGTTGGATTGAAAATGATGAGCTATTAGGTTTGAGACTAGTTTCACTATGTTTTGAGGAATTTGAAACTTTGGCCTTTTAGGATCCTCCTAGACCAAGAACATAGTCTTCCAAGTTGATCAGTGGAATCGAGTCTGTAGGCTGACCATAATCAATTGATTAGATATGAGGTTGAGTATCATGACTGACGAGAGTTAGTGATCTATGTAAAAGACTATATTTTCTTAATAGAAGATTCAAAGTAGCACAACAACAACAAGGGTGTTTTCTTTCCTGGTGAAGGGTTTTCCACCATATATCTTGTATCTCTTGTGTGATGGTTTATATGGTTGTGTTTGATGGTTTTGTTGCTCTCATGGTTGCTTGATTTAACTGCTTACATTGTTATATTCATGTTATCATATATATGTTACTGGTTATATGCATGATTCAGTAAGTGAAGTAATAAAAGGAAAAATTTGATAATAAGTGACACTATTGATTCACCCCCCACCTTAGTAGTGCTCAAAGGTTTCTAACATTTGACCTTTAGTTTCAGAGAATTTATCACAATTTCAGTGCCTTAGACATAGTCTTACCTTCAACATAAGACAATTTGTTTTCACTCGACTTATCTTTTCTCTGGAATGCATCCCTCAAATATTTATTTTCATAAAATAATTGGCTAATTTAATGTTCAAGACAAGGAACAATGAGAATATACTATTGCTTCCAGTACATGTTTATAATAAAATCATCTGAATGAGGGTTTTCATAGGAATTATCACCACTATTGACAATATTATCATGATTTGGAGACGAATCTTGAGATTGCGACTTATTTCTTTTTAGAGATGGTTCAAAACTCTTTTCCAAGTTAATCAAAGGATTGGTTTCAGGAGGATCTTTATGAATATTTCTTCGAGCCCTAGCTATATTTATTTGTAAACATTTTATTTACACCATGCCTTATGTTTGACCAATTTCTTGTTTTTTTGTAGACTGTACAGGCTATGCATCAAACCTGGGAGATTTAGCCATGGAATTAGAACCATGAGCTTTGGATATGCGCCTAGTAGATCGGAGGGAAGTCAATATTTTGGAAAATTTAATTTGGCTATCCTCTAAAGATTCTAACCCTCTCATTTGAGGAGATACCTCACATTCATCTCGTTGCAACTCCTTAACCATGGGTGGAGTTGTATCAATCGAAGAGGGGTCAGGAGGAGTAGCGACAAAGGATTTAACATGATCAAATGGTGGGGGTTTTCTATAACCATTACAAGCAAGAAACAAGTCCCAATGATCACGAATATGAGCTAAGTAATACCTAAACAGTATGAAAATTAACCCATGATGGCAAAGAGACCATTCAAGGTTATTATGCTTGGGTTGGTAAGCTATTGACATCCTAGTCAAGATTTTGAGGAGAAAATATGACAAATTAAGTTTCTAGTCTAGAAATACCATCAAGAGCCAAACATGATATATAAAAACAATGCATTAGTTACTTTCAGAGGTAATATATCTATGGATTAAATGTAAAATGTTGTGACATTTTGGTTTACGAAATGAAATCAACATACCTTTAATGGAGTATTCATAATATTTATTTTCTAGAAGTTTCTTCCATGGGATGTTTTTGATAGGAACATTTTTGGACCAACAGTTGCCTTCCAAGGGTAATTGGGTAGCTGTTGCCACAAACTACAAGTTGATTTTAATTTCTTGGTCACCAACATAAGCCCTTATTCCATTGAAGGAGGCAACAAAATCCTTGACTACTTGTTCATTGTGCCCCTGAAACAATTGTAAAAAATACCACCACCCTACTTTACGAACATGGATAAACATTCTTCATATACGTCTATGATTTTGGCTCCAACGAGCTCTACCTAAACTACTGGAGGCATGTTACAAAGAATAGATCACAAGAAATATAGGATAGGCTTTGAGAAATCAAAATTAGACATGTAACCCCAAGTGATAAAACATTTGAGAATGAGGGAAAATGAACAGTTTGATGAAACCCTTTGGGAAAACCCCCAGGAATCAAATAGATAGTTGTCAAATACATATTTATGACAGGGTGAGGACAACCTTGAAATGTGGACAATGAACCAAAATCAAACCCTATACCAACTGGTGCTTATACAAGTTGACACTTAGGAATTATATATCTAGGTTAGTAAATGAGGAGGCATACCAACATTACAAGTCAATTGGACCATGTACTTAACCATGACTACATGTCTGTGAAATGAATCACCATAATCATGTATTCACATCGAAATTAAAGGGCCATTAAATGATGCATATCAAAGTAGATATAGCATGATAAATTATTAATACCAATCAAATAAAAAACACAACACAACCAACCAAAGTTATACATTATAGGCTAGGACCATGAATAAGAAATAAAAAATTTGAAAGTAAAAGTGCCATAGAGATAAAGGATAAGCATAGAGAATAACTATGATGATGTATAACCCATACTCCATTAGCGTTTTAAATATAACTATGAGAAACTACAGAATCTATGATTCTGTAGCAACTCTTAATTTAAAAAACTTCTCGGAATTGAGAGAAACTATTTATTAACACTAATCATAGCAATTTAAAAGGCAACTATGACATTTAAATGCATGGTGAAAAAGATCCCATCTTAAACCAACAAAAATCAAGGTGATGATAAAAGAAAGAATGCAAGAATTTAGCTAATACAAATCCAATCATATCAGAATAAGTAGGAAAACAAAATTTAAAGACGGACCCTTTATTTTAAAAATAAAATGGATGAGTTGGCCTGCCAACAACTACTGAGCTTGCTAGGAATATGTATGCTTATGAATTCATGAAAGGATAGGCATGTGTGAACAAGTTACTTCAACACTTTAAAATCTCAAAATAAGACTTAAGCACTTGGAAAAAATCAATCGAACATAAAGCAACATTAGACAACTTGACATATCATAAGATCACAAGGACGATACAAAATTCAAGTGTAGGAATTGTGTTGGAGCATGCTTTTTCAACAACAACACTTGGCGACACACTAGAAGAACCCCAACTTCTTTACTTAGGTATACCTTTGAGCACAAAGTCTTAGTATTTTAGGAAGTATTGATTCACCATGTAGATTACCCTGGCTTTGCCACTTGTCTTGGTTAAATATATAGCGTTATAAATACTTGGGGGGGGGGGGATCAATATTTCATGCCCAATTTAAATTTTACTTAGACTATAATTTTCTTTTCAATGAATTTGATCCATTAGCAAAATATTGGTTACAGATGTGAGTTTATTAAATAAACTATGAGCAACATCAAGAATAAAATCATGTAAACAACAAGGAACATCAACACATCAATCACATATAGACATCGAGATTTTAGGTGGAAACCCAATGTGGTATAAAACTACCTTTGTTGTTTTATTATAAAGAAAATTCTTCATTACACCTTGGTCCTATACTAGCACAAATTCTTTCCTACACATAGGATCCTACCTGTAGGAGGATACAACTATATCATCCACTAGAAAGGAGCTACTACCCCTTGATCAAGTTTAATGACTCCTACTTGAAGGAAGATCCGATTCCCTCACTTAAGGCTCCAACCCTCAGCACCTCCGTGTACCACATTTCAAAATATTTCACACTAGATCCACCTGCCTCAACTAGACATCGAAACATGTAGGCCACCTTTCATCACATTTTCAAACTGGGACCATACCCTACAATAATATCAAACCAATATAGCAACTAAATTCCAAATTGAATCATTGAAGACCAATACTGAAGACCATTGTGCCAACCACTGGAAAACTAATCAATATGATCAATCTTCCAATAGTAAGCTAATCAATTACCAAATCATTGAAGACCAACTAAATCATTGAATAAAATATACTGAATCATAACTCAATACACTGAAACTCTAGGAACATTGATAGAGTCCTATATCATTTTGGAATAGTGGAAATTCTTGTTGAAACATAGTTGAGAGCTAGAAAAGATAATTTGAGAAATTTTCTAGTGAGAAATAATTTTGTTGAAATGTTAGATGAATAAATAGTCCAAAAAAGAATAAGGACAAGGGGTAGGGTATCCCTAATCCTAAAAGTGAAAACGCAAAACAAGTGGCACAATCAGTTCCAGACACAAAGGCTATTAAAATTGCATATGTAAAAGAGATAATTGTACCAGATAGTCTGCTACAAGAAAATCGAGATATGCCCGAAGGGGAAGAATCTCCAAATACACCAAATACCCTAGGATAACCATCAAAATGGAAGCCTAAAATGAAGAAAAAATCCAAATAACAAAAGAAGAGTGAACTAAAGATGACCAAGATAGTCAACGAAAATAAAAAAGAGAAGAAGCCAAGTACTATTGTTGAATCTGGACCTAAGAAGAAAAATGTCAAAAGAAAAGTTTACAGAAGATAAAGGAACCAGAGCATGAGAAGAAATATAGAAGGATCACAAGGAGCATGACAAAGAAAACAATCCAGTTTCACCAAAGGTTACAGAGGTCTAGGAGTTAGAACCACAGCCAGTACCTGAGGCAAAGAGTCTAGAGGTTGATAAAATCCAACGTAAAGTATATGACTACTTTGATGCCTTGGAGAAAGAATAACATCAAGGAAAGGTAAAATAACTTTCTCCTCTCTTTGAGAAGAATTTTAATGATGATATTCCAATACCTAATAATCCTTTACAGAATGATAATGTCCCCTTCTCTGTTGAACAATACATTATTAATATATTGAAAGGATAAATAGCTGAATTAGAAGTACTAGAAAGGCATGTAAAGGGAGAAAATGAGATGCTTAGAGAAAAAAATGATAGGATACTTAAGTGCATGTATAATTGGCCCCTCAAGAATCATGAACTTAAGAGGGCCAATAAAATGCTTCAACTGAAAGTCAAAAGACTAAAATCTCGGATGCTAATGAAAAATCCTAGATGGTTAGTTGTTATGAAGAGGAAAGATAACGAGAGTAACTTGGATATCCAAATCCAATCCTAATCCAAGTGGATATTGGTGGCCACCGACATATTCCACTTGGACCCCCAACACAATTTCTTTCAGATTTCAGTTTCCTTAATTGTAGCACAATTTACTATTTTTGGCAGTTTTTTAGGTCCTAAACTTCTAAATCGGTTTTGAGGCCCTAAATAATGTTTTTTTGGATAATTGATAAAAACGAGTCTTAGAATCATGTTTGCAACCAAAATTTGTAGTCCTCGGATAGATATTTATAACGAGGTATTTTTCGCATCAAATAGAGATTGTATGCCAAAGTTACAACCTCTAGAAGTTGATGTACCAATTTACCTGAATGGTGACCATAGTTTTGGCGCTTCATCTCCTAGGGTTAGGGTTTTGGATGTTTAGGGATTTCCATTATTTATCAATAATAAATCGGCCTTCAAGCCTCATTGTAACACATTTAGAGGCATGTAGCTACCACATCTCTTCTCAGAGACAAGATACCATCACCTGAGCTAGTTTATTTCCATTCTATTTGTAAGCATATTTAAGTTATTTAATAGCAATGAAATGAAGTGCTATTTCTGCTTCATATCTATGGTTATATCTATATTTTGTTTCATTCCTGCATAAGTCCATATCAGGGGTATTATAGCGATCTACTCTTTCTCTATTTTTCTTTGTATGTCCCCAACGAGGTTGGGGTATAAGGAGTTAGGGCTTGAACTAGTTTAACCCTTGCAAGGCCAACCTTGCAAACCCAGACGACCTCCCATGGTGGAAGAAAAGAAAGATGAGGGAGTAGGAGATCCTTTCAAAATATTGCTCAAAGAAGCCCTCGAGTGACAAAGGAATGCGATGATGGCCAACTTTACCCAGATCCTTTGGCATCTACCCATAGGTGATGAATCGTCTTCCGGTAGCCACTTTGGGAGCGCCACTCCTTTTAAGGAACAAGTTAACTTTGACATCCCTATATTTTAAGGTTAGATAGATGAAAATACCGTAGATAAATGGTTAAATATTCTAAAAGGATATTTCTCCATTCATGACTTTTCCAACTAAGAAAATATTACTTTTGCACTCCTAAAAGTCGCCCCCCATGTAAAGGACTGGTGGGAAACCTGCTACGAGAAGAGGGACAAGAGTGAACCCTCACTATTCTCAGCTGCACCCACTTGGAATTATTTCCGAGATGCCATCAAGGAGAAGTATTATCCTGTTAGGAGCTATGAAGATAAATACATAAATTAGACCATGTTGCTGTAGGGAAGGGACCAAGATGTGCCAGAGTTCAAAAATATTTTCCATACCCTTCGCACAAAATTGGGTATCAAGGATTCAAAGTGGAATTTGGTACTCAAGTTTTGCGGTTGTCTACACAAGTACATCTAGGATGAGATAGAATTCCTAGACATCTCCTTGCTCGGTGCTGGCTATCAATACATTGTCAAGGTCGAGCAGAAATTTAAACAGAAGAAGCGAGACTTTGGATTTGTGAATCTAAAGCAAGGGAAAGACACCGCCAAGCCACAAAACAAAGGAAAAATCCAAGTTGGGTGACCCAGGATAACCCGCCAAAGCCGCAAGAAAAGAAAAAAACCACGAAGACAAAGAAGGATATGGAGATATGGTGGGAGTTCCATGATAGCTCCACTGACAACACAAGTGAGTGTCGGGCCAAGCACTCATTGGTGGCTAAGCTGAAGGCTTTCAAATCAAATGCATGTTTCGACTTTGAATGAGAACCCAAAAAGGGAAATGACAAAGGGAAGAAATTTTTTGATGTGGAACCTAGTGCCACTGTTTCCACCACCAAGTTCCAAAAGAATGAGCTCGAATATCCAGAGGAGGGGGAGCACCTCTTCCATTTCTAGATGTGGGTGAAGGGTTCTCCACTGCAGTTCTGTGTCGACAACAGGAGCAAAAAGAACCTCATTTTAGTAGAGGTTGTGAAGTGGGTGGGCCTACCGACCAAAACACACCTGCATCCGTACATCATCGGGTGGCTTCACCAACAGCGAGATATTTGCGTCAGCCAATAGTGACACCTTCCCTACAACATCAAGCCCTTCGTGGATAGGGTACTATGTGATGTTGCTCCCCTTGATGTTTGTGATGTATTATTAGGACAACCATACTTATGGAAGCGACATATTGTGTATGAGTCTAGGCCCCATACTGTTATTATTACTTTGGTCAATAAGTTGTATAGTATATCAGAGGTAGCACTGCCTACCACCATCTCTTTGATCACTGCGGAGAAATCTAGTAAGATCATTTCCCAGACTCAGAAATTTGTTTTCCTTATGATTCTCCCTCAGGGAAAGAAGAAGATTGTGGCTAGGCCTCAAAACAGGGCTCCTCCCCGTGACATTAGCATACAGATAAGGTCATGGAGGAGTATAGGGATATCTTCAGCTCACCCACAGGGGTACCTATGCACTGTCAGGTCAAGCACTCCATTGCTCTGACACTAGGTGCACCGCTGCTAAATGGACTAATCTATCGACGCTTTGTTATGGAGGATGATTAAATCAAGAGGTAGATTTAGGATTTTTTTTAGAAAGGGCACATCAAGCAAAGTTCATCACCCTCTAGGAGCCTTATCGTGTTGGTAAAAAAGAAGGATGGGATCTGGAGACTCTGTATCGGCTATCAGGCGTTGAACAAGATCACTGTCTAGAATACGTATCCAATCCCATGGATTGATGACCTTATAGACCAGCTCAAGGGGGACAAATATTTCAGAAAAAATTTACTTGAAGTTTGGGTATCATCAGGTACCAATCGAACCCTCCGATGTGTGGAAGACTGCCTTCAAATCCAAGGAGGGCCTTTTCGAATGGCTGGGCATGCCTTTCGGATTGATGAATTCCCCTGCAACCTTCATGAGGATGATGGAAGACATCTTACGACCCTTTACCAACTCATTCATGGTGGTGTATTTAGATGAAATCCTGATCTTCAACCAAATTTGGGAAGAGCACCTCCACCATATTCGATATGTCCTCCAAACTCTGCGACAACACAAGCTATGTGCCAATTTGGGGAAATGAACTTTTGGTATGACCAAAGTTTAATATCTGGGGTACATGATTTATGAGTAGGGTGTGCATGTGGCCCAACCAAGATACAAGTCATTCAGGATTGGCCAGCTGATCAAGTGCTCAATATTTAGCTCAAAAATCAAAGTTCTCAGAATGGATCGAAACCTAAACGACCGCATCCATCTTAGAAAAATGATCCTAACGCAACTCGTTTCACTGAAAAATGAGTTTGTATGAGGAATTTATTGAGTTTCGTGTGCTTTGACAAACATGAGAAATTTTAAAAAAATGCACAGTCAGAAGTCCATACTGCTGACGTGGCAAATGATTGTGCAAGGTCAATGGTTGTCAACACTGAGTCAGAGCTTGCCAAGTGTCAAGTTTTTAATGGGTTCACAGGTGGCGACGTGGCAAGTTTTTAGTGGTTGAAGGTGGTCCAATGATGAGGGGATAAGTGGCAAGCCACGTGTCCCTCCCTAAAGGACCCGGCTCGGCGGGCTGTGGACCAAACTTTTGTGGCTGGACAGGGGTCGAACCCGAGACCTGCACTACACAAACCACAAGAATTACTGCTATACCATACATTATTTCTTAACATGTATTTCTGTCTGGGCATATTTGAATTTGAATGTGATTAAGGTTTGGGGTTAGGAGGGCCAGCCCGTGGGCCAACCCTCCCATGTTAACACCCCAACGGTAACACTAAACCGTTTAACAAATGATGAATAGTCCACACCATCCAGTGGTTATTGCTATGGGGTAAAATGCATGGTGTATGGAGAATGAAAACTACCCTCAAAGGCCTTCCCGAGACCTTCGACAGACTGTAAGATTATCTGCAGAAGCTACCAAGTTATACACATGTTCATCTATCGAATGTAAGTTGACAAAGTATGGAAAGAGGATTACCTCAAGTCTCCTTCTAGATTTGTTTGGAGATCACTATGCAGCCAAGAAGAACTCCTTCAAAGCCGGCTCCAAGACAATTCCTGCATAAAGGACAGGCAAACACAATCACGGCATACAATATTGAAAATTAATATAAGAATGCACAATGAACATATACTTGTATACAACTTAAACTACTTAACTCGACAAGTATCGAAGTGAACAACTCAATGAATAATGTTACTGACACTATGGAGTAGGGAACACAACTGTAGTTCTACATTTATAATGGAAGAGTGATTACAACCATCTGTTGTATCAGCCTTCCCTTGCCCCTTCTTCCTCTCTCTCTCTCTCTTTCAGCTCACTTCTTCAAGTGTGGGTTATCCTTTCAAATGCTCTGACCCCTTTCACAATGGCCCTCTCGTTGCTTATGTAACAATCAAATTAGGGCTGCCAAGCTCCTCCTAGAGTTAATTAGGGCAAAAGCCATGAACTTTCCCTATTTTGAATCTTTTTTCCATTTTCCTTCATTCTCAGATTGGAATTTCCCCAAATAGTTCGATTTTTGGGACTTTCCTTGCTTTTCTTGAGCAAATGTAGGGATAAATATCTAGATCTTTGTGAGCAGATTCGTTGGCTTGACCCATTGATTATCTCTTAGTTTCACTAACGCTACCCCTGGTCTAACAACTTGAGTTAGAAAGGTGACTAACGCTCCTCTATGCTTGGTAACAAGCTTTATAAAGCAGGTTAGCAGTGAAAAACCAACGTTAGTGTGGATTCAAGGCCTGCAATTGTGGTCTTTGCTTCAGTCATGCTGTCTTTAACCTCTAAGTTGATGAGGAGATAATTTTGTTCTATAACAGATGCCCCCTAAAGTGTGAGATCAGAGGCAGAGACGATGGCCGAAATACTTTACTAAAAATGTAATTTTCTGTCAAAATTTTTAGAGAGAGAAGCTTTGGGCGGCAAGGGAAAACCTGATACAACAACATACATATATATAAACTGCTAAAATCATGTCCTGAGTCGGGAATTCCCATGCTTAGTAACTATGTCAGAGTAATTTTCTCTTTTGAGATATAACAATGCTGGCTACCGATAAGCACAGAGCGGATCCAGTGTCATAATAGATCATCCTAAAATAGCTGTCTCCAAAGAACAATATCTGCAGCTTGGAAGAGGAAACAAGGCTGAATGATGCAAGCCTCTACCCAAGGTCTTGATTTCCGCTTCACCGAACAACATAGATCAGTACATGTGATAAGATGTGTTGACATCGAGCATGCACGAAAATCATCTGATTACCAGTCAATAATGGAGACCATTAACAGATGTGAGGAAGGCCACCGATAATGGTGATGGTCTCCAAGATGCATAGTGCAAACTAGCGAGTGTGAAAGCTTTCTTTGTCATCGAACACTCGTGGAATCGCTTAACTAGGAGCTAATAATGAAAACCCCTGATCAAACACAAGGTAACCTATCACTAATGTCTGCAAGTACCAAGGCACTGAATGTGTTTCTTGGTTATCTTCCTAGATAGAGTGTTGAAGTCGATAGGAAGAAACTTGTCGAAAGGTAGGCAATGATGTGTCCTACATCAGTCGACATGAAACCGGACAAGAATGATTTTGTTTTTTGAGGAATCTTTTGAGCATTTGGGTCTAAATAACAGAGGGCATGATGAAAGGATATGTATGGTCGGTTGATAGAGGAAACAAATGGAAACCCTTGAACAATAGAAGGCGCGACAATGGTTTTAACCAGACAACACTAGACTCATGAACACTACAGAGTGTTAGGATACGGAGATGCAATTACATCAGGGTATGTAGGCTAAAAACTCATAGGTTGGTAGGGTTCATATTGAGAGGCCATCAAAATGAAGGTTTATTTGAGGGAATGCCATGTTCAAGGGAACGACTACTGCCAAACCACACTTTCTAATACGGAATACAGTTGTATTGTCCACTTTGCCTGTCTGATTAATTTAATGAGTCCAGATGGGTAAACTCATCGATATTTTCATGCTTAAAGAGTCTGAAAAGGATCGTAAGAAAGAATGACTCTTTGCCCTATTTGATTAGTTTAATGAGTCCAGATAGGCAAACTCGTCAAATTTTTCATGTTTTAAGAGTCTGAAAAGTATCATAAAAAGAACGACTCTATATCTTGTCTGTTTAATTTAAAGAGTCTGGACTAGACAACTTAGTGGTATTTTCATGTTTAGAGAGTCTGAAAAGATCGTAAAGCGAGACTCCATGGTGGTCCCTTTATCATAGTTGTTAACCGGGTGCGACAAAAGGTTAATAGTATACCCAGATTAGTTACTTTTCTGTCTTTTAATCTATTGAACCCGGATAAAGAGAAACCTTTTTCCAATAGATGTCGACCTCATTTTATTACGAGTATGAGGCGACGGACTAAACTCATGTTTCATCGTGAATTTTTAATGAGTCACGTGACGACAAACTCAATACCTTCATCAAAATTTTTAAAGAGTTGGATGAAGAAAACTCAGGGTATCTTTTTTAGTTTAATGAGTGAGAAAAAGAGGGAAGAGAATGGCTCATCCCTTCTTCATAGTTTTATGAGCTCGAAGGAGGGGAAAAATTTGGGGATTTTTCGATTTGAGAGCGAGAAGCGATCCCAAAAAAGAAAGTGCTCTTGTTGCTGCCGTCTATTTTTAACGAGTCCAGTAACAAAAACTCAGGATTTTTCGGTTTAAGGAGCGAGAAAAGTACCTAAAAGAATGCTCAGGTCATCTTCATCAAGTTTAACAAGCAGAAAGACTAAGATCAGGATTTTTTTAGTTTAAAGAGCGAGAAAAAAGTGCCTAAAAAGAATGCTCCTTTGGTCTTTTTCTGTTTAATGAGCTGGAAAAGGATCAAAAAAGAGTTTGTCAGAGCATCGTTGCATGTATTTAACGAGCGTAATGATGAAAACTTGGAGATGTTCATATTTTTTAAAGAGCAATAAAATATCACAAAAATTTCTCTAACCATCTTTGTAGTAGTTTAACGAGCCCAAAGAAGAAGACTCGAGGTTTTTCAGATTAACGAGCAAGAAAAATACCATAAAAAGAATGCTCGATCTTCTTCATGGTAGTTTAACGAGCCTGAAGAAGGAGACTCAAGGATTTTTCGGATTAACGAGCAAGAAAAATACCATAAAAATAACGCTCGATCTTCCTTGATCTCACGCTTGACAATAGAAGGGTCTATGCCATGCAATTCCTCATAAGACCAATGGAAAACATCGCAGAAGTCCTTAATAGGGCAGGTGAAGCTTGCAATTTCCTCAAGATTTCAATTGGCTCCAATCTGAATGTCTTCCACGGTGTTTGTCTTGACAGAAATATCTATGAGCGATGTTTTTGAAACATTGCCCATGTTTCCTTCTGCCTCAAAAGTCTGGAGGATCATATAGGGTGAGGAAATGATTTCATGTGCGTCAGATGGCAGGATTTGAAGAGGCATCATGTCTGAATCAAATATCAAAACATGATGGTGCGAATCCTCCCAAGGTTGCTCTTCTAAACTCGTGATCTCTCTAATAGCTTCGTCCATATGTAGGACTTGATTGAGTGGATCAAAAGAAGGAGCCATTATGGGAGGGGCAGTGGTACCATTGGCTGAAACCAAAGTGACTAGAGATTCGGATGCAATTTGAATGGCTTCGTAGGCCAATTTAGCTAGTGACAACAGCATTTGTTCTCTGTAAGTGTCAATGTCTGAAGGAGGTGGTAGGATCCATGGATCAGTCTATTCATGAGGAATAGATGAAAACATATTGACCATTTGTGAAACCTTCGGCAGCTGAAGAGGAAAACAATGCATGAGGGAAGAAGCCTTCAGTAGACCGGTACCTAAACTGACATAAGAGTTAGTTCCACCTCCTACTAGGGGTACAGAGCCACTTGGTAATGGTGAATAATCAGGGGTGCAGAAAGACAACTGATCTACCTTAACTACCTTTCCATCCAATGGGAATTGGATGATGTGAAAGACAGTAGATACGATGGCCATCATGGCATATGTCCAACTGCGACCCAACAACAGATTATAGTCAAGTTTCTTGTCCACGACTTCTACGTCCACCGTTACGGTTTTCCCACACAACGTGATGGGAAAACTGGCTAGGTATCATTTTGGGATAAAGGTGTGGCTGTCGAAAGCTTTAAGGGATTTCTATGGCGGGGATAGGGTTGGGGAACCCAGGGTGAGCCAACATGAAGCCGACATGATGTCGGTAGAAGCACCTTCGTCGATGATAGTTCTGTGTATACCTTTACCTTTCGAAGTTATATGCACCTGGAATGCAAGATGGTGAGAAAGGGAAGGTTTACACTTGTCCATGTCGAAAATAGCAAGCGTGGAATCCTTTGGGTCGATACCACCAATAGCCGAAAGCAAAGATTTCCGTTGGCTGGGGTATGTTTGTAATACTTCGAGCATTGACAGAGCCGACGACGCTTGTGCCAAATCCTCTACGATATTGCAGTTTTGGGTGGCACGTGAAGATGTATTTCACATTGTGCATCGAAGTGCCCCCTTGGGGGGTTGAATTACAAAGTCCTCAACCTGCCTTTCGATATGTAGATTTTGGGGTGGCGGTGGGTTTGGACTGGAGGATGGTTCTGCTGCATGAGCGATATGAGCTCCATAAGATTTGGCTCTTGTGGCGAGATCTACCGTTTCAAATGTGTAAATGGTAGAAGGTCCTTCACCAGCTGAAGGATTTTACAAACCATCATTGCCCCCTAGCGTGGGTTGCTGTTGCTTGGTAATAAGATTTTGCTGTTGCTGAGTGGGAAAAGGATTCCTATGGATAGCGGGGGTCTTATCAGTATCCCTTTTGTAAAGGTACTTTGTGCATTCTTGAAGACATGGACAATGCCAAGTTACGTGGTCTTCAGCACAGAGTTTGCAAGGAAATCTGGCAGGTGTATCCTTTTCATCAACAGTAGGCACAACAACCTTCTGTTTTGGGTTGGGCTGCTGTGTTGATTGCTCTTCAGAAGGAGCGATCTTGTTCTTATTCTTCTTGTTATTGCCATCGAATTTTTGTGTAGACTACACATAGTTTATTGCAATGGTAGGAAGAGCAGTTGCTTTGGTAGAGGGGTCCACTGTCAGCTTGGCAATGGAACCACTAAGTTGTTTTACAGCGGCCCCAGAGGTTGCGCCGACAATCCCGTCGGTGTGCACTCTGGGGTGCTGAGTGGGGGAAGCATTGGGGTTACCAGGAGCATTGAGGATTATGTTGTAAAGAGTGCCAGACTGTGAATATATCAAATTTAAGTGTTGGGCATGACTTATGGATTGGTCTTCTGTGACCGCACCACCTAGAGTGACATCTCTAGTGATTTGAGGAAGTAAGGACCTGCAGAACTAGTCCATTAAGAGAAATTCTAGGATGGGAGCTTTTACTAACCTCCGCCTACATCTCCATTCATGAATATGATCGAAGATGTGGGTGGCAGTATCCTGATGAAATGAAGTGAGGATCTCTGTCCCAATCTCATAGCAGATTGGTAACTAGAAGTGCTTTAAGAATTCCATCGCTAAAGTGTCAAAGGTGTTTACTGACGCGCATGGTAACTCAATATACCATTTCGCTGCGTTGCCAGTGAGGGTGCCGGGAAAAAGACGTAACCAGACACTATCATCCACCATAGAGTTTGAAACACTCCAAAGATGGTAGGTGGTGATATGGGTGCCTGGATCCTCCCCTTGCTGTCCATCGAACTTAGGGATGTCCATTGGTATTTTGTGTGAGATTAATGGCCATTGTAAGTTGTGGTAGATGGGGTCATTTTTCAGCTTGTGTAAGTCGGGAATATCCAACGTTGCCAAGAAAGGAAGAGAGTTAGGTGCCTCTAACTTGGACCATGGTGATGACGGATGACTTGAGGAGATTTTCGCTCCTCCCATCATTTGGTTCCCCATAGTGTACATGGGTTGTGTGGTGTAGCAGTTGCTTTGCGCTATGGTGTTGTAGAGTGGATTTCCATGAGGATTTTGATACTGGGGTATGAAATTGCCCCCAGTATAAGTGGTGCCCCCTTGACTCATTTGAGTCTATGAGTAGGGTGCCCCCATGGATTGGTTGGGAACCCCTTGTGGATTCCCGACTGACACAGAACTAACCATTTGGATTTGGTTGATAGAGGGAACACTCATGTCAATTAGCAACTATCCATGCATGCCAGAGAATGGAGGGGGAACTGTGACATTCCCTACTGGCATGTGCATATTGGGAACCCCCCCAGATATCTGAATCTGGGGGTTGGAACTATACATTGGTGGCTGACCATATTGCCGGTAAACGGGAACCGCACTCATAGCACTGCATTGAGTGTTATATGGAGCATTGTATGTGGCACTTGTCAAAGGTATGCATTGTGGCACCATAGGAGTGGAACCTGGCATCTGCTGGGTTCCACTTATAGAGGGTGTTATGTGAGTTGTCATACCTGGGACAAATGGGATAGCGAGATTCCACATTATCGATGTTGTGATGGTTGTCGACTGGGGAAGTGGTAGAGGACCAACAGTGTCTCTAAAATTCCACAATCTGTGAGTTGTCAACTGGATAGATGGGAAATTTCCACCTACTGAAGAAGGAAGTACAGGTACCATGGGAACCACGATAGGGTTTGATGAATTTTTGAGTGGAGTGTTAAAGTGAGGAAGAAATCCTTCTGTGAAGAAATCCTCTGGCAAACTTGAGTCGTTGGTCATCCACATAGATCCCGTGTGAGATTTAGGACACTGATTCCTCGAAGACGAGGAATTTGAGTCAGTGCAACTCGGTGGATCTTCCACAATGAGTGGAGGAAGTCCTAACAATCATCTAGAGTGACGACGAGGGTCGGATGTAGCCGCGGACCATTAAGTTTTATCAAATAAATTTTAATGTGATATTCTTTAAAGTCTCAAAAATGATAGCACTCAGGTACCTAAAAAAAATACACTAAATGTATCAATCAGTAAACAGAGGGAAAGTACCTCGTCTGATAAGCACTGATCACTAGAGATGAAACCTAGTATCTCAATGAATAATAGAGAAGGATGGTCAAATGTACAGATACGGTTACTCTAGAGCTTCGCCCGAACCTCAGATTGAGGGGCCAAGTACTCTCGTGAAGACGAGCACCCTCCCAAAAACTGAAGACAGATTAGATCCATCCGTGTTAGGTATCACGACAGCTCATCCCAGTCACCTTGTGTAAGTACCTAGAAGTTTTGGCCACTAGAGATACCTCAAATCACAGACATTACCAGGGGGGACATAGTTGTAGACAACATGTTGTGTGGGCAGGAAACCTGAGTCCCCGACTCAGTTCCGAAATCCCCGAAGGGACCCCTAGTACACAGAATGCCCAAAGGATTTGTAAGAGAAGGTGGCTACCTTCAGTTACAGTCTGATGTTGTCTCGTATTTCGCTCCGTTGTTAGTGGAGTGGTCTTGGTAATATGAGTGCAGAAGGATTTTTCACTCGTTAACGACACTAGTTTTGGTTTTCAACCTTGGGCAGTTCACTCACATGCTTATCCCAAGATCCTAGCCTAACTAATGTTGGTTTTCTCAAAAGAGTAACTGATTGATTTTAATGTAGATTTTAAGTGTACCTGATTATTTGTCTTTGGTAGGGGTGTTGACATATGAATATGGTGAGACTCTTGACTCAATAAATCATGCAAAACAATGCTCTGGACTTTTTTTTCAATTTTTTATGCAAACAAGCCTTATTCTACATATTCATCTTTTCGCATATTCATAGATTCATTTGTGCATCTAAAGCCATTCAACACTTTCATAACCAAAAGATTATTTTTCCAATATTTCCTAACAACTATTGAAAACCAAAATGAAGCAACTTACAACTATTTCGACAGAAGGATGAATACAATTTATCAGTCTTTCTTTAAAAAAAATGTATTTTAAGAGAGAAAAACTCATTTTTTTTCCTAAAGATAAAATTTCAGGGCACCAAATTTGCTAACATAATATAGTTGCAGATCTTACTTCAGCCCATGAGAAAATTCCCCCCCCTTTTGGTCCACAAACACTACTGTAAATCATGGAAATGGGAGACTAATGCTCTGTTTCAGTGTAAATAGAGAGTTAGTTGGTCCACTAACGCTCCCTGTACATAGGCACAGTGCTTTATAAAGCTCTGTTTAGCTTGGTAACTTGCGTTAGTGAGGGAAATTTCTCAAACAGAGGGCCTTTAGGATCAGTTTCCGAGGAGAATGCAAACTAGTAGGATGTAACAAGATAATTGGTGGATCAGAAAAGGATTTGAAGAAGTAGGGAGATTTTAGAAGAAAGAGAAGAACTAAGAGGAGTCCAGGTAAACTGGGAACTAGATGTATAGTCCCCAGTGGATTCGCCAATTCGTAAAATGCGCGATGTATGGAGAATGAAAAATACCCTCAAAGGCCTTCTCGGGACATTGGACATACTGTAAGATTATTGTTAAATTGGCAACTAGGGCCAAACTCCATGTGGGTCAGCTTATTTACAGCAGCTGATATTTTTATTGGATCCCTCTCGTCGAGAGGTGTAGGATTGATCCCAAGATCATCCAATTCCGATAAGTATTTATGGAGATATGAATTTATTTTGTTTATGTAATTATTATCAAGCCGACCAACTCTTATGTAGGCTCTAGAAGCCCAAACGTCATGTCTATTCGAACTATACATTTTTGGTATAAATAGATGAGGAATTGATGTCATTTGAGAACACAATTCTTGAGTGATCTCCTCCTCTCCACGTCTTGGGTTTTTGGAGAAGGAGTGAGACACCAAGAGAAACACATACTGGCGCTAAGATGATGCCCTACCAATGCCATCATGTAAACCTATCACGCAGATCATGGAGACACATAAAACATAACTAATTGAGGAAATCTTAATGTTGTCTAGACAAGAAGGTTCTATATGCAGAGTTCAAGCCCTAAACACGGTAAAAGGGAGCTTCTATACGAAGCCCTAAAGGGACATCTATACGTTGTCCAGTCAAGGAGCTTCTATCTATTTGCAGTTATGAAGCCACAACAAGGTAAGGATCACAATGTATTGAACGCAGTTAAGGCAGCATATAAATATTGAACGCAGTCAAGGCAGCACATAAGTAATGAACACAGTAAATCAGCAGCCCTCATCTACGCAAGTCAAGGAGGCTTCCTGAATGCTTACACGCAGTCATATACACTCAAGATGGAGGCCCAAACGCTGTTGTCATCCTAACGCTGTCAAACCCTAGCCGCAGTAAGGAATGAAATACAAAACACAGTCAACGAGATGCCATCCAGAACCATTATACATTGTTCATGGTTATATGTAGTCAAGGGTTACGTAGGGCATAAAGATTAATACGATGGTCATGAAGCATAAAGTCTGTCAATGCAATATATAAATGGAAATGTAGTCAACGTAATATATATTGGAATGCAGGTTAATATGCCACGCAGTTCATATGTATGTCAACACAACATATATGTATGAAATGCAGTCAGTCACATATATGTATGGAACGTAGTCATATGGTAGAACGCAGTCATATACATACAGAACACAGTGATCATGGATTATATTTACACTGTTCATGGAGGTACAAATACGTTGTTCATTATGAATCATATGCAGCCCTAATATAATGAACAACAATGATATTGTATAGGTATATACACTTCGGTGGCATAGAGATAAGGACATTTTTATTATGTGTGATCTGGAATATAGCCTAGCTGCTTTGCTAGGCTGCAAGCCATAGCAAGCAGCTAAGGCAGATATACATTTGGTAGTATAATTGTGTTGAAGCATGATGAGATCATGGACAGCATGGGCAGCATGAAGCATGTTGAGATCATGGGCAGCATAGGCAGCATGAAGCATGAGGATGGATAAGATCATGGGCAGCATGATAATAATCATGATTAGTGCAGTATGTAGGCGTGCAGCTAGAGGACCAGATGTAGCACGATGATAGTATCAGTTGAAGCAAAATCTCTTCAACTGATCTCATTGTTATACGAAATGATCTATGCTATGTCTAGATAAGTCAAAGTGTTGACTTCTGTTGTAAATGTACTCTCTCTGTCTTTCTCTGTTGAACTTTGAAGATAAAAGAAGATTTGATCAAAGGGTTTCCCCACACATTGTGGGGTTTGTCCTTGGCTTGTGCCACATCTTGTGTCCTCTTTTCTTGGCTTGTCTTCTGCAATTTATATTTATGTTCTATCTGCAATTTACTTTATGCTGATGTGATTGCTAATGTGGAAAAGAAATTAAATAAATTGCTCTAGCATAGAACATACCTAAAATAACATGCTATCAAAGCTGAGGTGAAGACAATGCCCAAGAAGGAGTGAAAGAGAAATCACCGAAGATAGTTGGGAAAAGATAGAAGGATCAATGGGTTCCTCACAATTCACCTAGAGTGAAGTTGAAGCAGAGAATGATGACGCAGTGGAAGTTTCTGATGGCATACCTGGAGATCACTTCATTGGGAAGTTCGGATCTAAGTGTGGATGGAAAGGTAGATGTCTTGGTTATGAGTTCGGCCCTAATGCGAAGGAGCGTCTGAATGACAGAGATGCAGGTCATCAAAGACACAGCCGACTCTTCAAGGAAGCAAGGAACCCCAGGTAAGAAGAATCAAATATTGTTTCTAATAAAGAAGTGTTATCTTGTATTGGCCCTCTCCTTCAGATTCTTTGGGAATTTGGCATATTGATTATAGTGCTTCAAGGAACTTCATTGGATAGAAGGGTGCACTCTCTAATTTGGTAGAGAGGGAAACTATCGTGGGATTACAGTTGGAGCCGATGCCACTTATCCTGAAAAGGGAATGGAAGTCAAAGGTTTTATGGTGGAATTCGTCAATGGAAAGGTACGTGTTTGAAAATTGAATTTTCAAAGATGTTTTTGAGTTCAAGGTTGTATCAAGTTGCAGGAAGTCCACTAGGGACCGTGTCCATTGACGCAGCACCAGAGGTCTGTGAGTCAAATGGTGACAGAGATGCCTGAATTCAAAAAAATAGCATGAAGGTACATGTTTGATATGTACCGAAGGAAAATCTTACAAGGGGACCATTCCCCTTGTTAGCACCTAAATCTGCCTCAGGCTGAAGGAAGGCAAAAATTAGGGTAACCACAAACCACGCTCAGTCAGGTAGCTAGCCCTACTAGAGCAGGAGAGAGCTCTCTCCGAGTCACGCTCAGTGAATAAATGATCAAAAATGGTCTGAGATGACTTACAATACAATGTTTACCTTAGGCTAGTAAGTGAATAGGGATTTTGGAAACAATTTTATGAAATGACCGATGCTTCTGGGATGTTATGGGACTGGCACTCAGCAAAGAACAGAGAATTTAATATGAAGGCACAGATTATTCCATGAGGCAAGGTAGGCGGAAAATGTGACAATTTAATTGGAGGTATCACGGCATGAATAGATTGCTGAAGAAAGTGAAAAGGGCATAGTGACATGAATCCTTTTCAACAGAAGAAATAACACAGAAACATGAAATGTTCCCACAGGCAGAGCAATAAAATTGAATTCTACCTAATCTCACTCAGAAAATTTCACTGGAAATGAATGTGAATTAAATTATGAAACATAACGAAATACATATGAAAACATAAGAGACACATTTGCTACACTCACAACCACAAGAATCTCACGAAACAGAGCCGCTGCCTTTCATTAATTCTCTGTCAAAAATACATAGTGAAGAAACAAAGTTTCTTTCCCACAGTCTCCCAGAAGTTACAAGCCAACCAACCCTTTGAAAATAACTTGCATACAATATATAGAATGTGTGAGGAAGAGATAGAATGCCCAGGGGTTGGGAAGTTACTCAAATCATTACAAAATGGAGATGGAGAGCCAACCATTAGCTACAGGTGCAGCGCTGCAAACATGAAATTCGGCATTGGATGACCATTTGCCTTCCTTCGCCACTTGGATAGAAGCCAATATGGAGAAAAAAACTCTTTAAATTCCGCCTTTGGTGCCAAAAACCGAAGTGTATATGACCAGGCCCATTTGGAGAAGTCGCGAACCGAAATTTCGCGAAACGGAAGAAAATTGGCAATTTTTCCGCTGTGCGCCGCGCCATTTTCTCTGTGCTTCACGCTACTTGGGGCCTATTTTGGGGCACTTTTTGTGGGCTTCTTGGAAAGCATGTCCTGTCTACTTTCTAACCCCACTGGAATTTCCAAATTTGGTGCTCATTTTCCCCTCCAAATCTTCATTCTCTCAAGATTGCTTTCTGTGTGTCAAAAAAGTGGCAGAGAGGCCATTTTTGGGTGTTTTTTGACCTTTAGGAGACCCAGATCTTGTCAAATTTTTTTGCCCAGACACAAGTAGTCGTGATTTTCCATGCTAAATCCAAAAATGCAAATCATTCCTCGATTGAAGCCCTATAATTTTAGCGTCGCGCGCACAGGGAGGAATTTCCTGTTTTTTGTCCAAAAAATCACCATGTGACCAAAATTTGCCCAAATTTTTTGAAATTTGGGATGGAATTTCTCTATGGGGTGCCATGCTGAGAAAAGGAAGCCTTAGCCAAGATTCTAATCCTATCTTTCTCTTTTTCTCGTTTTGCTCTTCTTGTGGCTTTCCTCAGTTTTGCTTTTAAACTCCTTATCCGGGCCTGTGCACTCATGTTTCGCACCCTATAACGGAAAGCCATATGTCTTAATAGAGCAAGGTCCTGGTTGGCTTTGTCCAATAGCCTCTCCAACTACACGTTCTTGATTTCGAGATAGGCCTCCCGGTCTTCATTGATCACCTGCTCAAGTGATGTGGGCTGAACTCTTCTCCTTTGAGCAGCTTGGCGATGCTCACGAATGTTTTGAAGCTCCATAATCGTCTGTTGGTCCTCCAGTTGTTTGTTCCTCTGCTCCAGGTAGTTCATGTTCCATTTGGCCCTCTCCAAGTCAAGGGACAAGGAGTCAATCGCTGACTGCTGCTCCTGGATGATCTCTGTAAGCTCCTCATTTGTTGGTTCTGCATCTGTCTCATCATCCTGAAGGAGAATGAATTCGGTCTCTTTTTCACCTGATGGCTCTCCTGAAGGCCCCTCATCATGCACTGGCTCCTTACCTCTGCCCTGCTCCTGTGATGCTGATGTCGGAAGCGAGGCCCCTTCCACCCTGGGTGGAGATAACACTCGCTTTGCTGCTGCAAACAAAGGTCTACTGCCCTTCTGGTATGTGATGTACACTGGCTTGGTAGCAGTCTCCTGGCGCTCATACTGATGTGAAGGACCCCCTACCTCATGCTCTGTCTCTAATACCACCGGTGGAGCGCTGAAGAAATCACGGGAGATGAAGTCCTCCCAGGCAATACCCTGCAATCCCAACTGATGGTCCACCAAAATCCGGATGAGAGAAAAATGATAGACACTATTTAGCTGCTGTCGAGGGGTCTTGTGCTGCATGAAGTTTTTCATCTTCTCTATGTTGTTGCAAATGAAAAATGGGAGGTTCATCATCCGCACCCTGGTGAAGTGCATGAGCAACCTGATGTGATAGGCATAAAGGCGAGAAAACCTCCCCTCGCAACTGAAATACTTCATGATCAATCTCATGAGTGGGGCATACTCATCCCTCAAAAATCTGAATGGAAAAACTCTGGTGAGCTGGCTCAAATAGCTGTCCTTGATGTAAGGCTTGCCACTGATATGGTTTTCGGTGTCAATGTGAAAGTGACCCCAGCCAGGACAGATTGACCTCCCTGTAGATGAAGTGCAAAAAGATGGGCCAACTCATGATGGACTCTGACATTTGCCACCCTTTGACAAAATTCATAACATGCCAAGTGCTGGAAACAAGACATGGCAAGAGGGCATGCATGTAGCTCAGTGAGGGTGTTTGGCTCATCTCTAAGATGTTTGCCACTCCGGTGATGTCTCCTATGGGCCCTCTCTCCTGAAGATGTGTCGCTGTGGGTCCCCTCCTCATACTCTGATGAAAATTCTGATGCCATTACTGTTGTTTGTACCCTAATTTTTATGCTGCCCTCTGAATCCAATGGAACTGGTAGATGCTCTGAAAATCTGTCACCAAGGGGACAATAAAACAGGGAGTATTAGGAGAGGAATGATGAAATGGGAATAGGGGCTAAAGGGAGAGATTTATCAGGGATTTGGGAGTGTTTTGGGTATAGTATTGATGGGCTAGGGTTTGAATTTATTTTGATAGGGTTTGGGTTTTTTTAGTCATAGGAGAAGGGGGAAAAAGGAATATGATTACAGTGGTGTTAGGGTGATGATAAGGGGAAAATGATGCAAGGAAAATGGTGATAGGGGCAGGGTAGGAGAATACTTTGACAACACTGTTATTGTAGCAAAAACCTTAGGAGCTTGATTTCTTTGTGTCTTCTTTTGTTTACTAAAAAAAAATTTTGGCATTAGATTTATACTCATCAAAATCATGGTATTCTTCTCAAGTTTAATGCCAAGAGTGAAGGTAATTGGTCTACCTCTCAAGTTTGATAGGCATTCACAAAATTTTTATGCAAATTGGTGGTTTTCTGGGCTTATATCTCTGTGCGCCGTGCGCACTGCCCAGTGCACCACGCGTTCTGAGGGCGCCGCGCCAGTGGCATTTTTACATTGTGAACTGGCTCCCAGTGCACCGCGCACAATGAGTGCGCCGCGCACTCAGAATTTCACCATGAATTGCTTGCAGGGATAGGGAAAGGGTTATGTAGTGGTTTTAGGGTGGGGTTCTTAGGAAAAATGGTCAAGGGGAGATGAGAAAGATGATGGGTGAGGGGAAAAGGGGAGTGGAGTGAGACCTTGGTGCTATCATCACATTTTTGTAACCCCAGCCATCATTTTCTTGGTGATTTCTTTCATGGTTGACCTTATGCTTTTGGGTGACATTTAAACATCTCATAAACACCATATCAATGACAAAATTGATGGATAAGAGGTGTCCACAGGGCCTACCTCTTGTTTTGCTAGCCTTCACCAAGACTTGAAGCGGTTTGGAAACCTTTTATGCCCCTGGCTGTGTGCGTCGTGCGCCAAGCCCAGTGCGCTGCATGCTGGGTGTGCGTCGTGCCCTTGTAAATTTCCCACTGTGGGCTGGCTGCGTGTGCACTACGCCCTCTGTGTGCACCATGCTCCTTGGTGTATGCGTCGCGCCCTCGAAATCCAACTCTCACTCACTCAAACA
This sequence comes from Pinus tabuliformis, assembly GCA_031772625.1. NCBI lineage: Eukaryota > Viridiplantae > Streptophyta > Pinopsida > Pinales > Pinaceae > Pinus > Pinus tabuliformis. The sequence continues at coordinate 173,518,902 of CM062820.1, forward strand.
CTCACAATTTCACTTTATCACTTTTGCAATGTCTCTCCAAAGCTTGCAAGAGCACAATGCTTTTGGTTTGGGTCAAAAAATGTATTTATAGCCTTGGAGGAGATGGGTTTGATTTTTGTCTCTTTGAAAACCCCTTTTCTAATGTTGAGTTTTGCACTTTTTCGTTGACCTTTAGACACACTGATTTTCACTTTCCCTTTGACATTTTGGCTCAAATGATGAAATTTTCGGCACCTCTTTGCAGGGATTGTATGACAGAGCATTGGGTCATGTAAATCATAACTGCATCTGAAAAGTCAACTGGTGATTTTTTTAAATTTTTTTTCATAATTGATCTTGTTTGACTTTTCTTCAAATCAGAGTTTTGAAGAAGAGTCGATGTCTCTCCAGGTGATGATGAAGCTTTCTGAACCATAGTTGTGTAAGGCCTCCCTCTGGCCTACATGGCTTGTTCTGGACATGTTTTCAAAGACCAAATTGATGAATTCCTAGACCCAATCATAAAAAATGACTTTGTCCTGTAAAGGACCAGACCTGGACTGTCATGAGTTTCGGTGATTATGGACCAAGACCTGAGCCAGCAGGGGCCAGACATGAGGGAAAATGACTAGCATGACTTTCTCCATCAGATCATGGCATGTCCCTAGCGAAATGTAGCTGAGTGAATGGAGCGGGACACCTAAAATTGAAATGCACAAAGAGTTTTGATCTCTGACAGAGGGCTGACCAGACTGACTCTAACATTGGCTCCAATGGGGGATGGTAGCTCCTTGGAGGTGCCAAGAACAACAGATCTCTGGAGGAGCTAGACAATGCCTTTTGTCCATTGGGCTATGGAGTCATCATTTCGATAAACAACACAGGACTCTGACTTATTTATAAAACTGAAATGACCAAGAAATTGGCTCTACTTGACATTGAAATAACTCAAAAACTAACTTTACAGACTGAAACCAAACTGAAATAAAAATGGTATTTACAATGACAGTGGAAGTAGCATTAATAGATCAGCAGTGATACCGCTTGAGCAGCCGACCATTGATCGGCCCTCTAGGACAATCTTCCCCATTCATTTCCTTCAGAAGAAAGGCATTCTGACCCCTATATGCCGCAATATTGAAAGGACCTTTCCAAAGATTTTCAAACTTTCCATGCTTGCCTTTCTCTTCATTCCTTGCATCCCACTTCAACACCACATCATCCAACAGAAATTTATCTGCTTTTGCTTTTCTGTCATATATTTTCTTTATCTTCTCCTGCAACTTGGATGTGTTTTTGAAAACTTCTTCTCTTGTTTGCTGCAAGTGGATCATTTGATTTAGCCTTCTCTGCATGGGATCTTCTTCACTGCCGGCCTCCTGAAGAAGTCTGACCACCGGGGCAGCAAGAGAGGCCAGGAATACTGTGTCAACTCCATAAACAAGCTCAAATGGTGACATACCAATATACTTTTTCTGACTGATCCGATCTGCCCAAAGCGCATGGACCAACCTCTTGTTCCAGCTTTTCTTATTTATTTCCAACAGCTTCTTGATGATGTTGACCAAAGATTTATTCGAAGATTCCGCCAATCCATTGCCTTGCGGATGATAGGCAGTTGAATGACCCAAAATTATGTGATATTTATGACAAAATTCTACCATCCTTTTTGATTTGAAAGCTGCTGCATTATCGGTGATTAATTTGTTTGGACAACCAAAGCGAGACAAGATGTTATTTTCGAGAAATGAAATGATTACCGTGTCCGTGGCTTGTCTGGTAGGGGCTGCCTCAATCCATTTTGTGAAATAGTATGTCACTGTAAGGATCCATCTATGCTGTCTGGAAGAGGCGAGATGAATTTCCCCAATGAAATCCAACCCCCACTGCTGGAAGGGAGCGCTCACTTCAATAGGCTTAAGTGGCAAAGGTTGTAATTTCTATTTTCCTTCGAAAATCTGACATTTATGACAGCGCTTGACCATCTTATGCACATCAACAAACAAGGTAGGCCAATAGTACCCTACTCTCAAAATTTTGTTCGCTGTTGATTTACAAAAAAGATGACCACCACACTCGCCTTCGTGGAAATCCTCCATGGTCTTCTTGGACTCCTCTTCCACCAGACAGTTTAACAAAATGCAACCGGGATATTTCCAATACAGTGCAGAATTTAAAATACAAAACTTGGCAACCTTCAATTTGAGTTTTCTCACTTTGTTTCTAGTCATGCCGGGCGGTGGTGATAGATTTTTCAGCACATATATTATATCTGAATACCATGGGGACAAAGCAAACATTTCGGATACCTGAATTGACGTTCCTTCCTCATTCTCATCGGACATGGCAGCGATCAGATTTATGTCCAAGGCATGCAAGTTTGATTCGGCCATTAGCTTCGCCAACCCCTGTCCTTTGACTAGCTTTGTAGGCTTTATCTCCACATCATATTCCAGCAAGGCTGCAATCCATTTGCCTCTTCTCCCTTCCGGATCGGTTTGCACTAAAACATCTTTTACAGCAGTATTAGGAACATAGGCCAGAATGTGAGAATGTAGGATATATACCCGGAAATCCTTCAATGCCTTCACCAATGCCAGGGCTTGCTTCTCAATGATGTTGTACTTTAAAGATGCATCCCTTATAGCCCTGCTGAAGAATGCAATGGGTCTTTCATGATCATCTCTCTTCTACAATAATACCGCTGCCATAGTGTGCTCAGAAGCAAATGAAAACAATATGAAATCCTGAGTGTAGTCCGGGCTGACTAGAACTGGAGCTAAAGAAAGGGCCAATTTGACCAAGTTGAAAGATTTTACAGCCTCCTCTGTCCATTTCACCTGGCTGTCCTTCTTAAACATGTTGGTCATTTCTCTTAAGTGTTCTGCAAGATTAGGCACAAAACAACGCAGAAAATTCATGTTACCATTGAATGATTGTATTTCCTTTTTGTTCCTGGGCAGATCAATTTGCTGAATTGCTTGCACACGTGCCGGGTCTATATGAATGCCATCCTTTGAAATGATGTGCCCAAGTAATTTTCCTTCCTCCATGGCGAACAAGCTCTTCTTAGGATTCAGCGATAGACCATATTTCCTGCATTTTCGAAAGACAATTTTTAGGTGATGCATGTGCTCTTCATCAGATTTGGAAAATACCGTCAAATCAACCAAGTACACCACCAAAAACACATCCTTCTCATTTGCAAACGCCAAGTCCATTGCCCGCTGAAATGTGGCACTTGCATTCTTTAAACCGAAGGGCATTTTGGCATAGTGAAAGGTTCCCCATGGAGTGGTGAATGCTATCTTGTTTCTATCATCTTCATGGACAAAAATTTGGTTATATCCGGAATAACCATCAAGCAGTGACATACGAGATGCCCCCACTACTCGCTAAAGTATATGGTCCATCTTGGGCAGCGGATAGTTGTCCTTCAATGAGACCTTATTCAGATTTCTGAAATCAATGCATAAGCGGATCTCACCAGTCTTCTTGCATATAGGCACTAAGTTAGATATCCAATCTGAAAATCTGATGGGCACAATGATACCTGACTTGTACAACCTATTTACCTCCTTTTCGATAGATGGCAGCAACTTTGGATTTATCCTCCTTAGCTTTTGTCTAAATGGTTTTTGATTGGGCTTGATAGTGTGTGCTGAATAATATTTGTATCATAGGTCTTTAAATCAGAATAATCCCAAGCAAATACATCTTCAAATGAAGCCATCAAACTGATGTATTTGTCCTTGATCTTTGGCAGTAATGCTTTGGACAATTTTACCAACTTTGGATTGGCAGCTGTACCGATGTTGACTTCTTCTACACCCTTCTCTGTCAGCTGCAATGTCGGCTTGCAGGCTACATCATCCTGATCAAAAAGTTCCTCTAGAGGTATCAAGCCTTTAGGAATGATGTTATTCTTCAGCTGCAATACGTCCATTTGATTGATCTGCACTTCATCTGTACCATTCCCTTTGCCTTCATCGTTTTCTACATCAATTGAGGTTTCTTTGAACTTGCCTTTGTTGAGCAGAAAATCCTTAATCTCCTCATCATCTTAAAACACTTGCCAATGTCGCAGATTTTCTGGAATGGTTGGACAATGCTTGAGATGGATTTCGAATTTATTGCTAGAGTTCATGGGGATCTTCAAGCTGCTCGCTGCCTTGGCAAGAGCATCAACAATACTATTTTGTATACGAGGCACACATGTCAAGGTGTATTCTGAAAATAATTTCAAGATATCTAAAACTGCATTACAATAGGCCCGCATCCTAGGATGTTTTGCTTGATACTCACCTCTGACCTGTTTTATTACCAACTCAGAGTCGCCATATACCGAAATCCTCTTTGCATTCAGCTTTCTAAGAATCTTCAGGCCAGCAATCAGAGCTTCATATTCAGCTTCATTATTTGAACATTCAAAGGCCAGCTTGTAAGAGCAAACTCTCACGCTGCTAGGCACTTTGTTTGGGGCGGAGAAAGGACTGCGTACCCAAATTCCAATTCTAGCACCATCATTCCCTACTGCTCCATCGAAATCCATGGTCCACAAGCCTTCTTCCTCCTCTTGTAAGTGCTGGAAATCTGTTTGTCGTGCCTTGTCTGCTTGCTGTCCATTATTTTCAGCTGATTGCCCAACATTTTCCTGCTTTTCTTGACTTTCTTTCTTCAAAATTTCTCTGAAATTTTCTGTTATTTCCGGTATGTCATCTGCTTCTACTATCTGACTATCTATCTCATTTAAACTATCTGAAAACAAAACAAAAGACTCTAAATCTGTATGTACATAATTAATAGGATGATTTATAGGTTTCTCCTTGCTTGTGATCATATATTTCATTTTTTGCTCCCGATATAACTTCCTCATTTTTCCAAACACTGGGATTGTTGCATAGGAGAAATCCAGCTGTAGCATCCCTTTCAATTTCACTACCCAAGACCTGGAAAGAAGCATGCCAAACCTTGGAGGAATATCTGCTACCACCACATCCATCAGAATATTTTTCATAGGAAGTTGATCCAAACTCACAACTAAGTCTTTGATGAGCCCTATACACCTTACTCTGCTGGAATCGAATGAATAGAGATCATGATATTGCCGAGTGATGTCCAGACCAAGCTTATCCATGATAGCCTTGGGCATGAGATTGTGAGAAGCTTCGGAATCGAACATGGAATTGTGTAACACAAAATCATGCAATCGTAAACTGATATAGAAGGGTGTCACATCGCTATCGGGAGACTCACCATTCGTTGCTGGTCCAAAAATCATTTCAGGCTGATCATCTTCTACATTTACCATGTCGGACATTGGGTCCAAATTCAACATTTTAGAAACCTGTCCTCTATAACTGATGTTCTTCATTATTTCAGTCAAGGGGATGGATACCTTTAACTTAGAAATCTCGTTGTCTAGGATAAAAGTGGGAGTTTTTTCTACCTCTTTGACTGGGATCTCTTTCCTTTCCTTTTCTTTTTATGTGGCTGGTTGCTGTGATTCTTCTGATGGTTTTGATTTGCTGCTCCCTGTAAAAACCGCCTCCTTTCCTTTTCTTTGTGTAGCTGATGAATCATTTTTTGTTGTTTCACCCTCCTTCTTTTTCTGAATTGGTTTGGCCGGCACATCTCTGTTTCTAAGAGAATATTGTTGTTGTTGTGCGGACAGAGCATTCATATACCCCCTTTGATATTCTTCTAATTCTTCTTCCAACACGGTGTCACTAGCTAGAATAAAATCAGTGTCTTGGTGTGCAACTGAATTCACTGCACATTCTTCTTCTTCGGTAATGTAAGTAGGCAGCTCATCTGGAGTAAAGAGATGGTTTTCTTTGCCTATTACATTCCCGTCCTCATCTGACTCTGGTCCATGCACAAAATTATGTTGCAAAGGTGTTTGTACTGGTTGTTGTGCTGTCTGCTCTTGAGTTCGCGGATCTCTCTGTCGTATTCTATATTGTGGCTGCTACTGGCCACGAAAGTTAGGATTCCTAACTTGTGGCTCTGGCTTGTCAAGTTTTACCCTTTCAAGCATCTGCTATACCTTTTTGAGAAGCTGATCCATTGAAGAAGATTCTTCTTTCACAGTGGTTTTCTTCTCTGCTTTCGCTCTAGCTCTTTTGGACAACGGATTTGCCTCAACACTGACCGCAATTTTCTGCATGTCTTCCATTGTAGCCGGTTCTCTCTCTCTTAATTGGTACGCCATGTCAGCATCAAAACCATCTGGAAACTTCATCATTGCTAGTCCCACAGGTGGCTTTAGATGGTTTGGAATTTCATTGTAGACTGCATTAAATCTAACACAATAATCTTGGACCGACTCACCGACATTCCGTTTGATTTGTTCATATTCGGCTAGAATTTGAAGGGGATTCTTTTTCACTTCCTACCGGTTCAAAAATTGTCTTTGTAGTTCAGCCAAGGTAGTGATACTTGCAGCCGTCAAACCTCTAAACCATTTCCTCACATCACCTGTAAATGTCTGTACAAAGAGCCTTATTGCCACGTTCTCTGCATCAATCTCATGAAGTTCATAAAAGTCTACCATTTTGTCTACATGTTGCTGAGCAGTAATTCTGTTAGGAGTGCCATCAAAAAACAGGATTTTGCTTTGATAATCCGTTGGCATGTCATCTAGAACTTGGGGCAGAACCAAGGGAGCAAAACGAGCAACCATCATTCTTGGTGGATTTGGCCTTGGAGGTGTTGGAGGAGTGTGCACAGTTTGCAAGGGGCTTGCAATTGGAGTTTGGGGCTGTGTTGTAATATAGTTATCAATTAATCTATTAGCTCTTTCAGTTTCGAGGTCTGCAAGAAATTGCGGATTGGGGACAGTATAATCAACAACCCTTTCGGATTTTGAATCAAACAGTGATATCTCAAATCGTTCGTCAAACTCAAGCTCTTCAAGATACTCGAAAATGTCGGGACATGAATGGGATTTGAACACGGGAGTTATGGTGCTTTCTTGACGAAGGATTCTTGGGATCAAATTGGGTTTTTGTAAATATGAGGAGGATCCGGGTCTAGATTGGCTCTGGTATATCGCCTCGAAGCCAACTTGCTATTGAGAAAAAACATAGGACACGACCAACTTACTCAACCTTTCCAATCCTAAGCTCATCATTCAGAAGCCTAGAATTATTATGAAATAATGGGATTTTATTTCAACTTAGTCCCCAGTATGGTCGCCACAATGTTAGCACCTAAATCTGCCTCAGGCTGAAGAAAGGCAAAAATTAGGGTAACCACAAACCACGCTTAATCTGGTAGGTAGCCCTACCAGAGCAGGAGAGGGCTCTCTCCGAGTCACGCTCAGTGAATAAATGATCAAAAACAGTCTGAGATGACTTACAATACAATTTTTACCTTAGGCTAGTAAGTGAATAGGGGTTCTGGAAACAATTTTATGAAATGACCGATGCTTCTGGGATGTTATGGGACTGGCGCTCAACAAAGAACAGAGAATTTAATATGAAGGCACAGATTATTCCGTGAGGCAAGGTAGGCGGAAAATGTAACAATTTAGTTGGAGGTATCACGGCATGAATAGATTGCTGAAGAAAGTGAAAAGGGCATAGTGACATGAATCCTTTTCAACAGAAGAAATAACATAGAAACATGAAAATTTCCCACAGGCATAGCAATAAAATTGAATTCTACCTAATCTCACTCAGCAAATTTCACTGGAAATGAACGTGAATTGAATTATGAAACATAACGAAATACATATGAAAACATAAGAGACACATTTTCTACACTCACAACCAAAAGAATCTCACGAAACAGAGCCGCTGCCTTTCATTAATTCTCTGTCAAAAATACACAGTGAAGAAACAAAGTTTCTTTCCCACAATCTCCCAGAAGTTACAAGCCAACCAACCCTTTGAAAATAACTTGCATACAATATATATAATGTGTGAGGAAGAGATAGAACGCCCAGAGGTTAGGAAGTTACTCGAATCATTACAAAATGGAGATGGAGAGCCAACCATCAGCTACAGGTGCAGCGCTGCAAATATGACATTTGGCATTGGATGACCGTTTGCCTTCCTTCGCCACTTGGATAGAAGCCAATCTGGAGAAAAAACTCTTTAAATACCACCTTTGGTGCCAAAAACCAAAGTGTAGATGACCGGGCCCATTTGGAGAAGTCGCGAACCAAAATTTCGTGAAACGGAAGAAAATTGGCAATTTTTCCTCTGTGCGCCGCGCCATTTTCTTTGTGCGTCGCGCTACTTTGGGGCCTATTTTGGGGCACTTTCAGGTGTCCAAAATGTGCCCAAGTGGGCTTTTTGGAAATCCTATCCTATCTACTTTTTAACCCCACTGGAATTTCCAAATGTGGTGCTCATTTGCCCCTCCAAATCTTCATTCTCCCAAGACTGCTTTCTGTGTGTCAAAAAAGTGGCAGAGAGGCCATTTTTGGGTGTTTTTTGACCTTTAGGAGACCCAGATCTTGTCAAAATATCTTGCTCGGACACCAGTAGTTGTGATTTTCCACGCTGAATCCAAAAATACAAACCATTCCTCGATTGAAGCCCTAGTATTTTTGCGTCGTGCGGCGCACAGGGAGGAATTTCTTGTTTTTTGTCCAAAAAATCACCATGTGACCAAAATTTGCCCAAATTTTTTGAAATTTGGGCTGGAAGTTCTTTATGGGGTGCCATGCTGAGCAAAGGAAGCCTCAGCCAAGATTCTAAGCCAATCTTGCTCTTTTTCCCGTTTTGCCCTTCTTGTGGCTTTCCTGAGTTTTGCTTTTAAACTCCTTATCCGGGCCTGTGCACTCATGTTTTGCACCATGTAACGGAAAGCGATATGTCTCAATAGAGAAAGGTCTTGGTCGGCTTTGTCTAGGAGCCTCTCCAACTGCATGTTCCTGATTTTGAGATAGGCCTCCCGGTCTTCATTGATCGCCTGCTCCAGTGATGTGGGCTGAACTCTTCTCCTTTGAGCAGCTTAGCGATGCTCACGAATGTTTTGAAGCTCCATAATCGTCTGCTGGTCCTCCAATTGTTTGTTCCTCTGCTCCAGGTAGTTCATGTTCCATTTGGCCCTCTCTAAGTCAAGGGACAAGGAGTCAATCACTGACTGCTACTCTTGGATGATCTCTGTAAGCTCCTCATTTGTTGGTTCTGCATCTGTCTCATCATCCTAAAGGAGAATGAATTCGGTCTCTTTTTCAACTGATGGCTCTCCTGAAGGACCCTCATCATGCACTGGCTCCTTACCTTTGCCCTGCTCCTGTGATGCTGATGTCGGAAGTGAGGCCCCTTCCACCCTGGGTGGAGATAACACTCGCTTTGCTGCTGCAAACAAAGGTCTACTGCCCTTCTGGTATGTGATGTACACTGACTTGGTAGCAGTCTCCTGGCGCTCATACTGATGTGAAGGACCCCCTACCTCATGCTCTGTCTTTAATACCATCGGTGGAGCGGTGAAGAAATCATGGGAGATGAAGTCCTCCCAGGCAATACCCTACAATCCCAACTGATGGTCCACCAAAATCCAGATGAGAGCAAAATGATAGACACTGTTTAGCTGTTGTCGAGGGGTCTTGTGCTACATGAAGTTTTTCATCTTCTCTATGTTGTTGCAAACGAAAAATGGGAGGTTCATCATCCGCACCCTGGTGAAGTGCATGAGCAACCTGATGTGATAGGCATAAAGGCGAGAAAACCTCCCCTCGCAACTGAAATACTTCATGATCAATCTCATGAGTGGGGCATACTCATCCCTCAAAAATCTGAATGGAAAAACTCTGGTGAGCTGGCTCAAACAACTGTCCTTGATGTAAGGCTCATAATGATGCCTCTCCACCTTCTTTTTCTTATGCCACTGTTCCCCAATGTTCGGTATTCCTGTTGCCACTGATATGTTTTTCGGTGTCAATGTGAAAGTGACCCCAGCCAGGACAGATTGACCTCCTATTGTGGTCACCAACAACCCCCCTCTTTGCTTGATATTAGCAATAACGTCGAGCAAAGGGGGGACCCTGAACAAAAAATCCCAAAAATATTTTGTTAATTTTTTGTATTTTTCTCCCTAAGGCTTAAATCGCATCGAAAACAAAGTTTGAAGCATTACTTAAAGCGTGAAAAGTAAAACTGCGAAAGAGCGACGCGAAGTTCATCGCATCGCATGCATCTCAAACGCGCTCTAAAAGGAGGACCTCCAAGAAGCACCGATCGTCGATATGCGACATCGCACATCGCAAACGTCACGCTATGGCACCATGAACCATTGAATAAAATCTGCGATCTGCGATCTGCGATTTGCGATGACTGCGATCTGCGATATCAGTAAACTGCATAAACTGCGATCTGCGATATCAGTAAACTGCGATCTGCGATCTGCGATCTGCGATCTGAAAAGACTCATCACACGATAAACCCAAGACCAAGCGCGCGCCTTAAAGGAAATTAATGACCGCATGCTTGAGTATCAAGGAATGATTGCATCGCATTTATCGAAGAGTCAAGTCATGATGCATGTCAGGATTATGCATTCATTAGAGTTTAATGCTTTTATGTCAATCTTTTCATTTCCCTTCTTCTTTGCGTAGACTGCAAGACACGCAACTGATATAAATCTATATGCAGGAAACATCTGAGAGAAAGGGGAAAGCGCCAATCAAATAGCAGAGAGAAGATGCCTCCGCAAACGAATGCCACATGCAGCAGGACCGCGGATTCCAGACTATCAGACAACCGACACTGATGAAATTAGACTATCCAAGACTCAGAGTCAAAGGCGCAAAAAAGCAGCGTGTTCACAAAAGATCCTGAAGCTCAGACTTGGTAAAGCAGAGAAAGAAGCGCATAGGAAGGAAGACGCTCCAGAAAAACCTGGAACAAAGAACGGAAACAATTCCTGAAACAGGGGGATGTCCATACAGCGCGACTCCTAACCCATTCAGTCATTCGCACGACCGAAAACCGAAACAGCAACAGCAAAATCAGTTCGAGAAGAACCTGGGTTGTGCTAAGTATACACGCGGCGAATACACCCAGCTAGAGAAAGGTTTTCGAAAATATCTTCTGGTCTGTCAGAAGGAGGTGCCAGCTCTTGTTATTTCCACTTTTATCTCCCGAGCAAAAGAAGAAGACAGCCAGCCGACTCTTCCCGGGAAAGCGTTGCGCAGTTGACAACACTAAAGAGAATATACAGAAACGGTCAGAAATTAGATTTAAAGTTTTAGAAATAAATTTGATTTTAGTAAAGGGCGGTCATTTGAAGCCGATTCCCTAAATTCGTGTAATTAAGATCAATTAGCTAGTAGTATTTAACCCTTCTCATGGCATTTGGAGAAGGGTCCGGAAATCTGTCAAAAAACTTGTCCTTAGAACATGCACTTCTGCACCCTCAGAGGAGGTTTTTGATGAATGGATGGATCGAGATTTATTTATGTTTGCATTTTAATGTCTGTTACTGATGTTGCACTTCTGTACTCTTAGCAGATATTAGAACAAGTAGAAGTAAATCATTATTGCTTGAAGTTTATTAGTGAAATCAGTCATAAATGGTACTTTTATCTCTTGACTAAATTCTGCTAGTATCCCTAAAGTGATATACAGCTGAGTTCTTTATATGTTACTGTATGAATGTCTGTATTACCATTTGGCACTTCTGTACGGTGGAGTCATTTATTTATGCTTGACATATAGAAAACTGATTATGCGATATGCTGTTCACAACTACTCTGCCTAACTTCTTATGCAGAATGGTTTATCTTTATCGATTTATATTCTGATAACAGTTGAATGATCTTTATTACCAGCTGTTGTTAGAAATCTTTCTAGATCGCATAACAAAAGAGAACACCCCGGGTTAGCATAGATTAGATGTATTGTTTCTCTTCATTAGATCACATTAGTATAGAAGTAGTTTAGCTGTTAGAATTAAGACTAGTTCAGAGAGACCTTTTAGATTAATATCATCAAACTCTACACACACACGCACACCCTTCACATTGGGAAACTGGTCCCATTACCCCCAGTCGGACCCGCTACTCCAAACGGGCAAGGAGCCGCCAACCAGGTTCCGGACCGGGTGGGTATCCCCCTTGTTGTTGACCCGACTTCGGGGCCCTCAACACCTCCCTATAGATGAAGTGAAAAAATACGGGCCAACTCATGATGGACTCTGACATTTTCCACCCTTTGACAAAATCCATAACATGCCAAGTGCTGGAAACAAGACATGGCAAGAGGGCATGCCTGCAGCTCAGTGAGGGTGTTTGGCTCATCTCTAAGATGTCTGCCACTCCGGTGATGTCTCCTATGGGCCCTCTCTCCTGAAGATGTGTCACTGTGGGTCCCCTCCTCATACTCTGATGAAACTTCTGATGCCATTACTGCTGTTTGTACCCTGAGTTTTATGCTGCCCTCTGAATCCAATGGAACTGGTAGATGCTCTGAAAATCTGTCACCAAGGGGACAATAAAACAGGGAGTATTAGGAGAGGAATGATGAAATGGGAATAGGGGCTAAAGGGAGAGATTTATCAGGGATTTGGGAGTGTTTTGGGTATAGTATTGATGGGGTAGGGTTTGAATTTATTTTGGTAGGGTTTGGGTTTTTTGAGTCATAGGAGGAGGGGGAAAAAGGAATATGATTACAGTGGTGTTAGGGTGATGATAAGGGGAAAATGATGCAGGGAAAATGGTGATAGGGGCAGGGTAGGAGAACACTTTGACAACACTGTTACTATAGCAAAAACCCTAGGAGCTTGATTTCTTTGTGTCTTCTTTTGTTTACTAAAAAAATTTTTGGCATTAGATTTATACTCATCAAAATCATGGTATTCTTCTCAACTTTAATGCCAAGAGTGAAGGTAATTGGTCTACCTCTCAAGTTTGATAGGCATTCACAATTTTTACGCAATTTGGTGGTTTTATGGGCTTATATCTCTGTGCGCCACACACACTGCCCAGTGCGCCGCGCCAGTGGCATTTTTACACTGTGAACCGGCTCCCAGTGCGCCACGCACAATGAGTGCGCCGCGCACAATGAGTGCACCGCGCCTCCTTGTGTGTGCGTCGCGCGCTCAGAATTTCACCATGATTTGCTTGCAGGGATAGGGAAAGGGATATGTAGTGGTTTTAGGGTGGGGTTCTTAGGAAAAATGGTCAAGGGGAGATGAGAAATATGATGGGTGAGGGGACAAGGGGAGTGGAGTGAAACCTTGGTGCTATCATCACATTTTTGTAACCCCATCCATCGTTTTCTTGGTGATTTCTTTCATGGTTGACCTTATGCTTTTGGGTGACATTTAAACATCTCATAAACACCATATCAATGACAAAATTGATGGAGAAGAGGTGTCCACAGGGCCTACCTCTTATTTTTCTAGCCTTCACCAAGACTTGAAGTGGTTTGGCAACTTTTTATGCCCATTGCTGTGTGCGTCGCGCGCCAAGCCTAGTGCGCTGCATGCTGGGTGTGCGTCGTGCCCTTGTAAATTTCCCACTGCGGGCTGACTGCGTGTGTGCCACGCCCTCTGTGTGCGTCATGTTCCTTGGTTAATGTGCTGCGCCCTCGAAATCCAACTCTCACTCACTCAAACGCTCACAATTTCGCTTTCTCACTTTTGCAATGTCTCTCCAAAGCCTGCAAGAGCACAATGCTTTTGGTTTGGATCAAAACATGTATTTATAGCCTTGGAGGAGATGGGTTTTATTTTTGTCTCTTTGAAAACCCCTTTTCTAATGTTGAGTTTTGCACTTTTTCATTGATCTTTAGACACACTGATTTCACTTTCCCTTTGACATTTTGGCTCAAATGATGAAATTTTTGGCACCTCTTTGCAGGGACTGTACGACAGAGCATTGGGCCATGTAAATCATAACTGCATATGAAAAGTCAACTGGTGATTTTTTGAATTTTTTTTTCATATTTGACCTTGTTTGACTTTTCTTCAAAATAGAGTTTTGAAGAAGAGTCGATGTCTCTCCAGGTGATGATGAAGATTTCTGAACCATAGCTGTGTAAGGCCTCCCTTTGGTCTGCATGGTTTGTTCTGGACATGTTTTCAAAGACCAAATTGATGAATTCCTAGACCCAATCATAAAAAATGACTTTGTCTTGTAAAGGACCAGACCAGGACTGTCATGAGATTCGGTGATTATGGACCAAGACCTGAGCCAGCAGGGGCCAGACATGAGGGAAAATGACTAGCATGACTTTCTCCATCAGATCATGGCATGTCCCTAGCGAAATGCAGCTGAGTGAATGGAGCGGGACACCTAAAATTGAAATGCACAAAGAGTTTTGATCTCTGACGGAGGGCTGACCAGACTGACTTTAACACCCCTCATGTAGCAGGTCCATAGGTTTGGAACAACCCATGGAGTTTGAGATTCATGAATGAGAATCTCATGTAGACATGTGGAAGAAAGCCCTCTATTGTTTGAATCAAATCACCTCGGGCATAGTATGAGAGGATCAACAACTGTCTAATGAAGCTGAGATTCACTAGGAGTGAAATCGATCCAAACCATTGCTCGAAGGTTCTGGATGGTAGACCTCTCATACCGGCACCTATGTCTGACAGGTGTAGATCCTCTCATTTGTAGGAGACAGAGGGAGTTGGATTCCGTATGTGGAATGATAAACTGCAAGCCTGTGACTACCTCGAGGATCGTAAGTTATATGGTAGTGATGTCAGACTAGATTTGGGAATGCCTCTGAGTTTCATAAACTCATTCGCATTGATGTTCTTAGTGAACCTCCATCTGGACATATGTTTTGCAATTAGCATGATGAGCTCATATTTGGTTGAGCCTCATTGGATTGATGCCAAGAATCTTCTGAGATATCTTCAGGGCACAATCTCTCATGGATTGAGATACAATGCCAGAAAGATAAAATTGCATTATTATTCGAATGCTGAATGAGAAGCCAGTGTGTTGGTTCTCTTTAGATTCTGCTTCGATGAAGTTGGTCACTATAAGAACCACCAAGACCAAATTCATGGCTACGAGTATGATCTCGTATGAAGCTACATGGTTGTGGAAGCTCTTAAGTGAGATGTTTTTCTCTATGACAACTAGAGGTGGGATTTGATTATTGAGGAATCCCGTATTCGACAATTGCTCCAGCAGACAGACATCAAATATTGCCTTATCTGGGATATGGAAAGTTGATGAGCAAGGAGGCTCCATCACATTGAGATGATGTACACGTTGCTAAGGCCCTAGGGGAAAGATCAAATCTGTGAATTTTCCCGAATGACTTGGAGTCGTCGAGAGACCTTTGTAAAAGGGTCCTGCATGTTGCATACATTAAGCTCTGGGAGTTCTCGAGGGCTTGTGGTTCTTACTGGAGCAACATACGATCACAGGGTGACTCACCCTCCCCTAGTGGTGCACACTGGAACAAGATGATTCGCTCTCTTGTGGAATAGGATGATTAGATCTCCTATGTAGCAAGATGATTAGTTCTCCTGTGAGGCCTAGATTGATGTGTTCTCCATGGTAGCCTAGATTGATGTGTTCTCCATGGTGATTGTAGCAGGATTGATGTGTTCTCTTGTGAGGCCTGGATTGATGTTTTCTCCATGGCAGCCTGGATTGATTTGTTCTCAATGGCGATTGTAGCAGGATTGATGTGTTCTCCTGTGAGGCCTGGATTGATGTGTTCTCCATGGTGATTGTAGTAGGATTGATGTGTTCTCTTGTGAGGATAGGATTGATTAGTTCTCCTATCGTGGCATCCTACCCATGCAGTCTGGGACTCATGGGAAGTACCTCTCATCTAATTAATGAGCAGGGAAATGAAGTTAAGGACCATAGTAGTACCGATGGATGCATCACTATATCTATAGTACTCCCTACGCTAGGATGACCTCCATTGACCTAGGATCAATGATACTAGTCTGGGACCAGTGGTAGGAGTTGTAGCATACTATGACGCTGACTTCGGGTCGGTTGAAACTGGTCTGGGACTAGTGGTACATACTCTAGGACTGACTTTGTGTCAGTGTAGTACTGGTCTGGGACCAGTGAGAGTGGTACATACTATGATGCTGACTTCGGGTCGGTTGAGACTGGTGTGGGACGAATGGTACATACTCTGAGACTGACTTTGTGTCAGTGTAGTACTGGTCTGGGACCAGTGAGAGTGGTACATACTATGATGCTGACTTCGGGTCAGTTGAGACTGGTCTAGGACCAGTGGTAGATACTCTGAGAATAACTTTGTGTCAGTGCAGTACTAGTCTGGGACCAGTGATAGTGTTACATACTATGACACTGACTTCGGGTCAGTTGAGACTAGTCTGGGACCAATGGTACACTCTCTGAGACTGCGATACTGGTCTGGGACCAGTGGTAGGAGGGGTACTTACTATGAAGCTAACTTTGGGTCGGTTGAGATTGGTCTGGGACTAGTGGTACACACTCTGAGACTGACTTCGGGTTAGTGGAGAATGGTATGAGACATTCTTGATCAATTCTTCTTCTTCATAGTTCAGCAGAGCTAAGTTGAGCAGAGCAGAGCCAGCAGAGCTGAGTAGAGCAAAGTAGAGCCAGTAGAGCTGAGCAGGGTAGAACCAACAGAGTTGAGCAGAGTTGAGCTAGAGCTAGCAAAGCTAAGCAGAGTAAAGCAGAGCCAACAGAGCTGAGCTAAGCTAGAGCCAGTAGAGCTGAGCAGAGCAGAGCCAGCAGAGCTAAGCCAAAGCCAGTAGAGTTGAGCATAGCAAAGAAGAGCAGAGCAGAGCCAGCAGAGCTGAGTAGAGAAAAGCAGAGCAAGCAGAGTAGAGAAGAGTTGGGCAGAGCAGTGCAGGGCAATGATGACAAAGATAGTACAGTCGGACTTATGGATCAACAGATGGAGTTCTCCCTAGTTGAGAGGGAGTGTTAAATTGGCAACTAGGGCCAAACTCCATGTGGGTCAGCTTATTTATGGTAGCTGATATTTTTAATGGATCCCTCTCGTTGAGAGGTGTAGGATTGATCCAAATATCATCCAATTCTGATAAGTATTTATAGAGATATGAATTTATTTTGTTTATGTAATTATTATCAAGCCCACCAGCTCTTATGTAGGCTCTAGAAGCCCAAACGTCATGTCTCTTCGAACTATACATTTTTGGTATAAATAGATGAGGAATTGATGTCATTTGAGAACAAAATTCTTGAGTGATCACTCCTCCTCTCCATGTCTTGGGTTTTTGGAGAAGGAGTGAGGCACCAAGAGAAACACATACTAGCCCTAAGATGATGCCCTACCAACGCAGTCATGTAAACCTATCGCGCAGATCATGGAGACACATAAAACACAACTAATTGAAGAAGTCTCAATGCTGTCCAGACAAGAAGGTTCTATACGCAGAGTTCAAGCCCTAAACACGGTAAAAGGGAGCTTCTATACGAAGCCCTAAAGGGACATCTATACGTTGTCCAATCAAGGAGCTTCTATCTATTTGCAGTTATGAAGCCGCAACAAGGTAAGGATCACAATGTATTGAACGTAGTCAAGGCAACATATAAATATTGAACACAGTCAAGGCAACATGTAAGTAATGAACGCAATAAATCAACATCCCTCATCTCCGCAAGTCAAGGAGGCTTCTTGAACGCTTACACGCATTCATATACACTCAAGATGGAGGCCCAAACACTGTTGTCATCCTAACGCTGTCAAATCCTAGCCAGAGTAAGGAATGAAATACAAATCACAGTTAACGAGATTCCATCCAGAACCATTATACGTTGTTCATGGTTATATGCAGTCAAGGGTTACGCAGGGCATAAATATTAATACGCTGGTCATGAAGCATAAAGTTTGTCAATGCAATATATAAATGGAGACACAGTCAACGTAATATATATTGGAATGTAGGTTAATATGCCACGCAGTTCATATGTATGTCAACGCAACATATATGCATGAAATGCAGTCAGTCACATATATGTATGGAACACAGTCACATGGTAGAACGCAGTCATATACATACGGAACGCAGTGATCATGGATTATATTTACACTGTTCATGGAGGTACAAATACATTGTTCATCATGAATCATATGAAGCCCTAATATAATGAACAACAATGATATTTTCTAGGTATATACACTTCAGTGGCATAGAGATAAGGACATTGTTATTATGTGTGATCTGGCAAATACATATAATTCAGTCATGGGCAGCAGTATTATGTGCGATATGGAACATAGCCTAGCTGCTTTGATAGGCTGCAAGCCATAGCAAGCAACTAAGGCAGATATACATTTGGCAGTATAATTGAGTTGAAGCATGATGAGATCATGGATAGCATGGGCAGCATGAAGCATGTTGAGATCATGGGCAGCATAGGCAGCATGAAGCATGAGGATGGATAAGATCATGGGCAGCATGATAATAATCATGATTAGTGCAGTATGCAGGTGTGCAGGTAGAGGACCAGATGTAGCACGATGATAGTATCAGTTGAAGCAGAATGTCTTCAACTGATCTCATCGTTATACGAAATGATCTATGCTAGATCTAGATAAGTCAAAGTGTTGACTTCTATTGTAAATCTCTCTCTCTTTCTCTGCTGAACTTTGAAGATAAAGGAATATTTGATCAAAGGGTTTCCCCACACATTGTGGGGTTTGTCCCTGGCTTGTGCCACATCTTGTGTCCTCTTGTCTTGGCTTATCTTCTGTGATTTATATTTATGTTCTATCTGCAGTTTACTTTATGCTGATGTGATTACTAATATGGAAAAGAAATTAAAAAAATTTCTCTAGCATAGAACATACCTAAAATAACAATTATACATAGAAGCTACCAAATTATACACATGTTCATCTATCGAATATAAGTTGACAAAGTATGGAAAGAGGATTACCTCAAGTCTCCTTCTAGATTTGTTTGGAGATCGCTATGCAGCCAAGAAGAACTCCAAATCCGGCTCCAAGACAATTCCTACACAAAGGAAAGGCAAACATAATCATAGCATATAATATTGAAAATTAATATAAGAATGCACAATGAACATATACTTGTATAAAACTTAAACTACTCAACTCGATAAGCATAAAAATGAACAACTCAATGAACAATGTTACCGACACTATGGAGTAGGGAACACAACTGCAGTTCTGTATTTATAATGGAAGAGTGATTACAACCATCCGTTGTATCAGCCTTCCCTTGCCCCTTCTTCCTCTCTCTCTATCTCTTTTTCAGCTCACTTCTTCAAGTGTATGAGAGTTCACAACAGCTTAGTGGGATATCCTTTCAAATTCTCTGACCCCTTTCACAATGGCCCTCTCACTGCTTATGTAAAAATTGAATTAGGGATGCCAAGCTCCTCCTAGAGTTCATTAGGGCAAAATCCATGAACCTACTGTTATAGACATTTTTGTGCCTTACAACATTGAGCATGAAATGTCCATAATCTAAGGGATCCAAAGTCCCTAAATATGTTGTTCCTACCCCTAGAGGAACAAGGCTAACAAACCACAGCAGGTCACAGAAGTTCTCCACCAGAAAATGCTCAAAAAAAAGTCAATTCAGGATCAATTCAGTGGCTCCACTAGCTGTCTGCATTGAATGTCAAAGCCAACACTGGCTACCTGCACTGCAACGTAGGTAGAAGCACTACCAGGGTGCGCTGAGCGAGATTTGACAAATGGCAAGTTCATTCCAAGAGGTGTCAAGACCCAGGAAGCTTCCAGAATCTTCCTCAATGACACTTGCCTCAGTGAATTCGACTGGCAATGAGTAAGAGGTTCCCAATCCTCAAGTGGAAGCAAGAACCTCCAAGTGGAATCAAGAACTGACAGAGGGAGAGGACACTAGTCAGATCTGAAGCTGACTCATCCTCTCTCCAAACATCTATATATGGATCTCTCCTCCATGAGATCTAGAGGCTGGAATTTTGTTATTGCAAAGAATTGTTGTTGGTTTGAGATTGGAATCATTGGGTGCTTAATGCTTTGAAGGGGGTGAAGATAGGAATTCCATTTGCTGGGAAGGAGATGCTGGATTGGAGCCCTCTGGGTTGTATCTCTTCCTGAACCTTGTTATTCATCAATAAAGCTATCTTGGTTTCTCCTATATACTGATGTATCTTTGATGTATGATTGCATTAGTATGTTTAGTTTATTTCTAATCCTGAACTAGTTATGAATATGAATCCATGTCTTGTGTAGTGTTCTCTTCTTGTGATCTTGCAGAAACCTCTTGAAGCTGGGCGAGCGAGAAGGCAAGCAGCTGGGAACTCTCAAAGAGAAGGGAAACTGGATCGAGGGACAAATGGAAGACACCGGTTAGTCCATCTATCTCTCTTCATTCTTAATTCATAAAGGAAGAATAGTAGAATAGCTGTCTCTGTTTGTTGCTAAGGCACTGTCACACCTTAGGTGGATAGGATCGTCCTGCATAGGCATTTTTCCCCACAAAAAATTGGCGACTCCGCTGGGGAGATCTGTTTAGTCATTTTATTTGTGTTTCCATCATTGTTTGTTTCATAGACTCAACAGCAACAATCAAACTGCATCTGCTATTCTCAGATGCAAAGTAGACAGTTGCTGCTTTGATCCAATCACTGGATTTGTCTATGATCTGAACAATGGACTCACAAATGATTTGATGATCCTTTGTGATAGATCTTAGTACTCCCTCAAAGCATCCCTTTGATTGTACCTTGCTTGTTGCTTTGATTTGGCCTGAAACAGTAGATTAAATAGCAATCTGTGACTCAGAACCCAGTGAGAAACTCTCGTTTCTCCTTCAGCGCGACCCCTGTGAAGAGGTTCTGCATTTCAACGCAGGTCCCGTGAAGGATACCTGCGCTGAATGTCAAAACCCCTGTGTTGAGGTTGCGCTGATCCAGTTAGGCCTTGTGCAACTGGGGTTCTCTGCTCTGTTTTGCCCTGTTTTGATCTCTGATTTTTGCAGCCTGTAACCATCATAGGTACCAGTCTGATAACTCCTTTTCTCTGCTTGAATTCCGCCTCCTTTTGTACAAAAAGACTGTGAGTGTTTTTATGTGTTTGTGGCGTCATTTACAGTTTTCCTTTGCATGAGTGAAATAATCATCCTGTAGCCCTTGATTCAGATCTGTTGATTGTGATCTTAGGAGAGAGTTCATTGGCTGTTTACAGTTGATTATACATTTACTTTTGCTTTTGGTTTGAGTTTGTCTCTTTTAAGTGTCAAAACAAGTATTCATTTCGAAAATCGTTAAGTGTTGTAATCTCTTCTACCCTTTCTGATTTGGAAAAAGTAAACTTGTTTGTATTGTCATTTAAAAGCAAATTCAAAGTTGTACAAAAAGCTTTCTGTGTAGGCATCAATACTAAGAAAGCGGAAAACAAACACTTGCATTGTGCATTTGCATCTTGATAGTTTGCATGTTTGATTTAGGAAAAGTGCATTAGAGTGTGCTGATTGCTCTTTGAGAAAAGATGGTGTCTTTCTTTTCCCTTAGTAGCTAGGATTTTCATAAGTTGAAAAGATATAAAGCTTGCTTATCATCTTTAGACTGCATTTAGGAATTGTATCATACATCTCGTGGTGAACCTCAAAAGGCAAACTTCTAAAAAGATCAACCTAAAATAAATTGAATGAACTTAACAACGCTTTGCAACATAACGCACAACATAGAGGTCTAGGCTAGAGACGTGTTCCGGTGTCGTAAAGCCTGGTGACTGTCGATCTCGTTGATGGTGGGTGATTCCTCCTGAGGGACGATAGCGCCAGTACGGATTGTGCTCCCACGTACCGTCGCGTATGTATTGGGATACCCCTATAGGCATAACACCTTTATCCTTAGGAAGCCGTGTCGGCTGCCCTACTGATCGCAATGCACTGAACACAGCATTCAGGAAGATTGACCGCCCGTACCTTAAAAAGTATTCTGCGGTTTTGCGAAAAGTTTAGCACACCCTCTACCTAGAACTCCAGAGCAGTTTCTTTTGGCCTTTTTTAGACTCTATAACAGAAAAAGTCCATCCGAGCATTTGTCACTTCGGGCTCGTTAAAACATCGAAGGAGACTAGAGTCATCTTTAGCTTTTTCTCGACTCTTTAAAAGTGAAAAAGCAAGTTGTGTCTAAAAGCGTCTAAAAAATTCATTTAATTCAGAAACACACTTTCCCCTTTTGTATTTTGGTTGATCGAGTAATCCGCAATCGTGGAAGAAAGTCAATTGAAACCCCGTCGTTCGCGGAGGCTTACGAGTCAACCGTCTTTGTCTCCGGAATCGAAAACAGTACGGACAAAGCGAACTCGTTTAACCGGTTCGAAATCTCCTATCAAAGTTAGAACAAGTGTTCCAACAACATCTGAGATTCCGGTTAGTCCAAACATTTCTGGAAACCCTGCCTCTATAGAAGAAGTTCAACAGCCACAGAGGGACAGTAACACTGATCCTAGTCTGGAAGCAAATACTTGCGTTACTGAGCCAGTTCCATCTGTAACCGGTTCAGAGAGTCTTGTTCTTCAAACATCAGTCGTTGTTGATTCAACCCCTTCTTCGGCACCAGAAATATTTTACGGACCTGACGGTCTTCCCCTTCCACCTGGTTTGATTGCGATAGAGGAAATTGTAGAAGATCCGCAAGCAAGTACTCCAACTCATTTTGGGGTCGGGGTCACTCTATTTCCTTCGACATCAGAAGTTAGTCTACCACCAGTGGAAGTTCCTGTAGAATCGCTAGGTAATCTCTTGGATAGACTCAAAATGTCTGAACAACCGTCAACATCTAAGACTGTGTCGAATGACACAGCGACAGCAGAACTCCCTGCCGTCACTCCGACAATGTTTGCCGGCGTACCATCTATCCCAACTAGCTCACAACCGCTAGAAGGAGTCCACCCAGGGACTATTTCGACAGTGTGGTCCGTTCCAGTTTGTTCCTCCGGAATAATATCTGGCAACTCTTATGTTGAGACTCGCCAGATTGATCCATTTGGAGGTCAATTTGGGCAATCCAGTCCCCAAGGACAAACAATCCCCTTGAGTTCCAGATTGCTACCGTATGGGGGGCAGTATGCCCTTTCATTACCCCCTCCGGGAGGGTATCCATACGGGAGTTCACAACAGTATTCAGGTTATACTGGAGTTACATCAAGTGGTTGGGTACCTATGCTACCTCAACAACCAAGGGTTGTGTATTCTATGCAACAATGTGTACCTATGTCAAACATCCCGACCACACCGGCTATTGTGACAGTGTCACAGGTTCAAACGTTGCCTGTTGTATGTCAACCTCAGATTTCTCAGGTTGTAATGCAACAGCCCCTTGACCCTGTGACTCAACCACAATCACCTACTGGTGGGGCGACACAGGTCCAAATGGGTACAATTACCCCACACCTTGGTCCAACGGTTAGTATAGCGCAACAGAGCATGGCTTCAAAACCGTGGCTGGTGCAATACCAACAACCGCAATTCCAACAAGTATACCAAGGTTCTGAGCAGCAGATCTTTGCGAACAGTGGACAACCGTACATTCAAAACGGTCAAAATCAACCACTTTACAGTGGTCAAGTCCACCAACCGTATCAGTCATACCAACATCAGTTGCATTATGCTGGTATGCAAAGGCCAACTGCTCAGGCAATTCCATCGTACCCTGGGTATGCTTCACCTAACCTGAGTCAACAGTTACCATTCGTGGCAACTTTAGAGTTACCCGATTTACACCGGTTAACAAACGATCCAATTGCTTACGCCCCTTGGTGGCCAGCGATTCCTCACAAACTTCCTTCGGACATTCCTAAATTTAATGGAAATCCGGGCGAAGATCCATCGAATCACGTGATGACTTTTCATCTGTGGTGTTCATCAAACACCCTAAACGATGATTCGATAAGGCTTCACCTTTTTCAGAGGACGTTAATGGGTCCAGCGGCAAAATGGTATATTGAATTACCTAGAGCCTCGTTCGACAATTTCAGCTCCCTAGCCACGACTTTCTTAACCCATTTTCAATTACCGATAAGGTATGAAATGGGAACGGAAATCTTAACCAACTTCAAGCAGACAACGGCCACTCATATATCCGATCATATACATGAGTGGCGTCGTCGTCGTCGTCGTAGGATGGTGAAAACATACGTTCCCGATCAGCTATTAGCTGAATGGTTTATCAAGTCGTTACTTCCTGCCATAACAGAAGATGTGGCCAAGGGGGGAGTCGTAATGGAGGAGCAAGTTATTGCTCATGCACAATATCTAGACTTAGTCTACACTCAGTCTGGCACGCTCTACGACAAAATACCTGATGCCCCTAGACCGAAATTCTCAATTCTTCCTCCTCCTAAATCAAATAGTGACTCTCATGCCGGCGATGGCGTGATTGGCACGACAAACGCGAAATCGACAAAGGCCAACTCCAAGAAGGCCCGTAAGATTTCAGATCAAAATGCAGAAGAAGAAATTCTTGCTTTGGAAGTAAATGTTGTATCGGCAGATAAAGGCAAAGAAACCAATCAACCAGGAAGCAAGAAGAAGCAAAACTAAGGGAAGAAGAAGAAACAGGGTGAGTCATCCCCTGAAAAAACTTCTTCAAACCCTCCTGGAAATAGGAAACCTCCCCCCTCGGGGTGTCAGATATGTGATGAGGATCATTGGACGAGAGAATGTCC
This sequence comes from Pinus tabuliformis, assembly GCA_031772625.1. Lineage (NCBI taxonomy): Eukaryota > Viridiplantae > Streptophyta > Pinopsida > Pinales > Pinaceae > Pinus > Pinus tabuliformis. The sequence continues at coordinate 173,543,480 of CM062820.1, forward strand.
ATACAAAGCTGAGCTTAAAAGGTTCTTCAAGAGTTCGCAAACCTCAGCTGTGTTAACTGATCCGTTTCCAAATCCAGGTACAAATCTGGTTGATAGTGGAAATGCTTCCCCATCGCAAGTGCTAATGTTGTCGATCTCCAAGCAACAAAATGATGCTTTGATTTCGACAAGGAACAAAGATTACGGGAATCCGCAGCTGTCGAATGACAAAGGTAAAGATCAACCAAGTAGTTCGACAACAACTTCGACAGAAGTTGTACCGCCCATCATTACTGAATTAACAATAAAACCGCCAAAGGGAGTAGTACACAAGTCGACATTTAATCCTCGCGCCAGAGCGGCGCAACATTATAACATAGTGGAAGATTTGGCCCAATCGCCATCCGCTATGTCGACTCTTGAAGTACTACAAAATTGTCCATCCCAAAGGTAGGCTTTGTTATCAGCTTTTGGTGGGGTTGATCCTAAGGATTCCAATCTTGTATCCTTCGACCACAAAGGATACGATCCTCAGTTACCAGCTTAACTAGCTTTCCTTATCCAAGTGAAAGCCCTCAACAAAACTGTTCATCGAACAATTATTGATGAGGGGGCATCTACATGTATTATGTCGATGAGTTGCTGGAAAACTTTAGGGTCTCCAACCTTGTCGCGATCTTCGACGACATTGAAAGCATTCGACGGAAGGACCTATACCCCGTATGTTATCCTAAACAACTTGAAAGTCGAACTAGGGGGAAAAACGGTAGAAATAGATGTTGAAGTCATCGATGGGAATCTTGACTACAACATCCTACTGGGAAGACCATGGATATATGCCATGGCAGCTGTAGTGTCGACTTATTTTAGGAAGATCGCATTCCCTTTTCAAGGAGGGATTACGATCGTCGACCAACAAGACTTCCTCCCTAATGGTTCACAAGTTACATGAAGCATTCCCATGATCCATGGGAGCAACCATTCGCTTCAGGATATCGGAGTAGGCCTACTGAAAGACCCCACATTAATGGGAACTTTCGCACTTCCACCTCCAATCTATATAGGAGAAGTAGCATTGGTAGGAGCCTGCAACATGATATCTTCCACGAAGATCTCAGAAGACGATATCAACATGGATCATACAATGGTTTTGCCCCCAAGCCCTATAGAAATATTGTAGCAATCAATGTTTCGGGCATGGGAGGTGAACCCAAATCAACGCTCATCAAGCGTTTGGGTAGATAGGTCTAGAGAATATGGTACCTCGTTAGATCCTTGGTCGAGAGTGCATGGAACCGACGAAGGAATCCTACAATCAATGTTGATTGAGGGGGCACCATGGAATGATTGCCACCATCGTTCCCTTCTTCCGGATTATGAAGAAGATACTCAACATGACCTTTACCACCCTTCAGTTTTTGAATTCCTATCAAACACTGTAAATACGGTGGATTCCGAGCGAAACTTATCCAATATTGAAGAGACTATAGCCATAAATATCTCGACTAAAACAAATGTTGTAGAGAATATTTATGTCGGCAAAGGATGTTCTCCTTCAGAACTGGAAATATATAACGCTCTTTTTCGCGAGTTCAGAGATGTCTTTGCTTGGTCATATGATGAAATGCCAGGCATTGACTCGAGTATCGTTGAACACGAAATTAAGATGTATCCTGATGTCAAACCAGTAAGACAACGGCTTCGGCAGGTGCACCCCAAGAAAGCCGCTGCCATTAAGGCAGAAGTCGAAAAGCTTCTCCATGCTGGTTTCATCTACCCGGTTCCTCTAACCGATTGGGTATCGAATATCGTCCCTGTTATGAAGAAACAAGGGACAATTAGAGTGTGTGTCGATTATAGGGATGTAAACCAAGCTTGTCTGAAAGACAACTACCCTACACCCTTCATCGACCAGATAATTGATGAATGCGCCGGATGTGAAATCTTTTCATTCATGGATGGATTTTCCGGGTATAATCAAATAAATATCCGCCCACAGGACCAGTCAAAGACTGCATTCATTTGTCCATGGGGCACATTCGCTTATCGAAAATTACCCTTTGGTTTAAAGAACGCAGGGGCGACGTTTCAGAGGGAAATGAATTATGCCTTCCATGACATCAAGAACATAGTTCAACCATATCTCGACGACCTTCCGGCTCATTCGCGAAAGCGGACTGATCATCCGCAGCATTTAAGAGCGATATTTCTACGTTGCCGACACTACAAGTTAAGACTCAATCCATACAAATGTGTATTTTGCATCGGTTCTGGTCGTTTACTTGGCTTTGTAGTCTCTAAGGATGGGATTCGTCTCGACCCTTGCAAGGTTCAGGCAATCCTTAATTTGCCTCCACCTTCTAATTTGCTTCAGATTCAGAAACTCCAAGGGAAAGCAAACTTTCTGAGAAGGTTCATTCCAAATTACGCAGAACTTGCTAAAGGTTATACTCGTCTTTTGAAAAAGGATGTACCTTTTGTCTGGGATCAGGTCGCGCAAGCTTCTTTTGATGCTCTGAAAGATTCTCTAGTAAAGCATCATTAATGTATGCCCCGGACTATCAAAAGGATTTTAACCTGTATCTGGCTGCAGCGGATACAACCATTGCGATGGTTTTAGTTCAAGAAGTTGATGGAATTGAACATCCTATATATTATTTAAGTAAAAACTTGAATGATACAGAAAGCAAATATTCTTATGTTGAAAAGCTAGCACTCGCTGCTGTTCAAGCGATACAGAGATTTCGACATTATGTCCTCTTTCGGAAAACTACCATTCTATCAGATTGCAACCCCATGACTTATATATTGTCGCGACAGTTGCTGGGGGGCAAATATTCAAAATGGATAGCGATCCTTCAAGAGTTTGATCTGGAATTTGTAAAATCCAAATCAAAGAAAGCTTTAGTTTTTGCAGAATTATTGTGCGATCTCCCATCGTCGTCCAACGATGAAACATCCGAAGAATCAATCGTGGACGAAAGTTTGTTTCTGATATCTACAAGCAATGAGTGGTATGGAGATATAATAATTTATCTCCAAACCCAAAAATTCAGGCCTAACACCTCTCACTCAGAACAGAAACGTATACGATACCAAGCAAAAGACTACATGATCGTCGGTGATACGCTTTACCGTCGTGGTATCGATACAGTTCTAAGGAGGTGCCTCACCCATGAGGAGGCCGAAAAAGCCCTGAATGAGTGTCATTCAGGCACGTGTGGGGGGCATCAATCTGGATATGCTACAGCACAAAAAATCTTACGAGCAGGATACTTCTAGCCAACCATGTTCAAAGATTGCATAACCGCAGTTAGAAGTTGCCATGCTTGTCAAATTTTTGATAGCAAAACTAAAAGACCACCCGCACCTTTACAGTTAATAGTTGCTGTTGGGCCTTTCGCCAAATGGGGCATCGATTTCATGACATGTAACCCCACCTCGACCGGGGGGCATGGGTATATTATAGTCGCCGTTGACTATTTTACCAAATGGGCCGAGGCGATGCCTACATTAGATAATACTGGTGAAACAGCTGCCCTTTTCTTTTTCAATCATGTAGTCGCCAGGTTCGGCATACCACAGGCTATAGTTACAGATCATGGATCGCATTTTCGCAATCACATGATGGTTGAATTAGCTGCCAAGCTAGGGCTATCTCACGACAGCTCCACCCCGTATTATCCACAAGCCAACAGACAAGTTGAAGCAATCAACAAGGTCCTGAAGCGTATGTTGCAAAGGATGATCGGAGTTCACAAAAGAAGGTGGCACCTAATCCTGTACTCAGCCTTGTTCGCTTACCGAACATCGGTAAGGAATGCGACCGGGTTCACACCTTTCCAACTGGTGTATGGCTTGGAAGTAGTCTTGCCAATCCAGTGTGAAATCTCGTCTCTTAAACTCGCAATTGATCTCCTCCCTGGAACTTCAAAAGAAGAGGCCCATTTCTTGGAATTAATCCAATTGGATGAAACCCGTCGTGATGCCGCTTTGGCTAACGAAGCCCATAAGAAACGAGTCAAGGCGCAGTTCGACAAAAATGTCAAACCTCATGTCTTCTCAGAAGGTGATTTGGTCTTGCTTTACGACCAAGAATCCGATAAATTGGGAGCAGGTAAATTTAATTCTTTATGGATGGGCCCCTATATTGTTAAACGAGTGTTAGCAAAAGGAGCCTACGAGTTAATGGATTATGACGGAATTCCACTGGCGCAACCTCGTAATGGGTTGTACCTCAAGCGTTACTATGCTTAAACAGTGACCAATTTGCATACACCTCGTTTTGTGTTATTATGCTGGGGGCATGCAACCATAAAATCGAGCAGTTTTAGCACACAGTTCATGCTCGTTAAAAAATAAACGCAAGATCCGAGCAGTTTTATCGTATAGTTCATGCTCGTTAAAAAATAAACATAAAATTGAGCAAATGTTTCCACCCGCGTTTAAGCTCGTTAAAAAATGAACTACTCGGTAAATAACCACAGTGAATGTAACATTATCAGCCATTAAAGCCTTGGTCGTGTTTGCACCGTCACCTCCACTTTTCATTTGGCCGATCGTTCACCTCCATATGATTGTTTACCCATTTTGAGGAACAGCTGCGAAGAGTGATTTCACTAGCCGTCCTTGTGGCACTGCCGTGATTGGAAAATTCCAACCTGTACCTGGAATCAGCTGCTAACCCGTTTTATCACTCGTTCCTCAAAAGACGAGTCTTCTTTAAGCTCTTTTCATCTGACTCGTAAAATATGAAAAGATTGTTGAGTCCTTGGCCTTCCAGCTCGTTAAAGGGACAGGAAGTGCTATCCCTCCTCTAGATTTTAATCTTTTTGGACCTGAGGGATTATTGCACAAAAAGATCGAGCGCTTGTTTTATTTGGCTCGTTAAAACTATCGAAAACTCATCCCTTCTGTATCGTTTTATACTTTTTCAGACCTAAGGGATTAGATGACGAAAAAGGACTTTTGGAGTTAACTTTATGTACCTTTTCAGACTCCCTAAAAATGAAAAGGACCGAGTTATCTTTGTCGTTAGACTCGTTAAAATCATTAAATAGCGACAAACTTGTCTTTAGACGAGAACGAGTTTCACTATCGCTAGGCTCGTTAAAACATAGCGATGGGCTTGCCCGAAGGGCAGGTTATAGAACAAGCATATGTTATCCTCCTCAAGCTTGACAAAAATAAAGAGGTACTGGTCAGCAATGACTGGGGAAAAATTGGGAGAAACTCAAGGAAACTTTGATGGTAGCAAGTCGCTCTTGAACATGACACTTTTCCTCCGTACCACAATTGGGTTGGGTTGTTTCATTCACCGGTCACATCCATGGTCTCGCCATACCATCCATATTTGGGGTAATGCTACCAATCCATCGCATCAGTGTCACCATATGTTCAAGAGAAGTCGTTCAGAAAAGTCAACCATGTCCCATCCACTGCCGTACATTATCCTTCATCCTTTCATGACCGCCACCTTGAATCATATGTCACAGATCGTTTTCACCTCCATCAAAATCATTAGCTCCGTTCCGTGTCATTGATGTGGGATTCATTAAGGCCCTCCTTTGACGGATCGCTTCTTGTCGACATCAGCTCATTATCCAAGAAGTTGATCTAGGAACAACCCCTTCAGTACTTTGAAGCTTGCATGCCTCAATGGCAAGTTTCTCACTTCCGGCGACAGGTATACATCATTGACCTTCGACCGAAAGATTTTGCGTGGTGTTCGACGCCAAGTCCTTTATTCACACCACGTGAATTGTACTGCAGTACCTTGAGGGTCATTATCATTATCGATGATTCCTCTCGCGCTTGTTAACAGTTTACCTCATTGACCAGTAATCAAGCGATGTCTTTCCATGTTCGACTTCAGAACATTTCTCACATGGATCGACTTGTAATTAGAGTGAATATCGAACAAGTTTGAAGACCCCGGATCTAGTTTCATCCATCCGGGCTGCGATATATATTCAAGAAAGATAAAGACATTGACATGTACATCATTGCAACAGATAATCATCCTACCCAAAGGATGATAATTTCATCAAAATTATTAGTCTACCACCAGACGATTGTCTGTTCTATGTACAGAAAAATGAATTTATAAAGCTGAGCATGGGAATGCCCGCCTCAGCTAGATTATGAAAGCAGTATGAAAAATAATGTATTGTATTGTATCTTATTACAGGTCTCCTCCCAGCATTGGATGAACTTCGGATCCTCCTGATAAAGCATTTCACCCGATAAACGGCCTCATACTTTAGGGGGCAACTGTTATAGACATTTTTGTGCCTTACAGCGTTGAGCATGAAATGTCCATAATCTAAGGGATCCAAAGTCCCTAAACATTTTGTTCCTACCCCTAGAGTAACAAGGCTAACAAACCATAACAATTCACAGAAGTTCTCCACCAGAAACTGCTCAAAAACAAGTCAATTCAGGATCAATTCAGTGGCTCCACTAGTTGTCTGCGCTGAATGTCAAAGCCAACACTGGCTACCTGCACTGCAACGCAGGTAGAAGCACTACCAGGGTGCGCTGAGCGAGATTTGACAAATGGAAAGTTCATTCCAAGAGGTGTCAAGACCCAGGAAGCTTCCAGAATCTTCCTCAATGACACTTGCCTCAGTGAATTCGACTGGTAATGAGTAAGAGGATCCTAGTCTCCAAGTGGAAGCAAGAACCTCGAAGTGGAATCAAGAACTGACAGAGGGAGAGGACACTAGTCAGATCTCAAGTTGACTCATCCTCTCTCCAAACATCTATATATGGATCTCTCCTCCATGAGATCTAGAGGCTGGAATTTTGTTATTGCAAAGAATCGCTGTTGGTTTGAGATTGGAATCATTGGGTGCTTAATGCTTTGAAGGGGGTGAAGATAGGAATTCCATTTGCTGGGAAGGAGATGCTGGATTGGAGCCCTCTGGGTTGTATCTCTTCCTGAACCTTGTTATTCATCAATAAAGCTATCTTGGTTTCTCCTATATACTGATGTATCTTTGATGTATGATTGCATTAGTATGTTTAGTTTATTTCTAATCCTGAACTAGTTATGAATATGAATCCATGTCTTGTGTAGTGTTCTCTTCTTGTGATCTTGCAGAAACCTCTTGAAGCTGGGCGAGCGAGAAGGCAAGTAGCTGGGAACTCTCAAAGAGAAGGGAAACTGGATCGAGGGACAAACGGAAGACACCGGTTAGTCCATCTATCTCTCTTCATTCTTAATTCATAAAGGAAGAATACTAGAATAGCTGTCTCTGTTTGTTGCTAAGGCACTGTCACACCTTAGGTGGATAGGATCGTCCTGCATAGGCATTTTTTCCCACAACACCTACCCTATTTTTAAGCTTTTTCCCATTTGCCTTCATTCTCAGATTGGAATTTCCCTAAATAGTTTGATTTTTGGGTCTTTCCCTGCATTTCTTGAGCAAATGTAGGGATAAATATCTAAATATTTGTGAGTAGATTCGTTGGCTTGACCCATTGATTATCTCTTAGTTTCACTAACGCTCCCCATGGTCTAACAACTTGAGTTAGTAGGGTGGCTAACACTCCTCTATGCTTGGTAACATGCTTTATAAAGCAGGTTAGCAGTGCAAAACTAGTGTTAGTGTGGATTCAAGGCCTGCAATTGTGGTCTTTGCCTCAGTCATGTTGTCTTTCACCTCTAAGTTGATGAGGAGGTCATTTTGTCCTATAATAGTTATGAAACCATGAACCCATGACATGTGACATTGTTTATCTGACAGTGATAGCTAAGGTTGCGGTCAGGAGAATCGACGGCCAGTATGTCAGTTAATGTCACCATTCGACACCTCTGCCTAAACCACCAGTGCAAAAGGAAACAATTAGCCCTTAAACCACACGATTAGTGTTAATTAAATCCTATTAATGCCCAATTATTTGCTCTTAACTTTAATTAAACTCCAGTTTAATTCAATGACAGTTTTGGTGGTACCACCAATTTCGACCTTAACTCTAAAAAAAACCTCCACTAAAACTGGAGTTCCTCCAGTTTTAGTGGAGGTTTTCTAGGGAAAAACGGTTTTGGTTAGAACTGAAGCAATTTTTGACCAAATTGAGCTTAGGAAATGGTGTTCCTAACTAATTTCAACATTCTAAACACATTGGAATAGGTATCAGAAGGATTAGAGCTTTGTAAACATCATTTTTTTTCCATATTGAGTTAATACAAAGGCCCAAGCCATGGAAGCTGGACCAAGGAGATGTAGCCCAGGAGGGGTGAACTCCATCAAAACACTGTGTTAAGTGTTCAAATTAATGGTTTTTGGTACTTTGAATTGATGTTGTTCAACACTCGTTTTTGATGGTATTTTTTTCATGTCTTTCACTTAAAACTTGATAAAATTTATCCGTTTCCAATCACAAACACCATAAGAGAACCATGAACATGAAGCAATGGAAAAGCATTTGTTTATAAATCTGTAATTGAAATTAGCACAACAAAACTAACATTCAATAACAGATCACCAACCTCAACCACTCTAACGGGGCTCCACAACTTTCTCGGTCTTGCCAATTTCTACCGCAGGTTCATGTTGGGGTTCTCTCATATCACTTGGCCTTTGAGTCAAGTCACCAAGGGCAGAGTGAGAGTAAAATTATTTTGGTTCAAATCCCAACAGAAGGAATTTTATGATTTGAAGCATCACCTCTACTATGCACTAGTGCTCACATTACTAGACTTATAAATACCATTTGAGATTGAGACAGATGCCTCTGACTATGCTATTGGTGCAGTTCTTACTCAGTAGGGGCATCAAGTGGCATATCATAGTGAGACACTTTTAGAAACAATCTGAAAGTATTTGACCTATGACAAAGAGATGTATTCCATGGTGCAGGTACACTGACAATGGAAGCATTACATTTTGCGAAAGGAAACAATCATCCACAAATACCACCGACCCCTGCAGTTCATACAGACACAAGGGAAGTTGTAAAACAACCACCATCATAAATGGTACACATACCTGCAATAGTTCTACTTGAACATTAGTTACAAGAAGGGAAGCACCAATAATGTTGCAGACTGCCTTAGTCGACCACCGGTCATGGCACTAACCACTATGCTCGACTCTTACGGGCACGAGATTTTGGGGTGGAAATATCTGTATAAGAGCGACCCAGAATTTGGCAACACATACCAGACTCTCTAAGAAGGCAAGCAAGTTCCAACTTTTCACCTCCAGGATACACTGTTAGGTCACCTAGGAAACCCCTGTGTTCCTTCAATAAAGCGTTCCAAGATCATTTGGGAGGCGCACTACAGTCAGGTCGTTGGACACTTCGAAGTAGAGAAAACAATGGAAGTTCTATAGAATTATTTTTATTGGTGGAAACTTCGACATGATTTTGGAAAGTACATCAGATCTTGCACTACCTGTGCCATTGCAAAACCGACCATCAAGAAGAAAGGCCTATATACTCCTCTTCCTACTCCTAGTTGACCTTGGGAATCCATCTCCATGGATTATATGTCGGGCCTCCCTTCTACTAAGTATGGCAATAACTGTGTTTTCGTGGTCATCAATAGATTCTCTAAGATGACTATTTTGGTAGTCTGCAAGAAGAGTATCATAGCAGAAGCCATTGTTAAGCTCTTCTTTGAATGAGTATGGGTACAGTTTTGCATCCCGCAGTCCATTATATCAAATTGATACAACAGGTTCCTAAGTACATTTTGGTCAAGTCTCTAGTCGATGATGGATACCAAGCTCACTAAGTCCACAATTTTCGACCCCCAAATTGATGGCCAAACAAAGGTCATCAACAGGATGATTGTAAACATTTTGCGCATGTACAACTTGAAGCATCCATGCACATGGGATGAAAGCCTCCCCTACATCCAACACAGCTACAACAATTTTGTACATAGATCAACTAGCCACAACCCATTTCAGGTGGGGTTGGGATTCAATCCACTGTGTAAGATTGATGTGGCCATACCATTTGCAGCTACTCAGGAAGCTTCGGCCCATGTCCAGTTCGAAGCTGATAGGGTTAATAATTTCATTGAGTGCATCTAACACATCCACCTATAGGTCCATGACATATTGGAAAAATCCAATGCTAAGTATATGCAACAACATGATCAACATCAGGTGCCACACAAGTTCTTGGTGGTGGACATAGTTTGTCTACATTTGCCGAAGGAGCGCCTCACTAGGCCCACCTTAAGCTTTGACTACTCCAATATGGGTCATACAACACCAAAAAAGTTGTAGGGGACAATGATTTCGAGCTCAACATTCCACCATTCCTTGGCCTGCACCCATTTTTCAATGTGGACCGCCTTCGACCATACTTTCCATCATTACTGGACACATCTGCCATTGTAGAACAATTCACACCAATAGAGTTAAACCTAGACTGCATGGAGTAGACCACAAATGATCAGATAATGGAAAAACATATCAAGAATACTCACGAATAAAAGATAAAACTGTATCAGGTTGTCAAATTTGGGCAACTCCTGCACCAAGGCAAGTGCCTCACTAGGGACCAAGTTCAAGAGAAGTTTCCCATCTCATGGAGGCAATCAACGCAATGGGGTCCATTATGTCCTCGGGGGGAGGAATGATCTAGGTGGATATTGGCGGCCACCTCCCTATTACACTTGGACCCCCACCATTGTTTCTTTCAATTTTTCAGTATCCTTAATTGTAGCACAATTGACTATTTTTGGCAGTTTTTTCGGGTCGTGAACATCGAGAGTCATTTTGAGGCCCTAAACGACGTATTTTTGGAAAGCAAGTAAAGATGAGTCTTTGACTCATGTTTTAAGCTGGAATTTGTAGTCTTCAGATAGATATTTTGAATGAGGTATTGTGCACGTCAAACAGATCTCGTATGCCAAAGTTATGACCACGAGAAATTGATGTACCAATTTACCAAAACAGGGCCCATAGTTTTGGCGCTTCATCTCCTAGGGTTAGGTTTTTGGATGTTCAGGGTTTTCCATTGTTTCTTAATAATAAATAGGCCTTCGAGCCTCATTATAACACAATTTTTAGGTATGTAGTTGTCACATCTCTTCTCAGAGATAAGCTACCATTGCTCAAGCTAGTTTATTTCCATTTTGTTTGTAAGCATATTTCAATTCTTTGATATTAATGAAATGAAGTGTTATTTTTGTTGCATCTCTATGGCTATATCTGTATTTTTTGTGTTCTTGCATAAGTCCCAATCAAAGCCTTTGAGACTTTTTTTTGAGGATCGTGTTGTCAAAATTTTGAAATTTTGCTAGATGCATGTGGACATGCAACACCCTAAGAGTGGGGGAATGTTGAACCAAATAAATGGCATCCTTTTTTACAACTTATTACTCATCTTGTCATCTATTTTTCCTTTTAACTCACTCATATCACTTATGTTCTATGAATAATCACCCATTAAGAGCTACATTATATACAATAAGGTAAACATCTAATACCTTCTCATTTCTATATGTTTTGCTTTATAAATTTGACTTAATTCATGAGTTACGGAATTTAGCACATTCTATCATCTTGACAATATTATGTGGTTGAATCTAAGGTTCAAGTAGATCCCATGAAGGATAGATTAGCCTAAGCACATGGATAGTTGCCAAATCATGCCCACATGGTTTTCCACCTATCTAGCACAAGCAGAAGTTCACAGATTGGTTGCAATGGCAAAGTCAAACTGTTGGTCAACTATGAGATGGTATGAGCGAACCTTATGATTACAAGCATTGGATCAAAATATTAAGTGAGCACGACGAATCTATATCAAGCGAGCATGGAAAAAGGTCAAATAAATGATGATATGTCTAATGATAAACATTTTTGTGAATCACTTCATTAATAGTGAATCATAGAAAACAAAGTTTCAATAGAATTTGAAGACTACGTTGTTAATTCACTGATCTAGTTTATAAAATTTAGCTTTTCAGGGTTGTTATTGTATAAAACACTATATATATGCTTCACTTAGGAGAAAAGCATAGTTCAAATCTTGTTATTTTCTTAATTAATTTTGGCATTGTTGATGTACACATTGTTCTATTAATAGAAGTTGTTCACTGATATGATTGCATCTTAATGAGAAGAATTTATACTTGATCACCGAGTTCTTGAGTAACTTAGATCTCGTGTTGTAGCAAGAGGATCCCTATTGCATACAAGTGTAATTTAACCTCTTTCTCTTTCAAATTTTCTAGTTTAAATACTCTATTTTTATGCTTTGTTTCTTATAATATGCTTTATAGGATTTTACTCATTCATTTGAATTTCTTTGTAGAAATTAAGCGCTTCGATAAACTTAAAAAACCACCAAAAATATTTATCAATTGTTGTTTCATTCATCTCTTTATCTTCACATTTATTTCTTAGTCTTGCTTGCACATTTGTCTTTAGTCTCATATTCATAGATAGGCTAATAATATTTGCATCACATTGTAGGCATGAATGAACTCTGAAATTTGTACACACACATCAGTTCCATAATCAATCTCAATTGTTTTCACAATTAATTACATCAATGCTCTATTTTTCATAGATAGTGGAATTTAAAGTTTGGTTATGTTTTCTTAGAATAGACTATGTTTTCATAAGAATAGTTTATGCTTGCTTTCATAGAATAAACTATGATTGTATTTCATTGTTGGGTGTGTGTTAAATTCTTTCCACAACTAGCCCACATGTTGTTCGTTGCGCCAGGCACAATGGGGGGTCATGGCGTGGGCGGTATCCCCCCTCTGTCGAGGGGTTTGTGGGAGGTGCTAGCCCTCTTGAATGGGGTCCAAGGAAGCGTGACGAGATTTTTTTCATGAGAACCCAATAATAGTTGGATGGACCTAAGAATGGGGGGAAGACCAAAATATGGTGCACGAACCTACCCATGGATTTGTGCATGAGTTTTGAACATGGTTTTGGGTATGGTGGTTTTCTGCCCATGGTATTTTTTAGATCCAATCAAGGAAATTACGGTTAAGTTCTTATCCAGGGTTAATGGATTAATTTTTATGAATGCTTCGACATGTATATATGTATTATAACATTGAAAGGAACATAATGAAAATCAATCTGGTAGTCTTAGTTTTGGGATCCAAGGGGGAATCTCTATGTATATTTGTTTTCTATTTTCTCCATTGTTTATTTTTGTATTTTAAGAATTTGTTTGTGGGTAATTTCTCTACAAGGTTAAAGCCTACATTTGGTATCACAATTGTTTTTGCTTCAAGGGGACACCTTTGCAACTGAGGGGTTTTTCTTGGGTCTATGGTAGGTGAAATAAGATAGAAAACAATGGAAATTTAGAGATATAGAAATTCAATGGACAAAGTTTTGAGTGTGGAAGCTCAAGATGGAGGATATGTTGGTGGATAAAGATTAGTGGATCATGGTAGATCTAGATACTAAACCAACGAAAATGTCAACAGAAGACTGGGCGAAGTTGGATCAAAAGGCAAAGAGAAAAATACAATTATGTATCTAAGATTCAACATTGTTGAATGTATCAAGGGAAGCTACGACGAAGGCTTTGTGGGACAAGTTAGGGACTTTGTACCAATCTAAGTTTCTGCTGAATAAACTATTCCTATGGAAAAAGTTGTATAACCAGAGGATAAAGGTTGGAGACTCGGTAATAGAGCATCTGAATTCCTTTAATATGGTAAGCCAATTTTTATATGTTGATATAAAATTTTAGACGAAGAAGTGCATCAATTTGCTATGTTCTCTACCAGATTCGTGGGATAGTTTAGTTGTTGCAATAGGTAGCAATACAATTACCTTGAAGTTTAATGAAATAGTCTCATCGTTACTGTCAGAGGAGATAAGATGGAAAAATATGGAGAGCCAAAATGGAGATGCCTTGTTTATACAAGGATGCTCCTAGAACAAAAACAAAAATACATCCTCAAATGGGAGAACTAAATCTTGAGGGAGATCTAAATCTCTAGGAAAACTTGTAAAAGTGTGTTAGAAATGTGGAAAGGAAGGGAACCACAAAAAGAACTATAGATCTAAAGCTCCTAAGAAAGGAAAGGGATATGATGATTCTCCTTTTGTAGAGGAAAAAACCACCTCAGATGAAGGTGGGGATGTGTACTTGGATTCTTCTTCAAGTACACCTGTAGATCACGAGGCATGGTTGATTAACTCATGTGCATCATTTCACTTCACACCCCAAAGGGAGTGGTTCTGTGAGTACAAGAAATGTGATGTTGGTGATGTATTCTTAGGGGATGACAGGAAGGCAAGAATCATCAGATGCAAAAAATTCAAGCTGAATTTGCAAGGTGAAGGATTATAACACTTCCTGGTGTTCTGCATATCCCTGCATTGGCTAGAATATGATTCTGTAAGCAAGATGGATGATGTAGGTGTAAAAATAATGTTCGAGAAAGATACATACAGATGGTTCAATGATGCAGGATCATTTAGCTCAGAAAAATCATTGTATTTTAGTAGACATAGGGGGGTCTTGTGTTTTAAGGAAGTTGGTTTCCTAAGTGTTGAATTAATGTAATTATTAAGGTTTTGAGTGATTTTAATGAGAGAAGCTAGAATAGGGATTTAATTAAGTATAGTGAGGCATATTTGTAAATATTCTCAAATTTTGGAGAACATGAGATATTTAGGATAGTTGAAAGATTTGAGAATTGATTGTAAGACTTAGATTAGGAGTTAGTTCATGATTTTGTGGATTAGAAAGGATCCTTAGAGATAAGGAAGAGATTTTAGGATTTTGTTGAGAAGGTTATGGATCTAAATCAAGAATTGGTTGTAGAATCCTTTTGTATAAATGTAAGCCTAAAAGGCATAGTCAGGGGTTAGATAGTTAGTTAGTTAGGGAGTTAGAGTGTGAAGAGGTTAACTGTAAGCCTACGATAAGATTGTGAAAAAGAGGCCATTGATATTGGAAATCAGGCCTGAGTTAAGAAACTGTGTAAATATCTGTTTATTAATACAAACAACTCGACTCTGAGTTTATGTGTGTATGGAGTAATTGAGATATAGATTGTGTATGATCTTGAATTATTCTGCATAACATAGGTTGCATGTGCAGAATCTGAAGATGAAATAAAGAGAAGAGTAATAGAGAGGTGTTATGGCTTTACACATACCGATAGTACAAGAAGAAGCCTTTAATGTTACAGTGAAGGTGAAGAAGCATAAAGGCGCGAGCGAAGTTAAGCTTAGGAGGGAGTTGTGTTGCCGAATAACTAAAAACCAGAAACCCTGAAGTAAACCTTGTTACACTAAAAAATGTCACCATGACTATTTACAGTTAGTATGGCTCAATCAACAGTTATGCTACCCTCTTAGGCAAGTCTTATGCCTCTGCTATCCATCTCAAACTCAAAAAAGAGAGAAAGTCTTGTAAAAAATGTGTTTATCTCTGGGGACGCAGGTTCTCTCAAGCCTTACCTGCGGGGACGCTCACAATGTTCACAAAGACTGCGTCCTTGGACGCTCTGTATGTTAAGGGACAGGTGCGTCCTTCTGTAAAAGGCAAAATGCGCAAGTTTCATCTTAAAAAAGTTACTTGTGGTTACTTCTAGAACTTTCTAGAGGTCGGTTTGATGAAATGGATGCGCCTCCAGTTGGTTCATGTATCCCTATTAAGGAGGAACTTATCCCATCAATAAGGGAGCTATCCCACCCAAAGAGGGGGATTATCCCATTGATGGTGGACCTGAATAACCTCTTTACAGCACTATAAATAAAGGCATTGAGCCAGAGGGAGAGGAGGTTGAAGCTATACATTTTCTTTGGGTAAATGCTGCAGGAATTAGGACTCCCATTTAGAACCTTGTGAGGAGAGATTGTCTTTGCTTGATTCTACTTGGAAGTGGGTGAGCTTTGTCAAAGTAGAAGAAAACCCTTGATGGACCCTGGGAGGAACTTGCACAACACCAAGGCCAGGTTGTAAGAGTTTCTTTGTTTCGTTATTAATACAAACTGGTTCATTTTTCTCAATAGCTTGTGTTAATGAGTTATTTCATGTGTTCCTTGGTCTGCATGTTGAATATATGTTTTATTATATGAGATGCAAGTGCTTGGTAATTGTTTGATTGTTTGTGGTTGCAGGAATTGATGTGAAGGAGGAGCTCATCCGGATCGGCAAAGACGGACTACAACAACAGCGTTTTGGAATAAGGTAAGCCTAAACACTTGTAGTTTTCATGTTTTAAAAGGTGTATTTAGAGAAAGATCGCTCCATTTTGTCTTGTTTGTCGCTAGAGAGTTTAGACTCCTAGGGAGGTCAGTTGTGTCCGCACAAACGACTTTTTCCGCCACGACAAATTGGCGACGCCACTGGGGAAGCCATTAATGTGAAAGTCTTTTCCTTTGTGTGAACTTTGCTCTGAGAAAATCATTTTTATTTTCTGGTTTTTGACTGTGAGAATTAGTATTTGGGTGGCTTAGCTTTAGATTTAGTTATATTTGGTTTTTCTTAACTTTTCCAGAAGGACGCACCCTCTGAGTACTGCACAGTGCGTCTTTGGACGCGCTGTTGCCGTTTGCACAGAGCGGGCCCGCGCCTGTTCTAACGGGTTGCCTGCGTCTTCCTGTAAAAATTTAGGAAAACTCCATTTTTGCTTTAATTGCTTTTAGATTTTGTTTTTTCTTAGTATTTTCTGCCCAGATCCTTTAGTACCCTGTCAAAAATTTTCACCTGAACTTGTTTTGTGAGCTTTGAGTGTTTTAGTGGATTTCAACGAAGTTTAGGCCTAGGGTTTGATTTTTGAATAGGTCCTGTAGTGACTTTGACGGTAGAAAGTTGTCCAGCCTTAGATCTCTCTGGTTTGTCAGCCTTCTTAGAAGTCGGGCCTGTCGTAAAGTCTCCTTGTGTGAGCAGCTTGCCATTTAAGTTGTCTTTTGGGTCAAATTTCGAATTACTTGTTTATAAAGTGTTGATTTCCATTTTACAAAAGAACAAAAAGATTAGAGTTTTGTTTTGACTAGTTTTTGGTTCTGCAATAAGCTAGTCCTTGATTTGATTGTGATCAAGTAAAACATCTTAGAATAATCATTGTTGGCTTTGCCTCATTAGGATTAACTAAGGTAATTTCCTTTTGATTTGTTTGTTTTTTTTTGAGTGAATTTTCATAGATTTCATAGTTTGCAATTGATTTTTATTAAAATAGATTTATGTTTTTCGTTAAATAAGAAAAATACAAAAATATATCCTTTTAAAAGTTTTGTTTCAAGTAGCATTTAAAGTTTTTGGAAGAAAAAGAGTCTTTTCGTGCAAGTAAAGAGCGGTCATGTTTTTATGTTTGGAAAAGACAAACGAATTCTTTCTTTGATTGTCTTTAATTAAGAAGTTGCTTTTATAAAAATTGCATTCTCTCAACTTTTTAGTTAAGCAATTCATCGAAAAAGTAAAGTAGTGGGTAAATCATCCTAGGTGCATTTTGTAGTGGTTTCGAGTCGAGTCAACACACCACTGGTTTCACTTCCATCACCTTTTGACTTAAGAAACAACCTTAAAAGTAACGCTTAAATTAAAATCAATCTAGTAATTTTTATTTTTCTAGGGCTCTGAAACACCAACATAGCTTAGGCTAGGGTCTTGGAGTAGGTGAGTACTTAACTCTCCAAGACTACAAAACCAAACAGATAGTTTATCTTGAGTAGATTAAATCCAATTGTTTCAATTGCACTCTGGGAAAGCTCCTCTTAAAGGAGAAGCACGAGCTCGTGTCCGAACCAGTGAGGGGATCATTCCCCCCTCATTGGGAACGACGCCAGACAGTACGTATTACAAACGGTAAACCTCGGATTAACCATTGTCGAGGAGCCAGGGGTCACTTATCGGTAAACCTTGGATTACTGTCAAGGAGCCGGTAAGGGGATTGAGCTTGTTACTCTGCCCTTGCGTGCTGTCAGAGTTTAGACTGTTCCCCCAGGTGTAATTGTTGTGATTGGTAACTTTAGTGACCATAATCTTTAGGGTTCTACCGAGGTGACGGTGGAGGGAAGGTCCCACTGTACCTGGAGCAGACGTCGGTTATACTCACTTGGATTTTCCGGGGGGTTCACTTCACTTCGAGACGGTTAAAGTGGAGGAACTTGTGCCAGTCTATTCATTAAGCAGGTTGCCGGGGTAACTGTTCCACCGGCCATTTCTGTACTGAATCCTGCGAGGTTGGGCCTAATCACCAACTAGCGCTTTTGGTCCGGAAGACTACTGTTTGTGTTTGGTTTGACGCTCTAGATTCTTTAGGCGTGTGCTTCAAATTTGTTTGCTTCTTTAGAAGACTTTAGGTGGTTTGATTTGAAATTTTTACTTTGTTTTCGTGTGTTGTAGTTAAAAATCTTTAATTGTGGCGGAATTACCGAGACAGTCCCGTCGACTTCGGGGCAAGTCTCCTGAGATTGTTACCGGAATAGATTTGTTAAGAAAACTCCGTAAATCGCGGGGTGAATCTCCTGAAGACATTCCGGGTCAGTACGAAGGGTTAAAGGTCCTTGTAACTCCTCCTAGTGACAGTAGAGTAGGTTCACCTGAAGAAGGAGAATCTTCCTTGGTAGTCCATCCAGATTACCAAAGTTTAGAGACAGGTTATAATCCCGAAGCTGTTTCAGTTTCTGAGCTTGTTGGTAGTTTTTCGTCTGCTAGTGATACAGGCGAAGAACCAGAAATATCTGAACCTGTTACTCCAACTTCTAGTGTTCCAGATTCACCAAGAATAGAAAGAATTATCACCGAAAATCTACCTTCTGGTTTGATTGCTATAGAAGAACTTGCTCCAGAAGAAGATATAGGTGTCTCTCACCTTGAAGGTCAACTTACTATTGATCTAAGGGAGCGTGAATCCATCTTTTACAGTCCTTAGAAGTACTTCTTGGTACCTTGCGTTAACCAATTTTTTAGACAACTCAGTAGGTTTTTCTACACCTCGTACTCCTTTTCCACCTGGAGGTATTTATACTCCTGTAAATATGTCTGGTCAGTCGTCCGTGTTTACTCAAAGTCCTGAATCTTTTTTACACGGCGGTCCTTCTGTTCCCACTGGGTATCAGTCACTTTCTGGTACCTTTGCGGGGGCATCTCCTCAACCCGTTGATCATGGGTTATTTGCTGGAAACAGTGGTAATATACCATTGGGTGTAGGAGACATTTACATGATGTCAGGTTCAGTTCCCGTTTCCCAACCTCAAGGTGGCCAATTACCGCCTGGGGGGCAACCGCAGTTAACGCCTGGGGGGCAACCTCAAGGTACACAAATCGTGTCTGGGGGGCAACCTCAAAGTCAGTATGTACCTATGGTGCAATACGTGCCTCAAGGTCAACCTCAGCCTCAATATGTACCCCAAGGTCAACCTCAGTATCAATATCAACCTCAAGGATGGCAACCCCAAGGATGGCAACCTCAAGGGTATCAACCCCAAGGTTATCAACCTCAAGGGTACCAACCTCAAGGTCAAGGTCAACCCCAGTATCAGTATTTACCTCAAGGTTATCAACCTCAAGGTCAATACTCAAGTCAAGGTTATCAACCGCCTCAAGGTCAGTCATATGTTCCAAGTATGGGAACTGCACCTTACAATTATCAATCCTACCCTCAATCTGGTTATGGATCTCAGTATCCTCAACCTGTTACGGGTCAATACCCTGGAATGTTAGTGTGGGATCCATCACAGGGTCAACAGGTGTTGCAGCCAAGTGTACAGATGGTTCCTCAAGCTGGACAACCCGTAGTTTCTGGTCCAACCCAGCAACCGCAACCTGTCCAGCCAAATGTTCAAACTTCTGTAGCTTCGGTAGTTACTCAGCCGTCAATTGCACCTAGTACTCCATCTCAAACAGCTGCTGCAACTACCGCTACATCTACCATACTTACTTCTGGAGTATCGACGCTCCAGTTTCTACTGTCCCTGTTACCACACCTCAGACATCTTTACCGTTGTCTGGATCTACGATTCAAACCACGGTCCAGATGCCTGTAGGTCAGCCTGGTATAAGTACGGTTGTCACTACTCAACCTCAATTTGTTCAACCTCCGTACCAGGGACAGTACCAACATGGGCAAGCTGTCCAACAACCGGTTTACCAGTATCAACCGTATCCTGGGTACACTTATCAACAACCTCAACAACCCCAGTACGGTCCGGTTAATCCTGGTTTTCCAGGAGGATATAATATCCCAAATGCGACTCCTGTTCCTAGTTATCCTGGATATCCTCCTCCTGGGGCTGGTATTGTGACCCAGAGTTTTAGAGATCCTAACCGGCAGTTACCGTTTATTGCAACTTTGGATTTACCCGACTTGACGCGCCTAACTAATGATCCAATTCAATATCTTCAGTTCTGGCCGCCAATGCCAAATAAGTTGCCCAGCGATATACCCAAGTTCGAAGGTAAGTCTGGAGAGGATCCGTCCAATCATGTGATGACTTACCACCTCTGGTGTGCTTCGAATTCTATCTCAGATGATTCCATCCGCTTACGTCTTTTCCAGCGTACACTCATTGGTCTCGCGGCCAAGTGGTACATTGAGTTACCACGGGCCTCTTTTTACAACTTTAGCCAGTTAGCTACCTCGTTCTTAACTCACTTTCAGTTGCCGGTCAGATACGATAATGGCACGGAGTTATTAACTTCACTAAAACAATCGACGTCCACGTATATTTCTGATCACATTCATGAGTGGAGACGTCGAAGGAGATTAGTGAAAGTTTTTATCCCGGACCAAATCTTAGCTGAATGGTTTGTCAAATCATTATTACCGAAGATTACTGAAGATGTAGCTAAGGCCGGAGTAGTTACTGAGGAGCAAGTCATTGCTCAGGCACAATACCTTGACTTAGTTTACACTCAGTCGGGTACGTTACACGAGAAGATTCCGGATCTTCCAAAGTCGAATCAAATCGCTGCTGCTCCTTCGGGATCTCATGCCGCTGATGGTATGATTGGTATCGTGACTACGAAGAGCAAGAAGAAGTCTTCCAAGGCTTCAACTACTCCAATTATCACTTTGCCTGATTCTCCGACAGGAGAGTCTTCTCCTGAACTCACCGCCGACATTCACGCTGTAGAGTCATCTACGGCCAAATCAAAAAACGGTGGAAAGAAGAAAGGAAAGAAGAAGGCTAAAGCAGACAAGGCTCCAAAGGAGAAAACTAAAAAGTCGGAAACCAATGACGAAAAACGCAAACCTCGATATCCTTGTCTTATTTGTGAAGAGGATCATTTTACGAGAGATTGCCCTCATCGGGCCGAGGTTGTGAAAATAGTCAAAGGTTCTCCCACTCCTGCTGTGTTAAAGAATCCATTTCCAGAGCAGGAGAATAAGATGATAGGTTCTTCTTCGAATGCCAGTGAAGAACCCATTTTGATGATGTCTCATGTGAGGATTGCGACTCGATCGCAAGATTATGGTAGTAAGGCTCCTGTTGATGGTAAGGAAGCAGAATCTTCTCACTCTAACCCATCAACCTCAGCTCCTGGTTCCGATCCACTACAGATCGAAAAACCTAACCCAGACTTAGTGATTAAGCCGCCCGCCAAGGGTGTACTTCGAAGGTCTGCTTTCAATCCACATGCGAGAGCAGCCCAGAATTACAACATTGTTGAGGACTTAGCTGTTTCACCTTCAGCAATGTCGGCACTCGAAGTGCTGCAATCATGCCCAGCACAACGGAAATTGCTTTTGTCGGCTATCGGAGCTGTCGATGTTCAGGACCCGAACCTAATGATCTTTGATCTAGAAAATAGTACGCCACGTCTCCCCCATCAAATGGCTTTCCAAATTCCAGTGATAGTAAAAAACAGGCCTATTCATCGGACTGTGATTGATGAGGGAGCTTCTACGTGTATTATGTCGATTCAATGTTGGAGATCGCTTGGTTCTCCTTCGTTGAACCAATCCCCCACCATCCTTAAGGCCTTTGATGGCCGTGGGTTCCGTCCGTTTGGTATTCTACAAGAATTGCCTATAGGGGTTGAAGGTAAAACCGTTAGTCTGGATGTGGAAGTGGTTGATGCCCCTCTAGACTACAACCTTCTTTTGGGTCGAAGTTGGTCATATGCTATGACAGCGGTCGTTTCATCGGTCTTCAGAGTAATTAAGTTTCCACATAACGGTAAGATCGTGACTATTGATCAGCTGACATACTTTTCATCCGACCCAGCCTCTTCAGAGAGTATCCAGCATGTCGGTAAGACGACAATCCCTTATAGGGACGTTGGTGTAGGTTTAGTTAAGGATTCCGGTTTACTGGGAACTTTTCCTCTCCCTCCACTCAGCGCAGATCCTTCGTTTGCAACAATTCATATGATTACATCAGAAAACATTATTTATGATGATCCTTGGTTCGTCCCATCTGACTCTGAGATAGACTCACTCGGTAATGCTATGCCTTTGAGTCCGTATGAAATTGCTTATGAAGCTCTCATGTCTTTTACCGACTTTCATTCAACCGAAGTCGACCAAATGAATGTGGTCAGTGAAGAGTCACTTTTCACCTCACCCTTAGAACGGATAACGTTTCCCGAAGTCGTGTCATCTGACGAACAACTTCGCGAAATCCTAAGTGTAGACAATCTACCATGGGAGGATCTCCATCACAGATCTTCGTTTTTACCTAAGGATGATGCATTTGAAAATGATTTTTCATCTATCTTTACCGCTGAATATGTCAAAGACGCTCAGGATCCAACGAAACATTCTGATTCAGAGTTGAATTTAGGGAATATTTCTCGTACTATTCCCATTGATATTTCAGTGAAGCCCGGAATCGAGGAAAACATTCATATAGGTGCCGCATGTACTGAAGAAGAAATCCAAACTTACAAGGCCCTATTCCAAGAATTCCGCGACGTGTTTGCCTGGTCTTACGAGGAAATGCCGGGAATTGATCCTGCCATTGTTGTTCATGAAATAAAGACCTACCCGGATGCTAAACCCGTCCGGCAACGGTTGCGTCAAATTCACCCTCGAAAAGCGGCTGCGATTAAAGCAGAAGTCGAAAAGCTGTTGAAAGCAGGTTTCATTTATCCGATCCCGTTAACGGATTGGGTATCGAATATTGTTCCGGTCAATAAGAAACAAGGAACAATAAGAATCTGTATCGACTATAGGGATATAAATCGAGCTTGTCCAAAAGACAACTATCCTACGCCTTATATCGATCAAATTATTGATGATTGTGCCGGAAGTGAAATGTTTTCCTTCATGGATGGTTTCTCGGGCTATAATCAAATCAATATTCTACCTGCCGACCAACCAAAAACGGCATTCATTTGTCCATGGGGGACATTTGCTTATTGCAAATTACCTTTTGGGCTTAAGAATGCCGGGGCTACTTTTCAACGGGCGATGTCTTATGCATTTCATGACATCAAGCACATTGTGCAACCCTATCTCGATGATTTGCCTGCTCATTCTTTACATCGAGCTGATCACCTTGTCCACCTACGAGCAATCTTTATGAGGTGTAGGCATTATCGAATTCGGTTGAATCCCCACAAGTGTGTTTTCTGTATAGAAACAGGTCGATTGCTGGGATTTGTTGTTTCAAAAGCCGGCATTCGCGTCGATCCCTCGAAAGTCGAGGCTATCATCAAATTGCCTCCTCCTTCGAGTTTGCGCCAACTCCAAAGTTTGCAAGGGAAAGCGAACTTTTTACGCCGATTCATCCCAAACTACGCCGAGGTCACTAAAGGTTTTACACGGTTGTTGAAACAGAACGCACAATTCTTTTGGGACGAGATTGCCCAACAATCTTTTGATGCACTTAAACACGCGTTGACCCATGCACCGTTATTGCATCCTCCCAACTACAACCAGGACTACTTCTTATACCTCGCAGCTTCGCATTCCACCATTGGAATGGTGTTAGTTCAAGAAGATGAATTCGGAGCGGAGCATGTGATATATTATCTTAGTAGGACCTTGAATCCCACTGAGCTAAAATATTCGCATGTGGAGAAATTGGCCCTGGCAGCCGTTCAAGCTGTCCAGCGTTTTCGTCACTACATTCTTCTCCGTAAAACTACAGTTATTTCGGATTGCAACCCTATGATTTATATTTTGACAAAACAATTGCTAGGGGGCAAGTACTCTAAATGGATCGTTATCCTGCAAGAGTTCGACTTGGAGTTCGAGAAGTCCAAGTCTAAGAAATCCTTAGTTTTCGCGGAATTGATGTGTGATTTCCCGAGTGCTGACACAGAGACTGTGGCAGAAGAGTCCATTGCGGACGAATCTTTGTTTCTTATCAGTACTGTAGATCCGTGGTACGGGGATATAATCATCTATCTCCAAACCCAAACCTTTCGGCCTGAAGCTTCCAAAGCGGAACGTCGAAAAATTCGGTTTCAATCCCAGCCATACAAAATTATTGGAGATACACTTTATCGCCGGGGGGCAGACTTAGTTTTTCGACGTTGTTTAACTCACGAAGAGGCTGAGAGGGTTTTGAATGATTGTCACTCTGGAGCATGTGGCGGTCATATGTCTGGGTATGCCACAGCTCAGAAGGTGTTGCGCGCTGGCTATTTCTGGCCGTCTATGTTTAAGGATTGTATCATTGCAGTCAGGAAGTGCCACAACTGTCAAGTGTTTGATCGCAAGATGCGCGCTCCACCTGCTCCTCTCCACCCTATAATTGCCGTTGGTCCATTCGCCAAATGGGGTATCGACTTTATTACTTGTAACCCTCACTCGGCCGGGGGGCATGCGTATATCATCCTTGCGGTTGATTATTTTACTAAGTGGGCCGAGGCGATGCCTACATTCGACGCAAGCGGCAAAACAGCTGCAGTTTTCGTATTCAATCATATCATAACTAGGTTTGGTGTCCCACAAGCAATCATTACTGACCATGGGAGCCATTTTCGAAACGTCATGATGACTGAGCTTACAAGCCAGCTTGGTTTGCGCCACGATAGCTCTACTCCTTATTATCCGCAAGCCAACGGTTTGGTTGAGTCTATCAACAAAGTTCTAGTTATCATGATCCGACGAACCATTGGTGTTCATCGGTCGAATTGGCACAACATGTTATTTTCAGCGCTATGGGCATACCGAACCTCAGTGAAAAATTCAACAGGGTTCACTCCTTTCCAGCTAGTTTATGGCTTAGAAGCTGTGTTACCCATTGAATGCGAAATCCCATCACTTCAAATGGCTGTCGAATTACTTCCAGCTACTTCCGAAGAGGAGAAACGTTTATTGTACTTGGCTAAATTAGATGAGACTCGACGTGACGCTACATTGGCAATCGAGACTCACGCGAAACGAATGAAAGCTCAGTATGATAGAAATGTAACCCCTCGAAGTTTTTCGGAAGGAGACCTAGTACTATTATATGATCAAGCTAACGATAAGCTAGGTGCCGGAAAATTCGTTCCCATGTGGCATGGGCCCTACATTGTAAAGCGAAAGCTAGCAAAAGGGGCTTATGAGCTAGTTGACTTTGATGGGGACTCTTTGGGTAAACCCAGAAATGGACTTTACCTAAAGAGGTATTATGCTTAAATGATGGGTATGGAGAAATTTTTAGATAGGTTAGATTTTCTTTCTAGCTAGCAAGTGTGTTAGTTTAGTCAGTGTGCTTAGCTTAGAGAGTGTGGTTTTTCGTCGTTATTCTGGCTTATCTTGGTTTTACTCTTGATATTGCAGATGTCGACGCCTCTCCAAACATACATTGGATTTGCTGATGGTGCTTGTCGTAGTACACGGAATATCTCTTCCGCAGCTTGGGTTATCTATTCGCCCTCTGACGAGTTAGTTTCTATGCATGGGGTAAGCCTCGGTCAAACAACGAACAACATTGCAGAATACAGTGCAGTGATTGAATTATTATCCGAATCTATTTCATTTGGAATTCGACGTTTGATAGTGAGGTTAGATTCTGAACTTGTTGTATTACAGCTTAATAGAGTTTATGCCATTAGAAATCCTGTGTTATTAAGGTTGTTTTTGAGAGTGCGTCTCTTGGAACGTGAATTTGATTACATTGAATATCAACATATTCCAAGGTCTTTGAATACATTAGCAGATGCAATTGCTTCTCGAATGTTGGACAGACATTTACGATAATCATGCAAGTAAATTTAAAAACATTTCATCACATATGTTAAACAGGATAAGCCGGTAATAGTGATATATATAGATAGAAGTGTGTCAAAAAATATATACATCGTCTTCGATCATAGGTTGAAAACACCTTATGATCGGCAAAATGATAGTACAAAAAGTCAAAATGTCACATGTGACTACAAAAGTGACTAGTCAATCACTGGTGGTGCTCTCTGTATGACACCACTGCGCGGGCTACCTTACGCAAAAATCTCCTAAACGGTCCAGGGACCGCGACTACGAAGCGCTGAAGCCTGGTAGGAATGTCGTCCATAGTAGTCTCAGGTATATCTGCCGTGAGACGCTCTAGATCATGCTCCAACTCAGCTAGTACTTCTGCAGCCGCGTCCTGTGGGGCCGGTACCGGTGCAGCTGGATGTAGTCTATCAAAAGGCCGGAGGTTGGCTGGACGCTGTGGACCAACATCTGCATTTTGAAAGTTTTACTGTTAGTTTTGAGACGATATATATGAAAAATAAAAAAAAATACATAATTAGAAAACTTGTGAAAATAAAAGTACCTCTGTCATCCCATTGTTCTCCCGGTGGAAGAACCATGTCCGGATCACCTCTAAAATCCACTCCGGCATACGGAAAGTCCTGTATCGAAAAAACCTGGTCCTCTAACCAGTGAAAGTAACTATCTGAGAATCGAACCACTGTCGCACCCTCGTCAGGATGCCGGGCCATCACCGCAACCCATCGTATCAGCTTTGGCTCCCGAGGACCCAAGATATCAACAGTGAGTTGCTGAGGGATCAGCATTGGAACTCTCTCCAAGGCAAAGCTCACGACTAGAGGCCCATATCCAAAAGTCTTTAGTCGTCCGTTCTTTGCCTTGGTCAGTTGGCTCTTCATATGAGCCGACACAGCTTCACACCAGTTGAAAATGGTGCCTTGGTAACAGTCAATTGCCATCCGCATTTGGGATCCGGAAGCAATGTGTAAAGCGGCCGCGCCGCAAATTCTGGTAACCGTGAACGCTATGACTTTGAGTTCACGTAGAGTGATGTGTTTTATCTCTATGCCTTTCGAATGGTGAGCCCCAGGTGTGCACCACTCGTCGCGGAGACTATCAAGGGATTGGCCACCCGGCCTAGTCCCCGCAAGACTGAGTTGCTCGCCTCTGTTCGGCAAGCCAGTGAGAAAGTATACATCCGAGGGCTCTATCTCGAGCTGGTGCCCTCCTATGTAAAAGCATTGTTCTTGAACGTTCCATCGCTCAACCAGCCATTCCAAGAATCTTACCTGGCCCCTCATGCCCGGTATGGTCCAGTATTTGTATAACCCGCATGCTCTTAGGGCATCCAGGGAAGGTTGATGATTTATTGCAACTTCATCATCCTCTACATGCTCTCTTTCTCTCCAATCTAACATGGTTAATGCCCTGCACACCAGAAATAGTCATTAGAAATTGATTTGGGGATTTTTAGATAGTTATTTGAGGGGGTTGGGGTTTTGAAATGCGCGTTTCACGGAAGACGCACCCCGCCTTTACAGCACAGGGCGCCCGGACGCGGCTGGCCTGAAGGCGGACTGCGTCTTCCGACCGTTTTCCTGTATAGGAAAAAGTCGGGGGACGCGGGTCACCCGAAGGGCACCCGCGTCCGCCGAGAGGCGCATTCCAAAACCAAAACCCCCCCAAAAAATGAAACTAAGACCTAAAAATTAATTCTAAACGGATAGAAATGCAGAGTAGGATGTGTAAAATACCTGGATAAGACGGCGTTCGATTCCGACGGTCGGATTTTCCGCAGCGACCACGGGAAGTTTCTTGTCAAAAGCTCCTTTTTCAACCTCAACAGTCAAACGGTAAAAATGACATGGTAAAAGGTCTTTTTATAGGTTTTTTGGATGAATTAGTTCATTTTTTACCATGAAAAGATATTTTTCGATGTATTTTTGCCTATTTTAAACAGGTATGAGTAATGTGTTGCTTTTGTGCAGGACAAAGGGATTTCGAGGGAAATTGTCATTTTTCACAAACAAAAATATCAGAGTCATCTTTTAAGCCCTTTTCTGACTCCTAAAACATGAAAAGATCGCCGAGCGTTTCTTTTACACTCGTTAAAACGGAATTAAAAGACGGTCCCCTTTTAGCTCTTTTCTGACCGCAAAATCAGGAAAAGATTGCCGGGTTTTTGTCGTTTCAAACTCGATAAGGAAATAAAACGACGTGTCCTTGATCGCTTTTTACTTTTCAGGTCAACGACACTATTATGAAAGTACTCCTTGGTCGCAAGATCAAGCGGTTCCCCCAGGTATTATTTTATACTTTTTCGGGCTTGAGGGACACAAATATACGAAAAAGTTCAACGTGGAGTCTCCTTTTGTTTTTCAGACTCTCTAAAATTGAAAAACACCGAGTTTCTCCTATACTGGGCTCGTTAAACTTTTACAGTAGAGGACCTGTTCAATTACAAACAGGAACGAACCACTCCTTCCTAGGGTTCGAATTTAAACTAGGTTGGACTCGTCCGAAGGATGAGCTTATAATCAAGCATATGTTATCCTCCTCAAGCTTGTTAAAAATAAAGAGGTACTTGCCAGAAATGGTGGGGGAAAAGAGAGAAGAATGAACCTGTTTGTTACCTTTTGTCTCAAAAGAAACTTTATTACCACTCTTGAACACGACACTTTTTCATTCACCTGGGTTGGGAAATCTTTTACCTCACAGTTGATCAAACCACTTTGAAAGTCTTTAACCGGGTTCCGGGGATTAACTTTGAGTTATTCGTCACCAAGCCATCTGTCGTGTCGTTATGTGTTCAAGAGGTCTGCAAGCAAAACTTTCATCTGCAAAATACTTGTCATCCATTTGACCATCCCTGAGTCAGTCCTTACAGCAACATTTCTTCAACTTGAACAATGATTTCGTGTTGCAGGCTTGCCTGCAACGGGTCGCTTTCTATCGACATCGACACATTATCTAGAAAGATGACTTAGGAATCGACAGTACCTTGAAGTCTGCATGCATCAATGGCAGGTTTCTCGCCTTTGACGTCAGTTTACATCATTGACTTTCGATCAAAGGATTCCGTGAAGTGTTCGACATCAAAACATCTATTCACATTTCACGGGTTGTGCTTGGTACTTTGAGAACCATTGACATTACTGGTGGTCTCTCTCACGCTTGTTAACAGTTTACATCATCGACTGGTAATCAAGTGGTTTCTAACATGTTCGACATCAAATCATTTAATCACATGGCTAGAATCGTACCAATTCGGGAAGTAGAAGTGAAGACCCTGGATCTAGTTTCTACCATCCAGGCTGCGAGGAGTTTTGTATTCATTATCTATGTAAACAGATGGCTGCGTCCATACTGTGTCTACAAAAGTCTATAAAATGATGTACTGCAAGATCATTCCTGTATCAGAGTAGTTAGTCCATTAGTTAAAGTTTTGAATCTGAGTATGGGAATGCCTACCTCAGTGATGATATAATCTTATACATGTATTTTGTGTTGAAAATTGCAGGTTCCAACCAGGTCATCCACAAGACAATCCTTGAAATGATAAAGCGCTTCACCCTTCCTAGAATTACAAAACCCTAATCTATTCCAGGCTTCGCACTTTAGGGGGCAATCTGTTACACTAAAAAATGTCACCATGACTATTTACAGTTAGTATGGCTCAATCAACAGTCATGCTACCCTCTTAGGCAAGTCTTATGCCTCTGCTATCCATCTCAAACTCAAAAAAGAGAGAAAGTCTTGTAAAAATGTGTTTATCTCTGGGGACGCAGGTTCTCTCAAGCCTTACCTGCGGGGACGCTCACAATGTTCACAAAGACTGCGTCCTTGGACGCTCTGTATGTTAAGGGACAGGTGCGTCCTTCTGTAAAAGGCAAAATGCGCAAGTTTCATCTTAAAAAAGTTACTTGTGGTTACTTCTAGAACTTTCTAGAGGTCGGTTTGATGAAATGGATGTGCCTCCAGTTGGTTCATGTATCCCTATTAAGGAGGAACTTATCCCATCAATAAGGGAGCTATCCCACCCAAAGAGGGGGATTATCCCATTGATGGTGGACCTGAATAACCTCTTTACAGCACTATAAATAAAGGCATTGAGCCAGAGGGAGAGGAGGTTGAAGCTATACATTTTCTTTGGGTAAATGCTGCAGGAATTAGGACTCCCATTTAGAACCTTGTGAGGAGAGATTGTCTTTGCTTGATTCTACTTGGAAGTGGGTGAGCTTTGTCAAAGTAGAGGAAAACCCTTGATGGACCCTGGGAGGAACTTGCACAACACCAAGGCCAGGTTGTAAGAGTTTCTTTGTTTCGTTATTAATACAAACTGGTTCATTTTTCTCAATAGCTTGTGTTAATGAGTTATTTCATGTGTTCCTTGGTCTGCATGTTGAATATATGTTTTATTATATGAGATGCAAGTGCTTGGTAATTGTTTGATTGTTTGTGGTTGCAGGAATTGATGTGAAGGAGGAGCTCATCCGGATCGGCAAAGACGGACTACAACAACAGCATTTTGGAATAAGGTAAGCCTAAACACTTGTAGTTTTCATGTTTTAAAAGGTGTATTTAGAGAAAGATCGCTCCATTTTGTCTTGTTTGTCGCTAGAGAGTTTAGACTCCTAGGGAGGTCAGTTGTGTCCGCACAAACGACTTTTTCCACCACGACAAACCTGAAACCACAGAGAACTTTGAGAAACCACGTAAAGGTAAAAGAAATGAAGTGACGATGAATGGGAACCGTCGGATCCTTGAGATCGACGAAGATTAATATCAAAAGAAAATGGCGGAGGAATAGATCTGGATCATCAAATCGAAAGATCCATTAGATCAACGGTGATAGAAACTGCGGGGAATAGGAGTGTTCAGAGGTCTTGATCGTGGTTGAAGTTCCACACTCGATCCTAGCCATCAATATGATTTTCAAATGCTTATGTCACAGTAAACTGTAGGGGCTAAGCTGTTTGGTAATCTGTGAGCTAGTTGAAGACCCATAGGCCATAGATTTGATGACCTCGTATATCCAACGGATATCGGGTCATAAAGTGATCGGACATTAATCTCATAATAGAACCGAACTTTTATAGATTAAGGATTTATAATCCTTATCGGATCTGTAAGGGCCGGTAAACATATCACAAGATTCCGTGTGATATCGTTGTGGATCGTCGGATCAAATGGGTTTTGATCTACAGCGCAGGATCACTGAGGAGATCTGTTGATCAGGAAAGACATCAACCGTTAGATTAAAGGTAAGATCGACGGTGGAGATTAAAGTTGATAAAGCTTCAGAAAGCGCGGACCCGAAAGTTTATCAACACAAGTTTAAATTTATTTGGGTTATGGATGATGGATGGAGATCACGCGACAACCGTTGATCCTATGGAGTGAAATCAACGGTGGAGAGTGAACTCGAATAAGGTAAGCATCAGTAAATGTGAAAAGGCCGAGGAAAGGTGAAAAGCTAAGTTTACATGTGTTTTATGTGTATTTCTATCATGCGAAGGTTATAATAGAAATAAAGCGGATTAATGTATTTTGGGTTAAATCGGGTTAAACCAATGTTAACCATGGGATGGTTAAACAAGCGGATGTTAAGAATTAACCAGAGGGTTAAGTAATAAGGGTTAAGGATTAATTAAATTTTAATGAAGGTGGAGTATAAAGTCTCGATGGAAAGGTTAATGAAGGTTTAGTCTTTACAAATTCAAATGAAACATTTCTGCATGAGATTAAATGAAGGAGATCATGAATATTTTCTACTTTGGGAGTCTGATGTAGGAGCATTCAGCTTAGAAAAAACATTGTATTTTAGTAGACATAGGGGGGCCTTTTGTTTTAAGGAAGTTGGTTTCATAAGTGTTAATTAATGTAATTATTAAGGTTTTGAGTGATTTTAATGAGAGAAGCTAGAATAGGGATTTAATTAAGTATAGTGAGGCATATTTGTAAATATTCTCAAATGTTGGAGAACATGAGAGATTTAGGATAATTGAAAGATTTGAGAATTAATTGTAAAACTTAGATTAGGAGTTAGTACATGATTTTTTGGATTAGAGAGGATCCTTAGAGATAGGGAAGAGATTTTAGAATTTTGTTGAGAAGGTTATGGATCTAAACCAGGAATTGGTTGTAGAATCCTTTTGTATAAATGTAAGCCTAAAAGGCATAGTTAGGGGTTAGATAATTAGTTAGTTAGGGAGTTAGAGTGTGAAGAGGTTGATTGTAAGCCTACGGGCAGATTGTGAAACAAAGGCCACTGATATTGGAAATTAGGCCTAAGAGAAGAAACTTTGTAAATACCTATTTATTAATACAAATAACTCGATTCTGAGTTTATGTGTGTATGGAGTAATTGAGATATAGATTGTGTATGATCTTGAGTTATTCTACGTAACATAGGTTGCATGTGCAGAATCCGAAGACGAAATAAAGAGAAGAGTAACAGAGAGGTGTTATGGCTTTACACATACCGACAGTACAGGAGGAAGCCTTTAATGTTATAGTGAAGGTGAAGAAAGCATAAAGGCGTGAGCAGAGTTAAGCTTAGGAGGGAGTTGTGTTGTCGAATAACTAAAAACTAGAAACCCTGAAGTAAACCCAAAACCACAGAGAACTTTGAGAAACCACATTAAGGTCAAAGAAATGAAGCGATGATGAACAGGAACCATCAGATCCTTGAGATCAACGAAGATTAATGTCAGAAGAAAATGGCAGAGGAATAGATATGGATCGTTAGATCGACAGATCCATTAGATCAACGGTGACAACAACTGCGGGGAATAGGAGTGTTTGGAGATCTTGATTGTGGTTGAAGTTCCATACTCGATCCTAGCCATCGATCTCATTTTCAAACGCTTACGTCACAGTCAACTACGGGGGCTAAGATGTTTGGTAATATGTGAGCTAGTTGAAGACCCACAAGCCGTAGATTTGATGACCTCGTATATCCAACGAATATTGGGTCATAAAGTGATTGGAAGTTAATCTTAGAACTATTGAGTTGTGTTATATTCTTTCCACGACTAGCCGACGTAGTTAACCGGGGGGATAGAAGGGGGGCGAAGCCCCTCCTTCATTGCAACGATTGCGTAGCGGGGGGCGGGGGGAGAGGAGGGCTGTCATAGGGGGTTTTAGGGGTGCAAGTAACCCCACTCTATGGGGTCCAGGGTAGCGCCCTAGAAAATTTTTTTTTTGGACCCTATATTAGGTTGGGCAGACCTACCTATGGTTTTGTGCATGATTTTTCGCACATGGTTTCGAATGCGATGGTTTTTGGTCCATGGTTTTGGACGTGATAGTTTTCGGTCCATGGTATTGGATGCTTCGACATGTATAAATATGTATTGTAACATTGAAAGGAACATAATGAAATATCAAGCTGGTAGTCCCGGTTTTGGGATCCAAGGGAAAATATCTGTGTATATGTGTTTTATGTGTTATGCTATCACATTGCTTATTTTCTGTGTTTTAGAATTCATATGCAGGTAATTTGTGTACGGGGTTAAAACCTACAAGAACGGACTCAAAATTTTATAGATTAAGGATTTATAATCCTTATCGGCTCTGTAAGGGCGGGTAAACGTCACACAAGATTCCGTACGATATCATTGTGGATCATCAGATCAAATGGGTTTTGATCTACGGTGCAGGATCACCGAGCATCTCTGTTGATTGGGAAAGACATCAACCGTCGGATTAAAGGTAAGATCGATGGTGGAGATTGAAGTTGATAAAGCTTGGGAAAGAGCAGACCCTAAAGTTTATCAACACAAGTTTAAATTTATTTGGGTTACAGAGGATGGATGGAGATCACGCGACAACCGTTGATCCTATGGAATGAAATCAACGGTGGAGAGTGAACCCGAATAAGGTAAGCATCGGTAAATGTGCAAAGGCCGAGGAAAGGTGAAAAGGTAAGTTTACGTGTGTTTTATGTGTATTTCTATTATACGAAGGTTATAATAGAAATAAAGCGGATTAATGTATTTTGGGTTAAATCGGGTTAAACCAAAGTTAACCATGGGATGGTTAAATAAGTGGATGTTAAGAATTAACCAGAGGGTTAAGTAATAAGGGTTAAGGATTAATTAAAGTTTAATGAAGGTGGAGTATAAAGTCTCGATGGAAAGGTTAATGAAGGTTTAGTCTATAGAAATTCAAATGAAACATTTCCGCATGAGATTAAATGAAGGGGCCTTAAAACTTAATTAAGAACATTAAACCTTGATTTAGGAAGGTTTTCACCATGGATCAGGTGATTAAGGCTTGGGACCAGTGACATGCAATTTAATTTGCATAATGTGGGTATTGTCAGCTTTGCCTAACATCATTCAAGGGGTACTGGTATTGATGTAAGGAGTTCAGATTGGAACTATGTACAAGCTTCTGGGTAGCACTATTATTGATGGGTGCAACAATTCTGTGTTTCCTAAGAGTTGAGCAGAAAACCTAGTGGTCTTGAGAGAACATACCATGTTATGACATCAAAGTCTTGGACATATTGGAGAGAAGGGCCTTCGAATATTGCATGGTAATGGTATGGTAGAAGGTATGTCTAATTTCTCTTTGGATCTCGATTTTAGTGAACATTAAGTGTATGAGAAACAAAACTGGGTGAGTTTCCCCTTTGGTGCTAAGAGGGTGAAAGGGATATTAGAGCTTGTGCATAATGATGTGTTTGAACGTGTGTCAGTTACATCATTGGGTAAGTATTTGCACTATGTCTCATTTATAGATGACTTCTCAAGGAACATATGGATTAATTTCCTCGGGAAGAAATATGAGGTCTTTGAAAAGTTTAAAGAATTTAAGGCTTTGGTGGAAAATTAGATAGAGAAGAAGATCAAGGTGTTGAGGACATATAATGGTGGAGAGTTCTGCAAGAAGGAATTTGAAGAGTTCTGTAAGAAGTGTGTCATAGAATGACAGAAGACTACTCCATACACACCTCAACAAAATGGAGTTGCAGAAAGAATGAACAGGACATTGATGGAAAGTCAAGAAGCATGCTGAGTGGTGCCAGCTTAGGACAAGAATTCTGGGTAGAGACGATGGAGACGGCATGTTATATGCTTAACAAATCACCTTCATCAACGTTGGAGGATAAAACTCCACATGAGGTATGGATTGGTAAGAAACCCTCTCTTTCACATATGAGGATATTTGGATGTGATGCATATATACATCTTCTAAAGGATAAAATAACCAAGTTGAATAGTAAATATGAAAGGTGTATATTTATTGGGTAAAAGGATGGTTTAAAAGGTTATAAGCTTTGGAACCTAGAAATAAGGAAGATTGTGTACGACCGAGATATGGTGTTTAGAGAGGTGAAATATGTTATTAAACATGAAGTCCTACCAAAGGAACCTGAGAAGATAGAGTTTGAGCTAAAGGAGGAAGAATCAGACTCTACAACAGAACAAGAATTAGAAGAGGAAGAGCCACAAACTCTACTTTTGAGAAGACCAGTTCAAGAGAAAAGGCAGCCAAAAATGTATAGTACATCTATTTTATGTTCAAATTTTTCTTTATTTATTACTAATGATGATCCTAGAACTATTAGGGAGGCAGTAGATTCAGAGGATGGAAAACTTTGGAAAGTGGCCATGGTTGATGAAATGACATCTTTGGAAAAGAAGGAGGCTTGGGATCTAGTGGAGTTTCTGGATGGAAGGAAACCATTGGAAGAAAATGGGTGTTTAAGAAGAAGATGAATGCAGAAGGAAAGGTAGAGAAATATAAAGCTTGGTTGATAGAAAAATGTTATTCCTAGGTGTCGGAAATTGATTTTGGTGATATTTTTCCCCTGTTTCCAAGTTAGCTTCTATTAGATTACTTTTATCTGTTGCTACTACTTTTGATTTTGTGGTAGAACAAATGGATGTGAAGAAAAAATTTCTTCACAGTGATATGGAAGAAGAGATCTACATGAAGCAACCTGAAGGCTTTGCAGTGAAGGGTAAGAAAGAACTGGTATGCAGGTTAAAAAAGTATTTGTATGGGTTAAAACAGTCACCAAGGATGTGTTATCAGAAATTTGATACATATATACGAGGAATTGGATTCACTAGAAGCAAAGTGGATCACTGTGTGTATTTTAAATTAATTGGTGACCGTGTTATTTATTTGGTATTGTATGAGGATGATATGTTGCTGATTGGAAATGACAAAGAAATTATCCATGATTTGAAGACCCAATTGTCCTCCAAATTCTACATGAAGGATATTGGTGTTGCATCTATATTTTGGGCATGGAAATTAAATGAGATCAGGAAAATACGAAGCTATGGTTAAACTAAAGGAAGTATGTCGAGACAATATTGCAAAGGTTTAATATGTAGGATAATAAACTAGTGAAGGTTCTTATTCATGTAGATGTAAATTTATTTGTTGAACAAAGTCCTAAGACACAAGAAGAAGAAGAGTACATGCCCCATGTTCCATATGCGAGTGAAATTAGCCTGATGTATGCAATGGTTTGCACTAGACTAGAAATTGCACATGCAGTGGGAGTATTGAGCAGGTTTATGTTGAAACTAGGGAAGAAGCATTGGTTAATAGTGAAGTGGGTTTTCAGGTATTTGCGTGGCAATAGTGATTATGATTTGTTCTACCAAGGAAGACCAAGATTGGACATAGTTCTGTACATTCGTGACTTTGTTGATGCAGGATGGGATGGAGATATAGATCAAAGAAGATCTACAAGTGGGTCTGTGTTTAACCTATTTGGAGGAGCAGTTAGTTGGATGAGCAAGAGACAATCTATAGTGGCACTTTCAACTACAGAGGTAGAATACATGGCAACCACTCATGCAAGCAAGGAAGCAGTTTAGTTGCAGAGATTGTGCTCATGTATGGGGTTGGTACAAAGAGCTATAAGGATAGGCTGTGGCATCCAAAGTGAAATTCTATTGGCAAAGAATCCTACTTATCATTCAAATACAAAGCAAATTGATGTTCAATATCACTTTGTGATGGATATGATAAAATGGTGTTGTTGTTAAAGGTGGACACTTTGAAGAATGTTGCAGATGCATTAACAAAGTCTGTGAGCACTGAAAAGTTTTCTTGGTGTAGAGAAACAATGGGCATTGCAGGACTGAACCAATGACTAAGCTCTCCTTTGACCCCCTATGTGGAAAGAAAACAAAAAGTGGGAGAATGTTGGTTGTGTGTTATATTCTTTTCACATGGGGGAAGGAAACCCCACTTGTCAGGGAGTTTGCATGGGGGGTCATAGCCCCCCCTATTACCACCCCCCTGCCTAGGGTTTGGGGCAACGCCCCATGATATATTTTTTTTAATGCGGACCTAATAATAGTTGCATGGAACCAAGAATGGGGGTAGACCCAAAGATGGTGGGCAAACCTACCCATGGTTTTGTGCATGGGTTTTGCACATGTTTTTTGGCATGATGGTTTTCTGCCCATGGCATTTTATAGATCCAGTCAAGAGAACTACAATTATGTTCTAATCCAGGGTTAATGGAATGGGGTTTGTAAATTCCTCATCATGTATATATATGTATTGTAACATTGAAAGGAACATAATGAAAAATCAATCTGACAGTCCCAATTTAGGGATCCATGGTAAAATCTCTCTGTATATTTGTTTTCCATTCTTGCCATTATTTATTTTTTGTTTTAAGAATTTGTTTGCAAGTAATTTCTATACAGGGTTAAATGCTAGATTCATAGCATAATACTATGTTAGGTCCCTGTACTACTAGTGTAACCCCTTATTGTTATTAGTACAACCCCCTTATTATATTTTTGTGCCCATGTAGTCCCCATATTATTATTATTGTACCCCATAGAAGCCCACTATTGTTATTAGTGTGCCCTTGCATTATTATTGTTATGTTGGCTCTGTTTATATTATGACCCCTTAGAATCCTATATATAGAAATGAGGTCTTGTCATTTGTATCATCCAATAATTGTTCATTGGTGTAATGTAAAGGAGGTTGCCCCTCGAAGAGGCTTATCTCTAAGGTGTTGATCTATCTTTTCTATATTTTTGTGAGCTGGTTTCATAACATTTGGTATCAGAGCTTTGGATTCTAGGGTTTCACTGCTCCAAATGGGTCATCATGGAATTTTCACTATAAATTTTTGTCTGCACCGTTTAAAAAAATTAAAAAAAACCCATTTGGGTTGAAAGTGTTATGAACCTCAGGTCCAAATTTCATAGCTTTTCACGCTATATTTGCGGAGATATGGTCTGAGGAAGTTGGCCTTTTTTTAGACTCCCAAATTACATTCCAAACAGGTACTAAGGTCAAAATAGTGACATGTGGCACGTTATACAAGTTCGCTCTACTGAACTAGTCTATAATCAGGTCACCATGGGAGATTTGTCATAATTCTTCCTTGGAGAATCCAATTTTGACCAGACTGGTGGCATTGGAAAGAGGACGTAGAGGGCTACTGCAAAACACGATTTTAGAACTAGAAGATCTGAAATTACAAAGTTACAGTCATTTCAAGATCAAGATCCTAAAATTAAGAAAAAGCGAGATGAGGAAGTTTGATGGCAAGGATCCAGTAAAGTGGATACTACAGATGGAGAAATATTTTGATCTACATGGTGTACCACTATTAAAAAAGGTATGTATTGCATCTAATTATTTAGAACCGAATCAATTTTTATGGTATAAAGGGATTTGTTCTTGTAAACCACTTGTCACGTGGTCAATTTTCATGGAGGAAATGATAGCATATTATGAGGATACAAAGAGAAACACCTTCTTTAGCCAATTGATAAATCTCAAACAAAAGGGTTCAGTGGCAAAGCACATTGAGGAATTTCAACAAATTGAATATAAGGGTAAATGATATTCTAGATAAGCGAAGGATTGATGTCTTCATAGGTACTTTAAAGGATAACATTCAACATGAGGTTCGTCTTTTGGAACCTGATTCATTGGAGAAGGCATTCAGGTGGGCAAGAAAAATTTAAAGCGAAATTATGGAAATAAGGAATCCCACCACTCATACTATAATTATGGAAGTGTTTCTTCTCCTAGCCTTCCACAACCTACAAGGGTGATACCACAACAATTGGAAGAAAAAAGAGAAAAAGGGCTTTGTTACAATTGTGATAGCAAATGCACTAAAGGTCATAAGTGTGCTGAGAAGAAATCATTTTACATAGATTATGAAGAGGAGGAAGAAAAGGATCAAGAAACATTAAAAGAAGAGGATATACACCAGGAACCAACCCCAGAGAAAGAAGAAATGAATTTGACCATATCTTGTAAATCATTGGCAAGAATTACCACTCCTCAAACTCTCAAGATAGAAGGACACATCAAGAAGAAAAAGGTTCAAGAAGTGAAAGATCACATCGAGAAAGAAGAAATGAATCCAACCATATCTTGTAATGCATTGGTTGGAATTACCACTCCTCAAACTATAAAGATAGAAGGACATATCAAGAAGAAAAATGTTCAAGAAGTGAAAGATCACATCGAGCATCAAGAAATGAATCTGACCATATCTTGTAAAGCATTGAAAGAAATTACCACTCCTCAAACTGTAAATATAGAAGGACATATCAAGAAGAAAAAGGTTCAAGCAGTGAAAGATCACTTCGAGCATCAACAACAAGTTCTCCAACTTTTAAAGGATAAAGCTGCTTTGGTGCACAATTGAATGAAACAATAGGTAGATCAACATCATAGTGAAAAATGTTTTGATGTAGGTGATTGGGTATTTTTATGGCTGCATCTCAAGCAAGCTATTTATGAGAAGGATGTTGGCAATACTACATGCACTTAAAAAAATGGCAACCTTACACAATGGGAAGACACTTCAAGGTAAAAATGGATCATGATAGTCTTAAATACTTTTTAGAACAAATATTATCTTTAGAAGAACAGAAAAAATGGGTCACAAATATGTTGGGTTATGACTTTGACATCATCTATAGGAAAGGGAATCAAAATTTTGTTGCAGATGCACTCTCAAGAAAGGATGAGGATGTGGAAGCATTATTTTGTGCTATTTCTATTATCCAACCATATTGGATAAACGAAGCCAGGGATGAATGGAAGAAGGACGAAGAAGTGTGGCCACTCATTCAAAAGTTGCAAAAGATCCCAATTCAAACAATATTACTAGAACTTGGAGAGGAAGGAAATATCATATTGGAACCTAGAGCAGTCACAGAAACAAGAACCTAACAGCTACAAAATTGATCAACTTCAGAATATCTCATCAAGTGGAAGAACTTACCCGCCGAAGATTCCACATGGGAGGACAAGAATTTTATACAGAAGCATGAAGAACTACTCAAGAATTGAGGACAACACTTTTTGAAGGAGAGGGGCATGTTAGGTCCATATACTACTAGTGTAACCCCTTATTGTTATTAGTACAACCCCCTTATTATATTGTTGTGCCCATGTAGTCCCCATATTTTTATTATTGTGCCCCACAGAAGCCCACTATTGTTATTATTGTGCCCTTACATTATTATTGTTATGTCGGCTTTGATTATATTATGACCCCTTAGACTCCTATATATAGAAACGAGGTCTTGTCATTTGTATCGTCCAAGAATTGTTCATTTGTGTAATGTAAAGGAGGTTGCCCCCTCGAAGAGGCTTATTTCTAAGGTGTTGATCTATCCTTTCTATCTTTTTGTGAGATGGTTTCATAACAGACTACCTTTGATTTCTAGAGATTAGAAGTTGATTGTCTCTATAGAATAAAAATATATTTGTTTAGAAAATCTTCGGCAAAATCACATAACCAATCTTTTGTCGACGCGTTTCGAACCAACCAGTGTGGTTCATCGTCAGGACAAGTTGAAGAACCAATCTGGCCTAGCTTGATTAAATAGAGGTGCAGAGACTCCAACGGCTAATTTTGACCAATGACCCTAGTCAAGTTAGTTAATCAATATTTAAAATTATATAATAAAGGAGTTAATTAAAAATAATTAAATCTAATATTAATTATTAAGAGAATTCATATCTTAATAATCTAGTTATCTTGGTTATTTCGCGTTTATCCATATTTAATATAATTCCAATATATATTTTTTTACACATTATTAGGTAAATGGTAATAATGGTAAGTTAGAATTATAGAATATATTATTTTTATTTATTATTTAAATATAAGGGTCTATTCAAAATTAAATTTAGTAAGTTATATATGTTTATTAAATAAACCACTTAATAATTTATAATTCCAACAAATTGTTAAATCATAATTATTCCTAGAATTTAGCTCCTTAAGGAAAAAACAGATTTTAGGGTTGTTAAAATCCAAATTGGTATATCGTAAATATCTATTAAACCTAATGGTCAACTACTCAATATTAAATCAATATTTCAAGTTTAAATATATCATAATATACCCATAAACAATCATTAATAATCCATATTTATTTAGATAAAATAAAAATACTTATTAGACATAAGTTAAAGGGCAACTCGATTCTAAGGATATAATAGAAATAATAAAGATATAAGGAAAAATCAAATTTAATTATAAATTGCCCAATAGAAAAAACAGGTTAAGGTTAATATACCAGGAATCCCGAAACTAAAACATAACTTAT
Organism: Pinus tabuliformis; assembly: GCA_031772625.1. Classification (NCBI taxonomy): domain Eukaryota; kingdom Viridiplantae; phylum Streptophyta; class Pinopsida; order Pinales; family Pinaceae; genus Pinus; species Pinus tabuliformis. The sequence goes on from CM062820.1 coordinate 173,585,099, forward strand.
AATGACTTAAAAACTCCATAATACTAGGACAAACTTGCCAAAAGAGAAATTAAAGGAGGACAGAAACCCTAAGACCTAACACAAAGGGGGATGAGGAGGCTAGGAAGACAGGGCTGGGACCCAGCAACGGCTAATCTTCCAGCCATCATCCCTATTAAGATTGTTCGGCCTTTTCTCAATCTCCAGGGCCTCTCTAAATTTGCGATGGTGAAACTGGGGAATTTTGGCAATGACTTGAGCCTCCTCTATGCAAACATGATGCATAGTCTTCCCTGCATGCTCAGCCAGGGCCGAGGACTTGGTCCTACCATGTCTTAAGACAGCCGAATGCTCGCTGATCCGCTGATTGATAGAGCGACCAGTTTCACCAATATAAGGGGTCCCACAGGAACGGGGAATGATATAGACACCCTTCATGCTCTTCGGGTCAACCGGGTCTTTTACAGACTTGAGGGAGCCACGGATAGTATTGAGAGGTCTGAAAGTTGCGGATACACCAAACTTTCTTAGAATCCTCGCAATCCTGTCTGTGGTTCCTTGGATGTAAGGAAGGTTCACACCTAGAACATGATCTTTAGGAACCCTTTGGATTGAAGGCTCCTTCTTGGCCTTGAGGAAGGCTTTCTGACCGAGGTGCCTATTGTAACCATTCTTCTCAAAAACTTCTAGGAGGTGAGCTTTCTCCGATTCCAGGCTCTCCTTATCCGAAATTCTCACAGCACGGGTGGCAAGAGTGCTAAGAACCCCTAACTTCTGAGCGGGGAAATGATGCGACGAAGCATGCAAGTATTGCTCAGTATGCGTCTTCTTTCTAAACACCTGATGAGAAAAGGAACCATCCACCTTTTTCGAGATGAGAACATCCAAGAACGGAAGACAACCATTCTCTTCTTTTTCCATCGTGAATTTAATGGCGGCGGATTGGTTATTGAGGTGACAAAAGAAACTATCTAGTTCGTCAGGACCATGAGACCAGACAACACCAGTATCATCAACGAATCTTTTCCAAAGCTTTGGTAAGAGACGAGAGGAGGCCAAAGCCTTAGACTCAAAATCCTCCATGAAGAGATTAGCGACAACAGGGGACAAGGGGGAGCCCATGGCAACCCCACAAGTCTGCTCATAGAATTCTCCTTCGAAGCTGAAAAAGGTAGAGGTCAGGCAAAGCTCAACCAACTTAGCCGTATCAGGGTCGGTCAGCTTATTAATTACCACCATGGCCTCATTGATAGGAATGCAAGTATAAAGAGAAACCACATCGAAACTAACCAAAATGTCCTCGGGCTCAAGATTAATTCTCTTAAGATCCTCGATAAAAGAAGCTGAGTCTTTGACAAAGGACTCAGTCTGCCCAACCAAGGGTCTTAACTTAGCGGCGAGGAATTTGGCCAGGAGGTAAGTCGGACCACCGATGGTATTGACAATGGGTCTCAGGGGGACCCCATCCTTATGGATTTTGGGAAGACCATAAATCCTAGGAGTGATGGGGTTTCCCTCAATAAGTTTCTGGGCTAGAGGAACCGTGGCATTGCACGACTTGATCGCAAGAGCGACCGCTCTGGAAACCTTCTTGAGGGGATTCTTCGAAAGCTTCTTATAACTACCACTATTACAAAGATGGTCAAGCATCTTATCCCTGTAATCCTTTCTATCCAAGATAACGGCAGCCCCACCTTTATTTAATAATATTAATGGTCGGCCTATTATTAGTAATAACAATTGTAATTATAATAATATAGATGGTTTAGATAAGAGTAACAATGGTAAGGATAATAATATAGATGGTTTATATAAAAGTAACATTGATATCGATAATCATAATGTTAATAAGGGTCGGTATATTAAAGGATTAAGGGGGGTTGGTCCCATTAATTGTAAGGCTGGTATTAAGAGTTCGTCGGTGATAAATTCAAGTTCCCTCCCTCGGGACAATAAGGTGGTGAATTTGTCAAGCTCTTCCTTTCCGCCTGCGGTTTTTGATCTCTTAGGAAAAGGTCTTAATTTTGCCCTAGCGCCTAGAAAAATCCCTGTTGAAGACATCATTTGCGATATTGAGTATGGCATTAAGAACCTTCCTGATAAGATTAAAGACACGATTAGGCAAGATTGTGCCGTTACCCTGCGGAGGGCTAAGCCTCCCCGTAGCAATATCAGCAAGGCTGAGTTTGAAGCTCTAAAGAGCTTGAACCAGAATCGTGACGTCGTGGTCTTAAAAGCTGATAAAGGTGGGGCTGCCGTTATCTTGGATAGAAAGGATTACAGGGATAAGATGCTTGACCATCTTTGTAATAGTGGTAGTTATAAGAAGCTTTCGAAGAATCCCCTCAAGAAGGTTTCCAGAGCGGTCGCTCTTGCGATCAAGTCGTGCAATGCCACGGTTCCTCTAGCCCAGAAACTTATTGAGGGAAACCCCATCACTCCTAGGATTTATGGTCTTCCCAAAATCCATAAGGATGGGGTCCCCCTGAGACCCATTGTCAATACCATCGGTGGTCCGACTTACCTCCTGGCCAAATTCCTTGCCGCTAAGTTAAGACCCTTGGTTGGGCAGACTGAGTCCTTTGTCAAAGACTCAGCTTCTTTTATCGAGGATCTTAAGAGAATTAATCTTGAGCCCGAGGACATTTTGGTTAGTTTCGATGTGGTTTCTCTTTATACTTGCATTCCTATCAATGAGGCCATGGTGGTAATTAATAAGCTGACCGACCCTGATACGGCTAAGTTGGTTGAGCTTTGCCTGACCTCTACCTTTTTCAGCTTCGAAGGAGAATTCTATGAGCAGACTTGTGGGGTTGCCATGGGCTCCCCCTTGTCCCCTGTTGTCGCTAATCTCTTCATGGAGGATTTTGAGTCTAAGGCTTTGGCCTCCTCTCGTCTCTTACCAAAGCTTTGGAAAAGATTCGTTGATGATACTGGTGTTGTCTGGTCTCATGGTCCTGACGAACTAGATAGTTTCTTTTGTCACCTCAATAACCAATCCGCCGCCATTAAATTCACGATGGAAAAAGAAGAGAATGGTTGTCTTCCGTTCTTGGATGTTCTCATCTCGAAAAAGGTGGATGGTTCCTTTTCTCATCAGGTGTTTAGAAAGAAGACGCATACTAAGCAATACTTGCATGCTTTGTCGCATCATTTCCCCGCTCAGAAGTTAGGGGTTCTTAGCACTCTTGCCACCCGTGCTGTGAGAATTTCGGATAAGGAGAGCCTGGAATCGGAGAAAGCTCACCTCCTAGAAGTTTTTGAGAAGAATGGTTACAATAGGCACCTCGGTCAGAAAGCCTTCCTCAAGGCCAAGAAGGAGCCTTCAATCCAAAGGGTTCCTAAAGATCATGTTCTAGGTGTGAACCTTCCTTACATCCAAGGAACCACAGACAGGATTGCGAGGATTCTAAGAAAGTTTGGTGTATCCGCAACTTTCAGACCTCTCAATACTATCTGTGGCTCCCTCAAGTCTATAAAAGACCCGGTTGACCCGAAGAGCATGAAGGGTGTCTATATCATTCCCTGTTCCTGTGGGACCCCTTATATTGGTGAAACTGGTCGCTTTATCAATCAACGGATCAGCGAGCATTCGGCTGACTTAAGACATGGTAGGACCAAGTCCTCGGCCCTGGCTGAGCATGCAGGGAAGACTATGCATCATGTTTGCATAGAGGAGGCTCAAGTCATTGCCAAAATTCCCCAGTTTCACCATCGCAAATTTAGAGAGGCCCTGGAGATTGAGAAAAGGCCGAACAATCTTAATAGGGATGATGGCTGGAAGATTAGCCGTTGCTGGGTCCCAGCCCTGTCTTCCTAGCCTCCTCATCCCCCTTTGTGTTAGGTCTTAGGGTTTCTGTCCTCCTTTAATTTCTCTTTTGGCAAGTTTGTCCTAGTATTATGGAGTTTTTAAGTCATTATAAGTTATGTTTTAGTTTCGGGATTCCTGGTATATTAACCTTAACCTGTTTTTTCTATTGGGCAATTTATAATTAAATTTGATTTTTCCTTATATCTTTATTATTTCTATTATATCCTTAGAATCGAGTTGCCCTTTAACTTATGTCTAATAAGTATTTTTATTTTATCTAAATAAATATGGATTATTAATGATTGTTTATGGGTATATTATGATATATTTAAACTTGAAATATTGATTTAATATTGAGTAGTTGACCATTAGGTTTAATAGATATTTACGATATACCAATTTGGATTTTAACAACCCTAAAATCTGTTTTTTCCTTAAGGAGCTAAATTCTAGGAATAATTATGATTTAACAATTTGTTGGAATTATAAATTATTAAGTGGTTTATTTAATAAACATATATAACTTACTAAATTTAATTTTGAATAGACCCTTATATTTAAATAATAAATAAAAATAATATATTCTATAATTCTAACTTACCATTATTACCATTTACCTAATAATGTGTAAAAAAATATATTGGAATTATATTAAATATGGATAAACGCGAAATAACCATGATAACTAGATTATTAAGATATGAATTCTCTTAATAATTAATATTAGATTTAATTATTTTTAATTAACTCCTTTATTATATAATTTTAAATATTGATTAACTAACTTGACTAGGGTCATTGGTCAAAATTAGCCGTTGGAGTCTCTGCACCTCTATTTAATCAAGCTAGGCCAGATTGGTTCTTCAACTTGTCCTGACGATGAACCACACTGGTTGGTTCGAAACGCGTCGACAAAAGTTTGGTTATGTGATTTTGCCGAAGATTTTCTAAACAATGTTATGGATCATAGAAGTCTAAATTCCTTAAAAATATATTTACTTCCCTTAGAATAGTATTTCAAGTTCTCATAGAATATAAAGTCATTACTTCTCATAAAATAGGATTTGTGGGTTTTCATAGTATAAATCATTTGGGAATTGCAGGATTGAACCAATGACTAAGCTCTCCTTTGACCCCCTGTGTGGAAAGAAAACAACAAGCGGGAGAATGTTGGTTATGTGTTATATTCTTTTCACATGGGGGTTGGCAACCCCACCTGTTAGGGAGTTTGGATGGGGGGTCGTAGCCCCCCTATTACCGCCCCCTTGCATGGGGTTTGAGGCAATGCCCCATGATAATTTTTTTTTTTATGCGAACCTAATAATAGTTACGCAGAGCCAAGAATGAGGGGAAGACCCAAAGATTGTGGGCGGACCTACCCATGGTTTTGTGCATGGGTTTTGCACATGTTTTTTGGCATGATGGTTTTCTGCCCATGGCATTTTGTAGATCCAGTCAAGGGAACTATGATTATGTTCTAATCGAGGGTTAATGGAATGGGGTTTGTGAATGCTTCGTCATGTATATATATGTATTGTAACATTGAAAGGAACATAATGAAAAATCAGTCTGACAACCCTAGTTTTGGGATCCATGGTAAAATCTCTATGTATATTTGTTTTCCGTTCTTGCCATTGTTTATTTTTCTGTTTTAAGAATTCGTTTTCAAGTAATTTCTATATAGGGTTAAAGGAAACATTCATAGCATAAGACTACCTTTGATTTCTAGAGATTAGAAGTTGATTTTCTCTATAGAATAAAAATCCCTTTACTTCCCTTAGAATGGTATTTCATGTTCTCATAGAATATAAAGTCATTACTTCTCATAATATAGGATTTGAGGGTTTTCATAGTATAAATCATTTGGGCATTGCAGGATTGAACCTGTTGTAGCTTATATTGTGTTTAAGTTTATTTATCACTTTTATCACAATGTGTGGTCTAAAAATCACTGCAGTGGTTCAACCTTAATGAAGCTCCCTTATTTTCTTTACATGAACAGAGTCTAAGGGAAATGAAGTATTTTGTTTATTATATATCGAAATCGCAAAAGAAAGAAGTGTAAAAGAATTGGCCCTAGTGTAGCCAAGGTCGCTATACGAACAAATCAAATCGCTATATAAATGGTTATATGGAGCCAGACCCAATATATATATGTGTGTGTGTGTATGTGTTAGTGATGCAATTAATCGCAATCGCACAAAATGTAATGGGAATTTATGTTATAACCACGGAATCACCGATTTCGATTTGTGATGATGGGCCAGACCGAAAGAACTATATGTTGCATTTTATAAGTCCTGGCAGGTCTGCAAAGTGTCTTTGCATATGTTTTGGTTCCTTCGCTGATTGCGATGAGTGATGGAAAATCTAGATCCGAAAATATATGCGTTACGTTTTTATAATGCCAGCGGGTAACTTCTCCTTCAAGCTTTCTTCATTCATCATTTATATCTAGCAACAAATGGCATTATGAGATTTTCCAGTCACATGTGTTTTAAGGGTTAAAGACAAAGTTTTCCAGATCCTTCATTTAAGAATACAACAAACAATAATGTGACAAATAAGTGACAACAAACAATAATCATTAATGTCTTAAGCACAATTTATCCACAACCAGGAAATTGGTTTCTTAAGGTACAACATTAATTGGCGTCATTTTTGGGGAGAGAAGACAAGGACACTTTTCCCTAGGTTTTTCAATATTTTCCTCTGGTTGTTCAGTGAGGAGGAAATACTTGGTTTTTTGAATCAAAGCAATAACTTTGGCTTTAAGAAGACCCCATACAAGATCAAACACTTCACAACAGAAGGTTCAAGCCCTTTCAGATCCTGAAAGGCTAGTTTCTAAGAGGGTTGGAAAGTCTAAGATCCTAATTACACAAATTTCTACATTGGCTGCGTCAGGCAACAACTTATCCGAACATTCATCTGATAAAGAGTAATATTTTTCATTATCTTTATTTCATGAACCTAACTGTTAAGAGCAATCATTAGAGTCCGTTACTTTACCTGCTATAATTATTCAACCTGAACCAATAGCCACATTACCACCTCTACGCACTCCATTTACTTCTTAGTCAGGTTCCACATATGTTGGTAATCAAGGTTCAATAAACATGGTAGTACCTGCATTCGTGATGAATAGGTATGCACCCCTTCAACTGCCACAACCATTTAATCAAATGCCATAGGATTACCTCACAACTCTTCCTCATTTTACAGGCGAAGATGAACAAGTAGCAGAGAATAATGTATCAGTATTTTGCAATTTTGCAAACAACCGAAATGTTGAACATTTAGATGTTATTATAAGACTTTTTTTTCAGTCCTTGGATGGAGAAGCAAGGAAATGGTTTAAAGGACTTTCTAATAATTCTATTCCTTCTTGGGAAGAGATGGAACATTTATTCATCTAGAAATGGGGAGAAAAAAGAGACCATGGGTATTCATTAACATAGTTTAATGCCATAAAGAAGAAGTATGATGAAACTGTGGTTGAATGTGTCAGAAGGTTTAACAAATTATACAATAGTCTTCCAGTGGAGATTAAGCCTCCTCCTGCTGGTGCAAAAATAACTTTTGCAGGGGCTTTTGAATCAAATTTTGGATTCACATTAAGGGAAAGAAGATCTCCAACCCTTGATCAGATCCAAACAGATGCATTAGAGATAGAAGCAAATCTGGTGGCAAGAGGAAAAGCACCAGAAACACAACCTATCCAAGACAAGGGAAAGGAAAAGATAGAATCCTCTCAAAGTCGATCATTGGAGGATACGTGTAATGTAATTAAAAATTTTTCAGATAAGTTAAATAAGTTAGAGTTAGAAAATAAAAATTCTCAGAAACAAACATAGTATAATAAGAGCTTTAATCCCCAATACAGAAGACAACCTTTGCAAATTTTACAGAGAGGAAGAAAAGATCAAGATCAGATTCAAGCACCATTATATATAGAGGCAGATCCTGTTGAAAAACAAGAGCATCCTGAAGATCAAATTTCTACATTATATGCAGTAGATGAAGATGAACTTGGTATCGAAGGAGAAGAGTATGAATATGATGAAACATATGCCATTCATGATGAAAATAAAATTGATGAATATTGGAAGAAATTATCTAAATTTATGTAGGCTGAACTACATAAGAAATATGACTTGAGATTGAGGACGAGATCAAGAAATCAAGAAAATGAAAGTGACAGCAAGTTTCAACTTCCTCACCAAAGGCGACTCCACAAGAATCTCAGTCTGCAAAACAAATGAATAAAGGAAAGCAACAACAAAATGCAAACGGCAAGACACAAATACTTCAAGGTGAGTCTTATCAAGATCAAACTGGAAAAATTCCTTTGGAGGAACTTGTTTCAATTCCTCAAGTAATCCCAATCATGAAAAAAGGTGAAGAGGAGAATGAAAGGACTGCTAAATAGGGTCGCTTGTTTAGTCTTACTAAGGAGTTGGAAAAGGTAAGAATTCAGGTTCCTCTTACAGAATTGACAAAAACACATATTTATCAAAAGTAGATTGCTGAGTTTGTTAATTTGAAAGAAAATGAGATCATAAATGACACTGTAAATCTGCAGGAAGACAAACTAGTAGTGGTTTTTGGTCCACATGTAGAGGAAGTAGACCCTTCAATACCTCCTTTTTATATTTACTTATTGGTCCATGGCTTCCTCTTACATAATTTTATGTTTGATTTGAGAGCTTCACACAATCTTATGCCTTTTTCAGTAATGAAGCAACTAAATCTACAAGTTACCAAACCATATAGGGACTTGTATTCTTTTGATTTGAATAAAGTCAAGTGTCTTGGGGTCATTAAGCATCTAGCTGTGTCACTAGCTCAAATTCTAGCTAGAAGCTTGGTCATGGATGTAGTAGTAATAAATATCCTTGCTAGATTTGGAATGCTTCTATCTAGGTCTTGGGGGGCTAAATTGGGTGGTGGTTTGAAACTAGATTTTACATATGCTGTTATACCGAATTTTGGTGGGGAAGAGAGGAGATTATATAGAGAAACTAGATTTGTAAAAACAATTACAAAAAATGGAGCAGGTAATTCACCTATATATAGCTAGGAGAAGGATGAATTTGCTTGTTTCATGCTGCATGATAATGCAGAGCTGGCTAAAGATAATTAGAAGCAGCTTGCTTCAACCAATGTAATTACAGAGCTGCAAATTGGAGGAGTGTGGAAATGATTCTTTGATGGAGCTTATTCCAAGGAAGGAACAGGTGTTGTTTTTCTTCTAGTTGCACCTGGAGGTAGTATGTTCCCTTTTTCCTTTAAATTAGAGTTCAAGGCAACAAACAATGTGGTGGAATATGAGTGTTTGATTATTGCTCTATAAACAGCTAAACAGATGGGAGTTAAGTCAATTTCTGCTTTTGGAGATTCAGAGTTGATTATTAAGCAAATAAAATATCATTTCCAAACAAAGAACCCTAGGCTTAAGGCATACAGAAATGAGGTATGGGATTTGATTGAGAATTTTTTTGAAGATTTTAACATTCAATTTATTCCAAGAAATGAGAATATATTAGCATATTCATTGGCTATGGCTGCTAGTACTTTCAAGCCTCTTATTAATCCATGATTAAGATATGAGGTAGGGATGAGACACAGACCCTTTGTTCCTAATAATGTTAAAAATTGGAAAGATTTTGAAGATGATCAACAGATTAAAGAATTTTTTACTATAGTTGAGGAGTTTCAGGGCACAAAAATTGATCAGGATAAAGAAGAAACAATAGAAGTTGCAAAAATAAGTGGTTTAAAATATTCAATAACTAATCAGAAGATTTTCAATTGAAGGATAATATTTTGCCAAAGGGACTTGTTCCTCTTGAAAGGCTTTCTAACCCCAATGATGTGGCTATTGGCACAGGGAAGGTTTCACAGGATGAACACATTCAGGATGACAACATTAGAACTCAGGAGAAACTTAGAATGAATTGCTTCTTCAAGATTCACTGGCGGAATGGTTCTAGATTAAGCACTCAAATGCTAACCAGGTACCATTGGAAGATTTACTTCACTTGATGGAGATCAATCATGTACATATGTAGGAACTTGTACATAAATAAGCTCAGTTGTTGAGCATTTGGTTTCCAGTTGCAGTTCTTTAGTTTAATCTTATTTGATGAATAAGGGTGACTTTCCAACTGGTTTGCAGAGGTTCTAGACTTTAGGAATGTTAAATTTCAGTTTGTCAAATTTCAGGGTTTTCACAGTTTTGGACTCCATTCCCAACTAAGGCTACTAATCTATGATTCTCAATATTTTTCTATCAAAGCACAAGCATCCTATCACTGTAGATATTGGTGTGGGTTCACTGTACAAATTTTTACACAATTAAGTTTGGTGAAGCAATGTATGACTCCATGACCGAGGAGAAGGCACTGATCTGCAGTTCTTAGTGCTTTTGTGGCAAAAGCACTATCCCTAGGTGGAGCTAGATGCTGTAGCTTATATTGTGTTTAAGCTTATTTATCACTTTTATCACAATTCGTGGTCTAAAAATCACTGTAGTAGTTCAACCTTCATGAAGCTCCCTTATTTTCTTTACATCCGCAGAGTCTAAGGGAAATGAAGTATTTTGTTTATTATATATCGAAATCGCAATAGAGAGAAGTGTAAAAGAATTGGCCTCGGTGTAGCCAAGGTCGCTATATGAACAAATCAAATCGCTATATAAATGGTTATATGGAGCTAGACCCAATATATGTGTGTGTGTGTGTGTGTGAGCGATGCAGTTAATCGCAATCGCAAAAAATGTAATGGGTGTTTATGTTATCACCACGGAATCACTGATTGCGATTTGCGATGATGGGCCGAACCCGAAGAACTATATGTTGCATTTTATAAGTCCCAGGTGGTCCAGAAAGTGTCTTTGCATATGTGTTGGTTCCTTTGCCGATTGTGATGAGTGATGGAAAATCCCGACTCGAAAATATATGCATTACATTTTATAATGTCGGCAAATCCGCGATATCGCATAACGCTTTATGTATACGTATATGGTTATGCTGATTACGATTTGCGACAGGCCGGACCTGATATGGTATGTATTATGTTTAATTCTTCCGGCGTGTTCGTTATGTCGCATGTCGTTAAGTTTTGTATTGATATATCAATTGAAGGTGCCAATTGCGTTTTGCGATACGAAGTCAATGGAGTATTGAACAGGTGGATCCAATGGATTTATGAAGTAGAATTAATTCTTTTTGAGTTCCATAATAATCAAAGGTTGCGGAAAAAATCAATGTTAGAGGCAAATTCAAAGGAAGGTAATTAGTGTGGTTCAAATGCGTTTTGGCCAATTAAAGCATGCCCGATACATTCGTAAGCCCAGATTTATGCACAAGTCAAAGTCAAACACTGTTTATTATGGTTAAAGTGGATTAATCATTATTAAAGCATCTACAGAAGAGTTCAAGAGCTAATTAATAGAGCCGAAAAGCCATTAGTCATTGTCATGTTTAGTTATTTTCTATTATTTTTTGTTCTTTGAGATGTCTTTACCCTCTGTGTAATATTTTGTAATAATTCTTACTTTAGATAGTTAGAGAAATAGTTTTAGTAGTTTGACAGTTTCAGAGATCAGCGACTATTTCACAATGTATAAAAAGAGGAAAATTTACAGAGAAGGGGGGTTTGAATTTTGGATAACCTGGAGACTAAGCCACTGTATTCCTGATATAGTTGTTGATTAATGAAAGAATCGGAAGTTTCCATGAATTGTTAGGTATAATTTTGTAACTTCTATATCATGTTTCATCTTATGCTTTCTTCTTTCAAGTATAGTAATGAAGTTGCAGGTCTTTATTTGCTTATGAAGATAAAGTTAAAATCCCTTAAAAGAGTGCTCCTATACTTGAAGTTTTCATCTTCCTTTGTAAGTTATAGATAATAGTTTCTATGTAAGGCAGCATATTATCTTTAACATCTCCAAGGGTCACAGATAATAGTTTCTGTGTCGAGCAGCATATTATCTACGATTCAGTTCTCATTTTCATAATTCTTCTAAGTGATGGATAGTATGTTTTGTGTTAAGCAGCATATTATCTTTTACTTCTCCTTCAATCTTTCTTCATTTATCATTTATATCTAGCAACAAATGGCATTCTGAGATTTTCCGGTCACATATGTATTAAGGGTTAAAGACCAAGTTTTCCAAGTCCTTCATTTAAGAATACAACAAACAATAAAGTGACAAATAAGTGACAACAAACAATAATCACCAATGTCTTAAGCACAATTTCTCCATAGCCAAGAAATTGGTTTCTTAAGGTACAATAGAACTAATGACTAAGTTCTCCTTTAACCCCTGTGTGGAAAGAAAACAACAAGCAGGAGAATGTTGGTTGTGTGTTATATTCTTTTCACATGGGGGGCGGTAACCCCACCTGTCAGGGAGTTTGCATGGGGGGTCGTATCCCCCCCTATTACTGCCCCCCCTGCATGGGGTTTGGGGCAATGCCCCATGATATTTTTTTTCTATGCGGACCTAATAATAGTTGCGCAGAGCTAAGAATGGGGTGAAGACCCAAATATGATGAGCAGACCTACCCATGGTTTTGTGCATGGGTTTTGCACATGGTTTTTGGCATGATGGTTTTCTGCCCATGACGTTTTGTAGATCCAGTCAAGGGAACTACAATTATGTTCTAATCCAGGGTTAATGGAATGGGGTTTGTGAATGCTTCGTCATGTATATATATGTATTGTAACATTGAAAGGAACATAATGAAAAATCAATCTAGCAGCCCCAGTTTTGGGATCCATGGTAAAATATCTATGTATATTTGTTTTCCGTTCTTTCCATTGTTTATTTTTCTGTTTTAAGAATTCGTTTGCAAGTAATTTCTATACAGGGTTATAGGCTACATTCATAGCATAAGACTACCTTTGATTTCTAGAGATTAGAAGTTGATTGTCTCTATAGAATAAAAATGTATTTACTTCCATTAGAATAGTATTTCAAGTTCTCATAGAATATAAAGTCATTACTTCTCATAAAATAGGATTTGAGGGTTTTCATAGTATAAATCATTTGGGCATTGCAGGAATGAACCAATGACTAAGCTCACCTTTGACCCCCTATGTGGGAAGAAAACAACAAGCAGGAGAATATTGGTTGTGTGTTATATTCTTTTCACATGGGGGGCAACAACCCCACTTGTCAGGGAGTTTTCATGGGGGCTCGTAGCCCCCCCTATTACCGCCCCCTTACATGGGGTTTGGGGCAACTCCCCATGATATATATATATATATATATATATATATATATATATATATATATATATATATATTTATGCAGACCTAATAATAGTTACACAGAGCCAAGAATGGGGGGCAGACCCAAAGATGGTGGGCGGACCTACCCATGGTTTTGTGCATGGGTTTTGCACATGTTTTTTGGCATGATGGTTTTTTGCCCATGGCATTTTGTAGATCCAATCAAGGGAACTATGATTATGTTCTAATCCATGGTTAACGGAATGGGGTATGTGAATGCTTTGTCATGTATATATATATATATATATATATATATATATATATATATATCTATATATATATATATATATATATATAGATATATATATATATATATATATATATATATATATATACATATACATATACATATACATATACATATACATATACATATACATATACATATACATATACATATACATATACATATACATATACATATATATATATATGTATTGTAACATTGAAAGGAACATAATGAAAAATCAATCTGACAGTCCCAGTTTTGGGATCCATGGTAAAATCTCTGTGTATATTTGTTTTCCGTTCTTGCCATTGTTTATTTTTCTATTTTAAGAATTCATTTGTAAGTAATTTATATACAAGGTTAAAGGCTACATTCATAGCATAAGACTACCTTTGATTTCTAGAGATTAAAAGTTGATTGTCTCTATAGAATAAAAATGTATTTACTTCCCTTATAATAGTATTCAAGTTCTCATAGAATATAAAGTCATTAATTCTCATAAAATAGGATTTGAGGGTTTTCATAGTATAAATCATTTCATCGCTTTCCTAAGAATCAAAATTCATTTGATTTCATACATTAAAAACTCATAGAATTTCTAAAATGTGTGTGTGCCTTGCTTATAATTCACCTCATGAGTAGGATTTCATTGCACTCCTTAGAGCAAGTTTTTGCATATTTTGAAATTTATTTTCCTTCAATAGAATAGAATCTCCATTCAAACATTGAAATTGAAAAGTTAATTTCCTAGCACATAGAGTGTAGTCTACTTCATAAGTGTACGAACTTGGATTGACATTTTAATGAAATTAATTTAACTAACAATTAAATTACCCAACAATATTTATCCATATTCCACTAAAATAGCTTATGAAATTGCCTTTTTCCAAAGTTAGTACCCTTAATTAAGTCATAAACCCATTTAATTATTTTTTCCTCTTGAATTTAACCATAAAAAAAATAATAACATATTCAAATAATGGTTCAATTGATTTGTTCAAACATTCATATTTATTAATTTGTCTATATAAAAAATAATCACTATTTTTCTATGAATTTAAGATATTTTCCCCATTTCACTATATTTCTTCCCTCATCTTGAGAGTAAAAAAGTGTTGCCTATTTCATTTTAGACTTCACAGTTATTATTTTTAGTCGTAGAGGAGAGATCACCACACATTTATGATTATCAAAGAACACTCCCAAGGAGGAGGTGAAGAGACTCATTTTTGCCAGAACTGTTCTTGCAGGGATTATATTTTTCAATTTTTCATTTGGGTAATTAGATTTCATTCATTCCATTTATACTTGTTTTAATTTACTTGCTTTTGCTACATGTTTACTTTAGATTTAATGAGTGTTGCAAATTATTGAATGAATCTTATGGTTTAAGTTAGTATTTCTAATTTTTATCACACGTATTTGCTTGTAATTTGGAGCAACCACTATAGATTAGTACTTCTTTATGACCCTTGCTATACAAAATACACAATATAGTCAATAGACCTTTAACATGAAATAAACATAGTATAATTTCTATAAAAAATGGTTCTTTATTTAAAAAATGCCATCATATTAACATGTGAAAGTTATATATCTCCACCAAGAGATACCATTCTATGAAAAGTAGCTTTGAAAATCCTTTCCTACATATTCTCCTCCATTGCTATATCTTAAACATTTCATAGGTAAATTGCATTACTTTGTAACAAATGCCCTAATTTCCTTAAAATTTTCAAGGACATTACGTCATTCTTCAATAAATATACCCAATCATACTTGGAAAAGTCATCAATGAAGGTTAGTACATACCTTGCACCAACTAGAGATGCTTTGATCAAGGAACCCATGTCAATGTGGAAAATTTCTGATCAAGTCTTTGCTCTCTAATTTTTCCTTGTTTCTTGATGATGCTTGCCAAGCATACATGATTCACACACTCCATTGAGGGAAATAAATTTAGGTATTCCATTATGGCATGTTGCGTTTCACCACCAATTTCAAGATTCAAAAACTCAAATGTCAAAGTTGGTCATGGCCAAGTCTGTTTTGGTCATTGATGTGAGCTATGAGTGCAATTTGTCTCATACATTACTTGTGAAATTTAGGGAACTTATACAATACATCCTTTAGAACAAGGAAACGCTTGACAAAAAAAAACAAAGTTGTTTGTGCACATCCTTCAAAATGAACCAATATAGCCACAACTTTACCTTTTTGGTAGTATGTGTTAGTCAAGGCACAAACAACAAGTTGGAACTCAAGTTAGGTACATGGTACACATTAATGATCATATCGTTCTAACATTTAATCTTTCCACCACCAACAATAGTGAGTGCATAATCATGTGCTACATAGGTGTTTTTGTTAACCTATTTTAATGAAGAAACGAGAGAAAAATATTTAGCCATATGATGGGTACAACCAGTGTTGACTATTGATTCACTTTAATAAGTATGCAAGGTTTTAGAAGAACTAATACAAGATGTATTATTATCTAGCTTACCTTCTAAATTTCAATTCTTGAGGTTATTTGACCTTTTATTTGATATGTCTCTTTCAATATTCTTGACCTTCTCCTCTATGTCATTGGACTTCCCTTAACCAACATTCTCTATGTGTTCCAATTTACCACAATAGTGGTATACTTTCTTCTTCATACCTTTCGTTGTCAAAATTTATCACCATGATTCTTCTTATTAATCTAGTTTATGTAGTTGTAATCTTTCTTTTATCAAGGCCATTCTCTATAATTTTATCATCTTTTTCCTTTCAACAAACGGCCCTAATGCTTGACCTCAAAATTCCCTTCATCAAGATTGTGAGTTCGCATGTGGTAGCACAATTGGAAAAAAACATGTTGTCAAGCCCTTTTGTATCCAAGTGATCGAAAGTTCGATCCACTGGACATGTCTCATCGGTCAAATTAAAAAAAAAAAATCCCTTCATAAAGCAATTTTTTGTGTGTCCTAATTAGTAAACTATAGAAATATTCAAATGAATAATCCTTACCATCATCCTTTTTGGAGGTCCAACTAGTGTGTAATATAAAACATAACTCAGGATATGGTATATTCATATTCTTTAAGATAAGTTCTTTGAGGTTATCATCCTTCATAAGAAAACCCTTTCCACATTCACCTCATTTTAATTGAAGTTCCTTCACACAAGCCAAGTCATATTCAATTATTTCCAAGGAGAGAGGATCCAAAGAGATCATCTCTTTCTCAATTTTTGTAGCCTGCCATTTTGTTATTTTTATCAAACAACATATTCAACTTTTTTGAGACAACATTTAGGTATTCAATTGCACTTGTATGTGTAGTTTGTTAGGTCTACTACAACATCATCCTTATCATCAATGACAAACCTTTTTTTGGTCATCATTCTAGTAGAGAACTATAATTTATGTAGAATTCCGCAATGCTTTACTCTTCAACTTTTTTTCCATATATTATGCCAAAATTCCATAGTTATGGCTATTTAAAACCACAAGCTCTTACTTATAAATCATAATGTTGATGTACAAATAAAATCCTAGATTTAGTTTAAAAGTAGAAACCTTGACTCAATCTAACAAATAGATCCAACTTATTGGGAGCATGTATAATTGATAGCCTCCATATGACTTGTAGACAACTGGCTAGATCTCAAACCACTAGCTTCAATACCATGTTGGAGAATCAAAGGATTAGATAGATCAAAGAGCTAGTATTCCAAAAGAGTGATGATGTCTATAAATATTGTTACAACACTTAAGTTCAATCAAGCATAATTTAACATAAATAATAGTTCCATACACAATATACTACACACACGTTCACTATTTATTTACATTGAACCATAAGGCCATCTTATATAGCACTAAGATGTAATGAACTCCTTGTAAGTGAGGAAGACAAATTCCACAAAAATTGGTTAGGGCACAAACAAACTCCTTAATTTAGGCATTTTTCAATGCACTAGTTGACTGCTATGTTCTAATAGCTTGACCAATTGAATGCCTAATTGACTAGCTAGTTGGTCCTTTAGTCAACCATGTAGTTGACTCTCATAGTTTAATATTAACTATAAACTAAATATCTCTACAATATTTACAGGTGTTATGGACTGACATAAATTGTTGTTCCAACATATGTTTCTCAAGGTTTGTCAAAAATACTTAGAAGGATTCATCTTAAGGATGAACTTATAGATCAAACATATGTTATCCTCCTCAATCTTGTCAAAAATAAAGAGATATTGGCCAGAAATGGTTAGGAAATTGGGAAAACAGGGCATAATACCTATTAATGGTAGACAGTTGCTCTTGAAAATGACACTTTTTCACTTCATCTCCATGACTGATTTTTATTGGGGAATCTACTTGCCTCTTTAGTAACCACACCTTAATGAAAGCCTTAATGATGGGTCTTTGAGTCAATGCTTCTAACTCCATGTCAGGGTTGTCGATATGTTCAAGAGAAAGTCCATCCTTAGTTAAAATCTGCTACAATACCTTTAAGCCTTACTTCATGTTTGCCTCTCCTGAACTAGATTTGCATCATTACTTTCTGTCTCAAATCTTGGTACTTGTTTCATGTCGTTGATGGGGGATACATTAAGGCCCTCCTAGGATAGGTCACTTCTTGTCGACATCAACACATTATTCATGAAATTGACTTAGAAACTCCCTTTAATGCCTTGGATCTTGCATACCTTAATGACAAGTTTTCTTGCTTTCGGTGATAGGTTCTCATAATTAGCCTTCGACCGGAAGATTCTATGTGGTGTTCGACTTCAGCTCATTTATTTTCACTACATAGATTGTATTGTAGTATCTTGAGATCCATTATCATTATTGGTGGTTCCCCTCACATCTGTTAACGACTTACATTTGATGGTTAAAGATGATTAAATTTATAGATCAAGATGTAATATTGGTAAATAGAAATGATTGTGTTAAGCTCTAACACCTATAGCCATATCAAGAGTGTCATCTAGCCTCACTATAATAAAGGATCCTTGGGAGGAATCCAAAGGGGTGGAAGAATTGTTTTAATCAACTCCCTGAAAAATATATGCTTGAAAAAATACTAAGGCATACTTTGGCTTGAAGTGCATCCATAATGATGTAACTTCAACTATATTATGGAATCCTTGTGAATGCCATAACCTTCTAACTAGTAAACATCAATTAATTTCTTAGTAGGAAAGAATAGCCACGATAAAGTAAAAGGATTCCCTTGATTTGCAACCTTCCTTTTAAAACATAAATGGCCCTAAGAATCACCACTAATGTGAGAGATTTCCTTACCATGTGCCTCAGATAATTAATTTACATATATTTTAAAAATAAAACTGGGAAACCCTTTAAAAAATTATGGCTATATGGTTTTCCTATTTCAATAAAAGTAATGTAGATGTTCAAAAAAACAAGAAAATGACCTACCTCAAAAGATCTATAACAAACTAATCTTCTAAATTGGAAAAAAAAACACACCACAAAACAATTTCTTTTAATTCAAAGAGAAACAAATAAACAAAAGTACTAGACATATCACCACCATCATAAATTCCACATAAATAAAACATGATGAACCTTCTTAAGGAACTCCAACCAACTAGACCAAGAAAGATAAGGAAGGTCTATGTATAGCTCACTACCCTTATTATTCAAGGAAAAATTACAACGAATAAGATGGACATCCTTTTCAATGAAAACCTCCTAGTATATTACCAACAATACTATCACTAAAACATGCGTTGTCAATTTTTTTGCACCACCAAGTTGGAAATATTTCCATAGTCAATAATAAAAAGTTAAATTTTGAATACCCACAATTTATCTAAGACATTACTCAAAATAACTTAAAAAAATAACAAACGAGATAAACATCACCTATACCCTTACTTGAAATCATCCTCTCTTCTAGAATCAAATCTATTCTTGCAAAATTTAAAGAGGAAAATGATAAAATCCTATCAACTCGCTCGTATGCTTTGATAATAGAAAGACATATCATTACCATACACGAGGAGAAGTAAACATATCTCATAACACTCTTGGTTTTAGTTGAGAAGTAAACAAATATCATAAGATTCTTGTGTTTAGTATATTGAGATAAGTGCAAAAGGAAAACTAAATATATTTTTATGTTAAAATTTTAACTCCAAGTTAAAAAGGGAAAAAAATATATTTAATGATATTTAAAAACCAATGTATATATGTGTTATTTTTCATTTGAAGTATTATAAATAATTAATTTTTTATTTTTTTATTTTTTAATATTATTATAAAAAAATTATTGTATTAGGATTATATTATATTTATATTTATTTATTATATTAAGATTTTTTGTTTTATTTTTTAGTGGAAAAATTTATTATAATGAAATTATTAATTAATTGTGATGAGAAGGTCTTTACAATTTAGTATAGAGAAGATGTGTAGGTATAATATAAAAAAATATATAAATATTTTTAGATATGGGTATGTTCAATTTATAAGAGGTAGTTCAATTAAATAATAATAAAAGGTTAAAAGTAATACATTATTTCTAAAAAATTCAAAGCTAATAAAAATAATAAAATTCAATTTGTTATATTGTAATTTTGTTTTTATCAATAAAATTATGAAAAAATCATAATATACATATTACATTAAGATATATAACATATAAGTAGTAGCTAGAAGTTAAAGTTCATTTTACCTTATAAATTAAAAGAATGATTATGGAACAATACTTAAATTTAATTAATAAGCACATAAAAACTCTAATATTTATAATACACTTATGATATAACAATATGTTTAAACCACGGATATTCCCACCCACTTTATCATAAATATTATTAATTTGTAAATAGGCTTTATTATAATACCATGGGCCAATACCATGCCTCATCAATACCACATGCCCAAAACCATCTCTCATTTCACAATCAAAATATTGTATAAATATATATTTTAATATAAATTTATTACATTTTTGCGAAGCTATATGAAAAGATGTTGAAATGTCCTCTTATGTTATGTTATCTAAACATTTTCACTCGTCAAATTACATAAAATAATGTTAATTCTTTTTTATTGATTATAATTGTTAATTAATTTTTTTGACTTAGTGAAATTACATCAAAATAACAAATAAATTAAAAAGTCCACGGGGTCTTTGATAGACGGTGATTGGGTGCTTTGTTAAGGCACTCCTTAATGTGATGTCACTGGTTCAATCGAAATAAAATAACAAAATTAATAATTATAATTATTAAACCAGCTTAGATCCATCTTAACTCTGGATCGATCTTAACTCATCTCTCGAAACCCTCTCGGATTGATAGATCTAGAATTAAGATGGATCTACACTGATTAATAGTGAAGTCAATTATTATTGGTTATTTATAAATGTGGATTTATTCATAATTCATATTCAAAGAAAATCATGCAACTTAAAATGATTCACTATTACTCTTGTTATATGTATTTTTTCTTCTTTGTTTTAAGGAAGAAAAATTCTTAACAAGTTAGTTTAAATGTCCTATGTTCTTGTCCTTTCCCATATATATTTTCTAATCATCCTAGATCCATCTTAATTTCAAATCTACCAAAGGCCTAGAATGCTCAAGTCTCTTTTCACTCTAAAAGAAGTTTGCATATCAAGAAATTTGATCCCTATGAGAAACTTGATAATCCAGAGTTAAGATGGATCTAGGATGGTTTAATTTCTCCCTTTAATTACGCTTTCCACATGAATACCATGGATCAATACCATGTGTCAATACCATGGGTCATTTTTATTTTTCTTATTATTTTTTTTTATAGGGTTATTTTTATTGTCATTTTTATTTTATTTTAATGAGTTAAAAAGTTTACATTACATTACATTAATCTTTTTATTTTATTTTTTATTTTTATTTTTATGTATTTTGAAGTCAAAATGTTAAACATTATGTTACAACATCTTTACTATACTAGGTTGGAGGGCCACTTGGTACAATACGTTTATCCTAAATCCATTTATGCATTCAAAAAATACATTTCAAGTAAAAAAAAAAATAATCTCTCCGAAAATTAATTATATAGACAATTCCTTTAAAGAAAAAAGAGAAAAAAAAAACCAAAACCTTAAAAAATGAAATTTCAACCTCCTTTACTAATGAAAAGAAATTATAACTTTCTCTTGAAACCAGACAAATGATTTCATCGTCAATGATCTTCATAAGAACGAAAGTTTTTTATAATCTTCATTGAGATCATATACTTCTTAATAATATTTAATCTTTAATTTTATAAAAAAATCAAATACAAACCTCCGTTATTATATAATATCTTATCACCGAGGATGAGATGATTAAGAAGTGCCAAGTGGGAGGGTGTCGGTCATGGATGAGGGCTTGTTATACACCCTTCCCAATGTTATTTTCAAACCATTACTTTGATGCACGAAAGATCGTGCAACATCACTAAAATTTGATGGCAGACCTGTAATTGTTTAATGGTCAAGATTAGGGTGAGATCACAAGTAGTAATGATGGTGGGGTATGCATATCTAGAGCCACCATTGAGCTCCTTCTCAGCCTACCCTTCTACAAAGAACAATTTCTACAAAGAACAATCAAATTTGCGAGTGTACAATTTCTACAAAGAACAATCAAATTTGCGAGTGTGACCATTAGTGAGAGAAGGCGACAAACCTGATGTTAATTTAGAGTACTAGAGCTTGATATTTTTTTTTGGTGAATTATTATTATTTATGAACTATTTTTTCAATTATGACGAAACAAAAAGAGGTGGCCTCAAGGGAAATTTCATTGCCTATATAATGGTAAATTTTCTCTCCTTTGCATCTGGTGTTCCCCCTCAATGTATCGCTTGGGCATTGTCCACTTTGTTTTCTCTTTTCTTAGTTTTTGCGTTATTTCTTGGCTCTTTCCTTGGACCATTGTTGAGTTTCGCCAGGTGTAGATTTTCTTGGAGATTCATAGCTTATGTAATATATTAAAACACAAGACAAGAATCTGTTGTACTCTTTAAACAACGGAAACCAAGAATTGATGAAAACAATAATCGACAAGAGGAAAATAATCAAAGACACATAACACAATTGTTTCTCTAGGGAAAGCCATTTCTCAAAACCCTGACTATCTAATGCATAAATCAGAAATCTGAGTGATAATACAAAGCTTGTTCCCATAAGAACAATTCCACACGAGTATGATCAACTCTCTGTCTCACAAGCTCGCACTGATCAACACTTTGCTAATTTTTGCTACCTACCGAGCCCCTATTTCCTTGCTCAATTCTTGTGCAGAATAGCCCATATTTAATTGGGAATTCCTTCTTCCATGACTATGCAATCCAAAACTAGGTCCTCTTCTCATTGCATGCACGATCTGTACAACTCGGATCATTCTACAACTTGACAGTACACCGTCCTTGCACTCTAGTCTCAATTAGGTCTTTCTCTAAACTAACATGCATGAGTTTTTCATGAGGGAATCTTCAGTTAGTTGGAGTAGCACTGAGGATGTACCAGTGCACCAATTCACTACTAGTCCTCTACTAGTTCCACAAATAGTTAGAACTATTTTAACTATCTATAACTCAGCCAAACCGAGTTATCTAATTACAACTCAAATAAACTCATCCTGGACCCCTAAAATTTAGGGATAACATATACATGACTACATAAAGACTGCTAACTCAAAATTCTTAAGTTAATTAGGTCAATTCAAATTAATTATCTATTTACAAGTTGTTAGAAGAATAGAATTCAATTTTAATTCATAGTTTAATTCAATGAAAAATTAAATTGGAATCTTTTTGTTGTCATTTCTCAACACTCCCTCTCAACAAGAAATTGATTATTAGCTACCCCGATCCTATCTATGTAAAACCCTAATTTACATTTTGACAATGCCTTTGTCAAAATGTCAGCATCTTTCTCCTCGGTGGGAATGTACTCCAACAACATAATCCACATCAATATACAATCTCTTAGATGATGATATCGGATATCAATATGCTTGGACAAATCATGAAAAAATGGATTTTCAGAGAATTTGATATAACTTTGGTTATCAAAGTAAATCACAGTTGGATTTATCTACTGACCAAACAAACCAACCAGGATCTTCCTCATCTAGATGTCTTCACATTCTTCTTGACTTGCAACCATGTATTATGCCTTTGCCAAACTGAGTGCAACTTATCTTTGTTTCTTGCTGTAACAAGAATGATCCGGATTTAAATAGAAACGCAACAAATTACAGAGATAACCATAAACACAGAGATGCAACGGAAATAATACTTCTTTTCGTTAATGTAAAACACTGAAATATGCTTACAAACAGAAATGGAAATAAACCAACTAGGGCGATGGTTGCTCATCTCTGAGAAGAGATGTGATGGCTACATGCCTCTGAACTGTGTTACAATGAGGCTCGAAGGCCTATTTATTGTTGAAAAACAATGGAAAACCCTTAACATCCAAAAACCTAACCCTAGAAGATGAAATGCCAAATTGTGGGCCCCGTTTTGGGTAAGTTGGTACATCAACTTCCCGGGGTCGTAACTTTGGCACCCGATTTTCGTTTGACGCGTACAATAGCTCGTTAGAAAGATCTATCCAAGCACCTTGGACCTATGTTGCTCCCAGATTTCCCAAAAAACATCGTTTAGGGCCTCAAAATGACTCCAGAAGTTCAAGCCCCAAAAAACTGCTAAAAATAGTAAATTGTGCTACAATTACGGAAACTGAAAAACTGAAAGAGACAGTTGTGGGGGTCCAAGTGGGATAGGTGGGTGGCCACCAACATCCACCTGGATCATTCCTCCCCCCTTAGGAAGTAATGGTCCCCATTGCATTGATTTCCTCCATCTGCTGAACTTGGTCCCTGGTGAGCTGTTTTGCAATCTCTGATGTGTCCAGTAATGGTGGGAAGCATGGTCAATGACGGTCCACATTGAACACTCGGTGCAAGCAAAGGAATGGGGGAATGTTGTGCTTCAAAGCATTATTTCCCACAGCCTTGGTAATGGTGTAAGGACCATGTCGGCGTGGTCGGAGCTTTTGATGGGCTATTGTAAGGTGCTCTTTTTGCAGACGCAACCAGACTTTGTTGCCCACCTGAAGTTTGTGTGGTACCCCTGTGGGTGAGGAGAAGTTGTTCTTATGTTCTTTCATGACCGTATCCCTCTATTGTTGTTGCTGCGTGGAGGAACCCTTCACGGGGGTCATGGATGTGGTGACGATCTTCCCCTTACTTTGGGAGTGAACCAGACAGAAAATGAATTTCCTAGTCTGGGAGATGAGCTTGCTGCCTTTCTTGGCAGTGATCAAAGAGGTGGTGGTAGGTGGGGCTACCTCCGGTATTCTGTATAATGAATTATTCAAAGAAATAATGATAGCACGACGCCTTGACTCATACACAACATGTCGCCTCCACAAGTATGGCTAGCCTAATAATACACCACAAACATCCAGAGGTGTAACATCACACAATACCTCATCTGTGAAGGGTTTGATGCTGTAAGGAAGGCAATACTGCTGACAAACTTGGATATCTCGTCCTTAGTGAATCCATCTGATACTGTACGGTTGCGAGGGTGGTGTAGTCGGTAGGCCCAACCGGTTCATGACCTCTGCTGAAATGAGGTACTTTTGGCTTCCACTGTCAACAATGAATTATAGCGGCGAACCCTTCACCTATGTTTGTGAGTGGAAAAGACGTTCCCCCTCCTATGGATCTTCGGGCTCATTCTTTTGGATCTTGGCGGTGGCAATAGTGGCACTGGGCTCCGCATCAATGATCTGCTTCCCTTTGTCATTCCCCTTGTTGGGTTTTGACTTAGGGTCGGAACATGCATTTGATTCGGAAGCCTTCAACTCGGCCACCAGCGACTGCTTCGTCCTACACTCACTTGTGTTGTGAGTGGGGCTCTTGTGGAACTCACACCACTTTCCCGTGTCTTTCTTCAACTTCGTGGTGTTGTTCTTTTCTTGTGGCTTCGATGGGTTGTCTTGGGTCACCCCGCCTTGGCTTTGTCCTTTGGTCTTCAAATTCGCAGATCCAAAGTCTCGCTTCTTTTGTTTGAACTTCTGCTCGATTTTAACAGAGTATCGGTACATCGTGCCAAGCGAGCAGATGTTCAGGAACTCCATCTCTTCCTGGATGTACCTACGTAGGCAGCTACAGTATTTGAGTACTAGATGCAGCTCAGAATCTTTGATACCCAACTGTGTGCAAAGGGTATGAAAAATGTTTGTGAACTCTGGCACATCTTGGTCCCGTCCCTACCATAGCGTGGTCCACTTTATGTATTTGTCCTCATAGCTTTTGACACGGTAATGCTGCTCCTTAATGGCATCCTGGAATGAATTCCAAGTGGGTGCGATTGAAAATAGTGAGCCTGTAATTTCATCCTTCTACTCGCAGTAGGTTTCCCACCAGTCTTTGATGTGGGGGGTTGCTTTGAGAAGAACGAAAATAGTCTTTTCTCGACTCGAAAATTCATGAACAAAAAAATACCCATCTAGCAGATTTAACCATTTATCTACAACATCTGCATCTATTTGACCCTCGAAGATGGGGATTTCAAAATTAACTTGTACCTTAAAGGGTGTGGCGTTTCCAGAGTAGCTGTTGGAAGCTGATGCGTCGCCTCTGGGTAGCCATTGAAGGATCTGCACAAAGATGTCCATCATCGTGTTCCTTTGTCACTCGAGGGCTTCTTCGAGCAAGATTTTGATAGGATCTCTTGCCCCCTCATCTTTTTTCTCATTCGCCATGGGAGGCCATTGGCATTTGCGAGGCTGGTCTTGCAAAGGTTCGACCAGTTCAAGCCCTAACTCCTTATATCCTGACCTCGTTGGGGACATGGAAAGAAAAACAAAGAAAAATCAGACCGTTCTGATACCACTGATCCAGATTTAAACATGAACGTAACAAATTACAGAGATAACCATAAACAAAGAGATGCGACAGAAATAATACTTCATTTCATTAATGTAAAACACTGAAATATGCTTACAAACATAAATGGAAATAAACCAACTAGGGCAATGGTAGCTTATCTCTGAGAAGAGATGTGGCGGCTACATGCCTCTGAATTGTGTTACAATGAGGCTCAAAGGCCTATTTATTGTTGAGAAACAATGGAAAACCCTTAACATCCCAAAACCTAACCCTAGATGATGAAATGCCAAATTGTTACATCAACTTCCCGGGGTCGTAACATTGGCACCCGATCTTCGTTTGACGCATACAATAGCTTGTTAGAAAGATCTATCCAAGCACTACAACTTGGGGAAGAAAAACATTGGCCCATGGACCCATGTTGCTCCCAGATTTTCCAAAAAACGTCGTTTAGGGCCTCAAAACGGCTCCAGAAGTTCAGAACCCGAAAAACTGCTAAAAATAGTAAATTGTACTACAATTACGGAAACTAAAAAAATGAAAGAGACAATTGTGGGGGTCCAAGTGGGATAGGTGGGTGGCCACCAACATCCACCTGGATCAAAGAAACTGCTGCTGACCCAATATTGAAGATCCCTCCTAATGTGCTCTTCTTTTCGGATGGACTCCCTGCCCAATCTGCATCGGTGAAACCTTGAAGCTTCACTCCCTCTGTCTATTTGTATCACAATCCATACTGAGTAGTGCCCTTGAGATATCTCAACACATGCTTTCCCGCCTTCCAATACCGCTTGATAGGCCTAACCATCGCTTGATTAAGCTGGTTAACTGCATAACACATATCCAAACGCGTGTTCACCAAATACATGAGTGAACCAACAAGCTACCTATAAACAATAGCTTCAACTACTTCCCCTGAAGTAACATCCTCTTTCCTCCAATTACCTGCTAGAGGAGTTTCCATGGGTTTGTTGCTCTCCATGCGGAACCTCCCGAGTATCTCGTTGGCATACTTTTCCTGAGACACAAACAATTCCCATCACCCCGCCATACTTCCATGCCCAGAAAGTAATGCATGAGCTCCATGTCCTTCATCTCAAACTCTCTTGCAAGGTCCTCCTTGAAAAACTTGATCAACTAATCATCACCTATCAAAATTAAATCGTTGACATACAATACAATGATCAACAATTTACCTTCCACCACTTTGTGGTACATGCTCGCATCTTCTTCACTCTTGGTGAAGCCCAACTCGGTGAAGCAACTATTTATATTAGTGTAGCAAGCATGGGGTGCTTGCTTCAGCCCATACAACACTCTCTTGAGCTGTCACACATGCGAATCATGATTAAAGGTCTCAAAACCTTCAGGTTGCTCTGTGTACACCTCTTCCTCAATCGTGCCATTAAGGAAGGTTGTCTTTACATCCATCTGATGTATCTTCCAATCCATCTGTGCTGATAGTGCCTATATAGATCTGATCGATGAGTACCTTGTAACATAAGAAAATATCTCATCATAGTCAATCCCCTCTACCTATGAAAATCCACGGGCCACAAACCTAGCCTTATTCTTTTCCACACTACCATTTGCAACTTGCTTTACCTTGTAAATCCATCAGGATCTCACCACTTACTTGTCCTCCGGTCTTGGGACCACATCCCAAATACTATTATGAACTATGGAGTGATACTCCTCCACCATGGCATCAACTCAAACTGGTTGTTGCACTTCCTCAAAGGAAGACGACACTGTCTCAACACATCCACTCATAAGAGCCATGTATCCATTGTACCTCTCAGGTGACCTCCTTTGCCTGCACTGAGATGTGCGTGCTTCCACATTCTCCTGGGAATCATGCGATAACATATCAACCTCTCTGGTGTGCTTTCTCCCATCTCTGGAAGACTCTGCTTGAGTGGACGTCTCCACTCCCAGGTCCTCTACATGTGGCCTCTCCACATCAATCTGAGGCTCCTCAACCTTAGGAGCTAAAAGCTCCCTCTAAAGGGAAAATCGCATAGCCTTCTCCTCATCGAATCTGACATCCCTACAATCCATTGTCATCCTGTTGGTTGACAAGTACACCTGATAGTTGTGAGGTATATCAGTGTACCCCACAAATATCCCCAACTATGTTGTCAGCTCAAACTTCTTCCTTGCATATTTGGTCACATGGAAATATATCGATGATCCAAAAATCCTGAAGTGACCAACATCTAGCCTCTTACCAGAATAATCCTCATCTAGTGTCTTCATCTCAAGAATCCTATGCAGGCTACGGTTCTTCAAATAAACCACTATGTTACGTGCCTCAGCCCACAAGTGTAGTGGTAGGCCCTGATCATGCAACATCGCGTGTGTTGCCCCTACAATGCTTCTGTTCTTCCTCTCACCCAGCCCATTCTGCTATGGGTTATGGGGTGCCATCAAATCCTATTTAATCCCTTCTGCTACACAAAATTTCTTAAACTCATTTGGGACATACTCACCACCGTTATCACTCCTCAAAGATTTAACCTTCTTGCCAGACTCTTTCTCAACCAATTCTTTAAATTCGCAAAACTTTGTGAAAGTTTGATCCTTCTTCTGAATGAAAAATATCCAACATTTACGAAAAAAGTCGTCAACAAATATAGCATAATACATGTGTTTGGCCGTGGATGCTGTCGAGAATGGTACACACACATCTGAATAGACTCACTCTAGAACTGCCTATGCTCGACTATCTCTCTCGTAAAATGAAGCCTTGGTGTATTTTCCCAAAGTACACCCCTTGCATGTATCAACTTGCTCTAATGTACCTTTGGGAAGATTAGTAGAGATCTGTTGCATGATTTTCAAAGCCCCATGATGCAAGTGGCCCAATTGCCTGTGCCAAAACCCACCAACGTCTCAGATCTGCACCTTCTCTGCTTTCATGCTCAAAGAAGCACAATCCTCTACCTCCATCTTATATATATTCTTAACTCGAATCCCTATCTTCTTTACTTGACCCATGACTATGTGTCGAAGGAACACCTTTCCTTTCGAGAAAATCACATCATAGGCTCTATCCTCAAGCATAATGACCGATACTGAGTTCTTCTTCAACCCGAGCACATACATAACATCCCTCAAGGTGAGAGGAGCACCCTGCTCCCTCTAAAAAGTAATCGTGCCCAATTCAGTAGCACTATACCTCCCGTCATCACCCATCTTGATATGCATATAGAGATCTTTCTCCTCTAGGTCACTGAACAACTCCTTGTCACTAGTCATGTGGACTAAAGCTCTGTTCTCAAGGTACCACACACTACCCATCATTAATGACACCATGCATGCAATGAGAGTAAAGTCCAATTCAAATTGAGAGGCCAAAGCCTCACCTGCCGCTCCTTCTGAGGACTTCTTGAGTGGACAATTTGTAGCAAAATGGCCCACCTTGTGACAATGAAAGCACTTAACTTTCATCATGTCTTTCTTCTTACCTCCATGGAAAGAATCCGATTTGTAATGGGATGCCTTCCCTTTCCCTTTTTTTGCCTTACGCGCTAAGGCACAATTTTCCTCACCATCAGTGTTTGATGAGGAACCATCTCTGGTGTTCCTTCTGATCTCCTCCTACATCAAATCCGACCACAATCGTTCCCAATCTAGAAGCTTATCCCTTCCATTCATAGAGTCCTGATAGTTATTCCAACTCTTAGGAAGGCCTAAGAGAGTTAGGCTCACCATATCATCCTCAACAACAGTTATTCCAACACTTCCAAGCTCATCACAACAATGAGTGAATTTGGTTAAGTATTTTGGAATGGTCTCGCCTTTATCCATCTTGATTTTTTGAAATTTGTCTTTTAGTGCCAACTTCCTATGGTCATTTTTTTCCTGGAATAGGTCCATCAATGCTTTCCACATAGCATATGGAGTTTCCTTCCCATGGAGACAATGTGGTCTCGAACTCCCTCAAGGATTATCTGCCTCACCTTCGCCACACACTTCTTCCATTCGGCCAGATTCTGTGCATTCAATGTTGTGGGCATAGGAATTCCTTGATCAATGAATTCATTCAAGCCATTATCCTCCAGCACAACCTCTGTTCTGTCCTTCTAGGTCATATAATTCGAGCTTCCTTTCAAGGCATGCTTGAGCCACAAACTGTAGAACGCCATCTGCCGATACTGAAGTGTGTATTGCAAATTCGAATTTTACCTGTAACCTAAAACTAAAAACTTTTAAATCTCCTCTTTTATACTGTCTTAAGCTCCGATACCATGTAGATTTTCCTGTAGATTCACAACTCATGTAATGTACTAAAACACAAAACAAGAATCTACTCCACTCTTTAAACATTGGAAACCAAGAATCGATGAAAAAAATAATCGACAAGAGGAAGATAATCAAAGACACATAACACAATTGTTTCTCTGGGGAAAACCACTACTCAAAACCTCAACTATCTATTGCATTAATCAGAAATCTAAATGATAATACAAAGCTTATTCTCACAAGAACAATGTTGCACAAGTATGATCAACTCTTTGCCTCACAAGTGGTGAGCTCCAGTATTGTAGCAATAATGCTACAACTCCTGGGGCTTCCTGTCTCTCATTTTATCAACCCGGTAGTTCGTACAAACTTGGAAGCGACGGTGCTATATGCACAAGTACTAGCTCTTGTGGCAGCTGTCACTTGGTCAGCTGGCACAAGTCCGCTAGGGCTCAAGCCAACTTCTATAGGCTCTCAGAAGAAGCTTGCTAATTGATGGACGAAAGCTATTCTCAAAGGAAAGCTACTCTACTTGACAAAATGGACTGAAAGCAAATCAAAGCATGTAAACCTAGGAAACCCTAATTTAACTAGTCTAACCTCTATAATGCAAAGAATGTGAATGAAACCTCTACCAATGCTGCTGTTACCTCTAATAAGTGGAAATGCGTGGATCTAAGCTACTTGCATCATAAAAGACATGTTTTTGTATTTTTCCTTTAAGTGGATGGAATGATTGTGATTTTGTGCTAGCTAGGGTTTGGTTGTGCAGATGGGATGGAGAAGGAAGGAAAGCGTGGGACAGGTTGGGGAGGCTAGGAGAGGTCCCTAGGGATCCTTAGCATCCATCCACAGAGGTTCCTCGCATTCAGAAGCTCAGCAACCGAGTGAGTGGCCTCCTACAGGATGTCTGCAGGGGATCCTACAGGATACGCAGAGATTTCTACAAGATGTCTACGAATTGCTACAGGATGACCTACCGTGAGTGTTTGAAGTGATGGAGGAGTGATGGAATGGTAGGGGGAGATGTGTAAGGTAGGAATAAGGCTGGTGATGGCTCAGAAGTGGAGGAATAGGATAGGGAGTGAGTGTAGGAAGTAGGTTGGAAGATAGAGGGCTAGGTCAACAAAAGGGCTAGAGAATGGAAGTACGTGAGGAGTGAAAGACTTTGGGGGATAACAGAGCGGAGCAGGGGTCAAAGATGTGTTTGCATGCGTGATCAAGATGGAGAATGAGGTAATGGAACGAGAGAGAGAGCAGTGTAAATGAAACAAATGCTTATGACTGTCACCAAACCGAAAATGCATTAACCTAAACTACCTGTGCGTATAAATTCAATGAACAGCAATCCAAAACGCGAAGGAGAATGTGCATGAAGCTGTGATGAAGGTGTGTGGTGCAGGTGTGAATCATGTGGAAGCATCTAACATAACCGTGACTGTGTTGCAGCAATCATCAAGTAAAGAAATGCGTATTTTTGGTGGTTAGTTATGGACTGCACCCCAATCCCAAATGAGATGGCAGTGAGCCTTAACAACCTTTTTGCTGGAGCTCCAATAGATTATATCTATCCTCTGCTAACCTAAGCAACTGGAAACAAATTTACCATAAGCAAATCCTATCTAAACTCATAAAAAAGACTAATTCAACAACCTGTAATTCAAATTGCATGTGAAAATGAAAACTCAGAGTGCTGAAACGAAATGCAAACAACACTACAGCAGAGGGGATCTATGGCTCTCAGGTTGGGCCCTAACCTGAGAGCTATAGTCTCCTTAAGAAAACTCAGAACTAGATCAGAATCTGCCTTCTTTATTCATAATCTGATGTTATGCCAAAACTGGCTTACAACAAGAACTAACACCGAGCTGTGCTCAAAAATTACAATAGTAATGCGAAAGTTTCAACAACCTATCAAAGGCTACGGCCTCCATACTTATGCAAAAACGATCATCCAACAGGTGTCCTTGATTTTAGGAGCTCGGCTGTCCAACTAGAGTTTAACTGCTGATCCTGTAGGACAGTCATAACTACTGTTCCTGTAGAACAGTTATAACTGCTGTTCCTGTAGAACAGCTGGCTGCTTCTAAGCTCGGTGGGGAGATGGATTGGAGCTCGGAGTTCTTGGTGGGAATCACGAGGAAGGTCCCAAGACTGTGGACATCCTCTCCTAAAAACCAGCAGTGCCACCTCATTGTCTCCTTGTCTCCTTTTTCGTGTCTTTTCTCCCTTTAAATGCGAAAAACCTGAAAGCATCATGCATTAGTCACGTAGATAATATGTCTACCCTTCTTCCAACAAACAACACGAACAAACTAAGAAATGCATGCATAAGCAATAAAATATGAATGGTTTGAGCAAGTAGAATAGGCCAAAATGAGCCCAAATTGTACCAAAATTGGGGCTCATCAACAAGCTCGCACTAACCAACACTTAGCCAATTTTTGCTTCCTGTTGAGCCCTTATTTCCTTGCGCAATTCTTGTAAGGAGTAACCCATATTTAATTGGGAATTCCTTCTTCCATAACTGCGCAATCCAAAACTAGGTTCTCTTCTTATTCCATGCATGATTTGTACAACTTGGATCATTCTACAACTGATAGTACACTATCCCTGCACTCTAGTCTCAACTGGGTTTTTCTCTAAACTCACATGCATGAGTTTCTCACGAGGGAATTTTCAGTTTGCTAGAGTAGCACTAAGGATGCACTAGTGCACCAACTCACTACTAGGCCTCTACTAGTTCCACAGACAGTTAAAACTAGTTTAACTGTCTATAACTCAGTGAAACTGTGTTATCTAATTACAACTCAAATAAACTCATCATGGACCCCTAAAATTTATGGAAAACATATACATGACTACAGAAAGACTTCCAATTCGAAATTCCTAAGTTAATTAGGTCAATTAAACTTAATTAACTATTTACAAGTTGTTATGAGAATATAATTTGATTTTAATTCATAGTTTAATTTAAGGACAAATTAAACTGTAATTTCTTGTTTCCATTTCTCAACACTGGGATGTCTCTCTACTCTAGAATTATCTCTTTGGGAGTTGTCTTTCCCCTTTGAGTCCTTTGAATAAGTTCATATTTATGAAGAGCCTTCGTATCCTGAGCTTCTCTTCTCCTTGGCTACCATGCCTTTCGCTTCCTTCTCCTAAGTAGATATTTATTTTTTGGATGATTGCGATATCTTTATTTTTAGTTAACAATGCCTCATCAACACACTCGGAGTAGGCAAGGGTAGGTCTATTATAGAGGTCGTGGAGGTTCTCAAGCCCAAAAGAGAGTTGAATCTTCAATGCGTCGTTATCACACCTAAACTCCACATAATACTCAAGATGAACTAGTAGAGGTGGAACATGACATTGCATGAGAGAGAGAATGTTGGATAAATATCAAAGTGGATGGAGAGGAAGGGGACTAGGACTATGTACCTGGCATAGGGAACAACAGAGGAAGATATAGTTAATACATGTATATTGTAGATATCTATTGGCATTTGAAAATTATGATGGGCCAAGTAGTGTTCACTGACAATGAAGCGAAGAAGGAAATCCTCCTCATATTGGATGAGTTACATCTTTTCCTTAAGCCTCTAAATAGATTCCTGAAATGAATTGAAGACCATCTGGGTTTTTTTTGAATCTAGGTTGCTTTCCAGGCAACATCAAAGAGCCAATCATAGTGGATGTATTAGACTCTTCTAAGTCTAATTAACAGGTCATCATTTTTCTCATTTTTTTAGCTCCTTTTGTCAGTTTTTTTGTCTATATATTCAAGAGTAGATTAAACTCTAAAGACCTAGAGAGCAGCCTCTATGTTTTTTGCTAAACTTTCATAAACTTAATATTTGGATGTTGAAGAAACTTTGGTTTTATCATTAGATTTTCTGGAACTTAATATTTAGATGTTAAAAAACTCTGATTTACCATTGATATAATTTTTCAAATAAAAAACTAAACATACCATACCAAACTGGTTAAAAATTTACCTCCCACACACACACACACACATATATATATATATATATTATTCCGATTAAAAAAATTCCAAAATTCACAGATACATTTTATATCTCTCCCAATAGAACGTTGACCATTTTATCCTCTTTGAATTAATCAATAAAAATTGCAAAACATTGACCCTTCACTTTAATGCACGTATCCAATTAAGATATATGGCAATATGTATCCCATGCAGCCACGTTATTCATTATCTCCCTCATGCTTCTATCTATTGCAGGACTAAGGCTCCCATGCAGCCACGTTATTCAATATCTCCCTCATGCTTCAATATGTACCTGATGTGGATTCCTCTCTGTCACAAACCCTCTGAATGGCTAACATATCCCATCACTCCCACAGCTCCATTAACTTGTACACACAGAACATCCATGGCTATGTGCATCCATAGCTTAAAGTGTAAAGTGAGGCACTCCCCTCCACGATAACCAGCAAGATTAAGCCATTGATGCAATCTCTAACTTGTGGACGAATGCCGTTACGTTATGGCAGTTCGGTGTCCCCTGTTCTCTCTTCCTCGTATGCCTACAATGGCGGCTCAGTTCCTTCCCCAGATTTGGCCGTAGCCAGCTATTTGAAGCTCCGGCGAGCGGTTCCGCGCGCTGTCAGGGCCATGGCAGAGGGGGCTGAGAACGAGAAAGCCAGTGATGAGGAGCGGAAGAAGACGAAGCAATCTCTGTTCGGAAGCATCACGGAGGCGCTAGATTTCTCTCAAGTCAGATCTGAGGAGGACGCAGTGCTCTTAGAGGATGCAAGAGATGCCACCAAATCCGGAGAGAAAATGAGCAGAGAGCAGGTAAATAAATTTACAATGTTTAGCATATATATATATATATATATTTCCAATTTTCAGCATAGTTATATAGATACAAAGAATGAAATTACTTTCTTTCAGCCAATGAAATTACTTTCTTTCAGCGAGTTAGAGTAGAGTAGCAGTTATTTGGGCAATCCACAAGTATACTCAATTAAGAGTTCAGAAAAAGCGAAGCTATCTAAGTTAATATAACAATATTTATCAAGGCATTATAGCTTATCATATCATTAACAAAGATTTGAACCTAGATAGGTCAGCCGCCAAATATACTCAATTAAGAGTTCAGAGAGCTCTAAGCCAATATGACAATATTTATCAAGGTATTATAGGTTATCATATCATCTACAGAGACTTGAATCTAAATAAAAAAAATAATATTTAACCACCACACGACTCTAAAATAATATAACAATATTTATCAAAGCATTATAGCTCATCATATCATTAACCAAAACTTGAATTTAGGTAAAACCACCAAAAATGACCCTATATATATATATATATATATATATAACTTCTTATTTATATTATTTTCAGTAATAATAATAGATTTCTGAATATTCTGGATAAAAGTCTAATAATTTAAAATGAAAATTAATCTTACTCTTATATCTTAAATTCCAAAGTATTATCAAAATCTACAATACTACACTGAGTTAAATTCAACTTATTTTTTATGAAAATATTTTCCATATTATTGAAATTGTTTAAAGCTTCTTATTCATATTATTTTTTCTGAAAATATTTAGCATATATTAAAAATGTAATTATAATAACTAAATTTTAATTGGTTTAAAATCAACTAAATCAATTTGATTGAGCTTAGTAAACGTGAATTGTCATGATTATCAAATCTGAAGTGTCATATGTATAATTTTAATTTCTTCAAAATATATATATTGAAGAATAATTTAGCTCTGTTTGGTGACAGTATGCCGCTCTGAGGAGGAAAATTGGTGGGACTTACAAGGATTTTTTTAAAGGATATGTGGAGGGTAATTTTCTATATCATTGTTTATTTAATTTTCATTGAAATTATTGTTTTATGGTAGTATCAACCTCCTCTTCTGCTGTGGAAGGTCCTTATAGTGCCTTTCATTTTGGATTAAACATTACTTTATCTTATGATTGTCTTAAATTTTTTCATTTGGATGGTTGAATAGTTCTGACAAAGACAAACAGAGCATGTTTGTGGCAGGTCCTTATAGTGCCTTTCATTTCACATTAAACTATTACTTTATCTTATGATTGTCTTAAAATTTTTCATTTGAATGGTTGAATAGTTCTGACAAACAGAGCATGTTTGTGGTAAGCAGTTGAGGGAGAGTATGTGGAAGAGGGATGGGTAGATAAGACCTGCAAAATATGCAAGAAAGACACCAGTAATGAGCCCAGGAATGTTGACATGATGGGTCGATATGCCCATGTTGCTTGTATGGAGAAGGGTGAATCAGGGAACTTTTTCACTCGCCTGTTTGGAAAATAAATCCACTTTTATTTCTCTTTATTGGGCAGATGATTCCAGCGCCGTTTCTCTGCATTTCTCAAAATCTTGTATCATAACACCTCTGATCTGTGGAACTGCAATATTTTAGATGGCAATGGACCTCAATGGTACCATTTATAGCTATAAGCTGAAGAATCCAAGTATCAATAAGTAATTTGTCTCAACTCTTCATCTCTGTATTATAAAAGTATTTTCATTTTTGTGCTTTCATCTCCATTTTCCATTTAAAAATTTGGATTTTTTTGTTGGGAATTTTTTTAATATCAAACTATATTTTTCATTTAATAATTGAGATTTTTATCTTAATAATATGGGGAGAAAATATTCTATGCTGTTTTTCTCTTAATAACAATGTGTGGTAGAAAATGCTCAATGTTATCCAAAAATAGAAACCTATCTGCTTTGAACTTCTGCTCCTCCTTGCTAATTGTGTGTACTTTAAACTTTTGTCTGAACTAATGTACTGGTTCCTAATTGATACTAAAACCTATATGGACATCTTGTAACTTAATAATGAATGTCATATTAATATTGGGTGACAATATACCCAACCAAAAGAGGATTTTAGAGTGATTCCTTGAGCTTTTTCCTGGGCAGCAACCGGTATGGGTTTAATTTATTTTGGATTTTGTACATTTATGTGGATTTATTTGAAAAATTGAAATTATCTATTTTAAATTAATATTATAATTATTATTAAAATAAAATATTTTATTTTATTTTAAATTATATATATATATATATATATATATATATATATATATATATATATATATATATATATATATAATTAGTGAATGGAAATATTATTATTATTTTTTTAAATAATATAATAAATTTAATTTATATTTTAAATTTTTATTATAAAATCATATTAGACAGTGAAAACTTTCATTTGTTAAAACTACATTGATTATAAACATGTTATCTTGGAATGTATGTTTTCATTCAAGTGAGAATGCTCAATCTCTTTCTTTTGAAGTAAATAATATGATATTTTCACTTGTTTATAAAAAAAGGTATTCATGTTGACTTGAAAAAATGTTTGTATATATAATCATACTCAGAGAGAATATCATAGTTTGATGTAATGGGATTGAGTACATATGCATTGCCTTTATGTATGTTTTAATTTGAATGGCCATATTGTCATTTCTTGCATAAGGAAAGTTTTTCTTTTAACTTAAAAATAGTTAAAAACTGGTTGACAGATTCGCAATTGGTGGAACTAAAGAAAGATGCATATAAATGACCTAGCCACACCTTTTATGGAGTGTGAGCGGTTGTGAACCCATGCATTCCAGTGGATGGTTGTTCCTTTAAATGGACATCGATAATTGCATGAACAAGGTACAAGGTGTAATTACCAGACTAGACCAAAACGTAGATCTTGCAGATTGATATCGAAACAAGTAGTCATTAAGGGGGAGTGTTTGAAAATGTAATTCCTACTTGTCTCAGTTGTGACTTTCTATGTAAAGGAGTATGTTCCTATTCCTTAGGGTTGTTATATCTAGGAACATCTAGATATAACAACCCTAAGAAATAAGAACAAACTCCTTTACATAGAAAGTCACAACTGAGACAAGTAGGAATTACATTTTCCAACGCTCCCCCTTAATGACTACTTGTCTCAATATCAATCTGCAAGGTCTATATCTGGTCCAGTCTAGTAATTACACCTTGTACTTTGTTCATGCAATTGTCGATGTCCATATAAAGGAACAACCATCTACTGGAATGCATGGATTGGCTCCCATCCGCTGCAACCATTAGTGTACTAGGAAGTCCTTCACATACATGGTTCATCCAACCTCTGGATGAACTCCCCCTAAATATAAAATTTCACATCATCGAGTCTAAAACCAATTCAGCCCACCCAAGTGTATCCATCTTGAATGACACACTCTTCCAGGGTGTTAAAACTCTCTAACATAGGGAACACATAACAAAGGGTATGCATGCCTCTCTGGGTCTTATAGTAGGTACATAAAACATTTCAAGGACCACAACTAACCATTACAAAACAATATATGACATGTAGATTTGCTCTAATTACAATATGTGACTCATAACTCACCATGATTATGAGTCTATTCCACAAACTCACACAAACTCGATTGTCCATCATCATTTAATTTCCAATGTCATTGTTGCACAAAATCAATATTTGTTGCGCTTCAACCTTATTATCCACCACAAAGTGTCTTTGCATCCTCTTTTTTTTTTTTTTGATTCACCTGCGCCCGCAATTTGTTAGAGTAACTAATTATTAAAAAACCACTGCATTGAATTAGCTAGGCTCAATGCTTCTAATTCTAAAACATTTATAAATACCACATTAATTTATTTCTCTTTGGAATTTTTTTAGTTTGCAATTCTAATGAATTGCAATTTTATATTGAGTTGATCAGGCTTAATGTCTTTACCTTCCCAAAATCCAATTCCATCAAGTTGACCCAAAGGGAAAGAAGAGGGTGGTAAACCTCCAGTTGACACTGTCCAGATCTCTCTGATCTGGGCAGAAAATCGCCCCCACGGCCTTTTCCTCACGCCTCTGAAATGCGTTTCCTTCGCAATTGATGAGGGCTCTTGCTCACAGGCTCCTATTTCCCGCTTTCACTTCCATTCTTGCCATCTTCATAGTGTGCACTAGCATGGCGTCGTGGCTTACCTCTGCACACATCTCGTCCCCTCACACAACCAATTCCTACAACTGTTGCTTTAAGATGAAAAAGGAGACCAAACCACTTGAGAGGAACAACACTCTTCGATAGCTCTTCCATGTGAATCCTGGCTCCCAGTGCTCAATGCTGACTCAACAATACAAATCATCTACTCAGCATCTTCAGCGTTGGCTAATCCAAGCCTAGTGAGCACACTCTTCAACTCTACCGCTTAGATAAAACTGTCGCAGTCCTTGTCAAACACCCTGAATGCCTCTTGTAATTCCTTCTCGTGTTGTTCCCCCGCCATAACCCCCATTGTCAGTGCATCGTAGCTGTAGAGCTGGTCTCCTACCAAATGGCGTAGGGAAACAAACCCATTGAAATCCAGCCCATCGGCCCTGTCATGCAAAAATTCGCGAATTGTCAGCTCTAGATCAAGTAGCGGAATAGGTAAGCCCAGGTTCTCCAGGGCATGGCCAAGCTCGTCGACAGATATTTGCCCTTCATCGTAGAAGTGCACGGATTCATCAGGAGACCCTGTGTCATGCCCACAACCCTTTTTTCGCGATTCCCAACATGCGGCATTGGCTAAACACTTAAACCTTTCCATTATCAAGTTGTTTTCTGAACTACGCCTAACATTCATATATTTTTCCATGTTAACTTATTAATATGTGTAATACATTAATAACCACAAAACCATGCAAGAGACACAAACACAATGTATACAAGAAATATATGTATAATTCGTTGTTTTATAATTTCCCCCAGGAGCATAGCTTGACCGATTCTTTTACAATTTACAAAAAGAAGGCTGTCGTACAGCTCGACTGGTCCACTGACCCGGCTGCTGCACCGTGCAGGCCTACTCGAGTCAACCACAACCCATGCACTATTTCGTTGTTCACCAAACACTTCCACCATGTTGGGCGCTTTGCTACCAACTCGTTACTGTCTCACCGTAGGCGCACCTACCCCGGCTCTTCGTTGACTTGCCACTCCATCGCGGCACACTGGCTTGCGACTCGTGCTACCTCACTGCGGTCACCCACCATGACTTGTCGTGCGAGCTTGACATGCCAACATAAGGCTCACCGTTCCAACCACGGGCGCCATCACCTCGGGTCACCCCGCCCACAAGTTCCTCTACCCGAACTCCCACGGTGATCCGTTTAGCCTTGCTGCAATAACCTACTGCCCGACGATGTGGTGACCTATGACTTGTCCGCTTGGCTCACCCTGCCCTACGGCTAACCTGTTACCCAACCACGCTACCCTTGCTTGTTGCGATACTACCTCCGCTCCCTTACTTGGGTGGTTTGCCCATGAACTTTGAACCTCAATTGTGATGTCAAGTGGAAGACTTGTTTTCTTTTTCCACCATAGCTCCGCCCATATATACAGTGGTTTGACTTTGGCAGGGGCTTCGACTTTTAGTCAAGCCAACCTATCATCCGTCGTTTCACCATTTTATTCCGTTGACCATGGTGTGGGGCGCCCATGTGTGGGACCGCTCACCCATATAAACTTGCCAACTCTCCGACACTTAGCCATTTTTCGTAATGACTCTCATGCGGTCGCACCTTGGCTCGTTTGATCAGCTCGTCACACCGTGCGGGTGTGCTCTTGACTCATCGTTAAACGTGCCCGACTCGTCTTGCCAACTTGTCGGTTAAACGCGCCCGGTTGGCATGCCCGACTCACCATCTTGCAACAATGACTCGTGGGTGTTACATTCTCCCTCACCTAAAGTCGTTGTCATCCTCGGCAATCCAGTTATCCTCCGTAGCTTCCTCTCGTACTTCGCAATATTTTTCTTCCATCTCCACAGTGATTCCTCTGTTTCCCAGCTATCCTCCTCCAGTGCATCCTTCCATCTAATGAGAAATTCTCATCTCATGTTACTCCCAAGTCTTGTCGTTTGAAGATCTAGGATCTTCTCCAAAACAAGGTTCGGTCTGTCAACAATCATGGCTGGTCCCTTGGTGGCTCCACCCTATCTGGATGTTTTGCATCAAGTCGACACTTCTTCAACTGACTGATATGGAAAATAGGATGTTTCGCATGCATGTGGCATGAATGTTCCAACTCATAGACAACTTCTTACACTCACTTCTTCACCAGAAATGGCCCCTCATACTTCCTTGTCAACGATCTCACAGTTCCCTTAGGTGGCTAAAACTGATCTCCGTTAATCTTGAGAAAAACCATATCTCCCACACTGAAGTGTGCATCCTGCCTATCCTTGTCTGCCCATTTCTTCATCCTCCTTGCAGCCTCATGCAATCACAACCGTGCCAAATCCAAGGTCTCATGCCATGCCTTCATGAACTTCTTCACATGAGGACTACTCAAGAAACCTCTCATCAATACGGTGTGAGGAGTGACTGGAAACTGTCCATTTACCAACTCAAATGAACTATACCCTGCCGTAGAACTCTTCTGCATGTTAGCTCATTGGGCATCAAATCTACATACTTGGCTAGCACCTCAAAAATTTCAGCTGGAATAGGCGTCCCCACCCCATCATCACTATCAACTTCTCTGATGACTGTCGCATATGTCTCTACATCCGACTCCCACATAGCCTTCTCCAAACTTAGTGAAAAAACATGATGCACCTTGACTTCCTTCCTTTGCTTATGAGTAGGCAAAGTCCAAGTATGCGACCCTCCAATCAGCATAATCTTATCGTAGAAGGGGACAATAACTACTCTATTTTCCTTCAAGAAATCCCACCCCAATATCCCATCAAAATCGTTCATCTCCATCACTGTGAAGTCTAACCGACCCTGCCAATCTTTGATTTGAACCAACAATTTGTGTGCCAATCCAACCACTTTAGCCCTCGAGTTCACTAATTTGACCTCCACATCCGATGGAAAAATATGTAGCCCAACTTCCTTCACTAAATGTGTAGTCATGAAGTTATGCATGGCACCCATGTCAACCAATGCTTGGATGGTCTTGCCATGAACCACCAAGTCCAGGAACCCCAAACTGTGAATCCAAGATTTCCTTTTCAAAACTTCAGACTGCATACATACTTGGTCTCTGCAATTTTCTCTGATACCATTTGTCATGCCCACAACCCTTTTTTCGTGAGTTGCCCAATGTGCGGCATCAGCTAAACACTTAAACTTTTCCATCGTTAAGTTGTTTTCCGAACTACACCTAACATTCATATATGTTTCCATGTTAAATTATTAATGTGAGAAATACATTAATAACCACAAAACCATGCAAGAGACACAAACACAATGTATACAAGTATTATATGTATATTTTGCTATTTTATAATTTCCCCTGGGAGCATAGCTTGACCGGTTCTTTTACAATTTATAAAAAGGAGGTTGTTGTGCAGCTCGGCCGGTCCACTGACCTGGCTGATGCACTGTGCAGGCCTACCCGAGTCAACCACAACTCATGTACTGTTTCATTGTTCACCAAAATCTTCCACTGTGCCTGGAGCTTTGCTGCCAACTTGTCGTTGTCTCGCCATAGGCGCACTTACCCCGACTCTTCGTTGACTCACCATTGCACCGCGGCACACTGCCCTGCAGCTCGTGTTGCCTCACTACAATCACCCACCACGACTCGTCGTGCGAGCTCGTCGTGCCAACACACAGCTCGTCGTTCCGATTGCGGGTGCCCTCACCTCAGGTCGCCTGTTATGAAACCAGCTCACAAAAAGATAGAAAAGAGAGATTTACGCCTTAGAATTCAGCCTCTTCGAGGGGGCAACCTCCTTTACATTACATAAATGAACAATTCTTGGATGATACAAATGAAAAAACCTCCTTTCTATATATAGGAGTCTAAGGAGTCACAATATAATCCAGCCGACCTAACAATAATAATATAAAGCCACAAAAATAACAATAGAGGGATTCTATGGGGCACAGAAATAACAATATGGGGGTAATAGGGGCACAACAATATAAATAAGGGGTATAACTACAATAGTAATGGGGTA
This sequence comes from Pinus tabuliformis, assembly GCA_031772625.1. Classification (NCBI taxonomy): domain Eukaryota; kingdom Viridiplantae; phylum Streptophyta; class Pinopsida; order Pinales; family Pinaceae; genus Pinus; species Pinus tabuliformis. The sequence goes on from CM062820.1 coordinate 173,628,570, forward strand.
ATCACTAGTATTATAGGGACCCAACATGCCCCTCTCCTTCAAAAAAGTGTTGTCCTCAACGCTTGAGTAGTTCTGGATACTTCTGCATAAAATTCTCATCCTCCCATGTGGAATCTTCAGCGGATAAGTTCTTCCACTTGATAAGATACTCTGAAATTGATCGATTTCGTAGCTGTCGAGTTCTTGTTTCTGTGACTGCTTCCGGTTCCAATATAATTTTTCCTTCCTCGTCAAGTTCTGGCAATATTGTTTGAACTGGGAGCTTGTCGCCTATAACCTTCTTTAAACATGAAACATGGAAAACTGGGTGCAATCGAGAAGCTGCAGGAAGCTCCAATTTGTATGCCATAGTACCAATCTTTTCCAACACCTTGTACGGACCATAATACTTTGGTGATAATTTATTATCCTTCTTAGCTTGCTTTAGGGACATTTGCTTATATGGTTGTAGCCGTAGGAATACCCAATCACCTACATCAAAACTTCTTTCACTGCGATGTTGATCTGCCTGTTGTTTCATTCTATTTTGTGCCAACACGAGGTTATCCTTTAAGAGTTGGAGGACTTGTTGTTGATGTTCGATGTGATGTTCCACTGCCTGAACCTTAGAATTTTCTCTTAAATATGATGTGATGGATGGTGGTTGATACCCATAAAGTGCCATAAATGGGGTCATTTTTGTTGCTGTATGGAAGGAAGTGTTATACCACCATTCAGCCAGAGGCAACCATTTGACCCATTGTGTCTGTTTATCAGATACAAAGCAACGAAGATATCCTTCCAAACATTTGTTTACTATCTCAGTTTGCCCATCAGATTGAGGATGATAAGATGAGCTATGAGCTAACTGAGTACCAAGACAAGAAAATAATTCTGTCCAAAAATTTCCAGTGAAAATGGGATCTCTGTCACTTACAATAATCTTTGGGTTTCCATGTAGCTTTTGAACTGTTTCCATAAATGCAGTAGAAACTGTACTGGCTTTAAATGGATGTGATAATGCACAAAAGTGTGCATACTTGGTAAGTCTGTCAACTACCACCATGATGACACTCTTTCCCTCAGACTTGGGTAAACCTGTGATAAAATCCATTGAAACCTCCTCCCAACGTTGGCTTGGAATGGATAAAGGTTGTAATAGACCCGGTGTCTTAATTGTTTCAACTTTATTTTGTTGGCAAACCAAACATTCCGCCACAAACTTTTGAATATCTGATTTAAGGCCATCCCAAAAAAATTCCTTCTTAACCCTGTGGTAAGTTTTTAAAAATCCTGAGTGCCCTCCTAAGGGAGAAGTGTGCAATTCCATAAGAATCTTTTGTTTTAGCTGGGAATTCTTACAGAGGTATAAGCGATCTTTGTACCATAACGAATCATTTTGCCAGCTAAATGTATCAGAAGTACTGGAATCTTGTTGTAGCTTTCGAATAAGTGCCCACACTTCTTCGTCATTCTTCCATTCCTCCTTTGCTTCGTTTATCCAATCTGGTTGGATAATAGAAATGGCACACAACAATGCTTCCACATCCTCATCCTTTCTTGAGAGTGCATCTGCCACCACATTTTGCTTCCCTTTTTTGTAGATGATTTCAAAGTCATAACCCAACATCTTTGTGACCCACTTTTGTTGCTCTTCAGAGGATAATCTTTGTTCTAAAAAGTATTTAAGGCTATCATGATCCGTTTTTACCTTGAAGTGTCTTCCCATTAGGTAGGGTCGCCATTTCTTAAGTGCATGGAGTATTGCCAACATTTCCTTCTCATAAATAGCTTTGCTTAAAAACTTTCCCTTGATTGGACGACTTTCAAAAGCAATGGGTCTTTCATCTTGCATTAGAACAACACCAATTCCATTTCCTGAAGCATCACATTCCACAATAAAGGTTTTTGTGAAGTCCGGTGTAGCTAAGACCGGTGCTTGGCACATTGCCTCTTTAAGATGTTCAAAGGCCTTTGTTGCTTCCGGAGTCCATGAAAATGAATCTTTCTTCAATAATGTTGTTAGAGGTGCTGCTATTCTCCCATAATTCTTAACAAACTTGCGATAATACCCTGTCAACCCAAGAAATCCTCGCAGATGCTTTATGGATGTGGGGATTTTCCATTCCTTAATGGCTTTAATTTTGCTAGGGTCTACCTTAACTCCTTCATGAGATACAATATGACCCAAATATTCCACCTCCTGGACTCCAAAGAAACATTTGGATCTTTTTGCATATAATTGTTTCTCCTCCAATAGTTGTAGCACCTTGTCAACATGTTCAACATGATCCTTCCAAGACTTGCTGTAGATTAGTATATCATCAAAAAATACTAACACAAATTTTCTAAGGAATGGTTTGAAAATTGAATTCATCAAACCTTGAAATGTTGAAGGTGCATTGGTAAGGCCAAAAGGCATGACCAAAAATTCATAATGACCCTCATGAGTTCTAAATGCCGTTTTTGGAATGTCTTCAATCTTCATTCTGATTTGATGATATCCCGAACGAAGATCCAACTTGGTGAAGTAAATTGATCCATGCAATTCATCCAGTAATTCATCAATGACAGGAATGGGGAACTTATCTTTAATAGTGAGCTTGTTGAGCTCCCTATAATCTGGACACATGCGCCATGATCCATCCTTCTTGTGCACCAATACTACTGGAGCTGAGAAAGAACTTTGACTCGGTTGAATTATACCAGCCTCTAGCATTTCTGCAACCATACGTTCAATTTCACTTTTTTGGACATATGGATATCTGTACGGCCTGATGTTTGGAGGAACACTTCCTGGAATCAGATGAATAGCATGATCATGATCACGCATAGGTGGGAGACCTTTGGGAGTCTCAAATACCTTGGAATGATTGTCCAGGACTTTTTGGAGATCTGGAGAAATAGATGATTCCAATGTGGAAACATCTAGCGAACATAATTGTGCAATTACACCTCTTTGCTCCTTTTTTAGAAGCTTTGTCATGCCATTAGAGCTGATTATCTTTCCTGGTTTCCCTGCAATACCCCTTAATTCAACTTCCTTTCCTTCCACAGAAAATTTCATGAAAAGTTCTTGAAAATTAAAAGCTATTGTACCCAAGGATTGTAGCCATTGGACTCCTAGTACAACATCAGCACCTCCCATTGGAATGGAAAGCATTGGGCTAGTCAATACATATTCTCCCATGGATAGCTTGATATTATGGCACTTTCCAGAACAATTTATTGTTCCTCCATTTGCAATCATCACTTGACACTCTGGTGCTGGATATAGGAAGCAATTCAATTCTTTTGCTACCCTACAATGAATAAAATTGTGGGTGCTTCCTGAATCAATCAACACTATTACCTTTTTCTTCTTGATTTGTCCTTCTATCTTGATGGTTTGAGGAGTGGTAATTCCCGCCAATGCATTACAAGATATGGTCGGATTTATTTGTTCTTCATCTAGGCTTTGTTCCTGGAATATATCCTCTTCTTTTGACCTTTCTTGCTCCTTTTCTTCTTCCTCTTCACAATCTATGTAGAATAATTTCTTCTCAGCACACTTATGACCTTTTGTGTATTTGCTATCACAATTGTAACAAAGCCCTTTTGCTCTTTTTTCTTCCAATTGTTGTGGTGTCAACCTTGTAGGTTGTGGAAGACTATGGGCAACAACACTTCCGTCTTTATAGTTGTGAATGGTATGCTTCCTGGTTGCCATAATTTTGCTTTCCATTTTTCTTGCTAACCTGAATGCCTTCTCTAATGAATCAGGTTCCCAAAGGCACACATCATGTTGGATATTATCCTTTAAAGACCCTATGAACACATCAATCCTATGCTCCTCTGGAATATCTTTTACCCTTATGTTCAATTTTTGGAACTCCTCAATGTGCTCCATTATTGAACCCTTTTGTTTGAGACTTATCAATTGGCTAAAAAAAGTGTTGCTTTTTGTATCCTCATAATGTGCTATCAATTCTTCCGTAAAAATTGCCCAAGTGATAAATTGTTTACGAGAACAAAGCCATTGATACCATACAAACTGATTTGGTTCCAAATATAAAGTTGCCATACGTACCTTTTGTGTGTTTTGCACATTATTGAGATCGAAGAATTGCTCCATCTGTAATATCCATGTGGCGGGATCCTTGCCATCAAACTTCCTCATATCGATTTTTGGAACATGGTGAGTCTTCGATCCAACATTAGAGTCTATGGAATCATGATTAACATTTCTTTTGTTCTCATCATGAGTTTCCTTTAGTACTCTTTCACCCTTAGTGGCCATTTCTTGTAGCAACTTATTCATATTTATCTTCAATTCTTCCATCTTATCATCCATGCCATCAATTTTAGCGTCCATGCCATTCACCTTAGCTTCCATGCCATCCATCTTAGCTTTTACGCCTTTCTTTAAACAGTCCATCTTAGCTTCTACACCTTTCTTTAAACCATCCATCTTAGCTTCTACATCTTTCTTTAAACCATCCATCTTAGATTCTGTTCCTTTTTGTGCAAGGGACAGTTGTTGCACTTGGTCTTGTAATTTTGATATATCATGTTGCATTTCTTCCTCTTCTTCATGAGTCATGCTAGAGCTTTCAGGTTCCTTACTAGGTGTTTGCATTTTCTTTCCTCGGGGCATCAGTTACCGATAATAATGCTCTACTATGCCCTTTGAATTCCTTCAAAATAAATTTTCAAACCAAGCTTAAGCAAAAATTTAAAAAAATCTACACACCTTTTTTCACTTTGTAGGAGCTTGATATTGCCTCTGATGTATCTCTGTACTTTCCAATCATCTAGTTCTAAAATTGTGACTTGTAGTAGCTCTCTGTGTCCTCTTTCCAATGCCACCAGTCTGATCCAAATTGGATTCTCCAAGAAAGAGTTATGCACAATCTCCCAAGATGACCTGATTATAGACCTTTCCAGAAGAGTGAAATTGTATGAAGTGCCACGTGTACAATTTTCGACCTTTGGTTCTGAAAAAGATATACAAAAAACTACAGTCCGTCCTCTTTCTGTACCTTCTTACGAAATTTCAATCCGATCCCCAGAGAGAAAGTTATGATGATTTTCCCTAGGTCACCTGTTTTGAATGTAATTCAGGAGTTTGCAAAAAGACTAACTTCCTCAGAGCATATCTCCACAAATATCGCGCAAAAAGATCTGAAATTCGGACCCAAGGTTCAGCGCGATTTCTTCTCAAATGGGTTTTTTTTGCGACTTTTGAAACGTCACAGAAAAAAAGTTATAGTGAAAATTCCACGATGACCTGTTTGGAGCAGCGAAACCCTAGAATCCAAAGCTCTGATACCAAATGTTATGAAACCAGCTCACAAAAAGATAGAAAAGAGAGATCCACGCCTTAGAATTCGGCCTCTTCGAGGGGGCAACCTCCTTTACATTACATAAATGAACAATTCTTGGATGATACAAATGACAAAACCTCCTTTCTATATATAGGAGTCTAAGGAGTCACAATATAATCCAGCCGACCTAACAATAATAATATAAAGCCACAAAAATAACAATAAAGGGATTCTATGGGGCACAGAAATAACAATATGGGGGTAATAGGGGCACAACAATATAAATAAGGGGTATAACTACAATAGTAATGGGGCAATCACTAGTATTATAGGGACCCAACATCGCCCCGCCCACGAGTTCCTCTGCCCGAACTCCCATGCTACTCTGTTCAACCTTGCCACGATAACTTGCTGCCTGGCGGTGTGGTGACCTATGGCTCGTCCGCTTGGCTCGCCCCACCCTGCGGCTAACCTATTACCCTACTGCACTACCCTTGCTCGTTGTGATACTAACTCCGCCCATCCAGCAGGCTCATCCTTCGCTCCCTCGCTTGGGTGGTTCGCCCATGAACTCTGAAGACTTGCTTGCTTTTCCCACCATAATTCTACCCATATATACAGTGGTTCGACCTTGGTAGGGGCTTCAAATTTTAGTCAATCCTACCTATCATCCATCGTTTCACAATTTTACTCCATTGACCATGGTGTGGGGTGCTCATGTGTAGGACCTCCCACCCATATAAACTCGCCAACTCTTTGACACTTAGCCATTTTTCGCAATGACTCTCGTGCGGTTGCACCTTGGCTCATTTGGTCAGCTCATTGCACCGTGCGAGCGCGCTCTTGACTCGCCGATTAAATGCACCCAGCTCGTCTCACCTTCGTGTGCCCACATCAACTCTTGCCGACTTGTCGGTTAAACGCACCCAGTTGGCATGCCCAAATCACCATCTCGCAACAATGACCCGTGGACGTTACACCCTGGTCATCAACTGTGACTGAAAGATGTTAAAGAGTTGGGGTTTCTTGCTCGACCCAGTTGTTTGACACAAAAAAAACTTTTCTACAGGCATTAAAAGCATTCTACTCCTGGTCAATGATGTCTCCCTTCTGCTAATTTACAATGTGCATGCCTACACATACTCTGCATGCTCTTCAATAAGATTTTTTAATTTAGATCCACCAAATTAAGCACATACACCAATACCATAAACTGCAGCTTGCCGCACAAAGTATTCTAACTCTCCAAATCTCGAACGGATAGAATTAAGATTGAAACCCTCTTTAATGGCAGACATAACAGTTACAACAAGGTCTGTCAAATCCAGTATGATTTTGAGTCACTCTCTACATGATTAATGGATTTCGTCTACAGAGGCCCTCTTTCCACTAACCTTTACACCGAATGACTGCTTCTTTTGCATAGTGGCAATACAAACAAATCACTGGGAGAAATCGACCGCACTTTCATGTCGGGTCCACCATGATTGGTTTCTGCCTTCCACAGGTCACCTAGCCTCCAGGCAAGCCACTAGACATGAAGGAGGTAGCAGCCAACATCCACACTAGATCCACAATACCACAAATCACTAGATCCGCCAATTCCAGTGTCAATCTGCAACTATGAGCGCTGCGAGTGCATACTCAGTGATTTTGTGGGCGGGCACTAACTCTACAACATGGCAAATTGACCTCAACCGCTTGCATGAAGGCAGCACATCCAGCAGCAGAACCATGATCCACGATCACTGCCATATGTCACCAATGGATACCACGATGTTGCTCCACGATACCACGGATTCAAGATACCACGAATTCACTGCTGATCACAATCTGATCCGCTGACATAGCCCATGTTGATTGAATCACCATGATTTGTTGGTCGAGGGCGCAACACAATGAATTTAATAAACTCCATTTGCTTGAAAAAACCGATGGACAAATAAATATTAACCAAACTCTTTAATCAACTCCACATTTATTTCCCTTGGTCTTGGCCCAAGTTCAGGTCCAAACACTGGTACCAATTTAAATTTAAATTTTGATAGTATAAACTATATTGTTTTATTCATATCAAATAAGGTTACATATAAATACATTTAGTGTTATTTCAAGATAGGTAGATTATCTTTGACACACAATTACTTGGTTGAGAGAATATCTCAACCACACACCAATATAAAAACATTTAAATATAACCATGTAAAAACCATAACATACTCAATTATTTGTTTGATGATACAATTGTTTTGTTCCTGCTAACATCTCTAGATATAAACAAACTTTTTTATATAAAAAATCACAACTAAGAAAAGTAAAAATTACATTTTCCAACAAAATATTTTATATTATTTTCTCCTAATAACCATATATAGGAGCAAATACTCTATATTATCCCAAATATATTATAAGAAACCTCACTATGTTTGAACTTATGCTACTTGCTAATTGTGTGTACTTTAAACTTTTCTCTGAACTAATGTGCTGGTCCTTAATTGACACTAAAACCTATATGGACATCTTGTTTGTAACTTAATAATGAGTGTCATATTAATGTTTGGTGACAATATCCCCAAAAGAAGATTTTAGAGTGATTCCTTGAGCTTTTTCCTTGGCAGAAGCCAGTATGGATGGTATGGGTTTAATTTATTTTGGATCTTGTACATTGCTGCTGTATGTGGATTTAGATTTATTTGAAAAATTGAAATTATATATTTTAAATTAATATTATAATTATTATTAAAATAAAATAATTTATTTTATTTTAAATTATATATATAATTATTGAATGGAAATATTATTAATTTGAACTTTTTAAATAATATAATAAATTTAGTTTATATTTTAATTTTTTACTATAAAATTATATTAGATAGTGAGAATTGTTATTTGATAAAGTTAAATCGATTATAAACCTATTATCTTGGAATGTATGTTTTCATTCAAGTGAGAATATTTAATTTCTTTTTAATATTATATATTTTGATTGCTTTTTAGTCATTAAAAATATCTTCTTTATAATTATATCACTTTGAAGGTTGAAGCAAATAATATGATATCTTCACTTGTTTATAAAAAATTATTTATGTTGATTTGAAGAAAGAGGTTAATATTATAGTTTAAAATTTATTTATGTTGATTTGAAGAAAAAGGTTAATATCATAGTTTGATGCAATTAGATTGATTACAAATGCATTGTTTTTTGATGCATGTTTTAATTTGAATGGTCTAGCGATTTTTTGGATAAGGAAAGTTTGTTTGTTTTTTTGTTTGTTTGTTTGTTTTCTTTTTTTTTTTAACTTAAAAAAACTTGTTGACAAATTCACAATTGATGGAACTAAAAAAAATGCATATAAATGATCTAGCCACACCTTCTATGGAGTGTGATATGGATGCAGGTACAGTTATGAATAAGGAGTCAACCACTCCATCTCTAGTTTTTCCCATATTCTTTTTATAAGGGAGGAGGGTGAAGAGAATGTATTGTTTGGATAATTCAAATGATGCAAGTGAATCTTTTTGACTGAGAAAAATAATATAATAAAATTGATAATTATTTAAAATCTTATTAATTTTAAATAAATCAATTTATGGAAAAAAAGAAAGAAAGGAATATTTAATAGTTTGCAAGATTATTCATAAATTGAAATGTGAAAATAAGAGAAGGGATATTTAATAGTATAAAGTTGTTTCAAGTCAATATGTAGCCTCTACCATGCAAGATTCATGCAAATCTTTTAGACATGTTTGAATAGTCAAAATAGTTAAAACTTGTTTATCTAGTCTTAGATATAAACTTTGTAAGGATAAAAGTGTTATATCAAAAATTTAATAGGAATCAAATTGTATATATTGGTAATATGATATTTTACTTATGTAAATTGGGTTAAGTTTTGGTGGTTGGGTAAGTACTAGGCAATCACAAAGTCCCAAACCATATTGTGGTGACTTGTAATTTTTGTCAATAAGATTAAATCTAGAGTTTGTATTACTATCACAAACACATTATTAAATATGATTGACATAGGCCTAAGGCATCAATTTCCATCATTTATATACTAATAGTTTTTTATAAATAAAAAGAATCAACATAATTTAATATATTTATTTTTATTAATATTAATATTAATATTATTTATATTAAAATACTAATTTCATTAATAATATTAATAATTTCATATATTAATATTCAATATTAATATTAAACTTAATAATAATAATAATATTTTTATTTATTTTAATAAATAACTTTATTAATATTATTTTCTTAATATTATTAATATTGTAATTAATAATATAATAAACTATTGTAATTAATAATATAATAAACTTGGTTTCACTTTGAAATTCCAACCAACTCTGGGTCAACCATCGCAGAATAACAAAAATTACCAACTCTCTGTCAACCATCGTAGAATAATAAAAATTTTAATCACAGCATTAGCTATCCTATACTATCTACTCTATACATATTCTTTTAATGCTAGCTATCCTATACATATTCTAATGCTGAAGAAAAATATATTTTAAACACATGTTAGAAAAATATAGTTTAAAGAGGTGAATATAACTGTGCTGATTATGAATATTTGCAATTTTAACGGCATCACTAATGGTGTTGTTTTTCATTTCCTATTTTTCTGCTTCAATAATACAGTATAGTTTCTTGTTGGTACACACAATCCAATGAAGAAATAAATGATGCCCTGTATAGTCAGCGAGGCACAAAGCTGAGGAAATAACTTGTATTGATAATAATAAACACTAAAAACAAATATGGGATATTCTTTAATATTGGAATATATAGGAGTAAGACATCCATCACATTAAAATATTGAAGGGTTTATTGAAACTAATATTTGTTTGGTTATTTGAAACAGTCTATACACAGTCATAATTATCTGTAATATCCCTAGCTAGTGAATTCTTTCAGGAATAATTATATAGGCGTTAGATATTATTTGGGAATTTTTTCAATGATTTTTATTCAGATGGGAGGTTTATTCTACAGCCCAGTAAGATGTATCTGTCAAATTGAAATTTTGCTTATGTCTACCAAAATAAAAATTATGAAATAAACAAATAAATAACTATACAAAACATTTAAATAATATTCCCTAGTAAAAAAATTTACACCTAAAGAAATTGGATCCTTCTCTGCTCATGTTAGATCCGTTAGATCCGTATTTAAGATGGATCTCTATGTGTAAGTATGTACGAGTTCAATTTGGAGTTTATATGTGTTTTTCTTAAAATAAAAATAAAATATTCTTTAAATAGAAAAACAATGTAACCTATAAAAAAAAATGCTATGCATCTTTAATTAGTGATCTATATGATTTGCTATAATTTCATGTAAAGTAATTAGAAGTAAAAAAAATATGTAAGGTGTTTAAACCTTATACTTTTCAAAAGTATTTTAAGACATTATATTAATTTCATATATATCTATATATAAAAAAATGTTAAAATAAAATATTTTGATGTTGTATAAATAAAATATATAGGCTATGAATAAATTATTTTAATATGAAATAATATTGACATATACTTGAAAATATAATTAATAACAAAGAATCATTTTAATGTACCCTTATAAAATCTCAATGCACATATTATGTAATCTCTATAGCATTCATAAATACAATTTAAAAAATGAAAAATTACACATTGTTTTTTGCACTCTAAAATAGATTTGCACTTGAAGAAATTTGACCCCCTGTTGCTAGAGTTATATCTTTATATCTTTTCTTAAGATGCATCTATGCTGGTAGCAAAGCCTCTAGCAATGAATAGCCAAATGACCAACAAAATTGATGCTCCAATATGCCAAAGTAACATACATGAGAAGGATAATCACTTTTCACAAATGATTTTTCAATAAATTAAGGAGAGGACCATACTTGAGAAAAAGTTATTGTCTCTTGGATTATGTATTAGATGAAGAATATTCTCTTGGCTTGCAATCTCAACTATTCATGTTGTTGAAAATATAAATTTCTCAAATCCAATTCCAATATAGACCAAACCTTCTACTTAAAAAATTTTGAACCTAAAATTAATATAAAATATTAGAATGGATAGAAATCTTTTAATTAACTTTACCTTTGCTTATATGTAATTCTTAACCTGATGTCAAAATAAAATATATTTTTTTAAGGGTAATGATCTCATGGAGAAGTCAAATTACTTACAACAAGTAGATGTGCAAAATAAAATAATTTTATTATAAAAAATAATTTTTATTATAATGATTTTATGAGAGAAATCACATTACCTAGAGCAAGTACATGTACAAAATTCTCTATATCTTAAACTTATCTTGATGCTAGGTTCTAGGAATATCTCAATGTTTAACAGTAATATGAGCGATCAAACTATTGATCACTCTACTGACTGATAGATTTTAAAATATTGTTCAAATCTGCCATCTACATAAATATGATCATCTAAATATACAATAATAAGATCATAAAAGTAAGATGCAAATTTAAATAAAGATTTTATTTTATTTGAAGCCATGGGCTGCGAGTTGTCTCCTCACAAGTTTGGTGAATGCGGAGAGGCTTGGAGTTAGACAACAATTCTAATAGGCCTTCTTGTGTGTCAATTGATTATTATGCCTGCCGAATTTTTTTAAAGGTAAGTAGACCCTGATCCGAACTCTGCGTGGATAGAACCCTACGTTGCAACAACCAAAATGTGAGATATTATATAGCTTCTTCTGCAACAAGAAGTCATTCATGACTTAGTGGAAATTCCAAAATATTCTGACAGATCTACACCAAGCAACTAGGTCTCCTGTTACCAGTAAGAAAGAGTCTCCCCCACAATTCTTATTGGATGCCCCATTCAAACAAGAAAGAGTGGTCGTCACTTTTCCTCAACAGGTTAGCTACAATGAATATGAGAAATTATTAACAAGTTTTTATTTGAAGTGAATAGCTAGACCCATCAGTAATATAGCTGAAATTTTTAATGTGGTCATCATAATAAGTGGACGTAGAATGGTAATCATTTGATCCAAAGAGTCAGTTTTAAAGGCCTACAAAAATTATGTGGATCTATTTGTATATTGGTTACACTTACAGAAGTTGTCATTAAGTTTTAAAAATGGTAATTTGGGGTTGTCATTAAGTTTTAAAGATGGTAATTTGGGATTTCAATTGGAGTAAAAGCGATGAAGGTTACTAAAAGTTCACTTTGTGAAAGGAAGTTATTAGGAATTATTTTAAAAAGTTAAAATAATAATAAAAAAAGTCAAAGATAAAGTATGATTGACATTTTCTCAATTATATGTAGGTACATTATTTTTGTTTTTAAAGAGCTTTTATAATAAAATCATGTTTTTATTTGGGTCTTATTTTAGAATAAGGGGATTTCATGACATTTGTAGTTGTGTTCTTGTGTGCATTTGTGCATAATTCTTTGAATGTTCATATTTCTTCATGTCTCCTCTTTGACACTTCACTTCGAACATGTGCATTCAGGTTAAAAATGGATTATATATAAAAAAGAGGATAATAATGGATTTCAACTAGAGGTTAAAAACATGTGATGAGAAAGAAAATTGTTGTTTGCTTCTCTAGTATTTTGAAGATCATAAAAATAAGATGCAAATTTAAATAAAGATTTTTTTTTTGAAGCCATAGGCTGCGAGTTGTCTCCTCACAAGTTTGGCGAATGCGGAAGAGGCTTGGAGTTCGCCAACGATTCTAATAGGCTTCCTTGTGTGTCAATTGATTATTATGCCTGCCGAATTTTTTTAAGGGTCAGACCCTGAACCGAACTCTGCGTGGATAGAACCCTACGTTGCAACAACCAAAATGTGAGATATTATATAGCTTCTTCTGCAACAAGAAGTCATTCATGACTTAGTGGAAATTCCAAAATATTCTGACAGATCTACACCAAGCAACTAGGTCTCCTGTTACCAGTGAGAAAGAGTCTCCCCCACAATTCTTATTGGATGCCCCATTCAAACACAAGAAAGAGTGGTCGTCACTTTTCCTCAACAGGCTAGCTACAATGAATATGGGAAATTATTAACAAGTTTTTATTTGAAGTGAATGCCAAATAGCTAGACCCATCAGTAATATAGCTGAATTATTTAATGTGGTCATTATAATAAGTGGACGTAGAATGGTAATCATTTGATCCAAAGAGTCAATTTTAAAGGCTTAAAAAAATTATGGGGATCTATTTGTATATTGGTTACGCTCATATAGAAGTTGTTATTTTAGTTTTAAAAATGGTAATTTTGGATTTCAATTTGAATAAAATAGATGAAGGTTACTAAAAGTTCACTTTGTGAAAGGAAGTTGTCTGAAATTATTTTAGAAAGTTAAAATGATAATAATAATAAAAAGTCAAAGATAAAATATGATTGACATTTATATCTAGGTACATTATTTTTGCTTTTGAAAATATTTCATAATAAAATTATGTTTTTATTTGGCTTTTATTTTAGAATAAGGGGATTTCATGACATTTGTAGTTGTGTGTTTTTGTGTGCATTTGTGCATAGTTCCTTGAATGTTCATATTTCTTCCTGTCTTGTTTTTTATATTTCATTTCTGTTTTGGTAAACAAAACAATAACATGTGCACTTACGTTAACAATGGATTATATAAAAAAGAGAGGATAATAATCGATTTCAACTAGAGGTTAAAAACATGTGACGAGAGAGAAAATTGTTGTTTGTTTCTCTAGTCTTTTGAAGTATTAAATTGATCATTGTATTGAAAAGGTTGAAGGATTTGAGCATTACAAAAGGGAAAGTTGCAAAACCCTTTCAAAGTCACAAGTTAAGTCATTTGCATCATTCACATGGAAAATTTTAGGGGCGAATTTTCGCACTTGTGTGAATTAAGGGGTTTTATATTTTTATTGGGTGAATATTTTGTATCACAATACATTGTTACAAATCGCCTCAAGTTTATTTTATAAAAAAATTAGGTATGGAGGTTAGCCCACCTTATTTTAAGGGAGAGAGTAAAAAAAGTAAATTTAGCCCTTGAAATTAGGAGTTACAACCTTCCGTTCATCCTAATTTTCAAGAATAGGTATTTATGATAGTTATTTCACCCTCCACATTCAGTGTAAAAAATGTTTTTTTCTTTCATTTTCCCATATTTCATGGTATTGGGGTTAATTTCGAGAAAATGACCTTATTTTTTGAAACAAATGGTCACAAAAGAATAATTCATTTTATTAAAAAATTCAAGTCTCTTATTTTCATGTTTATTTAAAGATTGAATAATGTTCTTGCCATATTCCAAGTTTGCATCTGTTTAGTCATAATCATATAACTAAAGTGGAGTATCGTAAGTAAATAAAAACTCCTTTTATACTTACTCCAAAGGTATGGTAAATAAATATAAATATAAATAAACTAGAGGTATGGTAAATAAATATAACCTCTTTTTATATTTAGTCCATAACCCTCTTTCTATTTAAGAAGGCTCAAAAAAAAGGTTTTATTTAAGTGAATCCTATGGGCCAAATACCATATTTATAAAAAAGGTATGGTAAATTAATAAAAATATAAATAAATGAGAGGTATGGTAAATAAATAAAACATTTTTTTATATTTACTCTAGAAGTCACATTATATTTAAGAACACTCAAAAAATGTGTTATATTTAGGTGAAGCCTATGGGCCAAATACCATGGGCCAAATATTATTAATACCATGCAAAAAAACATTATTAACCCATTATTAACCCTAATATTAGTATTAATAAAAAAAAGATGGCACATGGTATGGAATGTACGCTATTTAAAGGGGGGAATTAAACCAACATAGATCCATCTTTACTCTGGATCTACTAAGCCCCGGGAGGGATCAAATATCGTGATATGCAAACTAGCATAGAGTGAAAAAATATTTGATCCTCGGGCTTGGTAGATCAAGGGTAAAAATGGATCTTGTAATTTAATGTCACTTAAACATTTTAATTTGGTTAAAATAAAAAAATAAAATAAAAATCAATTATTAATTTTATTAATTTTTATAAATTACTAATAGTAGTTTTTAAGCTCCAGGTTTATGATAACCCATGGTATTGACCCATGGTAATATCATGGTATTCATGTGAGCATAGACTATTTAAAGGGGAAATTCTATCAGCTTAGATCCATCTTAATTCCGAGTCTACCAAGTGCTAAGAGGGATAAATAGATTTCATCCCTCCAAGAGTGGTAGAAGTGGAGTTAAGATGGATGTAGGTTGGTTTTTGTTGGGTCCCTATAATACTAGTGATTACCCCATTACTATTGTAGTTATACCCCTTATTTATATTGTTGTGCCCCTATTACCCCCATATTGTTATTTTTGTGCCCCATAGAATCCCTCTATTGTTATTTTTGTGGCTTTATATTATTATTGTTAGGTCGGCTGGATTATATTGTGACTCCCTAGACTCCTATATATAGAAAGGAGGTTTTGTCATTTGTATCATCCAAGAATTGTTCATTTATGTAATGTAAAGGAGGTTGCCCCCTCGAAGAGGCTGAATTCTAAGGCGTGGATCTCTCTTTTCTATCTTTTTGTGAGCTGGTTTCATAACATTTGGTATCAGAGCTTTGGATTCTAGGGTTTCGCTGCTCCAAACAGGTCATCGTGGCATTTTCGCTATAACTTTTTGTCTGTGACGTTTCAGAAGTCACAAAAAAAACCCATTTGAGAAGAATTGGCGCTGAACCTTGGTTCCGAATTTCAGAGCTTTTTGCATGATATTTTGGAGATATGATCTGAGGAAGTTGGTCTTTTGTAGACTCCTGAATTACATTCAAAACATGTGACCTGGGGAAAATCGTCATAACTCTCTCTCTGAGGATCGGATTGAAATTTCGTAAAAAGGTACAGAAAGAGGACGGACTGTAGTTTTTTTTGTGTGTGTTTCAGATTCAAAGGTTAAAACAGTGACTCGTGGCACGTCGTACAAGTTCGCTCTACTGAACCAGTCTAAAAGCAAGTCACTGTGGGAGATTTCACATAACTCTTCCTTGGAGAATCCAATTTGGCTCAGACTTGTGGCATTGGAAAGAGGACGCAGAAGGCTACTACAGATAGCAATTTCAGAATTGGATGATCTGAAATTACAGAGATACATCAGATTCAATATCAGGCTTCTATAAAGTGAAAAAAGGTGTGTAGTTTTTTTTAAATTTTTGTGTAAGCTTGGTTTAACGGAATTCAAAGGGCATAGTAAAACATTATTATCGGTAACTGATGCCCCAAGGAAAGAAAATGCAAACACCTAGTAAGGAACCTGAAAGCTCTAGCATGACTCATGAAGAAGAGGAAGAAATGCTACATGATATATCAAAATTACAAGAACAAGTGCAACAAATGTCACGCTCACAAAAGCTAACAGAAGCTAAGATAAGTGGCGTGGAATCTAAGGTAAATGGCGTGGAATCTAAGATAAAGGGAATGGAAGCTAAGATGGATGGCATGGAAGCTAAGATTGACGCTAAAATTGATGGCATGGACGCTAAAATTGATGGCATGGATGATAAGATGGATGAATTGAAGAAGTTGCTACAAGAAAGGGTCACTAATGGTGAAAAGGTAGTAAAGGAAACTCATGATGAGAACAAAAGAAATGTTAATCATGATTCCATAGACTCTAATGTTGGATCGAAGACTCACCATGTTCCAAAAATCGATATGAGGAAGTTTGATGGCAAGGATCCCGCCACATGGATATTACAGATGGAGCAATTCTTCGATCTCAATAATGTGCAAAACACACAAAAGGTACGTATGGCAACTTTATATTTGGAACCAAATCAGTTTGTATGGTATCAATGGCTTTGTTCTCGTAAACAATTTATCACTTGGGCAATTTTTACGGAAGAATTGATAGCACATTATGAGGATACAAAAAGCAACACTTTTTTTAGCCAATTGATAAGTCTCAAACAAAAGGGTTCAATAATGGAGCACATTGAGGAGTTCCAAAAATTGAACATAAGGGTAAAAGATATTCCAGAGGAGCATAGGATTGATGTGTTCATAGGGTCTTTAAAGGATAATATCCAACATGATGTGCGCCTTTGGGAACCTGATTCATTAGAGAAGGCATTCAGGTTAGCAAGAAAAATGGAAAGCAAAATTATGGCAACTAGGAAGCATACCATTCACAACTATAAAGACGGAAGTGTTGTTGCCCATAGTCTTCCACAACCTACAAGGTTGACACCACAACAATTGGAAGAAAAAAGAGCAAAAGGGCTTTGTTACAATTGTGATAGCAAATACACAAAAGGTCATAAGTGTGCTGAGAAGAAATTATTCTACATAGATTGTGAAGAGGAAGAAGAAAAGGAGCAAGAAAGGTCAAAAGAAGAGGATATATTCCAGGAACAAAGCCTAGATGAAGAACAAATAAATCCGACCATATCTTGTAATGCATTGGCGGGAATTACCACTCCTCAAACCATCAAGATAGAAGGACAAATCAAGAAGAAAAAGGTAATAGTGTTGATTGATTCAGGAAGCACCCACAATTTTATTCATTGTAGGGTAGCAAAAGAATTGAATTGCTTCCTATATCCAGCACCAGAGTGTCAAGTGATGATTGCAAATGGAGGAACAATAAATTGTTCTGGAAAGTGCCATAATATCAAGCTATCCATGGGAGAATATGTATTGACTAGCCCAATGCTTTCCATTCCAATGGGAGGTGCTGATGTTGTACTAGGAGTCCAATGGCTACAATCCTTGGGTACAATAGCTTTTAATTTTCAAGAACTTTTCATGAAATTTTCTGTGGAAGGAAAGGAAGTTGAATTAAGGGGTATTGCAGGGAAACCAGGAAAGATAATCAGCTCTAATGGCATGACAAAGCTTCTAAAAAAGGAGCAAAGAGGTGTAATTGCACAATTATGTTCGCTAGATGTTTCCACATTGGAATCATCTATTTCTCCAGATCTCCAAAAAGTCCTGGACAATCATTCCAAGGTATTTGAGACTCCCAAAGGTCTCCCACCTATGCGTGATCATGATCATGCTATTCATCTGATTCCAGGAAGTGTTCCTCCAAACATCAGGCCGTACAGATATCCCTATGTCCAAAAAAGTGAAATTGAACGTATGGTTGCAGAAATGCTAGAGGCTGGTATAATTCAACCGAGTCAAAGTTCTTTCTCAGCTCCAGTAGTATTGGTGCACAAGAAGGATGGATCATGGCGCATGTGTCCGGATTATAGGGAGCTCAACAAGCTCACTATTAAAGATAAGTTCCCCATTCCTGTTATTGATGAATTACTGGATGAATTGCATGGATCAATTTACTTCACCAAGTTGGATCTTCGTTCGGGATATCATCAAATCAGAATGAAGATTGAAGACATTTCGAAAACGACATTTAGAACTCATGAGGGTCATTATGAATTTTTGGTCATGCCTTTTGGCCTTACCAATGCACCTTCAACATTTCAAGGTTTGATGAATTCAATTTTCAAACCATTCCTTAGAAAATTTGTGTTAGTATTTTTTGATGATATACTAATCTACAGCAAGTCTTGGAAGGATCATGTTGAACATGTTGACAGGGTGCTACAACTATTGGAGGAGAAACAATTATATGCAAAAAGATCCAAATGTTTCTTTGGAGTCCAGGAGGTGGAATATTTGGGTCATATTGTATCTCATGAAGGAGTTAAGGTAGACCCTAGCAAAATTAAAGCCATTAAGGAATGGAAAATCCCCACATCCATAAAGCATCTGCGAGGATTTCTTGGTTTGACAGGGTATTATCGCAAGTTTGTTAAGAATTATGGGAGAATAGCAGCACCTCTAACAACATTATTGAAGAAAGATTCATTTTCATGGACTCCGGAAGCAACAAAGGCCTTTGAACATCTTAAAGAGGCAATGTGCCAAGCACCGGTCTTAGCTACACCGGACTTCACAAAAACCTTTATTGTGGAATGTGATGCTTCAGGAAATGGAATTGGTGCTGTTCTAATGCAAGATGAAAGACCCATTGCTTTTGAAAGTCGTCCAATCAAGGGAAAGTTTTTAAGCAAAGCTATTTATGAGAAGGAAATGTTGGCAATACTCCATGCACTTAAGAAATGGCGACCCTACCTAATGGGAAGACACTTCAAGGTAAAAACGGATCATGATAGCCTTAAATACTTTTTAGAACAAAGATTATCCTCTGAAGAGCAACAAAAGTGGGTCACAAAGATGTTGGGTTATGACTTTGAAATCATCTACAAAAAAGGGAAGCAAAATGTGGTGGCAGATGCACTCTCAAGAAAGGATGAGGATGTGGAAGCATTGTTGTGTGCCATTTCTATTATCCAACCAGATTGGATAAACGAAGCAAGGGAGGAATGGAAGAATGACGAAGAAGTGTGGGCACTTATTCGAAAGTTACAACAAGATTCCAGTACTTCTGATACATTTAGCTGGAAAAATGATTCGTTATGGTACAAAGATCGCTTATACCTCTGTAAGAATTCCCAGCTAAAACAAAAGATTCTTATGGAATTGCACACTTCTCCCTTAGGAGGGCACTCAGGATTTTTAAAAACTTACCACA
Source organism: Pinus tabuliformis (assembly GCA_031772625.1). Taxonomy (NCBI): domain Eukaryota; kingdom Viridiplantae; phylum Streptophyta; class Pinopsida; order Pinales; family Pinaceae; genus Pinus; species Pinus tabuliformis. The sequence goes on from CM062820.1 coordinate 173,648,419, forward strand.
GGGTTAAGAAGGAATTTTTTGGGATGGCCTTAAATCAGATATTCAAAAGTTTGTGGCGGAATGTTTGGTTTGCCAGCAAAATAAAGTTGAAACAATTAAGACACCGGGTCTATTACAACCTTTATCCATTCCAAGCCAACGTTGGGAGGAGGTTTCAATGGATTTTATCACAGGTTTACCCAAGTCTGAGGGAAAGAGTGTCATCATGGTGGTAGTTGACAGACTTACCAAGTATGCACACTTTTGTGCATTATCACATCCATTTAAAGCCAGTACAGTTTCTACTGCATTTATGGAAACAGTTCAAAAGCTACATGGAAACCCAAAGATTATTGTAAGTGACAGAGATCCCATTTTCACTGGAAATTTTTGGACAGAATTATTTTCTTGTCTTGGTACTCAGTTAGCTCATAGCTCATCTTATCATCCTCAATCTGATGGGAAAACTGAGATAGTAAACAAATGTTTGGAAGGATATCTTCGTTGCTTTGTATCTGATAAACAGACACAATGGGTCAAATGGTTGCCTCTGGCTGAATGGTGGTATAACACTTCCTTCCATACAGCAACAAAAATGACCCCATTTATGGCACTTTATGGGTATCAACCACCATCCATCACATCATATTTAAGAGAAAATTCTAAGGTTCAGGCAGTGGAACATCACATCGAACATCAACAACAAGTCCTCCAACTCTTAAAGGATAACCTCGTGTTGGCACAAAATAGAATGAAACAACAGGCAGATCAACATCGCAGTGAAAGAAGTTTTGATGTAGGTGATTGGGTATTCCTACGGCTACAACCATATAAGCAAATGTCCCTAAAGCAAGCTAAGAAGGATAATAAATTATCACCAAAGTATTATGGTCCGTACAAGGTGTTGCAAAAGATTGGTACTATGGCATACAAATTGGAGCTTCCTGCAGCTTCTCGATTGCACCCAGTTTTCCATGTTTCATGTTTAAAGAAGGTTATAGGTGACAAGCTCCCAATTCAAACAATATTGCCAGAACTTGACGAGGAAGGAAAAATTATATTGGAACCGGAAGCAGTCACAGAAACAAGAACTCGACAGCTACGAAATCGATCAATTTCAGAGTATCTTATCAAGTGGAAGAACTTATCCGCTGAAGATTCCACATGGGAGGATGAGAATTTTATGCAGAAGTATCCAGAACTACTCAAGCGTTGAGGACAACACTTTTTTGAAGGAGAGGGGCATGTTGGGTCCCTATAATACTAGTGATTACCCCATTACTATTGTAGTTATACCCCTTATTTATATTGTTGTGCCCCTATTACCCCCATATTGTTATTTCTGTGCCCCATAGAATCCCTCTATTGTTATTTTTGTGGCTTTATATTATTATTGTTAGGTCGGCTGGATTATATTGTGACTCCTTAGACTCCTATATATAGAAAGGAGGTTTTGTCATTTGTATCATCCAAGAATTGTTCATTTATGTAATGTAAAGGAGGTTGCCCCCTCGAAGAGGCTGAATTCTAAGGCGTGGATCTCTCTTTTCTATCTTTTTGTGAGCTGGTTTCATAACAGTTTTTATGATAATGAAGATATTAAATAGACTTAGGAAATTATATTATAAAAAATATCTTAAGGTGAATGGTTAAAGCTACATTTAGTCACTTCACAAAATTAGTAAAAAGTACCAATATCTTCATTAATATTGGTTTTTCTGATTTAACAAAAAAAAGTTTCAAAATAGTGAAATCTTATCACTCTTTCCGCATCACTCTTGCAGAAGAGAGATAGTCAGTGCCCAGATTTCCCACCATTTTTCAAATGTTCTGAATATGATATCTTCATGAAAAAGTTAAGGCACTGATGTTGGATTAGTTGTTTGAAAAATATGTTGGTTTGTACAACCTTTCATCTCCTCTGTTATTCTTAATTTGTCGTAATGATCTGTAGGGGTTGGGCGAGTGCTTGAAAAATATGCTGGTTTGTACAACCTTTCATCTTCTTTGTTTTTCTTAATTTGTCGTAATGATCTGTAGGGGTTGGGCCAATGCACCATATGGGGTTGGGCCAGTGCACCATATTGTCCTAAAAGGTGGAGATTGTGCACCAAAAAGGAAATTAATCCACATGTTACAACGTTGTTAAAAAATGCAAGACGTATGAAGGTAGTGAATTATGCTAATAAGCAATTTAGATTGGGAGAGACGTAATTAAATTTTATTATTTAATTGAAGATTTCCAATTAAAATAATAATAAATCTATATGTATATATTAATATATTGATTGGAAGGCTTCTGACAACGGTCACTTATTTCCATTAGATCCCCTTCAGGCCTTTAGGATACCTACTACTTTCTTATATTATATAGTTGGGGCTTGCTACTTGTTGGCGTGTTGGGGTAAACAAAATGTGTTTTTTTTTTTATCTCACAGTTGGAGTCTATGGAATAAGAAATAAATTTGATATCTTGACAAAAGTGGTACAAAATATGTTTTTTTTTTTTTTTTTTCTTTTTCTTTTTATCTCGTAGTTGGACTTTATGGAATAAGAAAGAAATTTGATAGCTTGACAAAAGTGGTAGCTTGAAAAAAGTGGTAGAGAAAAGATTAATCTCTCCTACCTTGACAGAACTGATGGTCAAGATCAACACCTACAAGAACTTTGTTGTGGAATATTATCAAAACTAATAGAAGGATATGAAAGAGTGTACAGTGAGAACCTTGACAAACATGGCCATTGAAACTTACAACATTGTTTGTAGGAAGAGAAAATTATGTTTCTTTTTTCCAAACATGTATATTAGTATATTACAATTTAATGAATATGTTTTCCTATTATCATATATGGTTTCATACTTTAACAAAACATTCGCCAAGACTTCACTTTTTATTATTCAGTGAAAGATTTTCCAAGATCTTACAAGATTTTATAATTCAGTGATAGATTCACCATGACTTTACAAGATAATATAATCTGGTGAGAGATTCACCAAAAAAATTATATATACATATTATATTATTGATAAAATCGCCTCCCATTTTTCCTATGTATCATGGGGATTCGCCCATTTGTTATACATATAAATTTAGGGTGGTTCTTAAAATTTTCCCTGATCATTCAATCATTTTAATCACACTTTAAGTGCATGATAGTAATATCCAACACCCTAAGGTGACATAAATTCAATCAATTATGACAAATAAGCAATTGAATGTGTTGAGTGAAAAATTCTTAAAGGAGGAAAGCATCTACAAAATGAGCAAACTAGTTTTGTTCTAATTTCTGATAAGTTTTTCCTAAGGTTTGATGATGGGTTTGGGAAGTGCAAGATAAACATTTACATTTTCATGCAAGTGTGCTATTGAAGTGGCATCTTCATGCAAATCCTCTCCTACTCAAATTTTATTGACCCTTGGTTTTCATCTTCTAAGAGGTCTCTTGGACTTCCCATAACTATTGGTTTTTCACCTTCCTCTCAAGTGAATAAGCCAATTTTACATAACCCAAGAGGATTATGCTTCCAATAGAAATTATGGAACAAAGAAAGTTATTAGTACTCAACAAGAAACACGCCTTTAAGAAAAAAGGAACTCAACGTGTCTAATTGATTAGTTCATAATATTTCAAATATGGTGTTTAAGCCTTTGAAAATGTCACTTCCTAAAACAATGAATCTCTAGGGAAATGCATGGGTCATAGTCCAAAAAGAAAATTTGTTGAAGTCCTTTTAAATGGTTTTTAAAGTAGCAATCACTAGATGTCATATTATAGGGCCCCTTAAAAGGTATGCAATAAGGCTTATGAAATCCCATTCTTGTTTGTTCAATTAAATGGTATTAATACTTTGAAAATCATAAAAGAAGAAAAGGATGTTGTTAATGCTAAGCTTCAACTTCATTGTGCTAAATGGTTGAGTGGAGAACCATGACACGACCAACCTCTTTGGCATTGCGATTAAATTTGAAGTTGTATAGACTTGTTAAGGAAGAAATGTTAGATGAAACTCATGTTTGGTATGTCATAACTGAGATCAATTCAATGTTGCAATATAATGATGTATCAAATTTCAGCATTGCTCTCAAAGTGAGAAGAAAATGATTGTTTTTACAAAGATAATATTATTGGGCCAAAGTTGTGATGGCCATGTGAGTGCAAATATTTTGTAGGCTTTTAAAAATAAACATGCTTTTCCTTTGATTTTTATTTGTATTTATGTTATGATTATACTATTTCTTTTTATCAAGTGTTCATTTTTGGATGGAGACTAATTGTAACTCAATCAAAACGATCCATGGTTTATGGATGTTTCTATGGTTTATAATACAAACGTTTTGTTGCGTATCTTTTATATTGCTTTATATCCTATCTACCAAAATTATTGGAGTATATTTTGTTCATTTTAGTCATTAAAGATCAGAGTAAATAAATGATGTTATAATTTGTTCTAGGATATTATCTGATCTAATAACCATTATATTTATTTGTGGTTTTTAAATTTATAATTAGGTGGGAACCTTTAAGTGGACCTATATGAATGGAAACCATGGTATTTAGCCTCATGAAAAGCTTACCTCAAGGAATATGATAAAGTTGCTCCAAAATTAAATGAACTGGTCTTCAACTCTATATTCAACTCTACAACAATTTAGGAATGGGTTTGAAATATGCTCAGGGTGATTATTTCATTTCTCCCTTTAGTCACGCCATTGTTGTAGCAATACTACTTCAATGAAAAATTAAACTATCTTCAACTATCTAGTAGTTGATGAAGTTAGTACAATAATGATGATGATGTAAATGTGATGCAAGGATGACAATATGAATTTGATATTTTCAATACACATCAAGTGTATTAATCTGAAAAGTTGTTGGGTTTCCAAGAGAACACTATTTTTTTTGGATTGCTCGTTAACTCAAAAAATTAATAATTTCTAATACAAAACCTAGATATCACTACAACAAAATAAGTAATTAGCTTAGAGTTTAATGTAATGTTCCTGTACCTAGGGAGGTACCCAAGGGAATACTAAATGTAATGTGGACATAAAATGAAATTGACCCACTATGTAATTAGAAGGAAATGCTATAACAAAAAGGGGTAGGTGGCATAAATCGTTGGGAATACTCATGAGAAAGTACAAATAGACATATTTATCATTGTATTCAATACATGCTGGATTGCATTATTTTGTAACAAGCATGGAATGTGGAGTGCTTCCATACGTAAGGAGTAATTGATGGTGTTATCTACCTTAAAGTTTAATCTCTATATATTCTTTTGTTTTTCATGGTGAATGCTTTTCGTATCTTGAATGCTTCGAGGTTTGATTCAAAAGTTTAAGGATATATTCTCTATATTTATCAAGGTTTATTGTGAGTGGTATTAGAGATATTTCTTGGGCATGAAGTGGGTTTTTTGGTATATTATTTATGGTAAAAAAAGGAAATTAGTATTCAATTTAATTGTTGAAACTTTCCATGCAAAATTTGTAAAAAAATCAACCATAGATTTGAATTCCTATTGAAAAAAAAAATACCTACTTTCAAAAAGAAAAATCATCCAAGATGAGTCTATGAAGTGAAGATATCATTTATTTAAAAAAAAAACATTTTTTCAAGGTTTTTTCTAGTGACGAACATGAATTCCATGCATTGAACATATTTTGATAGAACACATATATTAGTCAAATTAGTGCCAATAAATCCATAAAATCTATGTCATTTCATAATTCCTATCATAATAGTGAATCTAATAAGTATAGTAGAAGTCACGATCATTTTACATTTGCACACTCAAGCCCTATGATCCAGAATTATGCAGAAACACAACAAAATACAGAAATACCCATATACATAGAGGTGCAACAAAAATAAAACTTCACTTCATTAATATCAGAGAACTAAAATATGCTTACATACATAAATAAAAATAAACTAGCTCGAGCGATGGTAGCTTATCCCTGAGAAGAGATGTGGCAGCTAAATGCCTTTGAACTATGTTACAAATGAGGCTTAAATGCCTATTTATTATTGAGAAACAATGGAAAACCCTAAACATCCAAAAAACTAACCATAGGAGATGAAGTGCCAAAACTATGGGCCCCGTTTGGGTAAATTGATACATCAACTTACCTGGGTTGTAACTTTGGCATACTATCTCCATTTGATGTGCACAATACCTCATTAGAAAGATCTATCCGAGGACTACAAATTTTGAATGAAAACATCAATTATGGATTGATGTTTGCCCAATTTTCCTTAAAAACGTCGTTTAGGGCCTCAAAACAACTCTGGAAGTTTAGGACTCGAAAAACTACCAAAAATAGTAAATTGTGCTACAATTAAGGAAACTGAAAAATTGAAAGAGGCAGTGGTGGGGGTCCAAGTAGGATAGATGGGTGGCCACCAAAATGCACCTGGATCTGTCCTCCCCCTTAGGAAGCAATGGTCCCCATTGCATTGAGTACTTCCATGAGATGGGGAAACTTCCGCTGAACTTGGTCCTTGGTGAGCCACTTGCCTTGGTGCAGGAGTTGGCTAGCTTTGACAACCCGATATAGTTGGATCTTCTACTGGCAAATTTTCTTGATCTGAGTGTCCATGACCTAATTAGTTTTGTCATGTTCCATGTAGTTTGGGTTTAACTCTTTTGGTGTGAGTTGTTCTACATTGTTTGATGTATCCAGTAATGGTGGAAAGTATGGTTGAAGGTGGTCTACATTGAACACAGTGTGTAGATCAAGGAACAATGCAATTCTGAGCTCGAAGGAATTATCCCATACAACCTTGGTGATGGTGTATGGCCCATATCAGAGCTGGAAAATCTTGCGGTGGGGTCTAGCGAGGCGTTCCTTCTGCAAATGTATCCAAACTTTGTCGCCCACTTGGAGCTTATGTGACACTTGATGCAAATCATGGCGTTGCTTGTACTTAGCATTGGCTTTGTCCAATATATCATGGACCTGTTGGCAAATGTGTTGAATGCACTCAATGAAGTTGTTATCGCTGTCTGATTCAGATTGGACATGAGTTGAATCTGCTCGAGTAGCTGTAAATGGTATGGCCACATCAATGGGACATAATGGTTGAAATCCCAGCCCTACCTGAAAGGGGTTGTGGCCCGTTGAGCTGTGGAGAGCTATGTTGTAGCTATGTTGGACATAAGGGAGGCTTTCATCCCATGTGTGTGGATGCTTCGAGTTTTACATGCACAGAATGTGTACGATCATCCTATTGATGACCTCTATTTGGCCATCAGTTTGTCGGTGGAACGCCATGGACTTAGTAAGTTTGGTATCCAACATTGACCAGAGACTTGACCAAAATGCACTTAGGAATTAGTTGTCTCGATTTGAGATAATGGATTGTGGGATCCACACTCACTTAAAGAAGCACTTAGCAGTGGCCTCTTCTGTGATGCTCTTCTTGTAGGCCATCATAATGGCCATCTTAGAGAATCTATCAATGACCATGAAAACACAGTCGTTCCCATGATTACTAGAAGGAAGACCCGACATGTAATCCATGGAGATGGATTCCCAAGGTTGACTAGGAGTAGGCAAAGGAGTATATAAGTCTTGCTTCTTGATGGTTTGTTTGGAACTGGCATAGGTGGTGCAAGATCTAATGTACTTCCCAACATCCCGAAGAAGGTTCGACTAATAAAAATACTTCTGCAGTATTGGAACTATTTTCTCTACTCTAAAATGTACAACAACCCGACTGTAGTGTGCCTCCCAAATAATCTTGGCACGCTCACTTGAAGGAAAAAATATGTGTCCTAGGTGGCATAACAGTGCATCCTCAAAATGAAAATTTGGAACTTTGTTACCTTCTAGGAGTGTTTGGTATGTGCTGCCAAATTCTGGATCACTCTTGTAAATATGTGGCCACCATGAAGTCTTGTGCCCACATGAGTCAAGCACAGTGATCAACGCCATGACTGGTGGTCATCTGAGGTAGTATGCATCATTATTGGTGTTACACTAAAAAATGTCACCATGACTATTTACAGTTAGTATGGCTCAATCAACAGTCATGCTACCCTCTTAGGCAAGTCTTATGCCTCTACTCTCCATGTCAAACTCCAAAAAAGAGAGAAAGTCTTGTATAAATGTATTTATCTCTGGGGACGCAGGTTCTCTCAACCTTACCTGCGGGGACGCTCCCAATGTTCACAAAAGCTGCGTCCAAAGACGCTCTGTATGTAAAGGGACAGGTGCGTCCCCCTGTAAAGGTTAGAATGCGCAAGTTTCATCTTTAAAAAGTTACTTGTGGTCATTTCTAGAGCATTCTAGAAGGTTGTTCGACGTGTATTGGGCGCCTCCAGATGGTTCATGCACTCCTATCAAAGAGGAACTTATCCCATCAATAAGGGAGCTATCCCACCCAAAGAGGGGATTATCCCATTGATGGTGGACCTGATTAACCTCCTCTTGAGCACTATAAATACAGGCATTGGGCCAGAAGGAGGAGAGGTTGAAGCTATACATTTTCTAAGGGTAAATGTTGCAGGAATTAGGACTCCCATTTAGAAGCTTGTGAGGAGAGATTGCCATCTTTGCTTGTTCTATTTGGAAGTGGGTGTGCTTTGTCAAAGTAAAGGAGAACTCTTGACGGACCCTGGGAAGGACTTGCACAACACCAAGGCTCAGGTTGTATTTGTTCTTTTTGTTACCTATTAATGCAAATGAGTCCATTCTTCTCAATAACTTGTTGTTTATGAGTTATTTCATGTGCTCCTTGGTCTACATGTTGAATATGCTTTGTTTTATGTTATAATCAGGTGCTATTTAATTGTTTGACTGTTGGTGATTACAGGTTTTGGAGAAAAGGAGGAGCTCATCCAGATCAACAAAGCTTGGACTTCTACAACAGCGTTTGGACAAAGGTAAGAACAAAACACTTGATATCTCATATCATAATGCATATTTAGAGAAGGATAGATCTTGTTTGTCTTGTTTGTCACTAGAGAGTCTTAGGCTCCTAGGGAGGTTGGTTGTGTCCGCACAATCGACTCTTTCCGCCTGACAAATTGGCGACTCCGCTGGGGAATCCATTAATGTGAAAAGTCTTTTCCTTTGTATGAACTTTGCTCTGAGAAAATTAGTTTATTTTTCTGGTTTTTGGCTCTGTGACTTTGTCTTTGGGTGGGTTAGCTTAGAGTTAGAATCCTTTTAGTTTTTCTTGAGTTTTTTAGTAGGACGCACCCTCTGAGTGCTGCACAGTGCGTCCTTGGACGCACTATTGCTGTGTGCACAGAGCGGGCCCGCACCTGTTCTAACGGGTCGCCTGCGTCCCCTTGCTAAAAGTTGAGAAAACTCCATTTTTTGCTTTTTTACTCTTAGATTTTGTTTTTTCTTAGTTTTTACTGCCCAGATTCATTAGTCCCTTGTCAAAGATCTTCACCTGAACTTGTTTCTATAGCATTGAGTGTTTTAGTGGATTTCATAGAAGTTTAAGCCCTAGGGTTTGATTTTTGAATAGGTCTTGTAGTGACTTTGGCGGTAGAAGTTGTCAAGCCTTAGATCTCTCTGGTTTTGTCAACATTCTTAGAAGTCAGACTTGTCATAAAGTCTACCTGTGTGAGCAACTTACCATTGAGTTGTCTCGTTGGCGAATTTCGAAGTGCTTGTTGATTAAGTCTTGAATTCCATTTTACAAAAAGAACAAAAAGATTTGAGTTTTGTTTTGACTAGTCTTTTGATTCTGGATTAGCTAGTCCTTGATTTGATTTTGATCAAGTAAAACAACCTAGAATCATCTTTGTGAGCTTTTGCCTTGTTAGGTTTGTTTAGAGTAATTTCTCTTTTGATTTGCTTATGAGTCAAGTTTTCATAGTTTTTGTAGCTTTTGAGATTGTTTTGTGTTAAGATAGGTTTATATGCTTTATTAAAAAGAGAAAATACAAAAATATCTCCTTTGAAAAGTTTTGTTTCAAGTAGCTTTGAAAGTTTTGAAAGAAAAAGAGTTTTTCGTGCAAGTAAAGAGTAGTCATGTTTGTGTGCTTGAAAAGAAAAAGAGAATTGTTTCTTTGATTGTCTTTTCTAAGGAAGTTGTTTTCTCTAAAATTTGCATTCTCTCAACTCTCTTAGTTAAGAATTTCATTGAAAAAGCAAAGTAGCGTAAATCATCTTAGGTGCATCTTTGTAGTGGTTGGAGTCGAGTCTACACACCATTGGTTTCACTTCCACTACCTTGTGACTTTAAAGAACAACCATAAAAGTAACGCTTAAAGTAAAATCGAAATAGTAACTTTTATTTACTAGGGCTCTGAAGCACCAATTTAGATCAGGCTAGTGTCTTGGAGTAGGTGAGTAATTAACTCTCCAAGACAACAAAACCAAACAAGTAGCTTATCTTGTGATAGATTAAATCCAATTGTCTCATTTGTACTCTGGGAAAGCTCCTCTTAAAGGAGAAGCACGAGCTCGTGTCCGAACCAGTGAGGGGTTCATTCCCCCCTCGTTGGGAACGACGCCAGACACGCACGTATTACAAACAGTAAACCTCGGATTAACCATTGTCGAGGAGCCAGGGGTCACTTGTCGGTAAACCTTGGATTATTGTCAAGGAGACGGCAAGGGGATTGAGCTTGCTACTCTGCCCTTGCGTGCTGTCGGAGTTTAGACTGTTCCCCCAGGTGCATTTGTTGCGGTTGGTAACCTTAGTGGCCATTATCTTTAGGATTCTACCGAGGTGACGGTGGAGGGAAGGTCCCACTGTACCTGGAGCAGACGTCGGTTATACTCACTTGGATTTTCTGGGGGGTTCACTTCACTCGAGACGGTTAAAGTGGAGGAACTTGGTCCGGTCTATTCATTAAGCAGGTTGCCGGGGTAACTGTTCCACCCGCCATTTCTGTACTGAATCCAGCGAGGTTGGGCTTCATCACCAACTAGCGCTTTTGGTCCGGAAGACTACTGTTTGTGTTTGGTTTGACGCCCTAGATTCTTTAGGCGTGTGATTCAAATTTGTTTGGTTCTTTAGAGGCTTTAGGTGGTTTGATTTGAAATTTTATTTTGTTTTCGTGTGTAGTAGTTAAAAGTTTTTAGCTGTGGCAGAATTACCGAGACAGTCCCGTAGACTTCGAGGCAAGTCTCCTGAGATTGTTACCGGAATAGATTTGTTAAGAAAACTCTGTAAATCGCGGGGTGAATCTCCTGAAGATATTCCGGGTCAGTACGAAGGGTTAAAGGTCCTTGTAACTCCTCCTAGTGACAGTAGAGTAGGTTCACCTGAAGAAGGAGAATCTTCCTTGGTAGTCCATCCAGATTACCAAAGTTTAGAGACAGGTTATAATCCCGAAGCTGTTTCAGTTTCTGAACTTATTGGTAGTTTTTCGTCTGCTAGTGATACAGGCGAAGAACCTAAAATATCTGAACCTGTTACTCCAACTTCTAGTGTTCCAGATTCACCGAGAATAGAAAGAATTATCACCGAAAATCTTCCTACTGGTTTGATTGCTATAGAAGAACTTGCTCCAGAGGAGGATATAGGTGTCTCTAACCTTGAAGGTCAACTTACTATTGATCTAAGGGAGCGTGAATCCATCTTTTACAGTCCTCCTAGAAGTACTACTTGGTACCTTTCGTTAACCAATTATTTAGACAACTCAGGGGTAGGTTTTTCTACACCTCGTACTCCTTTTCCACCAAGAGGTATTTATACTCCTGTAAATATGTCTGGTCAGTCATCCGTGTTTACTCAAAGTCCTGAATCTTTCTTACACGGCGGTCCTTCTGTCCCCACTGGGTATCAATCTCTTTCTGGTACCTTTGCGGGAGCATCTCCTCAACCCGTTGATCATGGGTTATTAATTGGAAACAGTGGTAATGTACCATTGGGTGTAGGAGATATTTACATGATGTCAGGTTCAGTTCCCGTTTCTCAACCTCAAGGTGGCCAATTACCGCCTGGGGGGCAACCACAGTTAACGCCTGGGGGGCAACCTCAAGGTACACAAATCGTGTCTGGGGGGCAACCTCAAAGTCAGTATGTACCTATGGTGCAATATGTGCATCAAGGTCAACCCCAGCCTCAATATGTACCCCAGGGTCAACCTCAGTATCAATATCAACCTCAAGGATGGCAACCTCAAGGATGGCAACCTCAAGGGTATCAACCCCAAGGTTATCAACCTCAAGGGTACCAACCTCAAGGTCAAGGTCAACCCCAGTATCAGTATTTACCTCAAGGTTATCAACCTCAAGGTCAATACTCGAGTCAAGGTTATCAACCGCCTCAAGGTCAGTCATATGTTCCAAGTATGGGAACTGCACCTTACAATTATCAATCCTACCCTCAATCCGGTTATGGATCTCAGTATCCTCAACCTGTTACGGGTCAATACCCTGGAATGTTAGTGTGGGATCCATCACAGGGTCAACAGGTGTTGCAGCCAAGTACACAGATGGTTCCTCAAGCTGGACAACCCGTAGTTTCTGGTCCAACCCAGCAACCGCAACCTGTCCAGTCAAATGTTCAAACTTCTATAACTTCGGTAGTTACTCAGCCGCCAATTGCACCTAGTACTCCATCTCAAACGGCTGCTACAACTACCGCTACATCTACCATACTTACTTCTGGAGTATCGACAGCTCCAGTTTCTACTATCCCTGTTACCACACCTCAGACATCTTTACCGTTGTCTGGATCTACGATTCAAACCACGGTCCAGATGCCTGTAGGTCAGCCTGGTATAAGTACGGTTGTCACTACTCAACCTCAATTTGTTCAACCTCCGTACCAGGGACAGTACCAACATGGGCAAGTTGTCCAACAACCGGTTTACCAGTATCAACCGTATCCTGGGTACACTTATCAACAACCTCAACAACCCCAGTACGGTCCGGTTAATCCTGGTTTTCCAGGAGGATATAATATCCCAAATGCGACTCCTGTTCCTAGTTATCCTGGATATCCTCCTCCTGGGGCTGGTATTGTGACCCAGAGTTTTAGAGATCCTAACCGGCAGTTACCGTTTATTGCAACTTTGGATTTACCAGACTTGACACGCCTAACGAACGATCCAATTCAATATCTTCAGTTTTGGCCGCCAATGCCAAACAAGTTGCCCAGTGATATACCCAAGTTTGAAGGTAAGTCTGGAGAGGATCCGTCCAATCACGTGATGACTTACCACCTCTGGTGTGCTTCAAATTCTATCTCGGATGATTCGATCCGCTTACGTCTTTTCCAGCGTACACTCATTGGTCTCGCGGCCAAGTGGTACATTGAGTTACCACGGGCCTCTTTTTACAACTTTAGCCAGTTAGCTACCTCGTTCTTAACTCACTTTCAGTTGCCGGTCAGATACGATAATGGCACGGAGTTATTAACTTCACTAAAACAATCGACGTCCACGTATATTTCTGATCACATTTATGAGTGGAGACGTCGAAGAAGGCTAGTGAAAGTTTTTATCCCGGACCAAATCTTAGCTGAATGGTTTGTCAAATCATTATTACCGAAGATTACTGAAGATGTAGCTAAGGCCGGAGTAGTTACTGAGGAGCAAGTCATTGCTCAGGCACAATACCTTGACTTAGTTTACACTCAGTCGGGTACGTTACACGAGAAGATTCCGGATCTTCCAAAGTCGAATCAAATCGCTGCTGCTCCTTCGGGATCTCATGCCGCTGATGGTATGATTGGTATCGTGAATACAAAGAGCAAGAAGAAGTCTTCCAAGGCTTCAACTAATCCAATTATCACTTTGCCTGATTCTCCGACAGGAGAGTCTTCTCCTGAACTTACCGCCGATATTCACGCTGTAGAGTCATCTACGGCCAAATCAAAAAATGGTGGAAAGAAGAAAGGAAAGAAGAAGGCTAAAGCAGACAAGGCTCCGAAGGAGAAAACAGAAAAGTCGGAAACCAATGACGAAAAGCGCAAACCTCGATATCCTTGTCTTATTTGTGAAGAGGATCATTTTACGAGAGATTGCCCTCATCGGGCCGAGGTTGTGAAAATAGTCAAAGGTTCTCCCACTCCTGCTGTGTTAAAAAATCCATTTCCGGAGCAGGAGAATAAGATGATAGGTTCTTCTTGAATGCCAGTGAAGAACCCATTTTGATGATGTCTCATGTGAGGATTGCGACTCGATCGCAAGATTATGGTAGTAAGAATCCTGTTGATGGTAAGGAAGCAGAATCTTCTCATTCTAATCCATCAACCTCAGCTCCTGGTTCCGATCCACTACAGATCGAAAAACCTAACCCGGACTTAGTAATTAAACCGCCCGCCAAGGGTGTACTTCGAAGGTCTGCTTTCAATCCACATGCGAGAGCGGCCCAGAATTACAACATTGTTGAGGACTTAGCTGTTTCACCCTCAGCAATGTCGGCGTTAGAAGTGCTGCAATCATGCCCAGCACAACGAAAATTACTTTTGTCGGCTATCGGAGCTGTTGATGTTCAGGATCCGAATCTAATGATCTTCGATCTAGAAAATAGTACACCGCGTCTCCCCCATCAAATGGCTTTCCAAATTCCAGTGATAGTAAAAAACAGGCCTATTCATCGGACTGTGATTGATGAGGGAGCTTCTACGTGTATTATGTCGATTCAATGTTGGAGATCCCTTGGTTCTCCTTCGTTGAACCAATCCCCCACCATCCTTAAGGCCTTTGATGGCCGTGGGTTCCGTCCGTTTGGTATTCTACAAGAATTGCCTATAGGGGTAGAAGGTAAAACCGTTAGTCTGGATGTGGAAGTGGTTGATGCCCCTCTAGACTACAACCTTCTTTTGGGTCGAAGTTGGTCATATGCTATGACAGCGGTCGTTTCATCGGTCTTCAGAATAATCAAGTTTCCACATAACGGTAAGATCGTGACTATTGATCAGCTGACATACTTTTCATCCGACCCAGCCTCTTCAGAGAGTATCCAGCATGTCGGTAAGACGACAATCCCTTATAGGGACGTTGGTGTAGGTTTAGTTAAAGATTCCGGTTTACTGGGAACTTTTCCTCTCCCTCCACTCAGCGTAGATCCTTCGTTTGCAACAATTCATATGATTACATCAGAAAACATTATTTATGATGATCCTTGGTTCGTCCCATCTGACTCTGAGATAGACTCATTCGGTAATGCTATGCCCTTGAGTCCGTATGAAATTGCTTATGAAGCTCTCATGTCTTTTACCGACTTTCATTCAACCGAGCTCGACCAAATGAATGTGGTCAGTGAAGAGTCACTTTTCACCTCACCCTTAGAACGGATAGCGTTTCCCGAAGTCGTGTCATCTGACGAACAACTTCGCGAAATCCTAAGTGTAGACGATCTACCATGGGAGGATCTCCATCACAGATCTTCGTTTTTACCTAAGGATGATGCTTTGAAAATGATTTTTCATCTATCTTTACCGCTGAATATGTCAAAGACGCTCAGGATCCAACGAAACATTCTGATTCAGAGTTGAATTTAGGGAATATTTCTCGTACTATTCCCATTGATATTTCAGTGAAGCCCGGAATTGAGGAAAACATTCATATAGGTGCCGCTTGTACAGAAGAAGAAATCCAAACTTACAAGGCCCTATTCCAAGAATTCCGCGATGTGTTTGCCTGGTCTTACGAGGAAATGTCGGGAATCGATCCTGCCATTGTTGTTCATGAAATAAAGACCTACCCGAATGCTAAACCCGTCCGGCAACGGTTGCGTCAGATTCACCCTCGAAAAGCGGCTGCGATTAAAGCAGAAGTCGAAAAGCTGTTGAAAGCAGGTTTCATATATCCGATCCCGTTAACGGATTGGGTATCGAATATTGTTCCGGTCAACAAGAAACAAGGAACAATAAGAATCTGTATCGACTATAGGGATATAAATCGAGCTTGTCCAAAAGACAACTATCCTACGCCTTATATCGATCAAATTATTGATGATTGTGCCGGAAGTGAAATGTTTTCCTTTATGGATGGTTTTTCGGGCTATAATCAAATCAATATTCTACCTGCCGACCAACCAAAAACGGCATTCATTTGTCCATGGGGGACATTTGCTTATTGCAAATTACCTTTTGGGCTTAAGAATGCCGGGGCCACTTTTCAACGGGCAATGTCTTATGCATTTCATGACATCAAGCACATTGTGCAACCGTATCTCGATGATTTGCCTGCTCATTCTTTACATCGAGCTGATCACCTTGTCCACCTACGAGCAATCTTTATGAGGTGTAGGCATTATCGAATTCGGTTGAATCCCCACAAGTGTGTTTTCTGTATAGAAACAGGTCGATTGCTGGGATTTGTTGTTTCAAAAGCCGGCATTCGCGTCGATCCCTCGAAAGTCGAGGCTATCATCAAATTGCCTCCTCCTTCGAGTTTGCGCCAACTCCAAAGTTTGCAAGGGAAAGCGAACTTTTTACGCCGATTCATCCCAAACTACGCCGAGGTCACTAAAGGTTTTACACGGTTGTTGAAACAGAACGCACAATTCTTTTGGGACGAGATTGCCCAACAATCTTTTGATGCACTTAAACACGCGTTGACCCATGCACCGTTGTTGCATCCTCCCAACTACAACCAGGACTACTTCTTATACCTCGCAGCTTCGCATTCCACCATTGGAATGGTGTTAGTTCAAGAAGATGAATTCGGAGCGGAACATGTGATATATTATCTTAGTAGGACCTTAAATCCCACTGAGTTAAAATATTCGCATGTGGAGAAATTTGCCCTGGCAGCCGTTCAAGCTGTCCAGCGTTTCCGTCACTACATTCTTCTCCGTAAAACTACAGTTATTTCGGATTGCAACCCTATGATTTATATTTTGACAAAACAACTGCTAGGGGGCAAGTACTCTAAATGGATTGTTATCCTGCAAGAGTTCGACTTGGAGTTCGAGAAGTCCAAGTCTAAGAAATCCTTAGTTTTTGCGGAATTGATGTGTGATTTCCCGAGTGCTGACACAGAGACTGTGGCAGAAGAGTCCATTGCGGACGAATCTTTGTTTCTTATCAGTACTGTAGATCCGTGGTACGGGGATATAATCATCTATCTCCAAACCCAAACCTTTCGGCCTGAAGCTTCCAAAGCAGAACGTCGAAAAATTCGGTTTCAATCCCAGCAATACAAAATTATTGGAGATACACTTTATCGCCGGGGGGCAGACTTAGTTTTTCGACGTTGTTTAACTCACGAAGAGGCTGAGAAGGTTTTGAATGATTGTCACTCTGGAGCATGTGGCGGTCATATGTCTGGGTATGCCACCGCTCAGAAGGTGTTGCGCGCTGGCTATTTCTGGCCGTCTATGTTTAAAGATTGTATCATTGCCGTCAGGAAGTGCCACAACTGTCAAGTGTTTGATCGCAAGATGCGCGCTCCACCTGCTCCTCTCCACCCTATAATTGCCGTTGGTCCATTCGCCAAATGGGGTATCGACTTTATTACTTGTAACCCTCACTCGGCCAGGGGGCATGCGTATATCATCCTCGCGGTTGATTATTTTACTAAATGGGCCGAGGCGATGCCTACATTCGACGCAAGCGGCAAAACAGCTGCAGTTTTCGTATTCAATCATATCATAACTAGGTTTGGTGTCCCACAAGCAATCATTACTGACCATGGGAGCCATTTTCGAAACATCATGATGACTGAGCTTACAAGCCAGCTTGGTTTGCGCCACGATAGCTCTACTCCTTATTATCCGCAAGCCAACGGTTTGGTTGAGTCTATCAACAAAGTTCTGGTTATCATGATCCGACGAACCATTGGTGTTCATCGGTCGAATTGGCACAACATGTTATTTTCAGCGCTATGGGCATACCGAACTTCAGTGAAAAATTCAACAGGGTTCACTCCTTTCCAGCTAGTTTATGGCTTGGAAGCTGTGTTACCCATTGAATTTGAAATCCCATCACTTCAAATGGCTGTCGAATTACTTCCAGCTACTTCCGAAGAGGAGAAACGTTTATTGTACTTAGCTAAATTAGATGAGACTCGACGTGACGCTACATTGGCAATCGAGACTCACGCGAAACGAATGAAAGCTCAGTATGATAGAAATGTAACCCCTCGAAGTTTTTCGGAGGGAGACCTAGTGTTATTATATGATCAAGCTAACGATAAGCTAGGTGCTGGAAAATTCGTTCCTATGTGGCATGGACCCTACATTGTAAAGCGAAAGCTAGCAAAAGGGGCTTATGAGCTGGTTGATTTTGATGGGGACTCTTTGGGTAAACCCAGAAATGGACTTTACCTAAAGAGGTATTATGCTTAAATGGTGGGTATGGAGAAATTTTTAGATAGGATAGATTTTCTTTCTAGCTAGCGTGTTTGTTAGTTTAGTCAGTGTGCTTAGCTTAGAGAGTGTGTTTTTCGTCGTTATTCTGGCTTATCTTGGTTTTACTCTTGATATTGCAGATGTCGACGCCTCTCCAAACATACATTGGATTTGCTGATGGTGCTTGTCGTAGTACACGGAATATCTCTTCCGCAGCTTGGGTTATCTATTCGCCCTCTGACGAGTTAGTTTCTATGCATGGGGTAAGCCTCGGTCAAACAATGAACAACATTGCAGAATACAGTGCAGTGGTTGAATTATTATCCGAATCTATTTCATTTGGAATTCGACGTTTGATAGTGAGGTTAGATTCTGAACTTGTTGTATTACAGCTTAATAGAGTTTATGCCATTAGAAATCCTGTGTTATTAAGGTTGTTTTTGAGAGTGCGTCTCTTGGAACGTGAATTTGATTACATTGAATATCAGCATATTCCAAGGTCTTTAAATACATTAGCAGATGCAATTGCTTCTCGAATGTTGGACAGACATTTACGATAATCATGCAGGTAAATTTAAAAACATTTCATCACATATGTTAAACAAGATAAGCCGGTAATAGTGATATATATATAGATAGGAGTGTGTCAAAAAATATACATCGTCTTCGATCATAGGTTGAAAAACACCTTATGATCGGCAAAAATGATAAAGTACAAAAAGCCAAAAATGTCATATGTGTCTACAAAAGTGACTAGTCAATCACTGGTGGTGCTCCCTATACGACACCACTGCACGGGCTACCTTACGCAAAAATCTCCTAAACGGTCCAGGGACTGCGACTACAAAGCGCTGAAGCCTGATAGGAATGTCATCCATAGTAGTCTCAGGCATATCTGCCGTCAGACGCTCTAGATCATGCTCCAACTCAGCTAGTACTTCTGCAGCCGCGTCCTGTGGGGCCGGTACCGGTGCAACTGGGTGTCTCCTCTCAAAAGGCCGGAGGTTGGCTGGGCGCTGTGGACCAACATCTGCATTTTGAAAATTTTTACTGTCAGTTTTGAGACGATATATATAAAAACAAAAAAAATACATAATTTAAAAATTTGTGAAAAATAAAGTACCTCTGTCATCCCATTGTTCTCCCTGTGGAAGAACCATGTCCAGATCATGTCGAAAATCTACTCCGGCGTACGGAAAGTCCTGGATTGAGAAAACCTGGTCCTCCAACCAGTGAAAGTAACTATCAGAAAATCGAACAACTGCCGCGCCCTCGTCAGGATGCCGGGCCATCACCGCAACCCATTGTACCAGCTTTGGCTCCCGAGGACCCAAGATATCAACAGTGAGTTGCTGAGGGATCAGAATCGAAACTCTCTCTAAGGCAAAGCTCACGACTAAAGGCCCATATCCAAAAGTTTTCAGTCGTCCGTTCTTTGCCTTAGTCAGTTGGCTCTTCACATTAGCCGACACAGCATCACACCAGTTGAAAATGGTGCCTTGGTAACAGTCAATTGCCATCCGCATTTGGGACCCAGAAGCAATGTGTAAAGCGGCTGCGCCGCAAATTCTGGTAACCGTGAACACTATAACTTTGAGCTCACGCAGAGAGATGTGTTTGATCTCCACGCCTTTCGAATGGTGTGCACCAGGTGTGCACCAATCTTCCCGGAGACTAACAAGGGATTGGCCACCCGGCCTAGTCCCGGCTAGATTGAGTTGCTCGCCTTTGTTTGGCAAGCCAGTGAGAAAGTATACATCCGAGGGCTTTATCTCGAGCTGGTGCCCTCCTATGTAAAAGCATTGCTCTTGAATGTTCCATCTCTCAACCAGCCATTCTAAGAATCTTACCTGAGCCCTCATGCCCGGTATGGCCCAGTATTTGTATAACCCGCATGCTTTTAGGGCATCCAGGGAAGGTTGGTGTTCTATTGCAGCTTCATCAACCTCTTCGTGCTCTCTTTCTCTCCAATCCAACATGGTGAGTGTCCTACACACCAAGAAATAATGATTAGAATTAATTTAGGGAAATTTGAATGGTTATTTGTGAGGATTGGGGTTTCAAATTCCGCGTTCCACGGAGGACGCACCCCGCATTTGGAACACAGGGCGTCGGGACGCAGCTGGCCTGAAGGTGGGCTGCGTCCCCCGACCATTTTCCTGTATAGGAAAAAGTCGGGGGACGCAGGTCACCCAAAGAACACCTGCGTCCACCGAGGAGCGCATTTTGAAACCTAAACCCTCCCAAAAAACAAAACTAAAACCTAAAAAACAATTTTAATCGGATAGAAATGAAGAGTAGGATGTTGTAAAATACCTGGAAGAGACGGCGTCCGATTCTGACGGTCGGATTTTCCGCAGCGACCACGGGAAGTTTCTTGCCCAAAAGCCCTTTGTTCAACCTCAACAGTAAAACGGTAAAAATGACATGGTAAAAAGTCTTTTTATAGGTTTTTTGGATGAATTTGTTCATTTTTCACCATGAAAAGATGTTTTTCGATGTATTTTTGCCTATCTTAAACAGGTATGAGTAATGTGTTGCTTTTGTGCAGGACAAAGGGATTTAGAAGGAAAATTGTCATTTTTCACGAACCAAAATATCAGAGTCATCTTTTAAGCCCTTTTCTGACTCCTAAAATATGAAAAGATTGCCGAGCGTTTCTTTTACACTCGTTAAAATGGAATTAAAAGACGGTCCCCTTATAGCTCTTTTCTGACCGTAAAATCAGGAAAAGATTGCTGGGTTTTTGTCGTTTCAAACTTGATACGGAAATAAAACGAGTGTCCTTGATCGCTTTTTACTTTTCAGGTCAGTGGCACTAATTATGAAAGTACTCCTTGGTCGCAAGATCAAGCGGTTCCCCCAGGTATTATTTTATACTTTTTCGGGCTTGAGGGACACAAATCTACGAAAAAGTTCAACTTTGAGTCTTCTTAAGTTTTTCAGACTCTATAAAATTGAAAAACACCGAGTTTCTCCTATACTGGGCTCGTTAAACCTTTCACAGTAAAGGACCTGTTCAATTACAAACAGGAACGAACCACTCCTTCCTAGGGTTCGAATCAAAACTAGGTTGGACTCATCCGAAGGATGAGCTTATAATCAAGCATATGTTATCCTCCTCAAGCTTGTTAAAAATAAAGAGGTACTTGCCAGAAATGGTGGGGGAAAAGAGAGAAGAATGAACCTGTTTGTTACCTTTTGTCTCAAAAGAAACTTTATTACCACTCTTGAACACGACACTTTTCATTCACCTGGGTTGGGAAATCTTTTACCTCACAGTTGATCAAACCACTTTGAAAGTCTTTAACCGGGTTCCGGGGATTAACTTTGAGTTATTCGTCACCAAGCCATCTGTCGTGTCGTTATGTGTTCAAGAGGTCTGCAAGCAAAAATTTCATCTGCAAAATACTTGTCATCCATTTGACCATCCCTGAGTCAGTCCTTACAGCAACATTTCTTCAACTTGAATAATGATTTCGTGTTGCGGGCTTGCCTGCAACGGGTCGCTTTCTATCGACATCAGCACATTATCTAGAGAGATGACTTAGAAATCGTCAGTACCTTGAAGTCTGCATGCATCAATGGCAGGTTTCTCGCCTTTGACGTCAGTTTACATCAATGAATTTCGATCGAAGGATTCCGTGAAATGTTCGACATCAACTCATTCATTCACATCTCATGGATTGTACTGGGTACTTTGAGAACCATTGACATTACTGGTGGTCTCTCTCACGCTTGTTAACAGTTTACATCATCGACTGGTAATCAAGTGGTTTCTACCATGTTCGACATCAACTCATTTATTCGCATGGCTAGAATCGTACCAATTCGGGAAGTAGAAGTGAAGACCCTGGATCTAGTTTCCACCATCCATGCTGCGAGGAGTTTTGTATTCATTATCTAAGTAGACTAATCATAAACAGATGGCTGCGTCCATACTGTGTCTACAAAAGTCTATGATTGTGATGTACTGCAAGATCATTCCTGTATCAGAGTAGTTAGTCTGTTAGTTAAAATTTTGATCTGAGTATGGGAATGCCTACCTCAGTGATGATATAATCTTATACATGTATTTTGTGTTGAAAATTGCAGGTTTTGACCAGGCTCTCCACGGGATAATCCTTGAAATGATAAAGCACTTCACCCTTCCTAGATATTACAAACCCTAATCTATTCCAGGCTTCGCACTTTAGGGGGCAATCTGTTACACTAAAAAATGTCACCATGACTATTTACAGTTAGTATGGCTCAATCAACAGTCATGCTACCCTCTTAGGCAAGTCTTATGCCTCTGCTCTCCATGTCAAACTCCAAAAAAGAGAGAAAGTCTTGTATAAATGTATTTATCTCTGGGGACGCAGGTTCTCTCAACCTTACCTGCGGGGATGCTCCCAATGTTCACAAAAGCTGCGTCCAAAGACGCTCTGTATGTAAAGGGACAGGTGCGTCCCCCTGTAAAGGTTAGAATGCGCAAGTTTCATCTTTAAAAAGTTACTTGTGGTCATTTCTAGAGCATTCTAGAAGGTTGTTCGACGTGTATTGGGCGCCTCCAGATGGTTCATGCACTCCTATCAAAGAGGAACTTATCCCATCAATAAGGGAGCTATCCCACCCAAAGAGGGGATTATCCCATTGATGGTGGACCTGATTAACCTCTTCTTGAGCACTATAAATACAGGCATTGGGCCAGAAGGAGGAGAGGTTGAAGCTATACATTTTCTAAGGGTAAATGCTGCAGGAATTAGGACTCCCATTTAGAAGCTTGTGAGGAGAGATTGCCATCTTTGCTTGTTCTATTTGGAAGTGGGTGTGCTTTGTCAAAGTAAAGGAGAACTCTTGACGGACCCTGGGAAGGACTTGCACAACACCAAGGCTCAGGTTGTATTTGTTCTTTTTGTTACCTATTAATGCAAATGAGTCCATTCTTCTCAATAACTTGTTGTTTATGAGTTATTTCATGTGCTCCTTGGTCTACATGTTGAATATGCTTTGTTTTATGCTATAATCAGGTGCTATTTAATTGTTTGACTGTTGGTGATTACAGGTTTTGGAGAAAAGGAGGAGCTCATCCAGATCAACAAAGCTTGGACTTCTACAACAGCGTTTGGACAAAGGTAAGAACAAAACACTTGATATCTCATATCATAATGCATATTTAGAGAAGGATAGATCTTGTTTGTCTTGTTTGTCACTAGAGAGTCTTAGGCTCCTAGGGAGGTTGGTTGTGTCTGCACAATCGACTCTTTCCGCCTGACAATTGGTGTTTCCCTTCTTTTACTTAATGTTCAAATGGAACTGTTGCAAGTATGTGGACCATTTATGACAATGATCGTTTTGAAACTTCCCTTGTGTTTGTATGAACAACAGGGTTGGTGGTCTGTGTGGATGAACATTTCCTTCCCCAGAATGCAATTCTTCCATTGATAGAAAACCTTCTGTTGGGTGTGGAGCATGATTATCTTATATATTCAAAGGTTTCATCTGGATGTATACCCCAGAAAGACTATACACCCCTCCATGCAGGGGGGTAAATCCCCCCGGGCTGGGGGGTCCAGGGGCCAGCGGGGGTTCGGGGGCAGTGCCCCCGAAGCTAAAAATAGATGTAAAATTACCTTGTAAAAGTCTAGTAATTTCTAGTCAATCTGGGTCGTTCATTAGGGGGATGATCTGACGGTAGAGGTTATGTTTAATTTAGGGTTTTTTTCCCTAGAATGTAACCCCTCATTATATATGAGGGAATTGTATTGCGTCTATGTATATCTGTATTCTGAGTGAGAAAGAAAGAGGAGATTGAGAGCGAAGAGGGTGTTACAATGGATCTACTGTAGGTTGTATCTCTTTAGTTTACTGGATAATATAAAAGGAAGGACTGGTTGTTTCTCCGTGGATGTAGCCCAAACTGGGTGAACCACGTATATCTATGTCTCTCTTGTTTTATGCATTTTATGTGTTCCATTGCTCTGTAATATATAATTTTCTAACAACTGGTATCAGATCTGAAGGTTTATTTGGCTGATAAACTCACAGGATAGAAGGGTTCTTGGTTCGAGTGAGAGAAATGGCAGAAGATGGTATGTTTAGGGTCGAAAAATTCAATGGCCAAAACTACCAGTTGTGGAAGATGCAGATAGAAGATTATATGTATTAGTGAGATCTGTACCTACAATTGAGCGGAAAGACAAAGAAGCTGACAGGTATGACAGACACAGAATGGGATATTCTCGACAGAAAGGCACTTGGAACAATACGGCTGTGCCTAGCGGAGTCGGTAGCGTTTAATATTTCAAATGAAACGGCAACACAAGGTTTAATGTCGGCATTGGCCAAACTATATGAAAAACCCTCGGCCTCAAATAAGGTATTTCTTATGAAGCATTTATTTAATATGAAGATGTCAGAAGGTGGATCTATTGCAGACCATTTAAATGATTTTAATATAGTTACAAGTCAGTTAAGTTCTGTAGGGGTAAATTTTGATGATGAAGTTAGGGCTCTGTTATTTCTATGCTCATTGCCATAAAGTTGGAATGGCTTAGTTATGGCCATTGGTAACTCTGTCTCTGGATCTAGTACTTTAAAGTTTGATGATGTTGTCGGTGCAATCCTTAGTGAGGAAATGTGATGGAAAAGCTCTGGTGAGACATTAGGTAATGCTTTGAGTGCAGAGTCTAGGGGAAGAAAAATGGAAAGAGGAAAGAGTTCAGGATATCGCAGTAAATCAAGGAAAGTTAGATCCAAGTCTAGATTGGGGATAGTGTGCTAGAAATGCAGAAATAAAGGACACCTAAAGAAAGCCTGTAGATCTCGGAAGGGAAAAGAAGGAGATGCACAACAAGAAAATAATCATGAATCAAATGCGACAGGTGAGGTATTACAAGATGCTTTGATTCTTTATTTGGAAAATATTACTGATTCCTGGGTGGTAGATTCAGGGGCCTCATTCCATGCCACACTTGATAAGAAATATTTTCATGACTATGTTCAAGGAGATTTTGGACAAGTCCATTTGGGTGATGATAAACCCTATAAAATTGTTGGAATGGGTAAGGTTCTTGTAAAACAACGGAATGGAAACCAATGGCTACTAAAGGAGGTAAGGCATGTTCTAGATCTGAAGAAAAATCTGATTTCAACAGGGTAGTTAGGCAGTGAAGGTTGTGTGACAACTTTCACAGATAAAGCTTGGAAGTTCACCAAAGGAGCCCTGGTAATAACAAAAGGCGAAAAGGTTGGTACATTGTATTTATGCAATGGTATTTCTAACTCTGTTAATGCTTTGACTTCCAAAGGAGCAGATGCAGCATTATGGCATCATAGACTCGGACACATGAGTGAGAAGGGGATGAAGATTCTTCACTCAAGGAATTTGTTGCTAGGTTTGAAGAATGTTGATTTGGACTTCTGTGAGAATTGCATTTATGGAAAACAGAAGGGAGTCATATTCCTTAGAGTTGTGAAAGAAAAGAAGAGTGAAAAATTAGAACTTGTGCATACAGATGTATGGGGACCTGCTCAGGTACCATCTCTTGGTGGCTCTCATTATTATGTTACTTTTATTGATGATGCAACCAAGTAAACCTAGATTTACTGTATTCGAAATAAATCTGATGTATTTGATACTTTCAAGAAATAGAAAGCTTTGGTTGAAAATGAGACAGGGAAAAGGTTGAAGTGTCTCAGATCAGATAATGGAGGTGAATATTGCAGAAAAGAGTTCAATAGGTACTGTTTAGAGAATGGAATTCGCAGAGAGAAGACAGTTCCAGGAACACCACAAGAAAATGGTGTGTAAGAAAGGATGAACAGGACAATCATGTAGCGTGCAAGGTACATGAGATTGCATGCAGGATTGCCTTCACAATTTTGGGCAGATGTTGTAGATACTGTTGTTTATCTAATAAACAGAGGGCCTTCAAGTTCCTTGGATGGTGGTATTCCAGAGGAGGCATGGATAGGTAAAAAGGTAAACTACTCATTTTTAAAGACTTTTGGTTGTGAAGCTTTTGTCCACATTAAAAAAGACAATAGAACAAAGCTTGAGGCAAAATCAAAGAAATGTACATTTATTGGATATGGTGTTAATGATTTTGGTTATCTCTTATATGATTATGAAAATCTCAAAATCATTAGGAGCAGAGATGTGATATTCAATGAAAAGGTCTTGTATAAGAACCAGTTGCAGGAAAAGAAACAAGAAAAAGAAAACAGAGAATACATAGTGCTTGACGATATCACAAGAAAAGTGATGTTGCCTGAAAATCATAATGATCAACATCCAAAACAACAACCACAACAACAACAAGCACTTCAAACACCTGAAAGTGGTGTTAGAAGATCTACCAGGATAAGTAGACCCCCTGAATGATACTCTCCTTCATTATATTATGTATTGTTGACTGATTCTGGTGAACCGAAATGTTATGAAGAAGCAGTGCAGGTAGAAACCAGGAAGAAGTGGGAGCAAGCAATGAAAGAAGAGATGGACTCCTTAGCACATAACCAGACTTGGGACTTAGTCAGGTTGCCTGCAGGTAAAACAGCATTGTAGAATAAATGGGTTTACACGCTGAAGGAAGAAGATGGAGGAAAATAGAGGTACAAAGGACTTGTGGTGAAGGGGTTTGCATAGAAGAAAGGTAATTATTTTGATGAAATATTTGCTCCTGTTGTTAAAATGACTTCAATCATAACTATTTTAAGTCTAGTAGTAGCTGAAGATTTGCATCTTGAGTAGTTAGATGTAAAGATAGCCTTTCACCATGGGGATTTGGAGGAAGAGATATATATGCAGCAGCCACAAGGATATGAGGTAAAAGGGAAGGAGAAACTAGTGTGTAGGTTGAAGAAGAGCTTGTATGGCTTAAAACAGGTTTCAAGGCAATGGTATCTAAAATTTGACAGGTTTATGTCTGAACAAGGTTATACTAGATGTCACTCTGATCATTGTGTTTATCTCAAAAGGAAAAATGATGGTAGCTATATTATATTGTTATTGTATGTAGATGATATGCTTGTTGCAGGTTCTAACATGCAGGAAATAAATGTGCTCAAATGGAAATTGGCAAACTCATTTGCAATGAAGGATTTGGGTGTTGCAAAATAAATCCTTGGTATGAGAATAACTAGAGATAGGAAGAATCGCAAATTAACATTGTCTCAAATTGAGTACATAGAAAAGGTGTTGAAGAGGTTTACTATGTAGAATGAAAAACTAGTTAGTATACCTTTGTCTAGCCATTTCAAATTAAGTAAGGAGGCATGTCCCAAAACTCAGGAAGAAATGCCTCATATGTCTAAAGTTCCATATGCATCAGTAGTTGGAAGCTTAATGTCTGCAATGGTCTGCACAAGGCATGATATTGCACATGCAGTGGGAGTTGTAAGCAGGTACATGAATAATCCAAGAAAAGAACATTGGCTGGCAGTGAAGTGGATTCTCAGGTATTTGAGAGGTACCACAAATTAAGCATTATGCTTTGGTGGTTCAAACATTGCTCTACAAGGATATGTTGATGTGGATATGGCAGGTGATAGAGATAACACGAGGAGCACAACACGATATGTGTTTACTATAGGTGGAATAGTTGTGAGTTGGGTTTCAAAAATCCAAAGTGTTGTTGCACTTTCAACAACAGAAGAAGAGTATGTTGCTGCTAGAGAGGCTAGTAAAGAAATGATTTGGTTACAAAGGTTTCTGGATGAATTGGGCAAGAAGCGGGAGTTGGGCAGGTTATACAGTGACAACCAGAGTGCCATACAACTTGCAAAGAACTTTGCATTTCATTCAAAGACTAAACACATACAACTGAAGTACCATTTCATACGGTCATCATTGGAAGATGGACAATTGAAGCTGGAAAAGATACACACTAGCCAGAATCCTGCAGATATGTTAACAAAAGTTGTAACCAGGGAGAAACTGAGAATCTGCTCAGTTTCAATTGGTCTTCAAGTATGGTGAAGAAGATGAGAAACAACCAGGTCTAAAGTGGAGTCATTGTCTAGCAAATGAAGTAGCGGTGGAGTTGCTATAGTCAGTCTCCAAGTGGGAGATTGTTGGGTGTGGAGCCTGATTATCTTATGTATTCAAACGTTTCAGCCGGATGTATACCCTAGGAACACTGTACACCCCTCCATGCGGGAGGGAGCAGAGGGGACTTGTCCCACCTGCGGGGGTTCGGGGGTTTAAATCCCCCCCCTGGCTGGGGGGTCCGGGGGCCAGCAGTCCCCCAAAGCTAAAAATAGATGTAAAATTACCTTGTAAAAGTCTAGTAATTTCTAGTCAGTCTGGGCCGTTCATTAGGCGAATGATCTGACGGTAGAAGTTATGTTTAATTTAGGGTTTTTTTTCCCTAGAATGCAACCCCTCACTATATATGAGGGAATTGTATTGCGTCTATGTATATCTGTATTCTGAGTGAGGAAGAGAGAGGAGATTGAGAGTGAAGAGGGTGTTACAACGGATCTGCTGTAGGTTGTATCTCTTCAGTTTACTGGATAATATAAAAGGAAGGACTGGTTGTTTCTCCATGAACGTAGCCCAAACTGGGTGAACCACGTATATCTGTGTCTCTCTTGTTTTATGCATTTTCTGTGTTTATATTTATGCAATATTTTATGTGTTCCATTGCTCTGTAATATATAATTTTCTAACACCTTCACAATGGAATACATTTATTTATCATAAGTGGGATATTTTAGGATTGTGTCTAAAAGTGTCTCACTATGGTAAGCCACTGAATGCCCCTGCTGAGTAAGAACTGCACTAATAGCATAGTTGGAGGGATCTGCCTCAATCTCAAATGGTTGTTACGGGTCTAGTAATGTGAGCAATGGTGCAGAGAAGAGGCATTTCTTCAACTTGACAAACATCTTATGTTGGGTTTTGGACCAAAAGAAAATTTCTTTCACTCCACCCTTGGTGACTTGACTTAAAGGCCAAGTGATATGAGAGAACCCCAACATGAACCTACAATAGAAATTGGCAAGACCCAGAAAGCTACGGAGCTCTGTTAGAGTGGTTGGGATTGTTCAATCCTGAATGACTTGTATCTTAGGTGGGTCCACATGCACACCCTGCTCATCAATGATGTACCCCAGATATTGAACCTGGGTCATTCCAAAAGTGAATTTCTCCAAATTGGCACACCACTTGTGTTGTCGAAGGGTTTGAAGGACTTTTCGAATATGATGGAGGTGATTTTCCCAACTCTCGATGAAGATCAAGATGTCATCTAAATACACCACCACAAATGAATTGGTGAAGGGTCGAAGATATATTCCATCAATTTCATGAAGGTTGCGGGGGCATTCGCTAACCTGAAAGGCATGACCAACCATTCAAAAAGGCCCTCCTTGGATTTAAAGGTTGTATTCCACACATCGGAGGGTTCGATAGGCACCTGGTGATAACAGAAATTAAAGTCAATCTTGCTAAAATATTTGGACCCATTGAGTTAGTCCAGAAGGTCATTAATCCATGGGATTGGGTACCTATTCTAGATAGTGATCTTGTTCAATGCTCAATAATCAATACAGAGTCTTTAGGCCCCATCCTTCTTCTATACTAATACAATCGAGCTCCCACAAGGTAATGAGCTTAGCCTGATGTGCCCTTTCTGTAACAACTTCTGAATCTGCCTCTTGATCTCATCATTCTCGAGAACATATCATCCATTGGGTAGTGGTGCGCCTGGGGTCATATCGATGGAGTGATTAACCTGAAATTATAGAGGTACCCTGTAGGTGAGGCAAAAATGTCCATGTACTCCTCCATGACCTTGTCCATTTGCTGCTGTTGTGCGGAGGAGCCCTGTCTAGAAGCCATGGCCACAACCTTCTTCTTTCCCTAAGGGATAATCATAAGGGAAACAAACTTCTTGGTCTAGGAAATGATCTTACTGCATTTCTTTGTAGTGATCAAAGAGATGGTGGTAGGCAGGGCTACCTCCAATATCTTGTGCAACTTATTTTCCAAAGTACTAATCACAGAGCAAGGTATAGACTCATACACAACATGCTTCTTCCACAAGTATGGTTGTCCTAATAATACATCACCAAATTAAATCGGAGAAACATCACACAACACCTCATCCATGAAGGGCTTGATGTTGTATGGAAGGCAACATTGTTGGCTGATTCAGAGATCTCGTCCTTGGTGAAGCCACCCGATGGTGTACAACTACGTATGTTCTGTAGTCGGTAGGCCCAACCGCTTCACAACCTATGCTTAAATGAGGTTATTTTGGCTCCCACTGTCGAAAATGGACTACAGTGAAGAACCCTTCACCCACATCTTTGAGTGGAAGAGGCATTCCCCCTCCTCTGAATCTTTAGGCTCATTCTTCTGGATCTTAGTGGTGGCCTTGGTGGCACTGGGCTTCGCGTCAACAATCTTCTTCCCTTTATCATTCCCCTTCCCGAGTTCTGACTCAGAGTTAGAACATGCATATGATTCAGAAGCCTTCATCTTGGCCACTAGTGACTACTTGACACGACGTTTACTTGTGTTACGAGTGGAGCTCTTATGGAACTCACACCATTTTCCCATGTCCTTCTTTGTCTTCATGGTGTTGTTCTTTTCTTGTGGCTTCGGTGGGTTGTCCTGGGTCACCCTACCTTGGATTTGTCCATTTCTCTGTGTTTTGGGGGCGCCTTTTCCTTGCTTCAGATTCACAAATCCAAAGTCTTGCTTCTTTTATTTAAATTTTGCTCAATCTTGACAATGTATCGATGCACCATGTTGAGCAAGGATATGTCCAGGAACTCCATCTCATCCTGGATGTACTTGTGTAGACAACCATGGTACTTGAGTACCAAATGCTACTCAAAATCCTTGACACCTAGCTCCATTCAAAGGGTATGGAAAACATCTGTAAACTCTGACACATCTTGGTCCCTTCCTTGTCGTAGTGTGGTCCACTTTATGTATTTATCTTCATAGCTCCCGACAGGGTAATATTGTTCCTTGATGGAATATAAAAAAGAATCCCATATGGGTGCGACTGAAAACAATTAGGATTCTCTCTTGTCCTTTTGTTCATAGTAGGTTTCCCATCAGTTCTTGACGTGTGGGGTAGATTTGAGAACTGCAAAATTAATCTTTTCCCGATTGGAAAAGTCATGAACTGGAAAATATCATTCCAACATATTTAACCATTTATCTATAACCTTTATATCTATCTGACCCTCAAATATGGGAATATCAAAGTTAACTTGTACCTTAAAAGGAGTGGTGCCTCTAGAGTGCCTGTTGGATGAAGATGCATTACCTGTGGGTAGCCGTCGAAGGATCTGGGAAAGAATAACAAACATCGGATTCCTCCTTCACCTGAGGGCTTCCTCGAGCAATATTTTGAAAGGATCTCTTGCCCCCTTGTCTTTCTTTTCTTCTACCATGGGAGGTAATCAGTTTTTTCAAGGCTAATCTTGGAAAGGTTCAACTAGTTTGAGCCCTAACTCTTTATACCCTGACCTCGTTGGGGACATGCAAAGAAAAACAAAGAAAGAGAAGACTGCTCTGATACCACAGATCCAGACTTATGCAGGAATGCAAAAAAATATAGAAATACCCATATACACAGAGATGTAGCGTAAATAAAACTTCACTTCATTAATATCAAAGAACTGAAATATGTTTACATACAAAAATAAAAATAAAGTAGCTTCGGCAATGGTAGCTTATCTCCGAGAAGAGATGTGGCAGCTACATACCTCTAAACTATTTTACAATGAGGCTCAAAGGCCTATTTATTATTGAGAAACAATGCAAAACCCTAAACATCCAAAAAACCTAACCCTAGGAGATGAAGCACCAAAACTATGGGCCTTGTTTGGGTAAATTGGTACACCAACTTCCCATGGTCATGGCATACGATCTTCATTTGACGTGCACAATACCTCATTAGAAATATCTATTCGAGGAATTCAAATTTTGAATGCAAAAATCAATCAAACACTTATTTTTTCCCATTTTTCCCAAAACATGTCATTTAGGGCCTCAAAATTGCTTTGGAAGTTCAGGACCCAAAAGAATGCCAAAAATAGTAAACTATGCTATGATTAGGGAAATTGAAAGACTGAAAGAGAGAGTGGCGGGGGTCCAAGTGGAATAGGTGGGTGGCCACTAATATTCACCCCGATCACCCTAACCACATAAGAAATCCATTGAAAAATAAATTATTTTCTTTAAAACTCTAATTATGTTTTTGGGTTTTCAAAATGTATTTTACTATTAAAGCTGATGGTCCTACTATTGAAGAATACATAAAAAAGGAAGTTAATGTGTTGAAAGGAGTGTAACATTTCTCTTTGTGATTTTTTGAAAGACAATACAATTATATGGTGGCATTCACTTAACCATGAAAAGATGAAAGAACTTTTAGAATAAGAGCGAAATTTGTTTTTAGACAATTGATCTCATGTTGTGATGAAAGATAAGAAGAGTTGTAGGGATTTATTTCCATATAAAAATTTATATTACAGGTTATTTTTTGTATTCAACAAGAGAAGGTCGTTGTTTTTATTAACTCTAGTTGCAAACATAATTCCATCAATGTCAACTTGATTAAAAGATTGCAAGTACCTATAAAGAATATGCAAAAAAACATAGATTGAGGGTGAAAATGTTCAAATTTTTGAAGACTTAAAGATAGCTATGTGTTGTATTCATATTTTTATGTTATAGATATCGATGATGTGGATATTGTTTTGGAACATACTTAGATGGAATTAATTGTTAATGGCTAATATTAATGTGAAAATTAAGTTTATGAAACTTTGGCATAAGTAAAAGAAGATCATAGTGTAGGATATGCATCTTAGTAAACAAGAAAGACTTAAGGGGCCACATTATTTAAGTCACTACAGAGAAAATAAGTCTAGTACCTATTGGAAAATTTGATGAAGAGTCAAATGTTGAATAAAATGTAAATCCTAATGAAGCACTTGAATAAGAGCCAAAAGAAGGGCATAAAAAGGAAGGAAATAAGATGGAACTACAGGTTGAAGAGACAAAGAAGCAATATATTTTAAATACATATCAAGAGTATTAACCTTAAAATTATAGTGTTTACAAATTGGATTTATCATTAAGCCAAAAATTAGTAATTTATAAACTTAAACCTAGGCTATTGTTACAATGAAATAAGTCATTAGCATCAAATTTAATGTGGAATTGTAGTGCACTTTTTTTAAGTTGGATTCCTAGTCTAAAAGTCAAAGTTAAAGTGATTTTCACTAATCATCATCATCGTCATTTGGTACTAGGTTTACTATTGACTTTATTCCATTATTTATCATCAATTTTAGCACTAACTATTGATAGTGTTGTCATTGATGTCAAGGTCAACAAGGCAAAAGGAAACAAGTTAAGAAGGTTGAGAAGGAAATATCCAGATTCGGATATAACTTTGAATTGGAAAAAAAAAATAGTGATTAAGTTCCTCCACTGTCAAATGACGAAGAAGAAACGTGTCATCAATAAGCCGATCATATTGGATAAATCAAGAAGCAAGATTAGGAGGGGTCTCATACCAAAGACCAAGGTAGCTAAGAAGGATGGGAGTGTCGAAGGGCTAAGAAGGTCAAGGGATGAGAAGGCCAAGAAGGCTAAGAAGGCATAGAGGTTGAGAAGGTCGAAAAGGTTAGCCCTCGAGATGAGGTTCTAGGAAAGGTAGTCTTTATGACATGGATTTCTAGTGGCAAGATGGATGATGTGGCAACATGGAGTGTTTACACATGGCACTTCTTTTTAGCATTTTTAGGTTGTCATGTGACACATGGCAGGTCATAGAAAGACATGTGGAAAAGTAACAGATAGAGCTAGGTGATTGATCCAATATGGAATGAGATAGTAGAATTAAAGGCCTCAAGATATGTGTGAGGACCTTAATTGGTAAAGTTTTATGTGTTAAATAATTTTAGTGCTTCTACCATTGATAGAGGGAAACCATGTGATAGCAATATTCATAGCTCTTGTGGGTCCAATATTGGGCCTCAGGTCATTAGAACAATATTGGGTGTTGAAATGGGAATGGAAGTGGATCATCTCAAGGGGAGAAGTCCCAAAGTGATATGACAATTAGCCTTTATTTGCAACAAATGGAAAGGATTGTCTTCAAGTGAAGTTCTATTTACTGGTCTCAGGACTTCGATCTTCATATGGCGTTTGACTTGTAGAGTTCCAACTGCTCCAAATTTTGTGACAAAGCAGTGTTGGCCAAAATATATTAGTGTATTGGTTTTGTGGAAATAGATGGGGAAGTGGATGTTAATATAGTTCACATCTCTCACAAGTTAAAGTTTCACTGGGGAGTTGGTCACAAAGATCAATATTGCGACATTAATAGAAAAACTGCCCACACAAGAAAAAGAATAGAGATATATCCAAGCACAAAAAAGAGCATGCAAAAAGTTATAAACAGAAATAGGTAGTTGGAGGATAAGGTGGTGATCATAGAATATGACAGAGCATATACGCCATTAGGAAGCATGAGTGAGGTGAGCACATGCATAAGTAGAGCATGAGCATGTGGAGAGCACAAGTGTGTGGATGTGTAAATTGTGGAAGAGGAAAGGATATATGTAGAGATATGGTCCAGTAATAGACAGGACAGAGAACACATATAAAATGTGTTGGTAGATTTGAGTAAACACATGCAAATAGCGTGTGTGTAGTTGAAAAATTTGGGCTAGTAAGGAGCATGTAAAACATAATGATATATGTGCACCATGGTATAAGACTACCAGTGAACTAAAAAGAGAAGGTATTGATAAATAAAACAAATAAAGATGATCCTAATTAAAGGTTGTTGTCTATATAAGAATTGAAGAAGGTTCCTCTAGATCCACCCTAAAATGTGATGAAACAAAGATCTAGAAGGTAAAAGGAATTGTCTCAACAAATCCAGAGGGGTGTGTTAATTTTACAAGTCGTTGCTTGAAAATATATGGGGGTTGGTGCATCTTGCAAGTCAATGCTTGCAAATATGAGGGTGTTGGTGCCTCGAGCAAGTTGGTGCTTGAAAATTTGAGGGGGTTGGTGCTTGCAAAATGAAAGGGGATTGGTGTCTCCTATAGGTTGGAGCCTACAAATATTATAAAAGTAGGTTGGTTCTTGATTGAATCAAATAATCAATAGAATTTTTGTGGTTTTTCTCCTAGTTGGGTTTCCACATACATCCTATGTTCAATGTTCTTATGTGACTGGAGTATTATTTTTTGATTGGATAATTAAATAGTGTAAAATTGTATTATATTGATTCAACCCCCATCCTTATTAGTATATTTTTTAAATACAACAAATAGTATAAGAGAAGGTTCCCTCAAGAACAATCTAATCAATATAAGTTAGATCTTAAGGGAAACAATGGATAGTCATCATGGATCCTTCTTAAACTAATATCCACTCTGAGATGGGAATAATTATACCTTATGAGAAGTAAGAATGAGTGCTTATTTAATGTCTCTTCTTGTTGACATTTGGATTTCTATTGAAGATGGATACAAAACTCCAACAACTCCTCCAACAGATCTAGATTCAAAGTCAAGTAGCTTCAGGATGCAATAAAGAAGGACTTTCTTGGTAAGAAGGTCATTGTAATTGAGCAAGATGAGCTCAATTACATTGATAGACTAGGGGACTACTACCGAAACAATTAGGTAGATGTTTGGAAGCTTAGTTCGATGGAAGCAGTCAATGGGCACTTGGTTGGTGCACTTGAGCAGAATGCGATGGAGGACAAGCTTGAAGGAAGTCAAGCTGAACCAGGATCGAATTGCTTAGAAGAGCCAAGCAAGGAAGTGAAGTACCTTAAGAGGGATGTCAGGTTGGAACATAAGCCAATGGACACTTCTGAGGCTGAATTTCTGAAGAAGGTTGCTGATGTAAGACACAAGATAAAGCCGATAGAAGGAGGTAATGCCTTGAAGCTGAGTTTTGTGCAGGTGACCGTGAAGGGCAAGAGATTTGCAACTTTGGTGGATATGGGAGCTACTCATAGTTTCCTAAGTAGGAAAGCAACAAAGTCTTTTGGAAAGAAAGCTAAGATGGAGAGAGAGTGGAGTGCTTTCAAAGCAGTCAACTCTACCATGAAGGCTGTTACTGGTGTAATGGAGAACACTCAGGTGAGAGTGGGCTCGTGGTTTGGAAAGTTGGACTTGAGGATCATGGACATGGATGATCATTCTATGGTGCTGGGGCAAGATTTTATGAGGCTTGCACAAGCCATACCGATGATGGACCGGGACATTCTCTTGATCACAGCTAAAGGGAGAACCATGTTGGTTTTGATGAATAGAAGGAGTTGCTTGGGGTATAGAGCAAGGATGGCTTCTATGACTTTGTATCCCAAAGATCCGAATGTGAAGAATGAGGATGTGGAGAAGAGAGGACTTGGGAGTATGAATCAAACAACGAAGGAAGAGAAGTTAATTGACTTTGTTGTAAGAGCGAAGAAGAAGGAAGGAAGTGGGAGATCAATCTCATGGATCCTGAAGCACTTGGCAGAGACATCTTCTACCAAAGATCTTCACAATGGAGTTGCAGATGAAGGAAGTCCAAGTACTTCTTCAGTAGCAGTGGTTGGGGAGGATTATGCAGGTAGAGATCCAACTGGCATAATGGAATTTTGTAGGTATTCCATGGGCATATATGACTTTCAGTTGACAAAAGACAAGCTTGGGAAGCTTGGGTGTACATGTGAGGAGGTTGAGGCTATGCATAGATACTTGAGGATGCAATACCAATCTGATGCATGGGTGTATGAGAGTCAGGGAGGAAACTTCTTGGCCCTCCTCTCTCGATAGACAACCTTGGAGATGGGTTGGTGCAGGGACCTTGGTTGGAAGGGGCTACACCACCTTGACAAGGGGCCTTGGAGGAGGCTTCTTTATGATGACGGATTTGTAGACTTGGATGAGGATGACCAATTGTTGTGATGGGTCTACCTAGTTGGATAGCATGGGCAACTTGAGTCATGGGCATCAGGTTGGAGACATGGAGCATGGCAGTCTTATGCAAGGACATTATGCAGGAGCACTTGTAGAGGTGTCACTTATGGGCATCCAATGAGGAGTGCCAAGGCAGGGATGTTGTGCAAGTGGATTTTCTGGTGTGACATGGGGATGTTTTACTTATGAGCCGATGGAGATGTTGTGCACTCTTGTACAACAAGACCATGGACTGGTTAGACTTGTGAGCAGGCTATGGAGCATTCCTACTACATGGAGAGCTGAGGCATCTTGCAGAGACCTTTGGGCCGAGACATGTATGCTTGCTGGGATGTTGGTTGGAGATGATTTCATGGAGCTCATGATGATATGAGATTGTGGCTTTTATCATGGACAGCATGTTGCAGATGAGATGAGGGCTACTTCATGGACCTGGGCATGGCTTAGATGGAGATGGATTCTTGATCGAGTTGATGTTGTGACAGGAGTCTGAGAAATGACTGATGATGGCATGAGGATGTGCATTCTCATGGTTTGAGCATGACAGTTGGATTAGCTACCCGACTAGTTCAAGTCATGAGAGACGTTAGTGTACAAAGATGTGTTAGCATTATGTTGGAGTATCATGGCAATAGTTCACACGATGACGATACATGATGAGGTTGACACGATATGTTGCAGTAAGCATGTAGCTTGAGATGGAGGGACCAGCCTTCCATGGTGGGAGCAACATGTGGAGATTGTGACGGATGTGGTTGATGATCATGGATTGAGGAGACTTTCCGATGTATGACATACCAGTGGATTATATGCCTTGGTATGGATATCTTGGTGACAGATGGTTGTCGGGATGAGAGATTTTTGAGGACGACAATGATTTCAAGTGGGGCGAACGTGAGGCCCACGAGCTACAGGGTGTTCAGGCGCGTGGGCAGTTGGACAAGTTGCATCATGGTGGGAGAACCCGCGAAGCAAAATGGAACATATGCGAAGTGTTTCGGTGGAAACATGGTTATACTATGTGGGTGGTCCTGGGTGACCTGACGAGAGGGCGAGCTGATGGGCGAACCACCACATGGGTGGGCGGTCCCGGGTGAGCCAACGGGCAGGCTGAGGGGCGAAACATCAAACAAGCCAACGAGTTTGTATGTGCATTGGTGGGTCGGCTGGGCGCCCCCACATAACGATGGATGCATATACATAGGCGTGGCGAGTTGGTGGAGAAGCATCATTCGATCAACAAGCAATTTGGCGAAGTGGAAGTGTGAGCTAAGGCACACGAAGAGTTCTGCAGTTGGTGCAGAACTACGTTGCGGATGTGCCCGCACGACGGGCGGACCGAAGTCTGAACAAAGCAGAAGACCAGGCGAACTGAATAGGGCATGCGAGGGCATTGTTTAAGGGTTGTTTGGGAAGTTTGTGCAGGGTGACCCGGTAAGGGCGTCCGCGGAATGAAGGTGTCACAGTCTGCGAATAGAGGCGACCATCGTGCAGAGCACGTGCGAGTTGGGTGACACAGACACGGAGGGTGGGTGCCCGAGTTGGGCAAATGACATGAAGGTTGGACGAAATGAAGTGTTGGGTTTGGTGAATGGGAGGTGCGACCAGCATGCGGAGGGCGCCCAAGTTGGGCGACACGGACACGAGGAGTGCACCCAAGTTGGGCAAATGACATGGTTCGTTTGACGAGCTGAATGAACGCATTTAGGGGTAAACAAAGAGTTGGGCAAAATGTGTGGCAACCGTTTGGAGGTGCCAACAAGCTGGGCAACCAAGTTTGCCAAAGTTGTAAAATTGGCTAACTGTAAATTTGGGGTTTCCTCAAGATTTAACTTATATATATATTGATACGGGCAGACTCATATTGCACGGAGTTGCCCCTCCCTTTATACTGTTGTGCATTTATACATGTTAATGCTGTTTATGATGAATTTTTATGGTTTTCATCATGTATAGAGGATAACTTAATACTTGGTAATGAAGAAATAAACTAAGTATGAATGTTAGGCGGAGTCCATGACCGTGAGTATTGGTGAAAAGAAAAGGGTCAGTGGTGTCACACCTCGCTATAGTGTGGTTGGAAGAGTACTTCTAGTGTAGGGGCGTGACACCCTGTGTCATGCCCACAACCCTTTTTTCACGAGTTGCCCAATGTGCGGCACTGGCTAAACACTTAAACTTTTCTGTTGTCAAGTTCTTTTCTAAACTACACCTAACATTCGTATATTTTTCCATGTTAACTTATTAATGTGTGGAATACATTAATAACCACAAAACCATGCAAGAGACACAAATACAATGTATACAATTAAAATATGTATAATTTGTTGTTTTATAATTTCTCCCAAGAGGATAGCTCGACCGGTTCTTTTACAATTTACAAAAAGGAGGTTTTTGTGTAGCTCAGCTGGTCCACTGACTCGATTGCCACACCATGTAGGCCTACCCGAGTCAACCACAACTTGTGCACTATTTTGCTGTTCACCAAACACTTCTACCGTGCCTGGTGCTTTGCTACTAACTCGTCGCTGTCTTGCTGTGGGCGTACCTACCCCAACTCTTCATTAACTCGTGCTTCCACTGCGGCACACCAGCCTGTGGCTCATGCTGCCTTACCGCAGTCACCCACCGTGACTCGTCATGCGACCTCGGCGTGCCAACACATAGATTGTCATTCCGACCGCAAGCACTCTCACCTCGGGTCACCCCGCCCACGAGTTCCTCTGCCCGAACTCCCACGTTGATCCATTCAACCTTGCCGCAATAACCTATTGCCCGATGATGTGGCGACCTATGACTCATCCGCTTGGCTTGCCCCACCCTGTGGCTAACCTGTTACCTAACCGTGTTGCCCTTTCTCACTGCGATACTACCTCCGCACATCCAGTGGGCTCATCCTCTGCTCCCTTGCTTAGGTGGTTCACCCATGAAAATTGAACCTTTGTTGCAATGTCAAGTGGAATACTTTCTTGCTTTTTCCACCATAGCTCTGCCCATATATACAATGGTTTGACCTTGATAGGGGCTTCAACTTTTAGTCAAGCCGAAGTATCATCTATCGTTTCACCATTTTACTCTGTTGGCCATGGTGTGGGGTGCCCATGTGTGGGACCGCCCACCCATATAAACTCGCCAACTCTCCAACACTTAGCCAATTTTCGCAATGACTCTCATGCGGTCGCACCTTGGCTCGTTCGGTCATCTCGTTACATCGTGTGGGCGCGCTCTTGATTCGTCAGTTAAACGCGCTCGACTTGTCTCACCTTCGTACACCCACACTAACTTTGGTCAACTCGTCGGTTAAATGCACTCGACTTACCATCTCACAACAATGACACGTCAGCGTTACGTTCTCCCCCATCTAAATTCATTGTCGTCCTTGGAAATCCAACTATCTTCCGTAGCTTCCTGTCGTACTTCACAATATTTTTCTTCCATCTCCATAATGAGTCCTCTGTTCCCAGCTATCCTCCTCTGGTGCATCCTTCCATCTAATGAGAAATTCTCATCTCATGTTACTCCCAAGTCTTGTCATTCGAAGATCCAGGATCTTCTCCAAAACAAGGTTCAGTCTGTCAACAATCATGGTTGGTCCCCTTGGTGGCTCCACCTTGTCTGGATGTTTTGCATCAAGTCGACACTTCTTCAACTGAATGATATGGAAAACAGGATGTTTCACATGCATTTGGGGTGAAAGTTCCAACTCATAGACAACTTCTCCCACTCACTTCTTTATCCGAAATGGCCCCTCATACTTCTTTGTCAAAGATCTCGCAGTCCCCTTAGGTGGTTGGAACTGATCTCCGGTAATCTTGAGAAAAACCATATCTCCCACATTGAAGTGTGCATCCTACCTATCCTTGTTTTTCCATTTCTTCATCCTCCTTGTAGCCTCATGCAATCACAACCGTGCCAACTCCAAGGTCTCATCCCATGCCTTCATGAACTTCTTCGCATGAGGACTCCTCAAGAAAGCTCTCGTCAATACGGTATGAGGAGTGACCGGAAACTGTCCATTTACCAACTCAAATGGACTATACCCTGTCACGGAACTCTTTTGCATGTTAGTTCATCGGGCATCAAATATGCATACTTGGCCAACATCTCAGAAATTTCAACTAGAATAGGTGTCCCCACTCCATCATCACTATTAACTTCTCTGATGACTGTCGCATATGTCTCTACATCTGACTCCCGCATAGCCTTCTCCAAACTTAGTGCAAAAACATGTTTCACCTTGAATTCCTTCCTTTGCTTATGAGTAGGTAAAGTCCAAGTCTGTGACCCTCCAATCAGCATAATGTCATCGCAGAAGGGGACAATAACTACTCTATTGTCCTTCAAGAAATCTTGCCCCAATATCACATCAAAATCATTCATCTCCGTCAAGTGAAGTCCAACCGACCCTGCCAGTATTTGATTCGAATTGGCACTTTGTGTGCCAATCTAGCCACTTTAGCCCTTGATTTCACTGCCTTGACCTCCACATCTAATGGAAAAATATGCAGCCCAACTTCCTTCACTAAACATGTAGTCATGAAGTTATGCGTGGCACCCGTGTCAACCAATGCTTGGATGGTCTTGCCATGAACCACCAAGTCTAGGAACCCCAAACTGTGAATCCAAGATTTCCTATTCAAAACTTTAGACTACATACATACCTGGTCTCTGCAATTTTCTTCGATACCCTCTGTCACGCCCACAACCCTTTTTTTGCGAGTTTCCCAATGTGCGGCATTGACTAAACACTTAAACATTTCCATCGTTAAGTTGTTTTCCCAACTACACCTAACATTCATATATTTTTCCATGTTAAATTATTAATGTACGAAATACATTAATAACCACAAAACCATGCAAGAGACACAAACATAATGTATACAAGTAACATATGTATAATTTGTTGTTTTATAATTTCCCCTGGGAGCATAGCTCGACCGGTCTTTTACAATTTACAAAAAGGAGGCTACGTGCAACTCAACCGGTCCACCGACCCGGCCGTTGCACCGTGCAAGCCTACCAAGTCAACCACAACCCGTGCACTGTTTCATTCTTCACCAAACGCTTCCACCGTGCCTGGCGCTTTGCTGCCAACTCATCGTTGTCTCATTGCTGGTGTACCTACCCCAGCTCTTTGTTGACTCGCCACTGCACCGCGGCACACTGGCCTGCAGCTCATGTTGCCTCACCGCGGTGACCCACCACAACTCATCGTGCGAGCTCATTGTGCCAACACACAACTCACCATTTAGACTGCGGGCACTCTTACCTTGGGTTTCCCTGCCCACAAGTTCCTCTGCCCGAACTCTCGCGCTACTCCATTCAGCCTTGTCACGATAACTTGTTGCTTGGCGGTGTGGCGACCAATGGCTCGTCTGCTCGACTCACCTCGCCCTGCGGCTAACCTGTTACTTGAGTGCGCTGCCCTTGCTCGCTGTGATACTAACTCCACCGGTATAGCAGGCTCATCCTCTACTCCCTCACTTGGGTGGTTCACCCATGAACTCTGAACCTTTGTTACGATGTTAAGTGGAAGACTTGCTTGCTTTTTCCACCATAGCTCTGCCCATATATACGGTGGCTTGACCTTGGTAGGGGTTTCAAATTTTAGTCAAGCTGACCTATCATCCATCATTTCACCATTTTACTCTATCGACCATGGTGTCAGGTGCCCATGTGTGGGACCTCCCACCCATATAAACTCGCAAACTCTTCAACACTTGGTCATTTTTCACAATGACTCTCATGTGGTCGCACCTCGGCTCGTTTGGTTAGCTCGTCGCATCGTGTGGGCACGCTCTTGACTCGCCAGTTAAATACACCCAGCTTGTCTCGTCTTCGTGTGCCCACACCGACTCTCAACCACTCGTCTATTAAACGCGCCCAGTTGGTACGCCCAACTCACCATCTCGCAACAGTGACTCGTGGGCGTTACACCCTGGTCGTCAACTGTGACTAATAGATGTTAAAGAGTTGGGGTTTCTTGGCTCGACCCAGTTGTTTGAAACACAAAAAAACGTTTCTCTAGGTGTTGAAAACATTCTACTCCTAGTCAATGATGTCTCCCTTCTACTAATTTACAATGTGCATGCCTACACATACTCTGCATTCTCTTCGATAAGATTTTTTAATTTAGATCCACCAAATTAAGCACATACACCAATACTATAAACTGCAAATTTATGCACAAAGTATTCTAACTCTCCAAATCTCGGATGGATAGAATTAAGACTAAAACCCTCTTTAATGGAAGACATAACAGTTACAACAAGGTCTGTCAAATCTAGTACGATTTTGAATCACTCTCTGCATGATTAATGGATTTCATCTACACAGGTCCTAGTTCCACTAACCTTTACACTGAATGACTGCTTCTTTTT
This sequence comes from Pinus tabuliformis, assembly GCA_031772625.1. Taxonomy (NCBI): domain Eukaryota; kingdom Viridiplantae; phylum Streptophyta; class Pinopsida; order Pinales; family Pinaceae; genus Pinus; species Pinus tabuliformis. The sequence continues at coordinate 173,691,962 of CM062820.1, forward strand.
CACAGTGGCAACACAACCAATTCACTGTTAGAAATCGACTTCACTTTCATGTTGGGCTCACTATGATCGGGTTTTTCCTTCCACATGTCACCCAGCCTCCAGGCAAGCCACCAGACATGCAGGAGGTAGCAACCAGCATACGCACCAGATCCGCAATACCACAAATCACTAGATCCACCAATTCTAGTGTCGATATGCAACTACGAGTGCTGCCACTGCAGAATTAGCGATTTTGCGGGTGAGCATTGACTCTGCAACATGGAAAATCGACCTCAACCACCTGCATGAAGGTAACACGTCCATATTGGAACCACGATCCACAATCACCACCATCTGTCACCAATGGATACCACGATGTTTCTCCACGATACCATAGATTCAAGATACCATGGATTCAATATTGATCAAAATCTGATCTGCTGAAACAACCCATGTTGATTGAATCATCATGATCCGCTACTCGAGGGCTCAACACAATGAATTTAATAAACTCTAGTCACCTGAAAAAACTGATAGACAAATAAATATTAACCAAACTCTTTAATCAAATCCACATTTATTTCCCTTGGTCCTGGCCCAAGCCCAAGTCCAAACACTGATACCAATTTAAATTTAAATTTTGATAGTATAAACGATATTGTTTTAGTCATATCAAATAAGGTTACATATAAATACATTTAGTGTTATTTCAAGATAGGTAGATTATCTTTGACACACAATTACTTGGTTGAGAGAATATCTCAACCACACACCAATCTAAAAACATTTAGATATAATAATGTAAAAACCATAACATACTCGATTATTTATTTGATGATACAATTTTTTGTTCTGGCTAACGTTTCTAGATATGAACAAACTTTTTTATATAAAAATCACAACTAAGAAAAGTAAAAATTGCATTTTCCAACAAAATACTTTATATTATTTTTCTCCTAATAACCATATATAGGAGAAAATACTCTACATTATCCAAAATAAATTATAAGAAACCTCACTATGTTTGAACTTCTGCTACTTGCTAATTGTGTGTACTTTGAACTTTTGTTTGAACTAATGTGCTGGTTCTTAATTGACACTAAAACCTATATGGACATCTTGTTTGTAACTTAATAATAAATGTCATATTAATGTTTGGTGACAATCAAGGATAATTTTAGGGGCGAATGTTCGCCCTTTGGCGAAATTAAGGGGTTTTAAATTTTTAGTGGGCGAATATTTTGTATCATAGTACATTTTTACAAATCACCTCAAATAGCCCACCTTATTTTAAGGGAGAGGGTAAAAAAGGTAAATTTAGCCCTTGAAATTAAGACTTACAACCTTCCATTCGCCCATTTTCAAGAATAGGTTTTATTTAAGTGAATCCATTCGCTCATTTTCAAGAATAGGTTTTATTTAAGTGAATCCTATGGGCCAAATACCATATTTATAAAAGAGGTATGGTAAATTAATAAAAATATAAATAAATAAGAGGTATGGTAAATAAACATTTTTTATATTTATTCCATAAGTTACCTTATATACATGTAAGGGTGTAAACAAATAAAAATATAAGTAAAGTGGAGGAATGGTAAATAAATAAAACGTCTTTTTATACTTACTCAAAAAGGTATGGTAAATAAATAAAAATATAAATAAACTAGACATATCGTAAATAAATAAAACCTCTTTTTATATTTAGTCTGTTATCACAAAACCAGTACTAGGGACTGCAACCAAGCAAGGTCTCATGTAACTGTTTCAGACCATACTTTAGATTAGGAATTAGCCTTCCTAATCAGAGAGGGCTCTCTCACGACTCTTGACAAAATCCTTCAAACACTAGAGGGCTAACTCTTCACACATTTATAAAAATATAGCTGGCTGGACATACATCAAATTAGTCTTCATTGGGCTATGGAGTCTCTCACAGTTAATAAACCAAATCACAGTCATCTCATAGAAGCCAAGGCTCTTTGCATCATCAAAGGTTCAAACATAATTTACCTAAATCAAAGCCTGCTGAACATACAGGAAGTCAGAGCATTAAAAAATGAATTCTGAGTGATGTTCAAACATGCTTCACCAAAACCCACAGCTTGTCAAGCACACAGGAAGTCAGAGCATATAATATGAATTCTGAGGGATTGTGCCATAACAAGGCTGTAAAAAGAACATTAAGAAACTAAACCACCATCACATTTGAACAAAAAGATGCATTGAGAATCTTGGGAAGAAAAAACCCTGTTTGCCATTACTGTAACAGTCTTTTCATAAGCTCTAGAAAACTCTGTTTTTGTATATACAATCCAACCCTTTTTACATTCTGATCTGATCCCTATATAGGCAAGCAAACTCACCCACCTCGAGCTTCCTCCTCCAGCATGAGGGGAGCCTCGAAGGTGGCTATTCATTATCCCTATCTATTGCATAACTAATCTATTAATTACATAATGGCTAAACTGAAATCACAAATGGTTTTCATTTAATCAAAATCCTAAATCTTTGCTCCTTGTCGCATGATGCTTTTCTGGCTTTTGACACATGTCCTTTGGCTGTTTAGGTTGAAGTATCTTTGAAGGAAAGTACACAGAACGAACTAGCTTTGGATTCTAGTTACGTGTATGCTTATTAATTGATCAAGAGGAATGCTCTGTTTTCACGGTCTTTGTCTCCCACATTTTCCCAAAGTATAGCAGCATGTTCTCAAATCTTTTAATCACCCCATGCATGGAATGCTGCCATGTTTTAGATGTGCTGTAAGTAATATTAATAGACAGGTGCTTCTCTTCCTTAACTCCCGCTCACAGTATCACACTAGCTGCGCTGCACTTTAAACTCATCACCTACAGCAGTTTCGTAGCGCGCTACGAAACTGCTGTGTGATTTAAATAAACCACAGTCTCCCTCACTGGTTTTCTGCTAACACTGTGCTACATTTATTAATGATCTTCCTCATTCCAACAAATGAACAACAATTTGCAAATAATCCTGTTTAGCTGCCAGGCTTCAATGTCAATAGCTTTTCTTAAAAACAAACTCAAACAGCATGCTCGGATTCCTCTGCTTTCTGGAGATACTTTTAGGCCTGCCGAAAGGTTCTTGTAAAACTTATGAAATTCCAAGGTATCACCTCCAGCCTTGCGGACTTCAACCATAAAAAGAGAAGAAGCTACTTCAAATACCTCTGTAGCTACATTCAAATGACCCTTTCTTCCAGTCTTTGGACCTTGCATCTTCATCTTGTAATTTCTCTTTTGCACCGGAAGAAAACCATGAAGGGCATGTAAAATCTGATTTATATATCTTTTTATACAATGTCATAAGGCTTGGATCATCAAAAGGCAAGTAACCTGCTATTAAAACAAATAGGATGAAACCACATGACCACAAGTCTGCAGTTGCCCCATTGTATATCTACCCTTTTTCCAGCCACTATAGTGAGCAAATGACTTCAGATCTGAGATCAACATGAAAATATCAGTCCCTAAGACATATTTTTGGCCCACTAGTTGTAGTAAATTCGACCACAAGTTCAGCTCCACATTTTGAAGATAGACTTGGCACAAATTCTTGAAATGCAAGTAAATCATTTGTCCTCCTCTAGGGTGTAATTAGCTGATCGAAACCTTGCTTTGAAAGGCAGCAATATGGACAAATATTCCAGAACTTGGCTGAGCGAATGATTTCTAGGAATACCCTACACGGTCTCTCCAAAATTGGCACAACAATTCAACCTCAACTCCCTAAAAATGCACTTCAACTTCAACTACAGGAATATTACTTCATTCTCGGCTGTTGTACAAGCCCAACCTTGTCTTTCAAATTTTCACAAAGCAATCGAAGTGCCTTTTCGCAGACATTTGCATCTGAGTGTTTCAACAAGGATGTGATGCCCTTAGAGTAAGCTGATGGAACCATCAGTTTTGTGACAGTATTCAATAAACTATATGCAGCTTCTCTTGCATCATTCTTGAGACCAGAAGGAACAATTGGTTTTTTAGTTTTTCTATCAATAATCTGCAATTGTAAGACTACTTGTTCCATAAGAGCTCCTAGTGCTTCCTGCAAAGCTGTCTGATCATGTGCAATTTCAAGCTCAAAAGCCAATTCAGAATTTCTCAGGTAATTTGTAATAAAACTTGTAGCTTCAATTTGTAAGGTCCATAAAAATGAATCATCTCCTTTGCACTCTGGTTGAAGTAGGTCCAGAATATATACATCTGTTCTTGCTCCTTGCAAAAGGCTTAACTAAAGCTGGAAGCCATATTCTAGATGTGTATTGCCCACTCAGTTGTACAGAAAACTCAATTTCCCATTTTGAATCCAACGGTATGCCTTCAAGATTTTGTGCTTTCTGAGAGGATATTAAAGTTCTTGAAACCATCATCTCAATTAGTAATAACAGAAGGACAGGCAAACTTGCTTCTTCACCTACAACCCCTAGCAGATGTTTCATGATAGCCAATCTGCGATGCTGTGACATTTGTGGCAATGCATTGACGAAAACCTTCAACAACTTTTTAGGATCTTTAGTAGTCATTAACCAGCATGTAAACTTTGAGCTCGAAATCTGATGAAGCCTTGCTTACAGCTTGAGAAGTTTCTTGGTCGCCAGCTGGAGCATGTAACCGGCACGTTACCCCGTTTGTAGAAGACAGCATCTAAATAATACCATCCACCTTGACAAAAGAAATTTCATCTATTTCGAACTCTGCCACTTTGCGCCATCCTTCTTTTATTTCTATTTAATGCGCACTCACCCTTTTAACGACACCAGTTAACCTAAAACCAGCTCTTGTGCCACTAATAATGGCGGCCTTGTAGCATATAAAACTACTCGACACTTGGCATTAATCACCGTATTTGATAAGAGCACTTTCATGTCTTTAATACATACATTAATAATGAAACAGCGTGCTTAACAACGTTCACGACATTTCATTTATATCAGTCATTTTATAAGCCCGTGTGCCTTGAAGAAACAACTGCCATGTATTTCGCATAAGCCATGAGAGAGAAGTTGTTTGATTTTTTAGATAGCACAGTGTGACTTAAATCACAGATAAATCCCTTTTCTAGCAAAAGCTTGGCTCGCAAATTCTTAAACAATACCGCTCGCCCTTCAAGAATTCAATTACTAAACTCTTGAATAAAGGATACAGCAGCTCCAATTCCTCTGTAGTGTCAACAGGTGCCCACCGCCTCATCTAATTCAGCGCCTGCTTGTCTTCCTTATCATATAATGAATATATCATTTCCACTGACAAATTGTCCAGCAACCAAAATAAATAGATAACATGGCTTCTGTCTCGGTTCTGGACCACCGCGGGGAACTACACCATCGAGTGCATTGAGAGAATTAACAATCAACCCTTTCCAAACAATGAGAGTCACGAGAGGATGAATTTTAGCATGTTTAGCGAAAGCGCGAACACAGTCATGAAAACCCATATGACATATGAGGCATTTCTCGATCAAATGTTGAACCATGCGAATGTACATGAGGCGCTGTTTGTATTTTCATGATGACGAGCTCTCCCTTAAATAAAATTCTTGTTCTTCTGCACTTTCTCCATGGCTTTGACCTACAATCCCCTCTTCAATCTCAATCATGCCATTAGTTTGAACTCTCATTTTCCCAACTTCGTTGCATGATTGATGGAGACGCTTTATGAAGAAATTAAGTAGAAGATGACGATGACAGTATATATTGGACAGACGACAGTAGGGAGAAACTCATTCGTTGATGAGGAGGATAAGATGAGGTGAATGGATGGAGAACAGAGCACATGGTGAAGTGGCATCCGTATGTAGTGACCTTGATGCATGTATGAGATTCTTCGTGACATGTCATTCTATCTCTGCTCTTCTCTCGTTATATCATCCATCTTTGGATATTTTGAGTTCATAATGCCTAAGCACAATGTTCTCTAGAAGTAGCTATTGCAAGGAACGATGATATAACCCAGCTAAAACTCAAAACTTTTATCAAATTAACCCATGAGAGTTTCAAGTTTTCTTTCATTGAACCTGTTTTGCAAAATCCATAGATAAGAACATTGTATGCAACAACACCAGAGTTATATCCTTTAATCAACATTAGACCTTTAAGCACATCAACCTCATCCACAGCAGTTGTAGTCAGTGTACAACAGACATGCTATGATTCGGGCCTCCACTGAAAACTCGAACAAATCCCCAGTTTCGTAGCACGCTACGAAACCACTCAAACAGGTAGCGCTGCGAAACTGCTAAAAAGAATTCTGGCGCTGCGAAAATACCCTGACTTTAAGCCAAGCTAAAATTTTTTTAACTACAGCATTTTCAGTGATAACATAGTCCATAACCATCGTTCTATTTATGAAGGCTCAAGAAAGAGGTTTTATTTAAGTGAATCCTATGGGCCAAATACCATATTTGTAAAAGAGGTGTGGTAAATTAATAAAAATATAAATAAATGAGAGGTATGGTAAACAAATAAAACATTTTTTTATATTTACTCCATAAGTCACCTTATATTTACGAACACTCAAAAAATGGGTTATATTTAGGTGAAACCTATGGCCAAAATACTATGGGACAAATACCATGGACTAGATTGTTATTAATACCATGCAAAAAACCATTATTAACCCTAATATTAGAATTAATAAAAATAAATATGGCACATGGTATTGACCCATGGTATTCACCAAAATGGCACATGGTATTGACCCATGGTATTCACCTGGAATGTAGCCTATTTAAATGGGGGAATTAAACCAGCATGTAGCCTATGCTAAGATTCACTAGGACTTTACAAAGTTTTATTATTTAGTGAAAGACTCGCCAAAATCTTACAAGATTTTATAATTGAGTAAAATATTCGCCATGCTTGGTGAGAGATTCGCCAAAAAATTATATATACATATTATATTATTGATAAAATCGCCTTCCATTTTTCCTATATACCATGGGGATTCGCCCATTTATTATATTTATAAATTTAGGGGGGGTTCTTAAAATTTTCCATGGTGACAATATCCCCCAAAAGAAGATTTTAGAGTGATTCCTTGAGCTTTTTCCTTGGCAACAACCAGTATGGATGGTATGGGTTTAATTTAATTTGGATCTTGTACATTGCTGCATGTGGATTTATTTGAAAAATTGAAATTATATATTTTAAATTAATATTATAATTATTATTAAAATAAAATATTTTATATTATTTTAAATTATATATATAATTATTAAATGGAAATATTATTAATTTGATTTTTTTTAAATAATATAATAAATTTAGTTGATATTTTAATTTTTATTATAAAATCATATTAGATAGTGAGAATTGTTATTTGATAAAGTTAAATAATTATAAACCTATTATCTTGGAATGTATGTATTCATTCAAGTTTATGTTTATATATATATATATATATATATATATATATATATATATATATATTAATATTATATATTTTGATTGCCTTTTTGTCATTAAAAATATTTTCTTTATAATTATATTACTTTGAAAGTTGAAGCAAATAATATGATATTTTCACTTGTTTATAAAAAAAATATTTATGTTGATTTGAAGAAAAATGTTAATATTATAGTTTAAAATTTATTTATGTTAATTTGAAGAAAATGGCTAATATCATAGTTTGATGTAATTAGATTGATTACAAATGCATACAATGCATGTTTTAATTTGAATGGTCATGTAGCTATTTTTGGGATAAGGAAAGTTTTTTTTTTTTTTAACTTAAAAAACTTGTTGACAAATTCACAATTGATGGAACTAAAAAATGCATTAAATGATCTAGCCACACCTTTTATGGAGTGTGATATGGATGCAAGTAGAGTTATGGATAAGGAGTCAACCAATGCATCTCTAGTTTTTTCCATATTCTTTTTATAAGGAAGGAGGGTGAAGAGAATGTATAATTTGGATAATTCAAATGATGTAAGTGAATGAATCTTTTTTACTACGAAAAATAATATAATAAAATTGATAATTATTTAAAATTTCAATAATTTTAAATAAATCAATTTATGGAAAAAGAAAAGGGATATTTAATAGTTTGCAAGATTATTCATAAATTGAAATCTCCGGAAAATAAGAGAAGGGATATTTAATAGTATAAAGTTGTTCCAAGCCAATATGTAGCCTCTACCTTGCAAAATTTATGCAAAGCTTTTAGACATGTTTGAATAGTCAAAATGGTTAAAACTTGATTATCTAGTCTTAGGTATAAACTTTGTAAGGATAAAAGTGTTATATCAAAAATTTAATAGGAATTAAATTGTATATATTGGTAATATGATATTCTACTTATTTGAATCGGGTTAAGTTTTGGTGGTCCGGTAAGTACTAGACAATCACAAAGTCCCAAAACATATTGTAGTGACTTGTAATTTTTGTCACTAAGATTAAATCCAAATTTTGTATTACTATCACAACCACATTACTAAATATGGTTGACATACACCCAAGACATCAATTTCCATAATTTATATGCTAATAATTTTTTATAAATAAGACAAATCAACATAATTTAATATATTTATTTTTATTAATATTATTTATATTAAAAACACTAATTTCATTAATAATATTAATAATTTCATATATTAATATTAAACTTAATATTTATTATTAACGAATAATAATAATAATAAAAATATTTTTATTTATTTCCCTAAATAAATTTATTAATATTATTTTCTAATATTATTAATATTGTAATTAATAATATACTAAATTTGGTTTCATTTTGAAATTCCAACCAACTCTTGGTCAACCATCGTAGAATAATAAAAATTACCAACTCTTTGTCAACCATCGTAGAATAATAAAAATTTAATAAAAATTTTAATCACAGCATATCTACTCTATACATATTCTTTTAATGCTAGCTAGCCTATACATATTCTAATGCTGAAGAAAAATATATTTTAAACACATGTTAGAAAAATATAGTTTAAAGAGGTGAATATAGCAGTGCTGATTGTGAATATTTGCAATTTTAACGGCATCGCTAATGGTGTTATTTTTCATTTCCTATTTTTCTGCTTCAATGGTACAGTTTCTTGTTGGTAATAAACGAGGCACAAAGCTGAGGAAATAGCTTTTATTGATAATAAGAAACACTAAAAACAAATATGGGATATTCGTTAATATTAGAATATATAAGAGTAAGACATCCATCACAATAAAATATTGAAGGGTTCAATGAAACTAATATTTGTTTGAGCTATTTGAAACAGTACACAGAGTCCCTGGTTAGTGAATTTTTCATCGAATAAACATAGACCTGTTAGGTATTATTTGGAGTTTTTAAAATGATTTTTATTGAGATTGGAAATTTATTCTACAGCCCAGTATGATGTATTTGTCAAATTGAAATTTTGCTTATGTCTACCAAAATTAAAATTATGAAATAAATAAATAAATAACTATACAAAACAATTATGATGTGTAACATGCTCTCTGTTCGTCAGCAAAATTGAATTGAAATTTTGCTCATGTCCCCCAAAATAAAAATTATGAAAAATCTAAAAATAAAAATAAATAAATAACTATACAAAACATTTAAATAATATCCACTCATAAAAAGTTTACACGTAAAGAAACTGGATCTTTCTCTGCTCATGTTAGATCCATGTTTAAGATGGATCTATGTTGGTTGATAATAAGAAATATTGAAAACAAATAATTTTAACATTGCTATTTGTATGTACGAGTTCAATTTGGAGTTTATTAGTGTTTTTCTTTGAATAAAAATAAAATATTCTTTAAATAGAAAAACAATGTAACCTATAAAAAAAATGCTATGGAGCTTTAATTAGTGGTCTATATGACCTGCTATAATTTCATGTAAAGTAATTAGAAGTGAAAAAAATATGTGAGTAAGATGTTTAAACTTTATACTTTTCAAAAGTATTTTAAGACATTATATTAACTTCATATATATCTATTATTAAAAATATGCTATAATTTCAAGTAAAGTAATTAAAAGTAAAAGAACTATGTGAGTAAGATGTTTAAACCTTATACTTTTCAAAAGTATTTTAAGACGTTATATTAGCTTCATATATATCTATATATATAAAATGTTAAAATAAAATATTTTGATGTTGTATAAAATAAAATATGTAGGCTATGAATAAACTATTTTAATATGAAATAACATACACACTTGAAAATATAATTAATAACAAAAAAACCATTTTAATGTACCTTTATAAAATAACTCAATGCACATATTATGTATACTCTATAGCATTCATAAATACAATTTAAAGAATGAAAAATTACAAATTGTTTTTTGCACTCTAAAATAGGTTGCACTTGAAGAAATTTGACCCCCTCTCACTAGAGTTATATCTTTGCTTAAGATACATCTATGCTAGTAGCGAAGCCTCTAGCAATGAATAGCCAAATGACCAACAAAATTGATGCTCCAATATGCCAAAGTAACATACACATATGCCAAAGTAACATACACAAGAAGGATAATCACTTTTCACAAATGATTTTTCAATAAATTAAAGAGAAGACCATTATTGAGAAAAATTTATTGTCTTATGGATTAAAGGTCATACGAACAATCAGTAGAACACTGCGTGGATAGAACCCTACGTTGCAACAACCAAAATGTGAGATATTATATAGCTTCTTCTGCAACAAGAAGTCATTCATGACTTAGTGGAAATTCCAAAATATTCTGACAGATCTACACCAAGCAACTAGGTCTCCTGTTACCAGTGAGAAAGAGTCTCCCCCACAATTCTTATTGGATGCCCCATTCAAACACAAGAAAGAGTGGTCGTCACTTTTCCTCAACAGGCTAGCTACAATGAATATGGGAAATTATTAACAAGTTTTTATTTGAAGTGAATGCCAAATAGCTAGACCCATCAGTAATATAGCTGAATTATTTAATGTGGTCATTATAATAAGTGGACGTAGAATGGTAATCATTTGATCCAAAGAGTCAATTTTAAAGGCTTAAAAAAATTATGGGGATCTATTTGTATATTGGTTACACTTACAGAAGTTGTCATTAAGTTTTAAAAATGGTAATTTGGGATTTCAATTGGAGTAAAAACGATGACAGTTATTAAAAGTTCACTTTGGAAAAGTAAGTTATTAGGAATTATTTTAAAAAAGTTAAAATAATAAAAAAAAAGTCAAAGATAAGTATGATTGACATTTTCTCAATTATATGTAGGTACATTATTTTTGTTTTTAAAGAGCTTTCATAATAAAATCATGTTTTTATTTGGGTCTTATTTTAGAATAAGGGGATTTCATGACATTTGTAGTTGTGTGTTCTTGTGTGCATTTGTGCATAATTCTTTGAATGTTCATATTTCTTCATGTCTTGGCTTTACACTTCACTTCGAACATGTGCATTCATGTTAACAATGGATTATATATAAAAAAGAGGATAATAATGGATTTCAACTAGAGGTTAAAAACATGTGATGAGAAAAAAAATTGTTGTTTGCTTCTCTAGTCTTTTGAAGCATTAAATTGATCATTGTATTGTAAAAGTTGAAAGATCAATCATTAAATTTGAGCATTACAAAAGAGAGAGTTGGAAAACCCTTTCAAAGTTAAGTGCAAAATTTATTATCGAGACTTACCTGATATTGAATAATGGAGTCACAAGTTAAGTCATTTGCATCATTCAATCATTTTAATCACACTTTAGGGTGCTTGAACAGTAATATCCAGCACCCTAAGGTGACATAAAATCAATCAATTATGACAAATAAGCAAGTGAATGTGTTGAGTGAAAATGGTTAAAGAAGGAAAGCATCTACAAAACGAGGAGACTAGTTCTGTTCTAATTTCTGATAAGTTTTTCCTAAGGTCTGATGATGGGTTCGGGAAGTGCAATATGAACATCTACATTTTCATGCAAGTGTGCTCACAAAGTGGCATCTTCATGAAAATCCTCTCCTACTCAAATTTTATTGACCCTTGGTTTTCATCTTCTAAGAGGTCTCTTGGATTTCCCATAACTATTGGTTTTTCGCCTTCCTCTCAAGTGAATAAGCCAAGTTTACATAACCCAAGAGGATTATGCTTCCAATAGAACTTATGGAACAAACAAAACTATTAATACTCAACAAGAAACATGCCTTTAAGAAAAAAAGAATTGACCTCTATAATTGATTAGTTCATAATATTTCAAATATGGTGTTTAATCCTTTGAAAATGTCATTTCCTAAAACAATGAATCTCTAGGGAAATGCATGGGTCATAGTTCAAAAATAAAATTTGTTGAAGTTCATTTAAATGGTTTTTAAAGTTCCAAACACCAGATTTCATATTATAGGGCACCTTGAAAGGTATGCAATAATACTTATGAAATCCCATTCTTGTTTGTTCAATTAAATGATATTAATACTTTGAAAATCCTAAAAGAAGAAAAGGATGTTGTTAATGCTAAGCTTCAACTTCATTGTGCTAAATGGTTGAGTGGAGAACCATGACATGACCAACCTCTTTGGGCAATGTGATTAAATTTGAAGTTGTATAGACTTATTAAGGAAGAAATGTTAGATGAAACCATGTTTGGTATGTCATAACTGAGATAAATTCAATCAGGGAAAATTTTAAGAACCCCCCCTAAATTTACATGTATAATAAATGGGCGAATCTCCATGTTATATAGGAAAAATGGAAGGGGATTTTATCAATAATATGATATGTATATATAATTTTTTGGCTAATCTCTCACTAGGCATGGCGAATATTTTACTCAATTATAAAATCTTGCGTTTATTGAATACACGAATGAAATCATTGCATTTCTTTAAAATATATTTTGAAATCAAAATTACCGAAATTACATATCGATAACCTAGTGGGTGTAGGATAAAATTCACCTGTGCCATTCACAGAAAGCATGAGAAAAAACCTAATACTATATATAAAACCAATAAAAATTCAAATTCATCACTTCTAGGGACCTCGTAACCACCCTGCGAATACACAAGTATGTTCCTGTTTGCAATTAGAAAAATTACCCAAATTACAATCTGTTTACTCCAGCATATGTTGGAAAGTTATAGAAGGATGACTAGTGCAATCAATCCATTCCTTTTAGCCCTGGATTTGTTTCAGTTTAAAACAGAAGTATACAAATATACTTGTCCAATGTCTATGCTTTAACCATTCACCTTAAGATGTTTTTACAGTATAATTTCCTAAGTCTATTTAATATCTTCATTTTCATAAAAACCAACCTATATCCATCTTAACTCCACATCTACCACTCTTAGGGGGATGAAATCTATTTATCCCTCTGAGCACTTGGTAGACCTAGAATTAAGATGGATCTAAGATAATAGAATTTCCCCTTTAAATAGTCTATGCTCACATGAATACCATGGTATTACCATGGGCCAATACCATGGGTTAACATAAACCTGGAGCTTAAAAATTACTATTAGTAATTTATAAAAATTAATAAAATTAATAGTTGATTTTTATTTTATTTTTTTATTTTAACCAACCTAAATGTTTAACATACATTAAATTACAACATCCATTTTTACTCTTGATCGGATCAAATATTTTTTCACTCTATGCTAGTTTGCATATCACGATATTTGATACCTCTCAGAGGTTAGTAGATCCAGAGTAAAGATGGATCTATGCTGGTTTAATTCCCCCATTTAAATAGGCTACATTCCAGGTGAATACCATGGGTCAATACCATGTGCCATTTTTATTTTTATTAATACTAATATTAGGGTTAATAATGTTTTTTTGCATGGTATAATTAATAACAATCTAGTCCATGGTATTTGTCCCATCGTATTTTGCCCATAGGTTGCACCTAAATATAACGCATTTTTTGAGTGTTCCTAAATATTAGGTGACTTATGGAGTAAATATAAAAAAAATGTTTTATTTGTTTACCATACCTCTCGTTTATTTATATTTTTATTAATTTACCATACCTCTTTTATAAATATGGTATTTGGCCCATAGGATTCACTTAAATAAAACCTCTTTCTTGAGCCTTCATATATAGAATGAGGGTTATGGACTAAATATAAAAAGAGGTTTTATTTATTTACCATGCGTCTAGTTTATTTATATTTTTATTTATTTACCATACCTTTTGAGTAAGTATAAAAAGACGTTTTATTTATTTACCATACCGCCACTTATTTATGTATATAAGGTGACTTATGGAGTAAATATAAAACATGTTTTATTTATTTACCATACCTCTCATTTATTTATATTTTTATTAATTTACCATACCTCTTTTATAAATATGGTATTTGGGCCTTTGGCCCATAGGATTCACTTAAATAAAACCTATTCTTGAAAATGGGCGAATGGAAGGTTGTAACTCCTAATTTCAAGGGCTAAATTTACCTTTTTTACCCTCTCCCTTAAAATAAGGTGGGCTATTTGAGGTGATTTGTCAAAATGTACTATGATACAAAATATTCGCCCACTAAAAATTAAAACCCCTTAATTTCCCCAAAGGGCGAACATTCGCCCCTAAAATTTTCTATGAATTCAATGTTGCAATATAATGATGTATCAAATTTCAGCATTGCTCTCAAGGTGAGAAGAAAATGATTGCTTTTACGAAGGTAATATTATTGGGCCAAAGTTGTGATGGCCATGTGAGTGCAAATATTTTGTAGGCTTTTAAAAATAAACATGTTTTACCTTTGATTTTTATTTGTATTTATATTATGATTCTACTGTTTCTTTTTATCAAGTGTTCATTTTTGGATGGAAACTAATTGTAATTCAATCAAAATTATCCGTGATTTATGGATGTTTCCATGGTTTATAATACAAACGTTTTGTTGCGTACCTTTTATATTGCTTTATATCCTATCTATTAAAATTCTTGAAGTATATTTTGTTCATTTTAGTCATTAAAGATAAGAGTAAATAAATGATGTTATAATTTGTTCTAGGATATTATCCAATCAAATAGCCATTGTATTGATTTGTGGTTTTTAAATTTATAGGTAGGTGGGAACCTTTAAGTGGAACTATATGAATGGAAACCATGGTATTTAGCCTCATGAAAAGCTTACCTCAAGGAATATGATAAAGTTACTCGAAAATTAAATGAACTGGTCTTCAACTCTATATTCAACTCTACAACAATTTAGGAAGGGGTTTGAAATATGCTTAGGGTGATTATTTAATTTCTCCCTTTAGTCATGCCATGGGATTGTTGTAGCAATACTACATCAATGAAAAATTAATGTATATCAACTAATAGATAGTTGATGAAGTTAGTACAATAATGACAATGATGGAAAGGTGATGCCAGGATGACAGTAGGAATTTGATATTTTCAATACATATCAAGTGTATTAATCTGAAAAGTTGTTGGATTTCCAAGAGAACACTAGTTTTTTTGGATTGCTCGTTAACTCAAAAAATTAATAATTTCTAATACAAAACCTAGATATCACTACAACAAAATAAGTAATTAGCATAGAGTTTAATGTAATTTAACCTAGGGAGGTACCCAAGGGAATACTAAATGTAATGTGGCCATAACAATGAAATTGACCCACTATGTAATTATAAGGAAATATTATAATAATAAGGGGTAGGTGGCATAAATCCTTGGGAATACTCATGAGAAAGTACAAATACAGATATTTATCATTGTATTCAATACATGTTGTATTGCATTATTTTGTAACAAGCATGGAATGTGGAGTGCTTCCATACGTAAGGAGTAATTTATGGTGTTATCTACCTTAAAGTTTATTCTCTATATATTCTTTTGTTTTTCGTGGTGAATGCTTCTTGTATCTTGAATGCTCTGAGGTTTAATTCAAAAGTTTAAGGATTTATTCTCTATATTTATTAAGGTTTATTGTGAGTGGTATTAGAGCTCTTTCTTGGGCATTAAGTGGGCTCTTTTTTGTATATTATTTATGGTAAAAAAGGAAATTAGTATTCAATTCAATTGTTCAAACATTCCATGAAAAAATTGTAAAAATCAACCATTGATTTGAATTCCTATTGAAAAATGAATACCTACTTTCAAAAAACAAAATCATCCAAAATGAAGTCTATGAAGTGAAGATATCATTTATTTAACAAAAAACATTTTTTCAAGGTTTTTTCTAGTGGCGAACATGAATTCCATGCATTGAACATATTTTGATAATGTTAGAGTCGGTCTGGTCAGCCCTCCGTCAGGGATAAAAGCTCTTTCTGCATTTCAATTTTAGGTGTCCCGCTCCATCCACTCAGTTGCATTTCGCTAGGGACATGCCATGATCTGACAGAGATAGTCATGCTGGTCATTTTCCCTCATCACTAGCCCCTACTGGTTCAGTTATTGGTCTATAATCACTGAAGTTCATGATAGTCAAGGTCTGGTCATATTACAAGACAAAGTCATTTTTATGGTTGGGTCTAGGAAATCATCAATGTGGTCCTTGAAAAACATGTCCAGAACAAGTCATGCAGGCCAGAGGGAGACCTTATACACCTACAGTGTAGAAAGCTTCATCATCATCGCAAGAGACATCGACTCTTCTTCAAAACTCTGTTTTGAAGAAAAGTCAAACAAGGTCAACTATGACAAAATTTTCCAAAAAATCGACAGTTGACATTTTCAGATGCAGTCATGGATTTCAAAGCCAGAGGCCTAGTCACACAGTCCCCGCAAAGAAACGCCGAAAATTTTATCATGAGAGCCAAAATTTCAAAGAAAAAAGGAAAAACAGAGTGTTTTAAAAGTCAATGAAAAGTGCAAAACTCAAACATTAGAAAGTGGGTCTTCAAAGAGGAAAAAATTAAACCCAACTCTCTCAAAGCCTATATATATTTGTTTTGGCCCAAGACTAAGTCATTGTGTTATGAAAAAGCTTTGAAGAAAAGAGGGCTAAGGAGGAGGAATTTGAGTGAAGGAGAGCTGGTTACCACAAGGCGCGGTGCACACACCAGCGAACCCGTCCCACACAGAAGGCGCGATGCATTGGCAGCCATCCCGTAGTGCAAAATCCACAAGGGCGCGACGCACTCAGGGCGCGCGACGCACTAGGCTTGGCGCGCGACGCACATACCCAAGGGCATAAAAACAGTGCCAAACCGTTTCAAATCTTTGTGAAAGCTATCAAATCACGAGGTAGGCCTTATGACACCTCTTCTCCATCAATTTGGTCAATGTTTAGCTATTTGTAAGATGTTTGAAAGGTATCCAAAAGCACAATGGCCTTCCATGGAAAAGCAACAAGAAAAATAGTTGATGAGGTTGCCAGATGGTAATGATTAGCACCAAGGTCACTTTCCTCCCCACGTCCCCTCACTCCTCATCATTTTCACCTCCATTCCTCCTTGTCTCCCAAGTAAACCCCCTAGAAAACTCCACTAAGCCCCTCCCCTGTTTTTCAAAAAAAAATTGTGTCGTTTAACTGCGTGCGGCGCACACACAATGTGGCGCGATGCACTCAGGGCGTGCGACGCACTGGGAGCCCGGCCACAGTGTTAACATTACACTGGCGCGGCGCATACCCGGCGCGCGGTGCACTGGGAAAAGTGCATGGTGCACAGGCCTGTGAGCCTAAAAAAGCCACGAAATCGCCCAAATTTTTTGGAATTGGCTCTCATCATTGCAAAGGTGGCCCTAGATACCTTCACCACTGATCCTAAACTCAAAGAAAAACATGTTTTGGTGACCATGAAATCGAAAGGAAACTTTTTTAAGCAAACACAAAATGGCACAAAGAATGGCAAAATAGCTAGGGTTTTGCTACAGTAACACAATTGCTAAATAAGCTCCTACCCTACCTTGATCAGCTGATTTCCCTGTAGCATTTTCCCCTTACCATCACCCTAGCTATATTGCAATCATATCCCTTTTGTCCCCTTTATTCCTAAAACTCAGAATATCCCAAACCCTACCCCATCAAAACCATACCCCAAACACTCCCAAACCCCTGATAAATTTCCCCTTTAAACCCCTATTCCCCTTTTCATCATCCCCCTCCTAACACTCCCCTGTTTTATTGTCCCCTTGGTAACAGATTTTCAGAGCATTCATCAGTGTCACTGGATTCAGAGGGCAGCATTAAACTCAGGGTACAAGCAGCAGTGACGGCATCAGAAAATTCATTAGATTATGAGGGGAATACACACAGTGACACATCTTTAGGAGAGAGGGCCCATAGGAGACATCACCGGAGTGGCAGACATCTCAGAGACGAGCCCAACACCCTCATAGAGCTATAGGCATGCTCACTTGCCATGTCTTGTTTCCAGTACTTGGCATGTTATGAATTTTTCCAAAGGGTGGCAAATGTCAGAGTACATCATGAGTTGGCCTGCCTTTTTGCACTTCATCTACAGGGAGGCCAATCTGTCCTGGCTGGGGTCACTTTCACCTTGACACCGGAGGCTATATCAGTGGCAACGGGGATACCTAATGTTGGGGAGCAGTGGCATAAGAAAAAGAAGGTGGAGAGGCATCACTATGAGCCTTACATCAAGAACAGCTGCTTGAGCCAGCTCACCAGGGTTTTTCCATTTAGATTTTTGAGGGATGAGTATGCCCCACTCATGAGATTGATCATGAAATATTTCAGTTGCGAGGGGAGGTTTTCTCGCCTTTATGCCTACCACATCCGCCTGCTCATGCACTTCACCAGGGTGAAGATGATGAGCCTGTTATAGACAATTTTGTGCCTTGCAGCATCAGGCATGAATTGTCAATAATCCAAGGGATCCAAAGTCCCTAAACATGATGTTCCTACCCCTAGAGGAACAAGGTCAGCAAACCAACAGCTCTCAGATCAGTTCTCCACCTGAAAACACTAAAAAACAAGCAATCCTGAAATCAAAGCAGGTGCTCCACTAGGCTTCTGCGCTGAAACTCAACTCCTCCATGGTGTACCTGCGTTGCAAAGCAGGTAGAACAAAGGCCACCTGCGCTGAGCGAGATGGGACAAGTGGCACACTGAGTCATTGCTCTGGAATCTTCCAAAAATGACACTTGGATCAGGGATTTCGCCTTGTGATGAGTCAGAGGCTCTGTTTCTCCAAGTGGAAGCAAGGTTCTCCAAGTGGACTCAAGAACTGAAGATCAACTGAAGAGAGAGAGGACACAAGGCAGCTACACATCAGTTGCAAGCTGACTCATCCTTTCTCAATTCATCTATATATTGAGCTCTTTCCTATGAGCTCAGGAGGCTGGAATTTTGTGCAAAGTAATGACATGCTGTTGGTTTCACTATAGAACTATTGGGTGATTGCTTGAAGGAGGTGAAGAGGAGAAATTCTTTCTGCTGGGAGGTGTTGTTGGATTGGAGCCTTCAATGGTTGTAACCTTCTCAGAACTTTACTTCTTCCATTAATAAAAGCTATTGAGGTTCTTCTATATGCATTTGTTTCAATGATGTATTGTGATGATTGTATATTTGATTTATGCTAATCCTTGAATCAGTTATGAATGCATGCTTCTTGTAGTTTCCTTCTTTGTTATTTTGCAAGATCTCATTGTAGCTGGGCCAGCAAAAGAGCAAAGAGCTAGGAGCAAGCAGCAAAGAGAAGAGATTGGAGCAAATATTAAGCGCAAGGCAATGGTTAGTGCATTTCTTCATTCTCTCTTGCTTTCATAAAGAAGTAAACCTTAAGTAGTTTTGTTTACAGTTGTTGCTGAGGTACTATCACCCTTAGAGTGGGATAGGGTCATCCGAATCGGATACTTTTCCCTACAACAGAGCCTCCCATTTTTCATCTGCAACAACATTGAGAAGATGAAAAACTTCATGCAGTGCAAGACCCCACGACTACAGCTAAATAGTGTCTACAATTTTGCTCTCATCCAGATTTTAGTGGACCAGTAGTTGGGATTGTAGGGTATTGCTTGGGAGGACTTCATCTCCCGTGATTTCTTCAGCGCTCCACCGGTGATATCAGAGGCAGAACATGAGGTGGGAGGTCCTTCACATCAGTCTGAGCATGAGCTGGGAGGTCCTTCACATCAGTTTGAGCCTGAGATGGGAAGTCCTGCACATCAGTTTGAGAGCCATGAGACTGCCACCATGCCAGTTTTCATCACATATCAGAGAGGCTATCTGAAAGGCACCAGACCATTGTTTGCAGCAGCAAAGTGAGTGTTATCTCTACCCGGGGTGGAAGGGGCCTCGCTTCCGCCATCAGAATCATAGGAGCAGGGTACGGGCAAGGAGCCAATGCAGGAGGAGGGGCCATCAGGTGAGCAAGAGACCGAGTTGGTTCTCATCCAGGATGATGAGATAGATGTAGAACCCACCAATGAGGAGCTTATAGAGATCATCAAGGAGCAGCAATCAGAGATTGAATACTTGACCATTGATCTAGAAAGGTCCAAGTGGAACATGAACTACCTGGAGTGGAGAAACAAATAGCTTGAGGACCAACAAACGATCTTGGAGTGGCAGAACATCCGTGAGCGGCGCCAAGCTGCTCAAAGAAGAAGGGTTCCGCTCACCTCTTTGGAGCAAGAAATCAATGAAGACCGGGAGTCCAACCTTGAGAGGGTCAACATGCATTTGGAGAGGTTGTTAGACAAAGAAACCAGGGAGAAAGACATGCTGAGGTGCTTGAATCATCACTACCAGGCCCGCAACATGAGTTCCAAGGCAAGAATCAGGAGCCTAAAGGCAAAATTGAGCAAAGCAAGAAAAGAGGCAAAGGAGGCAAAGGAGCAAGATCGGCTTAAAATCTTGGCTGAGGCTTCCTTGGCACAACAAAGCACTTCATAGGGAACCTCCAGCCCAAATTCCAAAAAATTTGGGCAAATTTTGGTCACAGGCAAAATTTTTGGGCACAAAACAGGAAATTTCTCCCTGTGCGCCGCGCCACTGGCGCAACGCTAAAAATCTAGAACTCAGATCGAGGAATGGCTTGCATATTTGAATTCAACATCGAAAAATATGTCTACTAGTGTCCGGGCTAGAAATTGTGACAAGTTTTGGGTCTCCTAAAGGTCAAAAAACACCCAAAAATGGCCTCTCTGCCACTTTTTGGACACACAGAAAGCAGCCTTGGGAGAATGAAGATTTGGAAGGGAAAATGAGCTTTAAATTCAGAAATTCCAGTTGGGTTGGAAAGTAGACAGGACAGGCTTTCCAACAAGCCCACTTGGGCACATTTTTGACACCTACAAGTGCCCCAAAACAGGCTCCAAATTGGCACGATGCACAGGGGAAAAAACGGCCAAATTGCTCCCGTTTCGCAAAATTTCGGGTCGCGACTTCTCCAAGTGGGCACGGTCATCTACTCTTCAGTTTTTTGGCACCAAGGGTGCCTTTTAAAGAATTTTCTCTCTAGGTGGGCATCTATCCAAGTGGAAAAAGAATGAAAAGGGTCACCACAGCCAAATGTCATGCTTGAGAGTGCTGCACCTGTAGCTGATGGTTGGCTCTCCATCTCCTTTTCGAAATGATTTGAGTAACTTCCAAACCCCTGGGCATTCCATCTCTTCTATACACTTTCTATATATTGTAAGTAAGTTATTTGAAAAGGGTTGGCTGGCTTGTAACTTCTGGGAGACTGTGGGAAAGAAACTTTGTTTCTGCACTGTGTATTTTTTACAGAGAGTTAATGAAAGGCAGCGACTCTGTTTCATGAGATTCTTGTGGTTGTGAGTGTGGAAAATGTGTTCTTATGTTCCATATGTATCTTTTTATGTTTCATAATTCATTTCATGTTTCATTTCAGTGAAATTTTCTAAGTGAGATTAGGTAGAATTCAATTTATATTGCTCTGCCTGTGGGAAAATTTCATGTGCAGTGTTATTCTTCTGTTGAAAAGGATTCATGTGACCATGCCCTTTTCACTATCTTCGGAAATCTTTCCATTCCATGTCACCTTAAGTTGAAATTGCTGTGCTTCCCGCCTACCTTGCCTCACGGAATAATCTGTGCCTTCATTCTCAATTCTCTGTTCTTTGCTAAGCACCAGTCCCATATACATCCTAGATGCTTGGCCACTTTCAAAAAATCTTTTCCAAAATCTGTTTTCACTTACTAGCCTAAGGTAAATATTGCATTGCAAGTCATCACAGATCATTTTTCATATCCATTCGCTGAGTGTGACCCGGAGAGAGCCCTCTCCTGCTCTCGTAGGGCTAGCTACGAGACTGACCATGGTTTGTGGTTACCCTAGTTTTTGCCTTTCTTCAGCCTAAGGCAGATTTAGGTGCTAACATAGTGGCGACTCCACTGGGGACAAGTTGAAAATCAAATCCCCTTGTTTCATAAGAATTCTAGGCTTCCGGATGATGAGCTTAGGATTGGAAAGGCTGAGGAAGTTGGTTGTGTCCCGAAATTCCTCTTAATAGCACGCTGGCTTCAAGACGATATACCAGAGCGAATCTGGACCCGGACCCTCCTCACATTTATGAAAATCCAAATTTGATTCCAAGACTCCTTCGTCAAGAAAGCACCATAACCCCCGTGTTCAAATCCCCTTCATGTCCCGACATTTTTGAGTATCTTGAGGAGCTTGAGTTTGACGAACGATTTGAGATATCTCGGTTTGAATCTAAATCCAAAAAGGCTATTGATTACATCGTCCCCGATCCACAATTTCTTGTAGACCTTGAGACAGAAAGAGCTAATAGATTAATTGATAACTACATTGCCACACAGCCCCAAACTCCAAGTGCAAGCCCCTTGCAAGCTGTGCACACTCCTCCAACACCTCCAAGGCCAAATCCTCCGAGAATGATGGCTGCCTGTTTTGCTCCTCTTGTACTGCCCCAAGTCCTAGATGACATGCCAAATTACTATCAAAGTAAAATCTCGTTTATTGATGGCACTCCTAACAGTATTACAACTCAACAACATGTGGATAAAATGGTAGATTTCTATGAACTTCATGAGATCGATGTGGAGAACGTGGCAATGAGGCTCTTTGTACAAACATTTGTAGGTGATGTGAGGAAATGGTTCAGAGGTTTGACGGTTGCAAGCATCACGACCTTGGCTGAGCTACAAAGGCAATTTTTGAACAGGTGGGAAGTCAAAAAGAATCCCCTTCAAATTGTGGCCGAGTATGAACAAATCAAGCGGAATGCCGGTGAGTCGGTCCAAGATTATTGTGTTAGATTTAATGCAGTCTACAATGATATCCTAGACCATCTAAAGCCACCAGTGGGACTAGAAATGATGAAGTGTCCGGATGGTTTTGATGCTGACATGGCGTACCAATTGAGAGAGAGAGAACCGGCTATAATGGAAGATATGCAAAAAATTGCAGTCAGCATTGAGGCTAACCTGCTGTCCAAAAGAGCAAGAGTGAAAGCAGAGAAGAAAACCACGGTGAAAGAAGAATTTTCTTCAATGGATTAGCTGATCAAGAAGGTAGAACAGATGCTCGAAAGGGTAAAACTTTACAAGCCAGAGCCACAAGTTAGGAATCTGTTGTGGTCACCAACAACCCCCCTCTTTATTTGGTATTAGCAATAACACCAAGCAAAGGGGGACCCTTAACAAAAAATCCAAAAAATATTTTTATCAAAATTTTTGTATTTTTACTCCCTAAAGCTATATTGCATCGCGAAGAGAGAGTGAAGCATTTCCTATGCGCGTAAATAAGATGTGAAGAAGCGACGCGAAATTCATCGCATCATATATATTGAAAGCGCCCTTAAATGAGAAACTTAAGGAATCGCCGACGGCCGATATGCGACGTCGCATATCACAACATCGCATAAGCAACACACAGTGATTGAATGATAAAACACAATATTGCGATCTGCGATCTGCGATCTTGCGATTTGCGATCTGTGATGAATGAGATTATCAATTCCTGCGATGACACTTCTTGACATCGCAATCCTCGATACTGCGATGCGAATCACAGAAACCACTCATCGCAAAATTTCCTCGACATAGTCTGTAAACCCAAAATTGAGTGCGCACCTTAAGGGAAATTAATGATTGTACGCCAAAGTATCCAAGAATGATTGTGTTGCGTTTTTCGAAGAGTCAAGTCATTATGAGTGTCATGACTATGCATTCATTAGAACTTAAAGCTTTCATGTCAATCTTTTCGTCGTTTCTCTTTTCCTTTGCGTAAACTGTAAGGCAGCAACTAATATAAATCAATATGCAGGAAACATCTAAGGAAAAGGGGAAAGCGCCAATACTCGGAAAACAGAGAGGAGATGCCTTCGCAAATGGATGCCACATGTAGCAGGACCACAGATTCCAGAGTATCACTCAACAGACACTGATGAAAATAGACTATCCAAGACTCAGAGTCAAAGGCGCACAAAAGCGGCATGTTTACAAAAGATCCTGAAGCTCAGACTGGGTAAAGCAAAAAGAAAGACGCTAAGGAAGGAAGACGCTTCAAAAAAGCCTGGAACAAAGAACGGAAGCAATTTGCAATACATAAAATTGTTCAGGCAACGAAATCCGTAACTCATTGAGTCATTCGCACGGCCGAAGACCGAAATAGCAACAGCACAATCAGTTTGAAAGAAATCTGGGTTATACCAAGTATACACACAGTGAATACACCAAGCCAGAGGAAGATTTTCGAAAATATCTTCTAGTTTGTCATAAAGTGGTGCCGGCTCTTGTTATTTCTACTTTTATCGCTCGAACAAAAGGAGAAGACAACCAGCCGACTCTTCTCAGGCGAACATTGCATTGCTTACAGCACTAAGGAGCAGATACAGAAACGGTTAGAAATTAGATTCAATTTTTAGAAATAAATCTGTTTTAGTAGAAGGGCGGTCATTTGAAGCCGTTTCCTAAATTTGTGTAATTAAGATTAATTAGTTAGTAGTATTTAACCCTTCTCATGGCATTTGGAGAAGGGTCCGGAAATCTGTCAAAAAACTTGTCCTCAGAACATGCACTTTTGCACCCTCGGAGGGGGTTTTTGATGAATGGATGGATCAAGATTTATCAACGTTTGCATTTAATGTCTCCTACTGATGCTGCACTTCTGTACTCTTAGTAGATATTAGAACAAGTAGAGATAAATCGTTATTGCTTGAAGTTTATGAGTGAAATCAATCATAAATGGTACTTTTATCTCTTGACCAATTTCTGCTTATATTCTTAGAGTGATATGCAGTTTTAGTTGTTTATATGTTAATGTATGAATGTGTGGGTTACCATTTGGCACTTCTGTATGGTGGAGTCATTTATTTGTGCTTGACATATGAATAACTTATTATGCGATATGCTGTTCACAACTGTTTTGCCTAACTTTTTATGCAGAATGGTTTATCTTAATTGATTTCTATTCTTATGATAGCTGAATGATCTTTATTACCAGTTATTGTTCGAAATCTCTTTAGATCGCATAATAGAAGAAATACACCCCGGGTTAGCATAGATATGATGTGTTGTTTTTATTAGATTACAATAGCATAGAGTCAGTTTAGGAGTTAGAATTAAATTAGCTTAAAATACTTCTAGATCAGCATCATCCAACTCTACACACACACACACACCCTAGATTGGGAAACTGGTCCCATTATCCCCAGTCGGACCCGCTATACCAAACGGACAAGGAGCTGCCAACCAAGTTCCGGACCGGGTGGGTATCCCCCTTGTTGTCGACCCGATTTTCGGGGCTTCAACATATTTGGCGCTAGAAGGAGGGCACGAACTATGAATGGCACCTAAATCAAAATCTAAATACCATTCTGAGAGTAAATCACCCTCATCAACTCCCCCAACTTCTCCAGTACGATTAAACTTGGAGTTTGAAGTCGCTCGAGTATCCACCGCTGCTACATACCCTAATATTTCAGACCAACTTATCATTGAACCCCCTGAAATTCAAACTCTGATTCGTAAACTCCAGGGATTCTCTATTTTTAATCAGAGGTCTGATAAATCTCAAAGCAGCGTGACTTCGCAGTACAATCCTGCTCTTCCCCTGACCAGATTGAAAAGTGAAAAGTTTGGCATCTAGCCAACTGAAATTCCTCTCCCCACCAGGAAAAGAGCAAGAAAACACCACCAGAGTCTAACAGTGAGACTCTTTCATCTACTTCGTCCATTTCAACTCCCTCACCACGAAGTCAGCCACCCACATCTTCATTCCAAATCACTCATCCATCTTCCACAGTCCCTCCTCTTCAATCATCAAAGATCATAATATCTTCATCTTCTCAGCATCAGGGATCATCCTCTGCACTTTCATTCACTAGCAACTCAACGATGGCCCAGTCTCCATGGAACAATCCTGGGGCGGTTTTAATGCCTCCACCCCTGAGTCCAATACCAACCCATCCTGAGAAATGGCTACCCAAATTCAATCCAGAAACAGGCATGCTAGCTGAAGAGCATATTAATAATTTCATGCTTTCTGTTAATCTCAACGGAGTTACCAACGAGGATGCTGTCGTCCGGCTTTTTCCCTATACAATGCAAGGAACAGCCGGGTCATGGTACTTTTCATTACCTTCCGGGTCTATCACAAGTTGGGACATTTTTCAAAGTCAATTCCTTACCAAGTTCGGTGATGACAGATCAACGGCGACGTTGATCAATGACCTATCCAATCTCAAAGCTGAGGCCAGAGAACCCATTAAAGATTTCAATTTACGGTTCAATAAGATCCTCAACAAAATTCCCGCTGCTTCCCAACCCAGCGAGGAAGTAAGATGTGAATGGTATATCACGACCTTACCATCAAACTTGGCTATCTTCATAGATAGGGCAAACAAGACGACCTTAGTTGAAAACTTGACAGAGGTGATAGCAGTAGAAAAACACGTAGTAGCCCTAGAAAAGAAATCTGCGATAGAAGAATGCAAATCTAAGAAAATCTCTTTCAAAGAAGACACCAAGAAGAAACAAACGAAAGATCCTTTCGATTTGGAAGGATTACAAAAAGTATTAAAGGCCATGTCCAATGAGATGATTGACATAAAAAAACAAGTAGCAGAAACTTCTTCAAAAAAGCCCTACAGAGCTTTTAAAAGAAATCCTCCCATGGATGTGAAACCACCCAATGCTGTCTCAAACGTTGAATCCGAAGAACAAGAAGAAGAAGAGAACATCACTGAAGGGTAGATCGATGATGAAGAAGTTGTGGAACTACAAGGAATGTGGGATTTCATCCTCCCACAAGAAGAAGATCAAGAAGCATTTCCGGTTAGCACACGAAGCAAAAATCAACTTGATCCTCCCCAAACTACCCCTAAACAGAAGGGCGCAAGCCCTGCAACAAAAGATAAGGTCGCAACAAAGAAAACAACCGCTAGAGCGACCCAATCTAGCCCAGTCCGATCAGATCAAGCACCTCCATCAAGAACACTGATAGTGTCGGATGAAATGGAGTATAACATTATCGATGACATGAAAAAGACTAGGGCTAATATCACTCTTTACGAGTTGAGCAAATTGAAACATCAACAGAAAATAATGATGAAAGAATTACATGCTGTGCCTACAAGCAGAGAAGATGAGTCAGCTTATGTTTTGACTTGTGGCTTCTCTCTGTCAGTTCTTGCTTCCACTTGGAGACTGAGAGCCTCTTACTCATCACTGGTCGAATTCAGTGAGGCAAGTGTCATTGGAGAAGATTCTAGAAGCTTCCATTGCCTTTCCACCTCGTTGAATGACTTTTCCATTTGTCATTTCCCGCTCAATGCACCCTGGTAGTGCATTCACCTGTGTTGCAACGCACCTAGCTAGTGTATTTGGGTGCTTTGCAACGCAGGCAGCTAGTGGAGCATCTGAATTGATCCTGATTTGACTAGTTTTGAGCAGTTTCTGGTGGAGAACTTCTGGGAGAAGCTGTAATTTGTTGACCTTGTTTCTTTAGGAGCTAGAACAACATCTTTAGGGACTTAGGATCCCTTGGTTTATGGACATTTCATGCTTATAGCTGTAAGGCACAAAAATGTCTATAACAATAGCATACAACAGCAGTATCATAGGCAATTACTCGGTAGATTCTTTCCTCGGCAATTTCAATGCTCATATTTCACCTTAGAAAATTCAGTTTTGTCCCAAGTTGAAAATTTTTCCCAAACTGATAATTCAAAATGTGTTAATTTTTTAGATAACCCTATAAATACATCTTTGTTTTGGAAATTATATTTTGATGGCTCCAAATCTAACGAGGGAGCAGGAGTAGGATGTGTTCTGATTAGCCCAGACGGAAATAAGACCATGCTTACGTGCAGACTTGAATTCGATTGCACAAACAATACAGCGGAATACGAGGCCTTAGTACAAGGCCTATACAAAGCAATCGGGTTGAACGTTAAGTACCTTCTAGTCTTTGGAGACTCTGAGATCGTCATCAAACAGGTACATAACACCATACATTGCCTATCAGGTCATTTGAAGCACTATCAATCTTTAGTACAAGATCTGACTGCACATTTCATAGCATTCAATATTTCGTCAATCCCAAGACTCCAAAATGCGAGCGCAGACCTATTAGCTAACGTAGCCTCTAGACTTATTCCCTCTGAAGATTTTAGTCCAGATAGATTCTCAATAGAATTAATCTTCAGACCATCCATCCCTGACAACATCACCAACTGGAGAGTATTCAACGACGATCCTGACATTGTAAATTTCCTCACTTCTGAAGGATCCTACTCAAACCAAATAATTGACGAAGACCATCATGATCACCAAATACAACAAAATAGTACTGATAATGCTATACCTAAATCGGTGGTTAAGTTAGAAGACTTATACGATTTGAAAAGTTGGTTTAAAAAGTATACCAATTCTAAACTTTACAATTCGACTCTGAACTATGAATTAGTGAACCTAGGAACCGATGAGAAGCCACAAAACGTTAATCTAAGCCACGACCTAGCTCCTGAAGAAAAATTAGCATATATCCGTCTTCTGAGACAATACAAAAACGTTTTTTCCTGGAATTACGATGAGCTGAAGACATACGACACCTCTATCATTCAACACACTATCCCTATGATTGACAACGAAAAGCCTGTCCAGCAGAAACTCAGAAAAATCCACCCAAATTTAGAAAATCAGATAAAAACTGAGCTAAATAAGTTGTTGAGAGCCAGAATAATTTTCCCCATCAGACATTCCAAATGGGTATCCAATATGGTGCCCGTTAGAAAGAAAAACGGAGATATTAGAATCTGTATCGATTTCCGGAATCTCAACAAAGCCTATCAAAAGACAATTTTCCCCTCCCACCTATGGAGCAAATATTACAGGCAGTAGCAGGCTCAGAATTAATGTCTTTTCTGGATGGATTTTCAGGATACAATCAAGTGCTGGTACACCCCGATGATCAGTTAAAAACCACATTCCGAACTAAGTGGGGCACATACGCATATCGGAAGATGCCATTTGGTCTGATCAATGCCGGCGCTACCTTTCAGAGAGCCATGGACATTGCATTTAAAGGTTTAGTCAATAAATCTGTAGTGATTTACCTGGATGATATAACAGTGTACTCCAAGAAGCGAAGCGACCATCTCAAAGACTTGAAACAAATCTTTCAACGATGTTTAAGGTATGGGATTTCACTTAACCCAAAGAAATCTTTTTTCGCATTAAGTGAAGGGAAATTGCTAGGATTCATAGTGTCAAAATCTGGTATTCACATTGAACCTGACAGAATCAAAGAAATTTCCGAAATATCCATGCCTCATAACAAAAAAGCCATGCAATCTTTCCTTGGTCAAATCAATTTTGTAAAGAGATTTGTCCCAGATTTTTCACGTATTGTTTCTCCTTTGCAAAATATGATAAAAAAGAATTCAAATTTTAAATGGGGTCAAGACGAGCATGAAGCATTCAACTTGATCAAACAAGCCATCATTAACGCTCCATCTTTAGCGACCCCAAATTTTTCAGAATCTTTTATCTTATACACATTTGCCTCAGAGAAATCTTATGCCGCGATTCTAACTCAAGCAAATCAAGAGAAGGCGGAAGCTCCAATCGCATTTTTTAGCTCGAACTTACAAGGTGCTGAACTCAATTATTCAGATGTGGAGAAACAGGCATATGCTGTTTTCAAAGCGATCAAGTATTTCAGACCTTTCTTACTTAAAGCCCATACCAAATTCGTAGTACCATTTCCGGCGGTAAGAAACCTTCTGATACAGAAGGATGTGGGCGAAAAGAGAGCAAATTGGATTACCGCTTTACAAGAATACGATCTTGAGATCAAGCCAGCAAACATCGTAAGAGGTCAAGGCTTCTGCAAGATGTTAGCTGGAGCATCGCAAATTCCTGAGAACTCATCTGAAGAGGTACATACGTATGAGGTAAGCCTAAACGACGCAGAATCATTATATGCTGACACCATTTATTATCTTAAGAACGGGTATGCTCCATCACACCTGGGTCACACCAAGAAAAGAGCTCTGAGATTGAAAGCTAAACAATACCAGCTCATAAATGATGTTCTGTTTAAAAGGAATTACGATTCCATGCTTCTTAGGTGTCTTGAGAAAACTGAAGCCGAAAAGGTTTTGTAGGAACTCCACGACGGACCAGCAGGCGGACACTATGCTGGAGATGCTACTGCACATAAACTATTACGTGCAGGATATTATTGGCCCACGCTGTTCAAAGACTCATACAATTACATAAGGAAATGTCAAGTCTGCCAGACTGCTGCAGGGAAACAAAAGAAATCATCCATGCCACTACAGCCGGTTAACATTGAGCAACCATTCAGTCAATGGGGCTTGGACATAATAGGTGAGATCGTTCCTCACTCTTCTAAGCAGCATAGGTATATCCTCACGGCAACTGATTATTTTACTAAATGGGTAGAAGCAGTTCCTCTCAAGACAGCTAATTCTGAAAACATTATTGAATTCATAGATCAATTTATAATCACTAGGTTTGGATTGCCAACGGCCTTAATGTTTGATAATGCCTCATACTTTTCTGGAAATACAATGACTGAGTTTGCACTTAAAAGAGGGTTCAAACTGAAATATTTTGCCAACTACTATCCACAAGGTAATGGATTGGCTGAATCAACAAACAAGAACCTAATCAGGATTATTAAAAGAACAGTCGACCAAAACCAAAAGAATTGGCACAAAGCACTGGTAAATGCTTTATGGGCAGATAGAATTACGAAGAAAGCTTCAATCGACACTTCTCCCTTTAATTTAGTTTATGGGAAAGAAGTGGTTCTTCCAACTCACTTAGTCATTCCCTCTTTGTCTTTAGTACAATACATCGATGAAGTATCTACTTCCTCCTTACAACTGAGACAAATGGAAATAATCAAATTAGAAGAACAATGAGAACAAGCTAAGAAAACCCATGCTCATCACCAGGCGCTAATAAAATCCTCTTTTGACTCAAGCATAATGACCAGAAAAAACTTTCAGATGGGAGATTTAGTTTTGAAATGGGATAAGGCTCATGAAGAAAAGGGCAAACATACGAAATTTCAGAAGCTGTGGCTTGGTCCTTTTCAGATTGTAGAAGTCATAGGCCCATCGACGTTTGTGTTGCAGGATTTGGCAGGTAGAAGAGATTCTTTGCCTGTTAATGGACAGATTCTTAAAATATATTTTCCATAGTAGATCATTCTTCTATTTTTGTAAGATAGTTTTAGTTTTTATTTTTTTTTCTCTTTCTTATAAATAAAACTAGTTGTAGATGGTCACTAAAAGGATTCATGAAAGAGCACACCAATCCTCTATCAGATTTTGATTTCGCTTGTACAAGTAGCAAAACTTTTCAAAAAATCTGATTTTTATTATTGACAAATAGAGTTAACTTTAGCCTAAATATGATGTTAGTTTCAACCTCAAAAAACTTTGATGAAAGCAACCTTTGGTAAAAAATTGTTTTATATCAGCACAATGAAAGGTATCAATAATAAAATAAATATTCTCTGTAAAGCTGCTGTTTTCAAACTCTATTATTGTCGTCCAGAGCTTTCTTAAGGAAAAACAATGACTTCCTCCCTGCTAAAGGAAATCGCAGCATTCAGAGGAACAATCCGAGAAAACACTATATCTCAAAGAATAAGAGGTCTCATCACGAGCCGGCTTATCATGATCACAGATATTATAACTTGCTGACTTTGCCAAATACTGTCTACCAAAACAGGGCAACGACTCAAGATTATTGCAATCAAAAGACAAGGGGTCTCATCACGAGCCAGCTTGTTAAGCAAAAGTGTAAATCAAGTGAATGACTGTGTCATAATTTGGCCACCAAACCAAGACATTGTTCTTTAGAGAATAAAAAAGGAAAAAGTGTCAAAAAGGTTTTTCTCCGAAATGTTGTAAATAACCTCAAGTAGGATAAAGGATCATTGCTAGATAACAGGTAACCCTGTCGAGGCTATGGACGCTTGCGGGCAGCAGAGGCTCTACCTACGACAAATGAGCATATTTTAAAAGCCAGTACGCAGAGAAGACCTTATTTTATCTTTAAAAGACCAAGTAATGTCTGGTGCGAATACAGGAACTAAGCCCGAGGAAGCAAACAATTGGAATATGAAAAGGTTGAGACAAAGTATCATTGACAGGATAAAGGGTAATGTACTCTATCTGTCCATAACAAAATTTAGACATACGAAAATTTTTCTGTTTCGGAAGTGGAAATTCAATAGAAAAGCAGAGATAACTGGTTCTTCACAGTGAATCGCCATTGTTGTGGTCACCAACAACCCCCCTCTTTATTTGGTATTAGCAATAACACCAAGCAAAGGGGGACCCTTAACAAAAAATCCAAAAAATATTTTTATCAAAATTTTTGTATTTTTACTCCCTAAAGCTATATCGCATCGTGAAGAGAGAGTGAAGCATTTCCTATGCGCGTAAATAAGCTGCGAAGAAGCGACGCGAAATTCATCGCATCGCATATATTGAAAGTGCCCTTAAATGAGAAACTTAAGGAATCGCCGACGGCCGATATGCGACGTCGCATATCGCAACATCGCATAAGCAGCACACAGTGATTGAATGATAAAACGCGATCTTGCAATCTGCGATCTTGCGATTTGCGATCTGTGATGAATGAGACTATCAATTCCTGCGATGACACTTCTTGACATCCCAATCCTCGATACTGCGATGCGAATCGCAGAAACCACTCTTTGCAAAATTTCCTCGACATAGTCTGTAAACCCAAATTGAGCACGCACCTTAAGGGAAATTAATGATTGTACGCCAAAGTATCCAAGAATGATTGTGTTGCGTTTTTCGAAGAGTCAAGTCATTATGAGCGTCATGACTATGCATTCATTAGAACTTAAAGATTTCATGTCAATATTTTCATCGTTTCTCTTTTCCTTTGCGTAAACTGTAAGGCAGCAACTAATATAAATCAATATGCAGGAAACATCTAAGGAAAAGGGGAAAGCACCAATACTCGGAGAACAGAGAGGAGATGCCTTCGCAAATGGATGCCGCATGCAGCAGGACCGCGGATTCCAGAGTATCACTCAACAGACACTGATGGAAATAGACTATCCAAGACTCAGAGTCAAAGGCGCACAAAAGCGGCATGTTTACAAAAGATCCTGAAGCTCAGACTGGGTAAAGCAAAAAGAAAGACGCTAAGGAAGGAAGACGCTTCAGAAAAGCCTAGAACAAAGAATGGAAGCAATCTGCAATACAAAAAATTGTTCAGGAAACGAAATCCCTAACTCATTGAGTCATTCGCATGGCCGGAGACCGAAATAGCAATAGCACAATCAGTTTGAAAGAAATCTGGGTTATACCAAGTATACACACAGCGAATACACCAAGCCAGAGGAAGATTTTCGAAAATATCCTCTACTTTGTCAGAAAGCAGTGCCAGCTCTTGTTATTTCTACTTTTATCGCTCGAACGAAAGGAGAAGACAACTAGCCGACTCTTCTCAGGCGAAAATTGCATTGCTTACAGCACTAAGGAGCAGATACAGAAACGGTTAGAAATTAGATTCAATTTTTAGAAATAAATTTGTTTTAGTAGAAGGGCGGTCATTTGAAGCCGTTTCCTAAATTTGTGTAATTAAGATTAATTAGTTAGTAGTATTTAACCCTTCTCATGGCATTTGGAGAAGGGTCCGGAAATCTGTCAAAAAACTTGTCCTCAGAACATGCACTTTTGCACCCTCGGAGGGGGTTTTTGATGAATGGATGGATCAAGATTTATCAACGTTTGCATTTAATGTCTGCTACTGATGTTGCACTTCTGTACTCTTAGTAGATATTAGAACAAGTAGAGATAAATCGTTATTGCTTGAAGTTTATGAGTGAAATCAGTCATAAATGGTACTTTTATCTCTTGACCAATTTTTGCTTATATTCTTAGAGTGATATGCAGTTTTAGTTGTTTATATGTTAATGTATGAATGTGTGGGTTACCATTTGGCACTTTTGTACGGTGGAGTCATTTATTTGTGCTTGACATATGAATAACTTATTATGCGATATGCTGTTCACAACTGTTTTGCCTAACGTTTTATGCAGAATGGTTTATCTTAATTGATTTCTATTCTTATGATAGCTGAATGATCTTTATTACCAATTATTGTTCGAAATCTCTTTAGATCGCATAATAGAAGAAATACACCCCGGGTTAGCGTAGATTAGATGTGTTGTTTTTATTAGATTACAATAGCATAGAGTCAGTTTAGGAGTTAGAAATAAATTAGCTTAAAATACTTCTAGATCAACATCATCCAACTCTACACACACACACACCCCCTAGATTGGGAAACTGGTCCCATTATCCCTAGTCGGACCCGCTATACCAAACGGACAAGGAGCTGCCAACCAAGTTCCGGACCGGGTGGGTATCCCCTTTGTTGTCGACCCGATTTTCGGGGCTTCAACAGAATCCTAACATTCGTGGCCAACAACAGCCACAATATAGAATTAGACAAAGAGATCAGCGGACTCAAGAGCAGACAGCACAACAGCCGATACAAACACCTTTGCAGCAGAATTTTGTACATGGACCGGAATCAGATGAGGAAGGGAATGTAATAGGCAAAGAAAACCATCTCTTTACTCTAGATGAGCTGCCTACTTACATCACCGAAGAAGAAGAATGTGCAGTGAATTCAGCTACACACCAAGACACCGATTTTATCCTAGCTAACGAAACCATGTTGGAAGAAGAGTCAGAAGAATATCAAAGGGGGTATATGAATGCTTTGTCCACACAACAACAACGATATTCCCTTCGAAATAGAGATGTACCGGCTAAAAAAATTCAGAAAAAGGAGGATGAAACAACAAAGAAAGATCTATCAACTACACAAAGAAAGGGAAAGGAGGCGGTTGTTTCGGAGAGCAGCAAATCGAAATTAGCAGAACAATCACAGCAACCGGCCACCTCAAAAGACAAGGAAAGGAAAGAGATCCCAGTCAAAGAGGTAGAAAAAACTCCTGCTTTCAGCCTAGAGAATGAGATTTCTAAGCTAAAGGTATCCATCCCTTTGACTGAAATCATGAAGAACAGCAGCTATAGAGGACAAATTTCTAAAATGTTGAATTTGGACCCAATGTCTGACATGGTAAACGTGGAAGATGATCAGCCTGAAATGATTTTTGGGACAGCGAGAAATGGTGAGTCTCCCGAGAGTGAAGTGCCACCCTTCTATATCAGTTTATGATTGCATGACTTTGTGCTACACAATGCCATGTTTGATTCCGGAGCCTCTCATAATCTCATGCCCAAGGCTATCATGGATAAGCTTGGTTTGGACATCACTCGCCAATATCATGATCTCTATTCATTCAACTCCAGCAGAGTAAGATGCATAGGGCTCATCAAAGACTTAGTTGTGAGTCTAGATCAACTTCCTATGAAAAATGTTTTGATGGATGTAGTGGTAGTAGACATTCCTCCAAGGTTTGGTATGCTTCTTTCCAGGTCTTGGGTGGAAAAATTGAAGGGAACACTACAGCTGGATTTCTCCTATGTGACAATCCCGGTGTTTGGACAGATGAGGAAATTATATCGGGAACAAAAGATGAAGTATATGATCACAAGCAAGGAGAAACCGATAAATCATCCTATAAACTATGTACATGCAGATTTAGAGTCTTTTGTTTCGTTTTCAGATAGTTTAAATGAAATAGATAGTCAGATGGTAGAAGCAGACGACATTCCAGAGATAACAGAAAATTTTAGAGAGATTTTGAAGAAAGAAAGACAAGAAAAGCAACAAAAGATTGGGCAATCATTTGGAAACGATGGATAGCGAATGAACGATGGACAACAAACTAACAATGGACAACAAAAAGATTTTCAGCACTTGCAAGAAGAAGAAGAAGGCTTATGTACCATGGATTTTGATGGAGTAGTAGGGAATGATGGAGCTGGTATTGGTATTTGGGTACACAGTCCTTTCTCCGCCCCAAAAAAAGTACCTAGCAGCATGAGAGTTTGCTCCTACAAGCTGGCCTTCGAATGTTCCAACAATGAAGCCGAATATGAAGCTCTGATTGCTGGCCTGAAGATTCTTAGGAAGCTGAATGCAAAGAGGATTTCAGTATATGGCGACTCCGAGTTGGTGATAAAACAGGTCAGAGGTGAGTATCAAGCAAAACATCCTAGGATGCGGGCCTATCGTAATGCAGTTTTGGACATTTTGAAGCTATTTTGCAAATACACCTTGACATGTGTGCCACGAATACAAAATAGTATTGCTGATGCTCTTGCCAAGGCAGCGAGCAGCTTGAAGATCCCCATGAACTCCAGCAATAAATTTGAAATCCATGTCAAGCACCGTCCAACCATTCTAGAAAATCAACGACATTGGCAAGTGTTCCAAGATGATGAGGAGATTAAGGATTTTTTGCTCAACAAAGGCAAGTTCAAAGAAACCTTAATTGATGTTGAAAACAATGAGAACAAAGGGAATGGTACAAAAGAAGTACAAATCAATCAAATGGATGTATTGCAGCTAAAGAACAACATCATTCCTAAAGACTTGATACCCCTAGAAGAACTTTTCGATCAGGATGACGTAGCCCGCAAGCCAACTTTGCAGCCCATGGAGAAAGGTGTAGAAGAAGTCAACATCGGTACAACAACAAATCCAAAATTGGTAAAATTTTCCAAGACACTACCGCCAAAGATCAAGGACAAATATATCAGTTTGATGGCTTCATTTGCAGATGTATTTTCTTGGGATTATTCAGATTTAAAGACCTATTATACGAACATCATTCAGCACACCATACCTATCAAGCCCAATCAGAAACCATTTAGGCAAAAGCTGAGAAGGATCAATCCAAATTTGTTGCCATCCATCGAAAAAGAGGTAAATAGGTTGTACAATTCAGGTATCATTGTGCCTATCAGATTTTTAGATTGGACATCTAACTTAGTGCCTGTACGAAAGAAGACCGATGAGATCCATCTATGCATTGATTTCAGAAATCTAAACAAGGTCTCATTGAAGGATAACTATCCGCTGCCCAAGATGGACCATATACTTCAGCGAGTAGTGGGGGAATCTCGTATGTCCCTGCTTGATGGTTATTCAGGATATAACCAAATTTCAGTCCATGAAGATGATAGGGATAAGACAGCATTCATAACTCCATGGCGGACATTTCACTATGCCAAAATGCCATTCGGTTTGAAGAATGCAGGTGCCACATTTCAGCGTGCAATGGAATTGGTGTTTGCAAATGAGAAGGATGTGTTTTTGGTGGTGTACTTGGATGACTTGACGGTGTTTTCAAAATCTGATGAAGAGCATATGCATCACCTAAAAACTGTCTTTCAAAAATGCAGGAAATATGGCCTATCTCTGAATCCTAATAAGAGCTTGTTCGCCATGGAGGAAGGAAAATTACTTGGGCATATCATCTCAAAAGATGGCATCCACATAGACCCAGCACGTGTCCAAGCAATTCAGAAAATCAATCTGCCTAGGAACAAAAAGGAGATACAATCATTTAATGGTAAGATGAATTTTCTGCGTCGCTTTGTGCCTAATCTTGCGAAACACTTGAAAGAAATGACCAACATGCTTAAGAAGGATAGCCAGGTGAAATGGACAGATGAGGCTGTAAAATATTTCAACTTGGTCAAATTGGCCCTCTCCTCAGCTCCAGTTCTAGTCAGCCTGGATTACACTCAAGATTTCATATTGTTTTCATTTGCTTCTGAGCACACTATGGTAGCGGTATTGTTGCAGAAAAGGGATGATCATGAAAGACCCATTGCATTCTTCAGCAAGGCTATAAGGGATGCAGCTTTGAAATACAACATCATTGAGAAGCAAGCCCTGGCATTGGTAAAGGCACTGAAGGATTTCCGGGTGTATATCTTACATTCTCACATTCTGGCCTATGTTCCTAATACTGCTGTGAAAGATGTTTTAGTGCAGACCGATCCAGAAGGGAGAAGGGGCAAATGGATCGCAGCCTTGCTTGAATACGATGTGGAGATAAAGCCTACAAAGCTGGTCAAAGGACAGGGATTGGCGAAGATAATTGCTGAGTCAAATTTGCATGCATTGGACATAAATCTGATCACTGCCATGTCCGATGAGAATGATGAAGGAACTTTAGCTCAGGTATCCAAAATGTTTTCTTTGTCCCCATGGTATTATGATATAATCTAAGTGCTGAAAAATCTATCACCAATGCCCAACATGGTTAGAAACAAAGCGAGAACACTTAAATTGAAGGCTGCCAAATTTTGTATCTTGAATTCTGCACTGTATTGGAAAGATCCCGGTGGCATTTTGTTAAATTTTCTGGTGGAAGAGGAGGCAAAGAAAGTCATGGAGGACTTCCATGGA
The DNA here is from genome assembly GCA_031772625.1 of Pinus tabuliformis. Taxonomy (NCBI): domain Eukaryota; kingdom Viridiplantae; phylum Streptophyta; class Pinopsida; order Pinales; family Pinaceae; genus Pinus; species Pinus tabuliformis. Next base: position 173,730,665 of record CM062820.1, read on the forward strand.
GGAGAGTGTGGTGGACATCTTTTTTGGAAGTCAATAGCAAAGAAAATCTTGAGAGCGGGGTACTACTGGCTTACTTTGTTTGCTGATGTGCATAAGATGGTAAAGCATTGTCATAAGTGTCAAATTTTCGAAGGAAAACAGAAACTACAACCTTTTCCACTCAAGCCTATCGAAGTGAGCGCTCCATTCCAGCAGTGGGGGTTGGATTTCATTGGGGAAATTCATCCCGCATCTTCCGGACAGCATAGGTGGATCCTTACAGCGATGGACTACTTCACAAAGTGGATTGAGGCAGCACCTACCAGACAAGCAATAGACATGGTAATAATCTCATTTCTCGAAAATAACATCTTGTCTCGCTTCGGTTGTCCAAACAAAATAATCACTGATAATGCAGCAATCTTTAAATCGAAAAGGAAATCGAAAAGGATGGTAGAATTTTGTCACAAATATCACATAAATTTGGGTCATTCAACTGCCTATCATCCGCAAGGCAATGGATTGGCGGAATCTTCGAATAAATCTTTGGTCAACATCATCAAAAAGCTGTTGGAAATTAATAAGAAGAGCTGGAACAAGAGGCTAGTCCATGCTCTTTGGGCAGATCGAATCATTCAGAAAAAGTCTATTGGTATATCACCGTTTGAGTTGGTTTATGGAGTGGAAACAGTATTTCCCGCTTCTCTTGCTGCCCCGATGGTCAAACTTCTTCAGGAGGCTGGCAGTGAGGAAGATCCCATGTAGAGAAGGCTGAATCAAATGATCCACTTGTAGCAAACAAGAGAAGAAGTTTTCAAAAACACATCCAAGTTGCAGGAGAAGATAAAGAAAATCTATGATATAAAAACTAAAGCGGATAAGTTTCAGTTGGATGATGTGGTGTTGAAATGGGATGCAAGGAATGAGGAGAAAGGAAAGCACGGAAAGTTTGAAAATCTATGGAAAGGTCCTTTCAAGATTGCAGCATATAGAGGTCAGAATGCCTTTCTTCTGAAAGAAATGAATGGGGAAGACAGTCCTGGAGGGCCGATCAATGGTCGGTTGCTCAAGCGGTATCATTTTTGATCTATTAACACTACTTCCACTGTCATTGTAAATACCATTTTTATTTCAGTTTGGTTTCAGTATGTAAAGTCAATTTTTGAGTTATTCCAGTTGTCAAGTTTGAGTCAATTTCTTGGTTATTCCAGTTTTGTAAATAAGTCAGAGTCTTGTGTTGTTTATCAAAATGATGACTCGATAGCCCAATGGACAAAAAGGCACTGTTTAGCTCCTCCAGAGATCTGCTGTTCTTGGCACCTCCAAGGAGCTACCATCCCCATTGGAGCCAATGTTAGAGTCGGTTTGGTCAGCCCTTCGTCAGGGATCAAAGCTCTTTCTGCATTTCAATTTTAGGTGTCCCGCTCCATCCACTCTGCTCCATTTCGCTAGGGACATGCCATAATCTGACAGAGATAGTCATGCTGGTCATTTTCTCTCATAACTGGCCCCTGCTGATTTAGTTATTGGTCTATAATCACTGAAGTTCATGATAGTCAAGGTCTGGTCATATTACAAGACAAAGTCATTTTGATGGTTGGGTCTAGGAAATCATCAATATGGTCCTTGAAAAACATGTCCAGAACAAGTCATGCAGGCCAGAGGGAGACCTTATACACCTACAGTGTAGAAAGCTTCATCATCACCGCAAGAGACATCGACTCTTCTTCAAAACTCTGTTTTGAAGAAAAGTCAAACAAGGTCAACTATGACAAAATTTTCCAAAAAATCGACAATTGACATTTTCAGATGCAGTCATGGATTTCAAAGCTAGAGGCCCAGTCACACAGTCCCCGCAAATAAAGGCTGACAATTTTATCATGAGAGCCAAAATTTCAAAGAAAAAAGGAAAAACAGAGTGTTTTAAAAGTCAATGAAAAGTGCAAAACTCAAACATTAGAAAGTAGGTCTTCAAAGAGGAAAAAATTAAACCCAACTCTCTCAAAGCCTATATATATTTTTTTTGGCCCAAGACTAAGTCATTGTGTTATGAAAAAGCTTGAGAGAGGCATTGTTGAAGAAAAGAGGGCTAAGGAGGAGGAATTTGAGTGAAGGAGAGCTGGTTACCATAGGGCGCGGCGCACACACCAGGGAGCGTGGCGCACACAGAAGGCGCGACGCATTGGCATCCATCCCGCAGTGCAAAATCCACAAGGGCGCGACGCACTCAGGGCGCGCGGCGCACTGGGCTTGGCGCGCGACGCAGACAGCCAGGGGCATAAAAACAGTGCCAACCCATTTCAAATCTTTCTGAAAGCTATCAAATCACGAGGTAAGCCTTATGACACCTCTTCTCCATCAATTTGGTCAAGCAACAGTGATGGCATCAGAAAATTCATCAGATTATGAGGGGAATACACACAGTGACACATCTTCAGGAGAGAGGGCCCATAAGAGACATCACCGAAGTGGCAGACATCTCAGAGACGAGCCCAACACCCTCACAGAGCTATAGGCATGCCCACTTGCCATGTCTTGTTTCCATCACTTGGCATGTTATGAATTTTTCCAACGGGTGGCAAATGTTAGAGTACATCATGAGTTGGCCCGCCTTTTTTCACTTTATCTACAGGGAGGCCAATCTGTCCTAGCTGGGGTTACTTTCACCTTGACACCGAAGGCTATATCAATGGTAATGGGGATACCTAATGTTGGGGAGCAGTGGCATAAGAAAAAGAAGGTGGAGAGGCATCACTATGAGCCTTACATCAAGAACAACTGCTTGAGCCAGCTCACCAGGGTTTTTCCATTCAGATTTTTGAGGGATGAGTATGCCCCACTCATGAGATTGATCATGAAATATTTCAGTTGCAAGGGAAGGTTTTCTCACCTTTATGCCTACCACATCCGCCTGCTCATGCACTTCACCAGGGTGAAGATGATGAGCCTCCCATTTTTCATCTGCAACAACATTGAGAAGATGAAAAACTTCATGTAGCGCAAGACCCCACGACAGTAGCTAAACAGTGTCTATCATTTTTCTCTCATCCGAATTTTAGTGGACCATCAGTTGGGATTGCAGGGTATTGCTTGGGAGGACTTCATCTCCCGTGATTTCTTCAGTGCTCCACTGGTGATATCAGAGGCAGAACATGAGGTGGGAGGTCCTTCACATCAGTCTGAGCATGAGCTGGGAGGTCCTTCACATCAGTTTGAGCCTGAGATGGGAAGTCCTGCACATCAGTTTGAGAGCCATGAGACTGCCACCATGCCAGTTTTCATCACATATCAGAGAGGCTATCCGAAAGGCACCAGACCATTGTTTGCAGCAGCAAAGCAAGTGTTATCTCCACCCGGGGTGGAAGGGGCCTCGCTTCCGCCATCAGCATCATAGGAGTAGGGTAAGGGCAAGGAGCCAATGCAGGAGGAGGGGCCATCAGGTGAGCAAGAGACCAAGTTGGTTCTCCTCCAGGATGATGAGACAGATGCAGAACCCACCAATGAGGAGCTTATAGAGATCATCAAGGAGCAAAAATCAGAGATTGAAGACTTGACCATTGATCTAGAAAGGGCCAAGTGGAACATGAACTACCTGGAGCAGAGAAACAAACATCTTGAGGACCAATAGATGATCATGGAGCTGCAGAACATCTGTGAGCGACGCCAAGCTGCTCAAAGAAGAAGGGTTCCGCTCACCTCTTTGGAGCAAGAAATCAATGAAGACCGGGAGTCCAACCTTGAGAGGGTCAACATGCATTTGGAGAGGTTGTTGGACAAAGCAAACAGGGAGAAATACATGCTGAGGCGCTTGACTCATCACTACCAGGCCCGCAACATGAGTTCCAAGGCAAGAATCAGGAGCCTAAAGGCAAAATTGAGCACAGCGAGAAAAGAGGCAAAGGAGGCAAAGAAGCAAGATCGGCTTCGAATCTTGGTTGAGGCTTCCTTGGCATAGAAAAGCACTTCATAGGGAACCTCCAGCCCAAATTCCATAAAATTTGGGCAAATTTTGGTCACAGGCAAAATTTTTGGGCACAAAACAGGAAATTTCTCCGAGTGGCGCGGTGCTAAAAATCTAGAACTCAGATCAAGGAACGGCTTGCATATTTGGATTCAGCATCGAAAAATACGTCTACTGGTGTCCAGGCTAGAAATTTTGACAAGTTTTGGGTCTCCTAAAGGTCAAAAAACACCCAAAAATGGCCTCTCTGCCACTTTTTGGACACACAGAAAGCAGTCTTGGGAGAATGAAGATTTGGAGGGGAAAATGAGCTTCAAATTCAGAAATTCTAGTTGGGTTGGAAATTAGACAGGACAAGCTTTCCAACAAGCCCACTTGGGCACATTTTGGACACCTGCAAGTGCCCCAAAACAGGCTCCAAAGTGGCACGACGCACAGGGAATTTGGCGCAGCGCACAGGGGAAAAAACGACCAAATTGCTCCCGTTTCGCGAAATTTTGGGTCGCGACTTCTCCAAGTGGGCCCGGTCATCTACTCTTCAGTTTTTTGGCACCAAGGGTGCCTTTTAAATAATTTTCTCTCCAGGTGGGCATCTATCCAAGTGGCAAAAGAATGCAAAGGGTCACCATAGCCAAATGTCATGCTTGAGAGCGCTGCACCTGTAGCTGATGGTTGGCTCTCCATCTCCTTTTCGAAATGATTTGAGTAACTTCCCAACCCCTGGGTGTTCCATCTCTTCTATACACTTTATATATATTGTAAGTAAGTTATTTGCAAAGGGTTGGCTGGCTTGTAACTTCTGGGAGACTGTGGGAAAGAAACACTGTTTCTGCACTATGTATTTTTGATAGAGAGTTAATGAAAGGCAGCGGCTCTGTTTCATGAGATTCTTGTGGTTGTGAGTGTGGCAAATGTGTTCTTATGTTCCATATGTATCTTGTTATGTTTCATAATTCTATTCATGTTTCATTTCAGTGAAATTTTCTAAGTGAGATTAGGTAGAATTCAATTTATATTGCTCTGCCTGTGGGAAAATTTCATGTGCAGTGTTATTCTTCTGTTGAAAAGGATTCATGCGACCATGCCCTTTTCACTATCTTCGGCAATCTTTCCATTCTGCATCACCTTAAGTTGAAATTGCTGTGCTTCCCGCCTACCTTGCCTCACAGAATAATGTGTGCCTTCATTCTAAATTCTCTATTCTTTGCTAAGTGCCAGTCCCATATACATCCCAGAAGCTTGGCCACTTTCAAAAAATCTTTTCCAAAATCCTTTTTCACTTACTAGCCTAAGGTAAATATTGCATTGCAAGTCATCTCAGATCATTTTGCATATCCATTCACTGAGTGTGACTCAGAGAGAGCCCTCTCCTGCTCTCGTAGGGCTAGCTACAAGACTGAGCGTGGTTTGTGGTTACCCTAATTTTTGCCTTCCTTCATCCTAAGGCAGATTTAGGTGTTAACAGATAAAACACATATTTAAGTCAAATTAGTTCCAATAAATCCATAAAATCTATGTCATTTCATAATTCCTATCATAATAGTGAATCTAATAATATAGTAGAAGTCATGATCATTTTACATTTGCACACTCAAGCCCTATGATCCAGACTTATGTAGAAACACAACAAAATACATAAATACCAATATACACAGAGATGCAACAAAAATAAAACTTCACTTCATTAATATCGGAGAACTGAGATAAGCTTACATACAGAAATAAAAATAAACTAGCTTGGGCGATGGTAGCTTATCTATGAGAAGAGATGTGGTTGCTACATGCCTCTGAACTATGTTACAATGAGGCTCAAATGCCTATTTAATATTGAGAAACAATAGAAAACCCTAAACATCCAAAAAAATAATCATAGGAGATGAAGCGCCAAAACTATGGGCCCTGTTTGGGTAAATTGATACATTAACTTCCCTGGGTTGTAACTTTGGTATACTATCTCCATTTGACATGCACAATACCTTATTAGAATGATATATTTGAGGACTACAATTTTCGAATGAAAACATCAATTAGAGATTCATGTTTGCCCTATTTTCCCTAAAAACGTCGTTTAATGCCTCAAAATAGCTTTGGAAGTTCAAGACTCAAAAAAACTGCCAAAAATAGTAAATTGTGCTACAATTAAGGAAACTGAAAAATTGAAAGAGATAGTGGTGGGGGTCCAAGTAGGATAGGCGGGTGGCCACCAATATCCACCTAGATCATTTCTCTCCCCTTAGGAAGCACTGGTCCCCATTGCATTGAGCGCCTCCATGAGATGGGGAAACTTCTGTTGAACTTGGTCCTTGGTGAGCCACTTGCCTTGGTGCAGGAGTTGACCAGCTTTGACAACTTGATATAGTTAGATCTTTTACTAGTGAATGTTCTTGATTTGTATGTCCATTATTCGATTAGTTGTGGCTTGTTCCATTCAGTTTGGGTTTAACTCTTTTGGTATGAGTTATTCTGCATTGGCTATGTATCCAGTAATGGTGGAAAATATGGTTGAAGGTGGTCTACATTGAACACTGGGTGAAGACCAAGGAATGGTGGAATGTTTAGCTCGAAGGAATTGCCCCCTACAACCTTGGTGATGGTGTATGGCCCACATCGGAGCGAGAAAATCTTGTGGTGGGGTCTAGTGAGGCATTCCTTTTGCAAATGTAGCCAAAGTTTGTCACCCACCTGGAGCTTGTGCGACACTTGATGTAGATCATGGTGCTGCTTGTACTTAACATTGGATTTGTCCAATATATCATGGACCTGTTGGTGGATGTGTTGAATGTACTCAATGAAGCTATTACCCCTGTCGACTTCAGACTGGACATGAACCAAATCTGCCTGAGTAGCTGTAAATGGTATGGCCACATCAATGGGACATAGTGGTTGAAATCCCAGCCCTACCCAAAAGGGGTTTTGGCTATTAAGTTGTGGAGAGTTCTATTGTCACTATGCTGGACACAGGTGAGGCTTTCATCCCATGTACGTGGATGCTTCGAGTTGTACATGCACAAAATGTGTACGATTATCCTATTGATGACCTCTATTTAGCCATCAGCTTGGAGATGGAACGTCGTGGACTTAGTAAGTTTTATATCCAACGTCAACTAGAGACTTGACCAAAATTCACTTAGGAATGTGATCCCAAAGTGTACCCACACTCGCTCAAAGAAGCACTTAGTAGTGGCCTCTTTTGTGATGCTCTTCTTGCATGCCACCATAATGGCCATCTTAGAGAATCTACCGATGACCATGAAAACACAGTCATTCTTGTGCTTAATAGAAGGAAGACCCAACATGTAATCCATGGATATGGATTCCCAATGTCGACTAGGATTAGGCAGAGGAGTATATAGGCCTTGCTTCTTGATGGTTGGTTTGGAAATGGCGTAGGTGGTGCAAGATCTAATGTACTTCCCAACATCCTGACGAAGATTCAGCCAATAAAAATAATTCTACAGTACTGACACTATTTTATCTACTCCATAATGTACAATGACCCGAATGTAGTGTGTCTCCTGAATAATCTTGGAATGCTCATTTGAAGGAAAACATGTGTCCCAGGTGGCATAACAGTGCATCCTAGAGGTGAAAATTTGGAACTTGTTTACCTTCCAGGAGTGTCTGGTATGTGTTACCAAATTCTGGATCACTCTTGTAAAGATGTGGCCACCCTGCACTACAAGAAAAAAGGACATTGGAGAGGGGTGAAAAATGTCACCATAAGCTCATTGGTGATGGTCAAAAGAGCATTCGTCACCAAATGTGGCGTCACCAAAAGTATAGGTGTTGTAGTGACATAAGACGTTTGTCACCAATAATGATTTATAATGACGGATAGCAACTGTCACCATTTCATATGAGTAATGGTGACAGACCATAGCCTCCGTCACCAAAAACTGAACATCACCAAAAGTGGTGTCACCAAAAGTATAGGTGTTGTAGTGACATACAAATTTTGTCACCAATAATGATTTATAATGATGGATAGCGATGGTCACCATTTCATATGAGCAATGGTAACAGACCATAGCCTCCATCACCAAAAACTGAATGTAACCAAAGGTGGCATCACCAAAAGTATAGATGTTGTAGTCACATTCAAAATTCGTCACCAATAATGATTTATAATGATGGATAGTGACTGTCACCATTGCATATAAGAAATGGTGACGGACCATAGACTCTGTCACCAAAAACTAAACGTCACCAAAGGTGTTATGGTGACATGCAAGGTCCATCATGAATATTGATTATAATGACGAATAATGACTGTCACCATTTCATATGAACAACAATGATTTATTGTGATGGATATTTAATGGCTGTCATTATTGATGCATATATATGGTGATGTTCATTGACCATCACCAAAAGTCCCATTTCCATAAGTATAGGTGTTGTGGTGACATTCAAGGTCCATCACGAATAATGATTATAATGACAGACAACAACCGTCACCATTTCATATCAACAACAACGATTTATGGTTACAGACCTTTGAGGGTTGTCACTATTGATGCGTATATATGGTGGCATTTGTTGACCATCACCATTTCAAATTTTTGGTGAGGGTAAAAAAATGTCACCAAAGCTCATTGGTGATGGTCAAAAGAGCCTCTGTCACCAAAAATTGATCGTCACCATTCCATATGGATGTCAGGGCATGATGGAATCAAACCACCAACCTCCTTCTTGTAAATAAGGTGCTCTTCCATTGAGCTAGAACCCTTTAAAGAATTATAATTTTAAAAATTAGACCTTGAAACTTCAGAAATTGTAAATTCTACAACTTTCAATAAATTAAAGTCTTGGCAATATTTTACTAAACAAGCAAAGCAACATCGAAGTTGCAAGTCCCTACCTAATGGTTATTGAAGTTATGAAAGGTTGGTCTAGGGAAAAATAGTTATGTATAAGAGAATCAATATGTTCAGTTGAACACTTAATTAGAAGTGAAACTCTTAAGACATTTATAACCTATAAATGACCTATAACTAGCAAATGCACCAAATATTGCAAAGGAAATGTCATAAGTGGATAGCATATGGAAGAAGAGGAGGCAGGGACTTGGAACCCTTGAACATTTTAGCATGCCTTAACACTTGGCACATCTTAGCTTGTTTGACATGTCTTCATACTATCTGGCACATGTTAGCATGCCCTATCATTCCCTAACACACCTTGGTAGTCATGACCTCACAACTAGCATTAAATTTTTCCATGACTTGGGAACCTTACATTCACTAGAACACCTTGGCACTCCTTAGTTGTCATGCCCTCTGTTATCCTCCACAATGTCCCAGGCTGATGAGGAAATCGATGGAGGTAACCACAGACCAAGATTTTAGCTTGGCAGCTAGCCCTACCAAACTAGAGAGGGCTCTCTCTATGAAATCACAGCCAAGAGATGATTGAAATGTAAAGGATTTTAGGCTAGATAGCTAGGATCAGGTGGGTTTTTGGAAAATTTAGGGACTTGGAACTCTGTCCACCAATGTCTTGTCTGGCAAGGACTTTATCAAGAAGGTAGAGACTTGGAACTCTATCTAGGATAAAGCACCTAACATGCATGATAGAAGCTCCCTAGAATAGAGGACCTCCTACCTAGAAGAGTGTCCCCTACTCAAAATATAGAACCCTTTTCTATTTTGCACTTTTCTTAAAGATAAATTTGTACATAAAATAGTACTAAGAAAAATACCTAAATTAAGAAAAGTGAGCATCTAAGTCAAACTATAAAAGTATACTAAATATGGCTCTATATAAGTTTGGGAAACACTAGACAAGCATGCTTGCTTAAACAACCATAAGATGCCTAAAATCGATGTGCTTATTTCATCGTTTCTATATCCTCACAACAAAATTGGAATCTGTAGCATGTACCTCAAGGCTGTATGCATTTGCTGAAGGTGTAGATTGAAAGGATCTGTTGAGATGAAGTACTATTGAAGGAGAAATACCTTAAAAACAACAGATAAAGTCTACTATGAATTCAACCCATTTGCACATAGACCAAGGCTACTACTGGGTACACTTCTCCGCTGAATGGAAACTGCAATGTATTGTAGTGTTGCTGAAGAAAAAACACCTTTAGTGAAACACAGATAAAACTCTAACAGATATTGTCATTGTGGCCTCAGTTGTAGATGATCTCATCAATATAGGTAACAACTTCGATAATTGAAAAACAAAAAGGTGAGCTGCATAGATCATTTGAAATGACATATTTGGGCATACTTTATTATTGTTTAGGAGTGTTAGTATAGAAAATGCAAGGTAGCATGTTGTGTCTTTATGTCACATGCCAAGGATGTGAAGAAATACATAAAATATTAAATAGCATGGTATAATTCGATTGCAGGTTTTTTTGAAACGAGAATGTAATTCTCCTTGTGCAGGGCTTAATCTAGTGGATATAACTTTAAATAAGAAATTGATAGTCATGGGGTTGGAATTGTCTCACAATTGATGAAAAGTCCCAAATTTGTTCACTAGAAAGAAGCAGAGCAAGTCGTCAAGTTTATGGAAGGGAACACCCTATTCGCAGGAAGATAACTTGAAATTATTCAGGCATATTATTTCTCGTCTTCTTATACGTGTGTGCTTTGAATAGATAACCACATCCAAAGACTCATTAACAGCGCTGGTAAATTTTATAGATGTGAAGCACTTCAATGTACTTTATTACATTGTTCAATGAATGAATTTCTTTTGAGGTTGTTGAATTCTGCAATAAGACATGGAAGTGTTCAAAGAATATGTCTAATGACAAGTTAATATTTTGATAGTTTATACTGACAAGGGAGCATGAACCACACCAATAAGAATAAACATACCAATGACCCAACATGATCTCTTCCTCTTTTTGCTATTTCTTTTGATGCTTTCCTTTGATGCTCAAGATATGCATTCAACAAAGGCACAAGTGGAAATTTTTCTACAAGTCCAAATGCAAAGACAAACTGTAAAGCATCCATTTTCCTTTGACTGCACAATTTTTCCACAACATCTACAAGAAACAAGACCAAACATGTCATGCAAGACCACAATCAACCAATTAGAAGCCCATAAAGTCTTGAAACAACTTGTATAAACCACAACTTTGTAAGCAATTTCAAAATAATTTAGAGCACAAGAGTCAGCAAGTTCAAGAAACCTTTCTGCTGAAGGCATATTAAGCATAATAATCATCTATGTCTGAAGAATTAAATCATCAGCCAACTAGTAAACAAACCTTTCTGCATAGTTTGTTTTGCAACCCACAGCTGCATAGTTTGTTTTGCAACCAACAGTCACAGAAGAAGGCTAAACAAATGGCATGTGCCCAAGAAATTTGTATTTTCTGGGTTCTTTTAAGCGAGTAAATTTTAGGGCTTTGGTCCAATAATAATATAGAAAATTCTCATTTCAATCTTAAAAATATATAAAAATATAAAAGTTACAGAAACTTCGCACATATCAAATTTTTATGTGTTCAATTTGACAAGATTAATGGTGCAAGACAAAAACAATAGTCTCTGTCATAGGAAGGGACTAAAAACAGATCTACTAAATGGGTCTAAAACATTTTATAGATAAGACACAAAGGAATCTCTCTTCATAACCAAATATCAATTTTGGAGTTCTCGAAACAAAATAGAAAAATCAATATCTTTTATTTCTTAATATTCAACCATATTCCTTCACAATCTGAATGGACATAATCCACGTTCACGTCAACGTTGACATCAACATCATTGATATGTTCTTCACTTACACATTTTGTTTCTTGAAAGTCTACAACCTATGACAAATTTGCATACTCGGGTTCATATGATGTATTATTTCTCAATCCTTTTGGAGGACATGTTAACACTACATACCAATCAGTCTCAATTGGATCTTGTACATAGAATACTTGTTTAGCTTGCGATGCTAGAATAAATGGATCATCTTGCCAATGATTTTGACTTAAGAATTTCTTTATATTCACCATTGTAAAACCCAAATCATCAGTTTTGATCCCTCTCTTATTGTATACATCAATCCAATTACATTTGAACAATGTGTACTCCATACAAAAATAGTCCAATGTAATTATTTCTTCTACCACTCCATAAAATGTTTTCTTTTGAAGTACAAGGTTTGCATCTTTGGAACTTGACCTCATCATTTTTTGAGCTTCCATACACACGCCACTATTTTGGGTGGTTCTCTCATTCTCTATGCTTTTTGTATGAAATCTATAACCATTGATTAGGAATCCCTTGTACTTATTCACGAATTTCCTAGGGCCACGCACTAGCCATTTAAGTGTATCAAACACCTTTCCATCTCCTTCCACCTATATAGTTTTAGATTTTTAAATATAGTTAGAATTCATACATTCAACCTCTGAAAAAATATTTAATTTCCTACATGACAATATTCCCATATACTGATTTTTAAGTACACTTATAATATAAATAATATCGTTACCTGTTGTTTTAACCAACTAGTAAAATTATGGGTGTGGAGTTTCTGCAATAGAGCTTCATCTTTTTTCGTTTGGGTAATTGAGTTGGCAATCTCCATTTTGTGCATCCTAATTCAACAATTATGGACAATAGATATGGTGGTTAATGTGTTTTGATAAAATATGAATAAAATATTTTTAAAGGTCAAATATGTTAATTTATCCATGGATCTATGTTTTTTTAAACCATAAACAAAAAACAAAAAATTGTAGGAAAAATATGTTACTTACTCTATCCATCGATCAACTTCGTTTGTGTGAACCAACTATGGGCTTGTTCCCAACTAATGTCATCTAGTTCTGAAGGAATTGGAGCAGATAATGGCTTTCCATCAAGGATAACTTCTTCAACTTCCTCATCCCACACTTCATTTCGACCATGTGTGGATCCAATAGCTTCCATACCTTTCAAGTATCCTCCACAAAACTTTATTGATTCCTCCATAGTATAGCTTTCAGCAATGCATCCTTCAGGCCTATTTTTGTTCTTAACATAACTCTTATATACTTTCATGTTCCTACAAAATGAAAAAAAGAGAATTAAGTAATGTCAAAAGCTTTCAAAAAAATTCATCTTGTTGTTGTGCTTGATAAAAAGTAAAGTTTCACATACCTCTCAAAGGGGTACATCCATCTATATGCAACCGGGCCACAATATCGAAGCTCACGTACCAAATGTACATTCAAATGCAACATTATATCGAAGAATGAAGGAGTAAAGTACTTTTCAAGAAAGTACAATATGATTTTCCAACTTGTCAAGACACTCTACTGAAACTGATTTTGCACAAATTTGCCTATAAAAGTAACAAAGCTTACAAAGCATCTTTCGGACAACAATTGGCAACACATGACGCAAAGCCACTGGGAGGAGTTGTTGCATTAGAACATGGAAATCATGTGCTTTCATACCATGGAACTTAAGATCTTCCATAGATATATGATTTTTTGGATTAGAGTTGTAACCATCTAGCACCTTTAACATGAAAAGAACATGACATAGGGTCTGTTTCTCTTTCTTTGAAAGAGTATGTGGTGCAGGTGGAAGGAATATTTTTTGTCCTTTAACTTTTGGCCATAGTGATTTCCTCAAACCCATTTTTTGCAAGTCATCACGTGATTTTTTTCCATCTTTGGACTTCCCTTTTATATCCAAAAGAGTTCCAAAAATGCTTTCACACACATTCTTCTCCACATGCATTACATCTAAATTGTGGCATATTAGGAGTTTCTGCATTCCAACACATCAAGAATATCATAACAATATTTAATATGGACAAATAGATAAACAATAAATTCAACCAAGAAATCTAATCACAATGAGGTCAACTAAGCAAGTTGCGTCCAATAATTAGGCATGGTTGATGGGTCTACATACCTCCCAATATGGTAGATTGAATAGAATTGATTGTTTCTTCCACACCACAACATCAGTCTTTTCACCTGTTTTATTGTTTCTTTTCCTTTTATTTGATTCAATCTTCCCCCAAATTGCTTCCTTTCCTTTTGTTTCCTTCAAAATATCTGATACTTTTACAATTGGAGGGGCATAACGATGCTCCTCCTTCCCATTAAACGGTGCCTTTTGTGAGCGAAACTTATGATGTTGAGGAAGAAATCTCCTATGTCCCATGTACACACATTTCCTACTACAACTGAGGTACTTTGATTCTATGTTCCTCCCACATATGGGACATGCATTATAGCCTTTTGTTGTGCAACCATCCATATTCCCATAAGCAGGAAAATCATGGATCACCCACATAAGAATTTCCTTCATGTTAAAGCATGTCTTACTATAAGCATCATATGTCCATACCCCTTGGTCCCATAATTCCTTTAGTTCATCTACCAAGGGTTCCAAATACACATCAATGTCATCGCCTGGTTGCTTGGTACTAGGTATTAACAATGTTAGCATACAAAAATTCATTTTTGTGCACAACCATGGTGGAAGGTTTTAAGTAATGAACACTATAGGCCAAACACTGTATGTGCTGCTCAAGTCTCCAAAAGGATTAAATCCATCTACTGACATTGCAAGTTTTACATTACGAGGTTCGCTAGAAAAACTAGGCCATTTGTCATCAATAGTTTTCCATGCTAGGCTATCAATAGGGTAGCACATTTAACCATCATTGCTTGCATTCTCATGATGCCACCTCATTTTTGTGACATTTCTGCAAAGCTATAATAAAAAATATTTTTATCGTTTATATAATATATTATCATATAATAACACTATGACAAATGGTAAAGTTAATACAAGAAGGGGAAAACTCGAATAAAATTATAGTGTTCAAGATCATACCTATACATTCTTTTTAGCCTTGGTGCTATGGGAAAATATCTTAACACCTCAGTTGGAACACCTTTCCGCACCTTTTGATATTGAGCATCCACCTTCCATCGAGATTTTCCACATGTTGGGCATTGATATTTACTTTCATAACTTCCTCGATATAAAATGCAATCATTTGGACATGCGTGTATCATATCATAGTTTAATCCCAATGATTTTATCAAATTTTTTGCAACATATGCAGAATCTGGAAGTGTGTTATCTTTAGGAAGAAAATATTTTTGTAATTTTAACATTTGGTCAAAACTTGTATTAGATCATCCACTCTTCACTTTCAGATTGTAGAATTCTATAGTGGCTGATAGTTTTGTGAAGTCAACACAACCTGGGTACAATGGCCTCTTGGCATCTTCAATAAGCTTCTTATATTCATTAAGTTCATTTAGTACATTTGTTGATGCCAACCCCTCATTATTAAGACATCGATTGACATCATTCACCATTTCAAGCATTTGATCACCAACAATGGTTGCATCATCATCATCATTTAGAGGTTCACTATTGTTCTTAAACAATGTTTCATGCTCATCAACCTGATTATCATAATCATGTTCCACAACATGTTCATAGCCCTATTAATAAGAAAATTAAAATTTATGTTAATAATTTTATGGTTTTTATGAAAATTAAAATCAATAGCATTTGGTCAACCTAGTCAAATAGGCCCCTTTGTTATAGACATTTTTGTGCCTCGCAGCATGGAGCATGAAATGTCAATAATTACAGGGATCCTCAGTCCCTAAACATGTTGTTCTTACCCCTAGAAGAACAAGGTCAGCAAACCACAGCACTTCCCATCAGTTCTCCACCTGAAAAAACACTCAAAACAGGCTATTTTTGGATCATGTCAGCTGCTCCACTGAGCAACTGCGCTGAATGTCAACTGCTCCTCCTTGCACCTGCGCTGAAAGTCAAAACCAATGAAGGCTACCTGCGCTGGGCGAGATTGGCCAAGTGGCACAGTCATTCTGCAAGGTGTCAACTGCCCAGGAAGCTTCCAAACTGACACTTGGTTCAAGGAATTCGCCCTGTGATGAGTAAGAGGTACTTGATCTCCATGTGTAAGCAAGGATCTCCAAGTGGACTTAAGAACTGAAGATTAACTGAAGAGGGAAAGGACACAAGGCAGCTTTATGTCAGTCTCAAGCTGACTCATCCTTTCTTCTTCTATCCTATATATAGAGCTCTTCTATGAGGTCTAAGGAGGCTGGAATTTTGTGCAAAGCAAGGAAGTGCTGTTGGTTTACAGTTAGAGCTATTGGGTGATTGCTTTTATAGAGGAGAAGAGGAGATTTCTTGTTGCTGGGGAGGTGCTGCTGGATTGGAGCCATTTATGGTTGTAACCTTCTCAGAACCTTTTTCTTCTATCAATAAAGCTTTCGATGTTCTCCTATATACTTATATTGCAATGATGTATTGTTTTCATCTGTATATTTGATTCATCCTAATCCATGCATCAGTTATGAGTACATGTTTCTTGTAGTTTCCTTCTCTCGTTTTTGCAGGATCTGTGTGTAGCTGGGCCGGCAAGAGAGCAAGAGGCAAAGAGAGAAGATGGGATCGACAAAAGCGAAAGACATCGGTTGGTCAATCTTTTCTTCCTTCTCTGTATTTTCATAAAGGAAAACTATCAAAGCTTTACTTTCAGTTGTTGCTAAGGAACTATCACCCTTAGAGTCGGGATAGGGTCATTCCGAGTCGGATACTTTTCCCCACAACAAACTAGCGACTCCGCTGGGGAGCCTAGTATCTTGTTGGTGTTTGTAGTATCTTTGCTATTCATTTCCTGAACCAAAGAGTACCAAATCGAAAAGCTTTTGACTATATCAAAAGCGAAGTAGAGGGGCTGCTACTCTTGCTCATTTTCTGAGCAGATTCATGATTTGAAGAGCTGATCTACAAAAGACTCTTGTGCTCTTTGTGATAGCTTTTCATCCTCTTGATCATCCCTTAGCTTGTACTTGACCTATAGCTTTTTATTTCAGCAAAAACAGTGAATTTTTGAGCTTTTTATGACCCGGAAACCCTTGTAAACGCAACTCTCGTGTCTTAGTGCAGGCTGTCCAAAGGCAGTCTGCATTTCAGCGCAGGTACTCCCTTCGGGAACTGCGCTGAGAGTCAGTTTGACAGACCAGAGCCTGCGCTGAACCAGTTAGGCTATGTCTTCCTGAGGTTTCCTACTGAGTCTTGGCCCTGTTTTCACTGTTATTTTGCTGCTGATTGCTTGTCATTTGTACTTGCTGTAAACCAACTTTCTTTGACATTATTCCGCCTCAGTTGTGTGATGAAACTGTGATTGTTCTTTCAGTATTTCTTGTTTCAGTTACAGTTTCCCATTGTGAAAAGCAAACCAGTATAGCTGTGGCCTCTTAGATCCTGAACTGTAAAAGTGTCTTTGTGATCTTAAGAGCTAGTTTTATTACTGTTCATGGCTGTTTGAGTTTGTTTGTTTTTCATTTTATGGTTTGAATTCATACATTTTTAGTGTCGAAACGAGTACCTGTAAGGCGTCTTTTGATTTTAGACAAAACTTGTTTGTTTACGCTTCAAATTGAATTCGAAAATTATACGACAGTTTCCTTTTGTCTACATCAACATTAAGGGAAAAGAAAAGAAATACATGCATCTTGCATTTGCATTTTTGATAAGTTTGCGTGATTGATCTAGGGGAAAGTGCATTAGTTTGTGCTTTGTGCTCTGTGTGGAAAGATAATGTTTTTCTTTTCCCTCAGTAGTTAGGATTTTCAAAGCTAAAAAGATTGTAAAGCTTGCTTATCATTTTAGCTGCATTTAGGAATTTGTACCAATACATTACGTGGTGATCCTGAAAGACAAACTGCTAAACAAGATCAACTTAAAATATATTGAATGAATCTAAAAACGCTTTGTAACATAACGCTCACAATAGAGGTCTAGGTAGAGACGTGTTCCGGCGTCGTTAAACGTAGTGACTGTCGATCTCTACGAAGGTGGGTGATTCCTCCTGAGGGACGATAGCACTAATACGGACTTGTGCTCCCGCGTACCGTCGCGTATATTGGGAGACCCCTATAGGCATTTATCCTTTATCCTTAGGAAGCTGTGTCGACCGCCCTACTGATCGCGATGCAGTGAACACAGCATTCATGAAGATCGACCACCCGTACCGTAAAATGTATTCTGTGGTTTCGCGAAAGGTTTGGCACACCCTCTGCCTAGATCTCCAGAGCAGTTTCTTTTGGCCTTTTTCAAACTCTATAACTGAAAAAGTCCAACCGAGCATTTGTCACTTCGGGCTCGTTAATACATCGAAGGCGACTAGAGTCATCTTTAGCTTTTTCTCGACTCTTAAAACATGAAAAAGCAAAGTTGTGTCTAAAAGCGTCTAATAAAATTCATTCAATACGGAAACATAATTCCCCTTTTTGTATTTTAGTTGATCAAGTAATCCGCAACCGTGGAGGAAAGTCAATTAAAACTCCGTCGTTCGAGGAGACTCGCGAGTCAACCGTCTTTGTCTCCGGAATCGAGAATAGTACGGACGAAGCGAACTCGCTTGACCGGGTCAAAATCTCCCATTAAAGTTAGAACAACAGTTCCGACAACATCTGAGATTCTGGTCACTCCTAATATTTCTGGAATCCCTGCCTCTATTGAAGAAGTTCAACAGCAACAGAGGGACAGTTGTACTGATCCTAGTCTGAGGACAAGTACTTGCATAACTGAACTAGTTCCATCTGAAACCGGTCCACAGAGTCTTGTTGCTCAAACAACTGTCGCTGTCGAAACAACCCCTTCTTCGGCACCAGAAATCTTTTACGGACCTGACGGTCTTCCTCTTCCTCCTGGTCTGATTGCAATAGAGGAAATCGTAGAGGACCAGCAAGCAAATACTCCAACTCATTTTGGAGTAGGCGCCACTCTTTTTCCTTCTGCATCAAAAGTTTGTCCATCGCCACTGGAAGTTCCTGTAGAATCGTTAGGCAGTTTATTGGATAGACTTAAAATGTCTGAGCAACCGTCGACATCTAGGACTGTGCCAAATGACACAGCGACAACAGAAACTCCTGCTGTCACTCCAACGATGATTGCCGGCATACCAGCCGTCCCGACTAGCTCTCATCAGCTAGAAGGAGTCCACCCAGGGACTATTACGACAACTTGGTCTGTTCCAGTTTGTTCTTCCGGTATAATACCCGGTAATTCTTATGTTGAAACTAGACAAATTGATCCCTTTGGAAATTAGTTTGGGCCATCCAGTCCTCAAAGGCAATCTATACCCTTGAGTTCCGGATTGTTACCATATGGGGGGCAATATGCCCTTTCACTTCCCCTTCCGGGGGATACCCATACGGCAATTTTCAACAATATTCAGGTTTGACTGAAGTAACGACGAGTGGTTGGGTACCTATGTTACCCCAACAACCAAGAGTTGTATATTCCATGCAACAGTGTGTACCTGTGTCTAGTATCCCGACGACGCCAGCAATTGTAACCGTGTCGCAAGTTCAATCGGTGCCTGTTGTATGTCAACCCCAAGTTGTAATGCAACAGCCCATTGAACCTGCAACACAACCACAATCGCCAACTGCCGGGATGACACAGACACAAACGGGAACCATACCCCCGCATCTTGGTCCGTCGGTTAGTATCGCACAGCAAAACATGGCTTCGCAACCATGGATGGTGCAACACCAACAACCTCAGTTTCAACAGGTGTACCAGGGATCTGAACAACAGATCTTTGCGAATAGTGGGCAACCCTATATTCAGAACGGGTTAAATCAACCACTTTACAGTGGCCAAGCCCGCCAGCCATATCAGTCATATCAACATCAGTTGCATTATGCTGGTATGCAAAGGCCTACTGCTTAGGCGATTCCATCGTATCCTGGGTACGCCTCGCCAAACCTAAGTCAGCAGTTGCCATTCGTGGCAACTCTAGAATTACCAGATTTACATCGATTGACGAACGATCCAATCGCCTATGCCCATTGGTGGCTAGCGATTCCTCACAAACTTCCTTCGGACATTCCTAAATTCAATGGAAATCCTGGCGAAGACCCGTCGAATCATGTGATGACATTCCATCTGTCGTGTTCGTCGAATACCTTGAATGATGATTCGATAAGGCTTCGCCTTTTCCAGAGGACATTGACTGGTCCGGCGGCTAAATGGTATATTGAATTACCTAGAGCCTCTTTCGACAATTTTAGTTCCCTAGCCACGACTTTCTTAACACACTTTCAGTTACCTATAAGGTACGAAACTGGAACAGAGATCTTGACCAATTTCAAGCAGACAACGGCCACACATATATCAGATCATATACATGAGTGGCATCGTCGTCGCAGAATGGTAAAGACCTATGTCCCAGATCAGCTATTAGCTGAGTGGTTTATAAAGTCGCTTCTTCCTGCTATAACAGAAGATGTGGCCAAGGGAGGAGTCGTAACAGAGGAGCAGGTTATTGCTCGTGCTCAATATTTGGACTTAGTATATACTCAGTCGGGCACGCTCTATGATAAGATACCTGACGCTCCCAGACCGGAATTTTCAATCCCTCCTCCTCCCGAATCGAATAGTGACTCTCATGCCGGTGATGGCGTGATTGGAACTGCAAACGCTAAGTCGACAAAGGATTCAAATAAGAAAGCCCGTAAGACTTCGAATCAAAAAGCAAATCAAGAGATTCTTGCTTCGGAGGTAAATGCTGTATCTACGGATAAAGGCAAAAACTCCAATCAACCAGGAAGCAAGAAAAATCAAAACAAAGAGAAGAAAAAACAAGGAGATTCGTCTCCTCGAAAAACTTCTTTTGGAAAAGGGAAACCACCTTCTGGGTGTCAGATATGTGATGAGGATCATTGGACAAAAGATTGTCCATATAAAGCCGAGTTTAAAAAATTCTTAAAGAATTCACAAACCCCAGCTGTATTGACTGATCCGTTTCCCGATCCAAGTCAAAATCTGGTTGATAATGGAGATACTTCCCGGTGCCAGGTACTAATGGTGTCGACCTCTGAACAGCAAAATGATGCTTTGATTTCGACAAAGTGCAAGAACTGCGGGAATCCGCAGTCGTCGAACGGTAAAGGAAATGATCAACCAAGCAGTTCGACGACAACTTCAACAGAAGTTGTGCCACCATTTACTACGGGAAGCATTCCTATGATCCATGGGAACAATTGTTCTCTCCAAAATATCGGATTCATCTTCCTAAAAAACCCTCCGTCGATGGGCACTTTCGCCTTACCGCCTCCAAGTAATCTGGCAGAAATGGCTACAATGGAATATGAAACTTTCTGTTTCTAATGGATCTAAAGCTTCGAGGATAGTTCCTATCTCAGGTCAACCTCACTAAAAAATGAAATAAGGATAGTTCTTTACCATGTCAACCTTGTTAAAAAATGAAACGACCCTATGAAGCTTAGGGGGCATCCCCCTCGATTGCATTATTATTATGCTGGGGGCATTATTCGAGCAGTTTTAGCACATAGTTCATGCTCGTTAAAAAATAAACGCAAGATCCGAGCAGTTTTAGCGCATAGTTCATGCTCGTTAAAAAATAAACATAAGTTTATGAGCAGGCTTTCCTTTAGAGTTCAAGCTCATTCAGAAAAAATGAACCGGTAAATACCCTTCTGAGATCGTAAATTCATCAGCCATAAAAGCCTTGGTCGTGTTTGTGCACCGTCACCTCCACCGTCATTTGGCCGATCATTCACTTCCATTTGTGTGTTTACCCATTTTGAGGAACATCTGCGAAGAGTGATTTCACTTAGCCATCCTTGTGACACTGCCGTGATTGGAATATTCCAACTTGTACCTGGAATCTGCTGCTGCCCTGTTAATCACTCGTTCCTCAAAAGACGAGTCTTCTTTGAGCTCTTTTCACTGACTCGTAAAATATGAAAAGTTTGCCGAGTTTTGGCCTTCCAGCTCGTTAAAGCGACCGGAAGAGCTATCCCTCCTCTAGATTTTAATCTTTTTGGACCTGAGGGATTATTGCACAAAAAGATCAAGCGCTTGTCTTGTTCGGCTCGTTAAAAGTACCGAACACCCATCCCTTCTGTATTGTTTTATACTTTTTCGGACTTAAGGGATTAGATGACGAAAAAGGAATTATGGAGTTAACTTTCTGTACCTTTTCAGACTCTCTAAAAATGAAAAGGACCAAGTTTTCCTTGTCGTTAGACTCGTTAAAATGATTAAATAGCGACAAACTTGTCTTTAGACGAGAACGAGTTTCCCTATCGCTAAGCTCGTTAAATCATAGCGATGGGCTTGCCCGAAGGGCAAGTTATAGAACAAGCATATGTTATCCTCCTCAAGCTTGACAAAAATAAAGAGGTACTGGTCAGAAATGACTGGGGAAAAATTGGGAGAACATCAAAGCTTAATGGTAGCAAGTCGCTCTTGAACATGACACTTTTCTTCCGTACCACGTCGGGTTGGGTTGTTTCATTCACCGGTCTCATCACCATGGTCTTCGCCAAACCATCCACATTTTGGGGTAATGCTACCGATCCATCGCATCAGTGTCGTTATATGTTCAAGAGAGGTCATTCTGAAAGTGTCAACCGTGTCCCATCCACTGCCATACATTATCCTTCATCCATTCATGATCGCCACCCTGAATCATATGTCACAGTTTGTTTTCACCTCCACTAAAATCATTAGCTCCGTTCCGTGTCATTGATGTGGGATTCATTAAGGCCCTCCTTTGACGAATCGCTTCTTGTCGACTTCAGCTCATTATCCAAGAAGTTGATCTAGGAACAACCCCATCAGTACTTTGAAGCTTGCATGCCTCAATGGCAAGTTTCTCACTTCCGGCGACAGGTATACATCAATGACCTTCGACCAGAAGATTTTGCGTGGCATTCGACGCCAAGTCCTTTATTCACGCCACGTGAATTGTACTGCAGTACCTTGAGGGTCATTATCATTATCGGTGATTCCTCTCGCGCTTGTTAACGGTTTTCATCATTGACCGGTAATCAAGCGATGTCTTTCCATGTTCGACTTCAGCGAAATTCTCACATGGATCGACTTGTACTTAGAGTGAAGATCGAACGAGTTTGAAGACCCCGGATCTAGTTTCATCCATCCGGGCTGCGATACATATTCAGGAAATATAAAAGCATTTGTCATGTACATCATTGCAGCAGATGATCATCCTACTCAAAGGATGATAATTTCAACAGAGAATTATCAGTCTACCATCAGACGATCGTCTGTTCTATGTACCAAAATGTATTTATAAAGCTGAGCATGGGAATGCCCGCCTCAGCTAGATCATGAAAACAAAATGAAAAATAATGTATTGTATTGTATTGTATTACAGGGCGCCTCCTCAGCACTGGAATGAACTTCGGACCCTCTAGATAAAGCATTTCACCCGATAAACGGCCTCATACTTTAGGGGGCAACTGTTATAGACATTTTTGTGCCTCGCAGCATGGAGCATGAAATGTCAATAATTACAGGGATCCTCAGTCCCTAAACATGTTGTTCTTACCCCTAGAAGAACAAGGTCAGTAAACCACAGCACTTCCCATCAGTTCTCCACCTGAAAAAACACTCAAAACAGGCTATTTTTGGATCATGTCAGCTGCTCCACTGAGCAACTGCGCTGAATGTCAACTGCTCCTCCTTGCACCTGCGCTGAAAGTCAAAACCAATGAAGGCTACCTGCGCTGGGCGAGATTGGCCAAGTGGCACAGTCATTCTGCAAGGTGTCAACTGCCCAGGAAGCTTCCAAACTGACAATTGGTTCAAGGAATTCGCCCTGTGATGAGTAAGAGGTAATTGATCTCCATGTGTAAGCAAGGATCTCCAAGTGGACTTAAGAACTGAAGATTAACTGAAGAGGGAAAGGACACAAGGCAGCTTTATGTCAGTCTCAAGCTGACTCATCCTTTCTTCTTCTATCCTATATATAGAGCTCTTCTATGAGGTCTAAGGAGGCTGGAATTTTGTGCAAAGCAAGGAAGTGCTGTTGGTTTACAGTTAGAGCTATTGGGTGATTGCTTTTATAGAGGAGAAGAGGAGATTTCTTGTTGCTGGGGAGGTGCTGCTGGATTGGAGCCATTTATGGTTGTAACCTTCTCAGAACCTTTTTCTTCTATCAATAAAGCTTTCGATGTTCTCCTATATACTTATATTGCAATGATGTATTGTTTTCATCTGTATATTTGATTCATCCTAATCCATGCATCAGTTATGAGTACATGTTTCTTGTAGTTTCCTTCTCTCGTTTTTGCAGGATCTGTGTGTAGCTGGGCCGGCAAGAGAGCAAGGAGCTGGGAGCAAGAGGCAAAGAGAGAAGATGGGATCGAAAAAAGCGAAAGACATCGGTTGGTCAATCTTTTCTTCCTTCTCTGTATTTTCATAAAGGAAAACTATCAAAGCTTTACTTTCAGTTGTTGCTAAGGAACTATCACCCTTAGAGTCGGGATAGGGTCATTCCGAGTCGAATACTTTTCCCCACAACACGCTTGACTAATATGAAATGACTTACCAGTTGAGATGAAATATGCTCGAGAACTTCATGTGGCTCATTTTTAGAATGTTTCCTGTCCTTATCAATAATTAGATGGAATCTAAGGGAGACAAAGAAAAACATTGGAGTTTGCACATATAAAAATAAGTGATATCTTTACTGTAAAACATATAAGGTTGAAACTAGATCAATTCAAATTTTTTTCAAGATACCTGACTGGGAATGCTCTCTCCATGCAAATACCAAATGTTATATTGTTCTATTATACCATCACAAATCAAGTGCTCTCGTACTTTATCAAATGTTTGTACTTTCACTATGCCACATTTATTACATGGACATTTTGTGGACATCTTATTCCTTGAATGCTCCTCGGCAAACTTTAAGAATTCCTCAACCCCATCTCTATATTCTTTTAGTGTCCTACACATAACCAGTTTCAAGTCATATAAATTTTATTGAGCACAAGTTACCACTAATACATTTTTTGCATATCACAATGAATAATCAAATACACAAACTATACCTATTTTTCAATTTCATCCAATTTCTTTTGTCCATTTGATAATATGTTCCAAGCTCCTTTGAAATTGCATCTACAAAGAACTATATAAGTTAGTTGATACTAAAGATAGATCACAAGTAAACTAAAGATAGATGTTGCTGAAAATAAGCCTAGATTTGTAACAAAAAATTAGCAGCCCTATATAATGACACATCATATGTAATAGAACCTTCTAATGGTGTATTTATGTTGGTGCAATCCACTGTTTTGCTGGTATATGACTGCAAGGGCCACATTTATTCTAGACCTACTCAAGGTTATAGTGTATTTTTTATCAGTCCTTTGGTACGATGCTGACCACTTATTAGACGAACCTAAAAATCTAGAGACAATCTAGCAAAGCCTGAAGTTAAATTTCTTTTGTTTCCACACAAGTGAATGGATAGCTCCTCGAATGTGTGGTTTTGAGGGCAAAGTATATAAGAATTTGATTGAAGGTGAACATTAAAAAGGCATTGTTGAATTGTGGTAATGGACCTGAAAGAGGAATTGGCATTCACACTTAACCTTGGAAATTATGGGTTCACTTCAGGCAACATTTTATTTCCTCAAAAGCAAGCTACAGGCATCACTATATTTGGCATCACTGTATTAGCAATGCCTCGTTATACCTCTATCCATGATATCTTCAGCATATTCATTCTTCTATGGTCTATGGCTCATCAAAATGGATCTATAATGGTGTGGTAGTGACTCACTATGACTACATATCGCCTCTATATGCACCTTCTCAAGAATTTTGTTCAAACCCAGATGCGATTATTTAAGGCTCGTATTTTTCTAAGGTATGGCTTATCTAAGTCTTGTATGTATCCTCCAGACCTGCACTCTAGACTCTGTTAATGGCAATTCTTGGTCGTCCTATATTAGCCATGACACAATGAATAAGGTATTAGTGATGTATATGTCATACTGTATGATACGAAAGGTGAGAACTGAGGTAAGCACTAAGGGAACATCTCAGCCAAAGTGAAAAGTGCCCTTTCAATCATATAAAATTCTTCCTCAACTTCTAAAACTGTTAGCTGAAGTAAATGTGAATCTAATTTATTTATCACAAACTTGACTTCATCTAATCTAGGAACCAAGTTGGCCAATTCCTCGATAGATAGGTTTGACTTCTTGGTCAGCTAAGGTAATCTCCTGTTAAAATTCACAATGAAGTTCTAAAATCTTACTGATATACCCAACAATTTGAGGTCGTCATAGAATGGCAAAGAATGCTGCATAATAGTGTACAAGAAGATTCACCAAATAAATCCTAATGCCATATAAGTCGTGCAAGCAATTTCTAACTTTGTTTCATGATACTCAGCACACTAGATATCCACTTGGCACTGATTTGATTATCATAGAGACATTGATTTAAGGAAGCTAGTCTGCGCTGACCTGGCCTAATAAAATTATTATTACTCTTATATATTCCTGAGGAAATGATTGTCACACCTTAGTTATTCTTCACTTTCAACTACTGTTAAGTTTCCTCTGCATACTATAGTCTAGTAAAGAACTGAAAAATTGGCATTATTGAGGCATGGTGCCCTCTCATTGAAAACCAGCAACACTGCAAGATGCTATATATGAGTTGCAATTACCTGATCATATTTTTTAGCATGATGATATTTTTTTGAGAATAACCACTTGTATCCATTCTTGTTATTTGGAGTTCAGTAGTTGGAGCCCCAAAGTTTGATCCAAGATTGTAACTGCAGTTGTTTTAATCCTCTCAGTACATGTCCCAATATACCAATCTCATGCAGGGCATAGGTCTACTTTGCCTGCTAACAAATGAAACTGAAAAGGGCAGAAGTAATCAAAAGTTGTCTTCTGTTTTTCCTGACAATCACTTAATATGTCATCTAAATGACCATTTCACTATATCTAAGTAATCAGGGTTCATGTGTGCAGGAACAGGGATTGTCATTTTTGAAATCAGGGAGAGTAGGGATGCACGGGACAACATAACATACATGTGTATGCAAAATATAAAATATTAAAATCATATAAATATTGAAAAAAGCTAATAAAAAAAGGAAAATTTACTAGTGCTAAAACATGAGACGTTGTGATCCAAACTGTAAAACAAATTCTGTACCATTGGGCAGTAGTAGCAGCACATTGCAATTTATATGGTTGTGCCAAAACACAGGGCAAGGGTACACAGTTGTGGGAAGTACAAATATTCAGGAATGTTAGCTGGTGTTCACAAGTATATTTGGGCATTAGACACAATGGTCAGGTCTCTGTAACGGTTTACCAAGCAAAAGGAAACACATATCCAACCTTTGTATGGCTATTGGACATAAAATAGACAGATTAAACCTCTATATAAGCTAGAGAGGCATGAAATATGGAGGTCAGGTGCTTAGGTTAGCTTACTGGATGGAGTCACATAGTAGATCACGGGGAATAGAACATGTAAATCAGACCTTAAATCAGGTTGTTTGGCATGGAGAACACAAATCAAATCTTAAAAAAAAACTAGGCATGGGATTAGACCATACAAATGAAAATTTCAGATTATTTTAAGGGGGGCATCCCTCGAGATTCTCCAAGGACATCATCCCACACCTGGGCATAGGAGGGATGGAGATATGTGTCCCCACAATGGCAAGACACAAGATCACATCTTCATGGGGATGCAACCTTGGCAACACAAGTACATATAGATGGTATCAGAGCATTGTTTAAATTTAATTCGCAAAATTGACTAGTATTTAGTATTTACACAAAAGGGAGTTATCTCATGTGAAATTGGTCAGGGTAGATTTTTCCTTTCTATAGAGCCATGGTACCAAGGGCATTTTGTAATTTTTCCTTGCATGAATGACTCAAGTCTGCCATAGCTCTGAACAATATCTAGATAGATTTAATCAGTTTCACACCAAAATAGTGAAAGACATCAGAAAGAAGATTCCCAAGTCCACCCTGGAAGAATGATTACATGATCAAAAAAACCATATACACCCCTCAACTGCCTTTAAAAAAAATCACATACAAGAAATTGCAGGAAGGTGACATGTTTCTTATTGTCCAAGTATCCAAAAACATTCACCCGTAGAAATCAAGCTAGGGGGATAAACATACAAGAAATTATGTCCTGCATAAATCTCTATTTCTAATCATAAACAGAAACTAGCTAACAAGGAAAATTCCTAGTACCAACAGTTATTAGCATATTCTGACAAACCTTCTGGGATGAAGTTACCATTTGTTTGCAGGACAGTCCCAAAATAAATGTACAGTTTATTCAATTTTATCTAATATAAGTATTAAGAACAGAAAGTACATGTGTTCCCAATTTCAAATAAGTGTCCAATGTGAATCTGCAAAGGATATATCTTTTCTCACCAGGGTAAAAATCAATCTGTCCTTTCGAGCCTAGGGTAATTGTTCTGCGACTAAGTGGTTCAATTAGAGGTTTTACTAAGTGGTAAAGTTGAGTTAACACCTTATCCACAACCCCAGCTCAGATCCCAAAGACTAAGCACAAGGGGAAACAAAGTAGAAGAAGAAATCACGACCATAAAAAGGAATGTGTTTGGCATTAGCTTTGGGGTTCAATATCTCTCACAACAACATTAGAGGAAGTGATACTGGAGTTCGAGTAACTTGATTAAGATATGTGCATCTATAAGCATTCATTGTTGTCTCCTTTGGGGTTCAATATCTCTCACAACAGCATTAGAGGAAGTGATACACCTGCACAGTAAAAAACACAAGAGAGCTAGTACACAAGCATGAGAGAAGATTGCTGGAAATATGCCCATGTTGTACACTCCTTTGTGTTTATGCAGGATACAAATTTGTGAGGAAAGTGATCAGAGATCACCAAATCTCTAATAAAATACAATAAAGTGGGTGAGCGATCAGTTAAGATTCAGTCACCCAAAAGAGATAAGGATCAAGTACAAAGTATAAAAAATCAAATACAATACATGTTTGCTAGACTAAGTCTCACCAATTTATTCCTACCGAGAAGATGTTGTCCTCAAATTCTGTTGAAGATGAGGAAAGTACTGCTCAAATGCAGATTAGGAAACCCACTTTTCTTGAGTGGCCAAACTGCCTTTGCAGCCCACCAAGTAAGTGGTGATTTGACAACACCCAGTAGGTATGGTGTGGGCATCAACAGGTGTATCTTTATATAGAGCACACTGAAAATCTAGAATTGTGGCCTCCCAATGTGCAATTGGAATTTGGAACAGGTTCCTCCGAGTGAGGTGGTTCATACAACTTCAACCTGTTAACATTCACTAGACCACAGATGCCAAGCTGAGGTGGGAGATACAACTTGAAGGCATTAGGACCGATTTACTGTATGACGACATATATACCGCACTGAATGGTCTTGAGCTTGTGACACTGCTCATTTTTTATATTGGTGCTTATTCAAATGCAACATAACTCAGTCACAAACCTGAAAAGGTGGAGCAACTCAATGCCAATTATGAAGTATATTATACTTAGCCTGTGTCCAATGAAGGATGCATGAACCTTGCTATGGATCGTGGCCAAGTTCTACGTGAAAATTAATATAAAATAATTAAATGAAAACCAAAAAAAAATATGTGACTAGCTCATTCTGATGGTGGGATGTGGTTGGAACTGGGAGAACAACTTGAATCTCGCAAAGAGCAAGACCAAAAAAGACAAAACATAGATCAAAAGGAGAGTATCCTATAGAGGCATAAGTGGTTGCATAGTTGTTGTGCTGCAAAAATATCCAACTACTGATCCCACTATCTATTCTGCTAATGAGAAAGTTTGTTAAAGACATGAGTGCTTTTGTTGTAGTTGTGCTGCAAAATATGCAAGTGATAATTCCACTCTTTCTTCTACTAGTGGTAGATGTAAAGAGGATGAACCAAGGTTTTGTTCACTGCCTTGATTTGACCATCAGTCTACGGTTGAAATGGAGTGGAAAACAAAAGCTAACAACCTAAAAGCTTCCCAAAGATTTCCAAAAGTGACTGAAAATACGGATTCATAATAAAAAATGATGGTCAATGGTAATCCAAAATGGTTCCAAACACATTGGAAGAGAAGTACTGTAGTTGTAGATGCAACAATAGTTTTGTTGAATGCTATGAAAAGTTAAAACTATCATCCTGGAAAATCTGCATATTGCCACAAACATGCAATCATGTTTCCATTGAATAGTTGGTAAACCACTGACGAAATCCATGGCAAAGGATTCTTAAGCCCCAATGTCAACATTTTTGGATGTAATTTTCCACTTGTTTCCACGTGAAAATCCAACAGAAGTACCTCTACAAATGCAATAGAGTATTTTTCACACCAAAAATCCCTCGATAAGATGAGGGGCACAATCTTGATAAGAAGATAATAATCAAGATGATCCAGCTAGAACACTCATCTGATTCAGCTTGTAAAGAATTCCACTGTGGACTGTGTAGTCTAGGAAGAGTGTCTAGTTAACCATAGTAGACTTCTGGATGGACTCTATCACTGGAATAAAGCCCATAAAATACTGGGATTTTCAAACTCCATAGACGGCAAAATCTAAAGCCTAAAATGGAAAGAACCTTGGTAGGGATGTACAAAGCCCATTTTTAGTGTCTTGTGAATCTAAAAATAGAAGAGGTGTAAAATAGTTTTTTTACCAAAGTTGTTGTGTCACCATTGCTCAAGTACTCAGACGGTGCACATATCATTCCCTGGAAAAAGTGTTGTGGTTGGGCTTGTAAAGAATGCCATTGTGGACTGCATAGTCAAGGAAGAGTGTCTGGTTAACCAAGGTAAAATGCTAGATGGACTCTATCATTGGACTAAAGCCCATAGAATATTGGGAGTTTCAATCCCCATAGGTGGCACATCTATAGCCTAGAATGGAAAGAAACTTGGCAGGGATGTACAAAACCCATTTTTAGTGTCTTTTGAATAAAAAATCAGAAGAGGTTAATGATCAGTGTTGAAGTAGCCATAATATTGTGCATGTCTAGCAGAATGATATGGCCTACCCTGGATCAAGTTAGAACCACTAAGAGAAGTGACATTAAACTCTGTTATTCCACAAAGTAATCCAATAACAAAAGTGATGGAACACTTCCAAGTGATAAGGCCAGGTTGTCCACACTCCTCAACCCACCCTAGCAAATATGACATAGGACAAGGTGTTGTTTGTAGCTTTAGGTCTACAATCAACTCTTGGGATACCAGAATGTTTTCACTAATAGTGTTCATGATGATGGACACTGACCAACCTTTGATCTGGCAGTTTTGAGTGAACAGAGCTTCTTCATCATTGTTCTGTAATTTGTGGCCATCAACACTACATCTATATCTCTAGAGAATTGGTGTTATTCACTGAGAAATGATTGAGCCTTCTCAGTGATCTTTCCCTAGAAAACCTTGCACTCGTAATTTGAATGCCCATACTTTTTGTGGTGAGAGTTCCTCCTGTTTTCTGTCCTAACAAAAGGGGTTGCACAAGAAGACTCCAAGTTTTGTCCACTAGTATTCAGTTCACCCTTGGAAGTGGTAATGGGTTGAGAAGAGAAAACAAAAGTTTGTTGACTAATAATATTGGTTTAGGGCAACTTAACATCTATTTTGGAAGCAAGATGGAAGGTATACAAGTTTAAATCATTTGAAATTTTAACAATAAAAATCATAGAAATGAGATCAGAAAAATACCTTTCAAAGGTATCCATACACCTCGGAGTTCTCAAAGGTTGCAATTTTATCTTCATATGCGGACGACATGTTTTCTGCTCCGAATTGCAGCGAAAACCTCCAAATCCAAATCAGCAGAAGAATATCTCAATTAAAGCTCGAGCGAACCTAGATCTGATATAATAAATACACATTAAAAATCTAGTCTAATCGATAGGGCAACGAATAATTGAATATCATAGTAGGGTATGGAATCTGCTGCGAAATCATAAAGATTATGAGCAGAGAAAGAGCGAACTCAGTCCCAAACCTGGCAAAGGAGAATAGTCGTGTCCCAAACCTGGCAAAAGAGAATAGAATCTAGTCTAATCGATAGGGCAACCAATAATTGAATATCATAGCAGGGTATGGAATCTGCTGCAAAATCATAAAGATTATGAGTAGAGAAAGAGCAGAACTTAGTCCTAAACCTAGCAAAGGAGAATAACCGTGTCCCAAACCTGGAAAAAGAGAATAGCGATGGGAAAATAAATTTTAATAGGTCATTTAGATTTTAGAGTAGCGGCCAAATTAAATTTTAATTGGTAGTAAAATCTTATAAAGCAATTGCTATGGTCCCTTAGTTTTTCATTAAGTTTTATTTTTATTTGAGCAAAAGGAGGTCATCTCGTAGAAGTTATATCTAATGATGTTGAAGATAAGTGATAATGTTAGTTTAATGAAGGTATCAATAAAAATTATATGAGGTTTAGAAATAAAAATTATATGAGGAGTAAGTATGTTTATATAAGGAGGGAAAATGGACCAACTTTACACATAAAGGAAATATTTATCAATTTTTAAAGAGGTGAAAAATATGTTTAAATTTGTAAATAATGTTATCAATAAAATTAAATAGTTATAGATAGTTCATTATTTTTTAGTAAGTTTACTTAGAGTTTAAAAATACCTTATTAAAAGCTAGCTATAGCTTAGAAGGCCTTCACATGTGTTGTGAAGAGATACAGAGGATAAATTTTGACTAAAGGAAATAAGGGGTACAATAAGATCAATGTATAGCACCTACTCAAATCACCAAGAATATACCCAAACCATCAAGATGACACACTTCTATGAGAAAAATTATGAAACACCATGGAACAACTCATATTAAAACTTACAGCCAAAGCATCAAGAGTTAGAACAAAGTGTTTAAGTGAACACAATAAAAATAGTACACATTGGACATAATATCATATACACATGGATCATACATATCCAGCTAAATGTGGTAGCTAAAGGAACCTCTTCCTACACCTAGTGTCCTAGATGGTTAAGGAAAGGTGTGATCAAACCAATGATACATACATGAATTACATATAGATTTGTATACCTTAGATGGAAAATGATCAATGTGATAGGAATCGTAGGGGTTGTGATGACAATCTATTAATTTTAGTTAACAATGGTATGTTCTATGCTTAGCATAGTTACTTCAATGTTCCTTAAGCAACCCAATAACAATTTCAATTTAGATTTCCAATAGCAATCACATTAACCATTAATCACATTAACAGTAAAAATAGATAGAACATAAAAAAATATGCAGAAGACAAGCCAAGACAAGAGGACACCAGATTTGGTGGATTCCAGAGAAAAACTCCAATGTTGGGAAAACCCTTTGATCAATTCTTCTTATTATTATATCAAAAGTTCAGTAGAGAGAGAGTACAAAAGTCAAATTGACTTGCCCAATTCAAAGTCAAAACAACCCTATCAATTTATGTAGTCAAACTTCAGCCCTAACCAAAAAGTCAATGTTGGTCAAATCAACAATAAATCATCCTCAAAATAGCTTGGTCTTCCCTAGTCAAACTCGACCTAGTCAGGAGGTCAAAATCAACCTAAAATAGCTCGGTCAAACTCGGTGAAAGGAGAGAGAAAAACTGTTATAAGTTTCTGCAGTCAAATTGCAGTCAACCATGATAACGACCCATCCAAATGTTGATAAAGGCAATAGAACATCCCTTGAATCTCATAATAAATGGGGGCATCTACACATGAGGTGATCCTGTAATTTTATCTCGTGTATATGGAAAAGCTATCAAATGTTATTAAGAAGAGGAAGGTCATTATGATTAGTTTCAACTCGATGCAAATGTAAACCCACTTTGAACACACCAAGGGGGATCTGAAGGATAGCATCCAATGCTCTTGTGCGTATGTGGTTAAACAAAAAGGCCCCCATTCATTTGCATGCATTGTTCTTGGTACAAATCCATGTTAGAGTCGATACCCTGAAAGGATGAAGTCTAAGTACATTGAATGTATTGTCTATAAATAACCTCTCTAACAACCTGACACAAACATACAATGATGTCATTTACATTGGAGCTAGTGTAAATCACTTGAATTGTGTTACAACTTTAATCACTCCCCCACAAAAATGTGTCATGTTTCCTTGTTAATTATGATGCTTCAACCCTATTCGAGAAAAAACTCACAATGTAAAAGGAATTTAAAGATGATGTAACTTTAATAGTGCCCCACATTCACCCCATAGCTCACTACTCATGGCTAATTTAAGGCTATTTCAAGCATTAATGTGGATAATATAATTTTATTTTCTCTTATATATATTATTCTACATTAACACAATTGAGTTTAGCGGTTAAGGACTTAAGATTTAGGGGATTTCGGTGTCAGTGGTTAAGGGGTTAGTAGTTAAGGTGTTTAGGTGGTGAAGGGTTAGGGGTTAAGGGTCACAGGTTAAGATGATAAGGAGTTATGGCTTAGGAGCTAGTTCATGGATTATAGGTTAGGGGTTACTAGTGTCTTAAGATTTAATGAGTCAAGGGGTTTATGGGTTATGAGTTGTGAGTGTAGGGGTTAAGGGATTATGGATTGGGGGTTAAGGGGATAAGGAATTTAGTGGTTATGGGTTAAGGGCTTATGGTTTGTGATAATTGGACTCCTAATCCCCTTATCACCACTTTTGGGGGTTCCCCTATCAATTTCTCTTGCTACCTTCCCTCTAGGTCCCCTAGACCCTATGAAATTAAGTCCTAAGCCCCTTTCTCATCTTCTAATGCTAGGATTATAGATCTTAGTAAACCATGCTTTTACCTTCGATCGAATTCTACCATCCATGCCACCATTGTGTCCCCTTTCCCCGTTCAATACACCATAACATACCCCCACACAACCCTTTTGGTCATGCCATTTTGCTTTTCCTAATGTTATGAACCCCTAAATTTGGTCCCAATACCCCTACAACTACACCCTTGTGCCCCCTTGGCTAAGGGATTAAACACATTAGGGGTTATGGGATGTGATAAGGGAGCCCCTAATCCCCTTATCACAACTATAAATAGGTTCATGAACACCATCAATATCTATTGGAGGTGTTGTGATGAAAGAAATAATGAATACAAAAGTTTTGGTCAATAAGACAGGGATCATCAAGATGTTAAACCATCCAATGTAAAGATGGTTTTCAATGCTAGTGATCTAGTCACATAAAATACCCCATAAAGTTTTGCTTTGGGACACCCCTAGGATTCAATAATTAATCCAAAGTGAGAGGATTTGTTGCTAAGGTGACAATGGCAACAACCTTGAGTTGATGCAAAGTGACACTTTGTGAGCCTTGCACAACTAGGGTGTCAGTTTCATCATCAACAAGAGGCACAATTGACAAGTGGAAATATCTCACATTTATGGCACTTGGTCACAAATATTTATGCATGTTTTTCCACCGAGGGTACCTTTCATATTTCCCAAGGCACAAATTACATATTTGGATGAATTTTGGATAACTTGTCACATTCCACTAGCTGCTTCATGCATGAAGAGGAGATCCCATCCTTTAAGAAGATTTTGGAGGATTTCATGGCATAGTCAAGGGTCACATGTATAAAAGAAGAACACCATAGCCAAGAATAAGAAAATTGGCATTTGTATCACATGGTGTAAAGGAGAAGGACATAGGTGAAGATTACTCCATTTAGAAACATAAAAAAGCTCGTTTATGTCCTCCTTCTAGAGAAGAGGAGATATCTTGTGACAAAAAGCCCAAATTGCCAACAAAGGAAGACTCAGGTAAGGGTTTACTTCTTTCACATGTTGAGAGACATTCATGTATTTTAAGGCATCACAAGGGAGAACTAGGTCAAAATTCTTGGAAATGAAAAAATAAGAGTGTTGTGTGCCAAGGAGTGTCAGTAAATTCATTAAGGACGAAGTGTGTTAGGACAAGTTCAGAATAGGACTCGCAGGAGGCAAGACTATGGTTGTGATAATATGTGTATAAAGTAGTTTCAGATAAAGGGAGAATTTGGGTTGGGAACAACATTGTTTTTTCAATGATTTGGTTGGGTTCTGAAGTCGCAAAAAAAGTAAGGCTATCTATGAGGGCATGACAGCTAGGGAGTGCCAAGGTGTTCTAGGGAATGCCAGGAAGTACTAACACATGCTAGATAGTTCCAAGGCATTTTAGGCATGCCAAGACATGCCAAGTGCTAAGGCATGCCAAGAAGTTCCAGGCGCCAGGGTGTGGCACCAACACATGCTAGGGAGTGTTAGGGCCAAGTTCCAGGGAAACACAAGGGAGCAGTAGTTTCAAATGCATGGAAATGAATGAATAAGAGTGTGACAAAGAGTGTTAGCTAGTGAGTACGAGGTGTGATAAGTGTCAGGGAGTGCTAGGGAGTGCCAAAGCATGCCAAGAAATGTGAGGGATGCTAACACGTGCTACATAGTTCCAAGGGATTATTAGGTGTGCCAAATGTTATGGCATGTCAAGATGTAAAATTTGTTGCTTAGTTGTTTAATTTTATGACCACGGTTGGATGTGAGCCTTGTCTTCGTAACTTCTTAGGTTGGATAAGTTGAAATTATACATGAGTAGACTAAGATTCATAGCTTCATTCACGAGTGAAAGGCATTCATTTTAAGCTTATACCTCCTTCATCATCCTTCACTGGTCATTCCCCATCATTCCCCTCATCAAAATCCTTTCATTTCCTTATTTTACAAAAAAATCCTAGAAATCTGCTGTGCTTTTACCCTAGCTCCGTGTTTTGACCTTTCCCCCCCTTTTTCTCACTATTTTTGAGAAATTCCACTTCTATTATTTTCCTAGCAACCATACCTATCCCCCATATTTTTCCCAAAATTTTTCCTACCTCCCTTCCCTCTCATTCCCTTTCCCTAAGTTGCTACCCTTTTGCACTGCACTTTTACCTAGTCACCATGTTCTCATCATATCTCTTAAACCTCACACCTGTTTTCCATGAAATTTTTACAAGAGATGAATGGAGATGAAATGAAAACACCCACTCAATTTCATCTCAAAATGATGCATGATTTTCGAGAAATGAGCCATCATCATATACAACCATTTTGGGATTTTATCGATATTTGTGACTCTAATTGGGTTGAATTTTTTTGTGGAGGTGAATTATGATTATATTAACTTTATGTAAAACTTTCAGCCCATTTGGATTTACCGTTTGGTAGATATGCCCAAAATACAATTGCTACAGGAGAGTTGCTGCGCTTTTGACTATGTTTTTATCATCATTTTCAAAAGATATTTATGACCAAATGGAGATGAATTTTGGAAAACCAAAGGAGGTGTTTGTTAACCATGGAACCAATCAAAATAACCTCCTTCAGTGTTTGCACAGGTGTTTTGGTTAAAGAGATATGAGTTTGTCTTCCTTGCTGCTCTTTTCGTTGCGCTTCTGGACAATCAGTTTTGGAATCAAGTTTGAAGAGGCTAAAATTATGTTTTTGCATGGTTTAAAGGCTCCACGGTGTAGTGGACATTTCCAAGTTTCTTCACGAGTCTTCAGCAACACTCAAAACTTCATTCAAGTCATCAAAATTTCAAGTCAACTATTTGTTGTGCTTCTGCCAGGATTTGTTGCATTTCTGTGCAACCAAATTCAAGCTTGGATTCTGAACAAATGGGAAAGTATTTTTGAAAACGAGAGGTGATTGTTGTTCATAACATACCCAAAAACAAAATCCACTCTCAATTTTTACACAACAGTTAGTGTCTTGGATTTACAGGTGGCACTTTGAGACCCATTTTTCACAATATCGCTAGGCCATAATTGCTGACAGGGTTCTAGAACTTTTTGAAATTTAACTTGGTGGACCTCCAACATGGCATGGTTGATATCAAATATATTTGGATAATGAAGTTTGAGGATTTTTCTATCATATCCCATGATTATATCTTCAGTTATCACATTTTTAGTTAGTTAAAAACCAAACCCTAGATAGTAGGATACAGGAAAATTTTGTAAATATTTTATCGATGCATGCTAGATAGTGTGAGGGCCAAGTGCCAGGGAAACACAAGCGAGCACTCATTTCAAATGCATGGAAATGAATTGTAAACGAGTTCTAGGTTTGCTAAGGAGGGAGTGGAAATGTATTCTAGCTAGTGCCAAGGGAGAACTGGGTCAAAATGCTTGGAAATGAACAAATAAGAGTGTTGTGTGCCAAGGAGTGTTATAAGCGAATTCTAGGTGCCACAAGGACGAAGTGTGTTAGGATAAGTTTAGAATAGGACTTGCAGGAGGCAAGCCTAGGTTGTGAGAAGGTGTGTACAAAGTAGTTTCAGACGAAGAGAGAATTTGGGTGGGCACATCATTATTTTGTCAATGACTTGGTTGGGTTCCCAAGTCGCAAAAAAGGTAAGGCTATCTATGAAGGCATGATAGCTAGGGAGTGCCAAGGTGTTCCAGGGAATGCCAGGAAGTACTAACACATGTTAGACAGTTCCAAGGAATTTTAGGCATGCCAAGACATGCCAAGTGCTAAGGCATGCCAAGATGTTCTAGGTGCTAGGGTGTGGCACCAACACATGCTATGGATTGTTAGGGCCAAGTTACAGGGAAACACAAGGGATTAGTAGTTTCAAATGCATGAAAATGAATGAATAAGAGTGTGACAGAGAGTGTTAGCTAGCGAGTACGAGGTGTGTTAAGTGTCAGGGAGTGCTAGGGAGTTCCAAAGCATGCCAAGAAATGCGGGGGATGCTAACACATGCTACATAGTGCAAAGGGATTATTAAGTGTGCCAAATGTTATGGCATGTCAAGATGTAAAATTTGTTGCTTAGTTGTTTAATTTTACGGCCACGATTGGATGTGAGCCTTGTCTTTGTAACTTGTTAAGTTGGATAAGTTGAAATTATACATGAGTAGCCTAAGATTCATAGCTTCATTTAGGAGTCAAAGGCCTTAGTTTTAAGCTTATACCTCCTTCATCATCCTTCACTGGCCATTCTCCATCATTCCCCTCATCAAAATCCTTTCATTTCCTTATTTTACAAAAAACCCTAGAAATCTGCTGCGCTTTTACCCTAGGTCTATGTTTTGACCTCCACCCCCCTCCCCCTTTTTTCTCACTATTTTTGAGAAATTCCACTTCTAGTATTTTCCTAACACCCATACCTATCCCCCATATTTTTCCCATAATTTTTCCTACCTCCCTTCCCTCTCATTCCCTTCCCCTAAGTTGCTGCTCTTTTGCACTGCGCTTTTACCTAGTCACCATGTTCTCATAATATCTCTTAAACCGCACACATGTTTGCCATGAAATTGTTATAGGGTATGAACGCAGATGAAATGAAAACACCCACTCAATTGCAGCTCAAAATCATGCATGATTTTCGAGAAATGAGCCATCATCATCTACAGCCATTTTGGGATTTTCTCGGGATTTGTGACTCTAATTGGGCTGAAATTGTTTTTGGAGATGAATTATGATGATATTAACTTTATGTAAAACTTTCAACCCATTTGGATTTACCGTTTGCTAGATGTGTTGAAAATACAATTGCTACAGGAGAGTTGTTGTGTTTCTTACTATGTTTTTATCATCATTTTCAAAAGATATTTATGACCAAATGGAGATGAATTTTGAAAAACGAAAGGAGGTGTTTTTTAACCATGGAACCAATCATAATAAAATTCTTCAGTGTTTGCACAGGTGTTTTGGTTAGAGAGATACGAGTTTATCTTCCTTGTTGCTCTTTTCGCTGCGCTTCTGGACAGTCAGTTTTGGAATCATGTTTGAAGAGGCTAAAATTATGTTTTTGCATGGTTTAAAGGCTCCACGGTGTAGTGGGCATTTCCAAGTTTCTTCACGAGTCTTCAGCAACACTCAAAACTTCATTCAAGTCATCAAAATTTCAAGTCAACTATTTGTTGCGCTTCTGCCAGGATTTTTTGCATTTCTGTGCGACCAACTTCAAGCTTGAATTCTGAACAAATGGCAAAGTATTTTTGAAAAAGGGACGAGGTTGTTCTTCATAACATACACAAAAAAAAATCCTCTCTCAATTTTTGCATAGAAGTTATTGTCTTGGAGTTATAGGTGGCACTTTGAGACCCATGTTTCACAATTTCGCTAGGCCATAATTGCTGACAGGGTTCTAGAAATTTTTGAAATTCGACTTGGTGGACCTCCAACTTGGCATGGTTGACGTCAAATCTATTTGGATAATGAAGTTTGAGGATTTTTCTATCATATCCCATGATTATATCTTTAGTTATCACATTTTTAGTTAGTTAAAAACCAAACCCTAAATAGTAGGATATGGGCAAATTTTGTAATTATTTTATCCATGCATGCTAGAGAGTGTGAGGGCCAAGTGCTAGGGAAACACAAGCGAGCACTCATTTCAAATGCATGGAAATGAATTGTAAGCAAGTTCTAGGTTTGATAAGGAGGGATTGAAAAGGTATACTAGCTAGTGCCAAGGGAGAACTAGGTCAAAATGCATGGAAATGAACAAATAAGAGTGTTATGTACCAAGGAGTGTTATAAGCGAATTCCAGGTGCCCCAAGGACAAAGTGTGTTAGGATAAGTTCAAAATAGGACTTGCAGGAGGCAAGCCTATGGTTGTGAGAAGGTGTGTACAAAGTAGTTTTAGACAAAGGGAGAATTTGGGTTGGGCACATCATTGTTTTGTCAATGACTTGGTTGGGTTCCCAAGTTGCAAAAAAAGTAAGGCTATCTATGAGGGCATGACAGCTAGGGAGTGCCAAGGTGTTCCAGGGAATTCCAGGAAGTACTAACACATGCTAGATAGTTCCAAGGCATTTTAGGCATGCCAAGACATGCCAAGTGCTAAGGCATGCCAAGAAGTTCAATGCACCAACACATGCTAGGGAGCGTTAGGGCCAAGTTCCAGGGAAACACAAGGGAGCAGTAATTTTCATTGCATGGAAATGAATGAATAAGAGTGTGACAGAGAGTGTTAGCTAGCGAGTACGAGTTGTGCTAAGTGTCAGGGAGTGCTAGGGAGTTCCAAAGCATGCCAATAAATGCAGGGGATGCTAACACATGCTACATAGTGCCAAGGGATTATTAGGTGTGCCAAATTTTATGGCATGCCAAGATGTAAACTTTTTTACTTAGTTGTTTAATTTTACGACCACAATTGGATGTGAGTCTTGTCTTCGTAACTTGTTAAGTTGGATAAGTTGAAATTATACATGAGTAGCCTAAGGTTCATAGCTTCATTCAGGAGTCAAATGCCTTAGTTTTAAGCTTATACCTCCTTCATCATCCTTCACTAGCCATTCTCCATCATTCCCCTCATCAAAATCCTTTCATTTCCTTATTTTACAAAAAACCCTAGAAATTTGTTGCACTTTTACCCTAGGTCTGTGTTTTGACTTCCCCGCCCCCCTTTTCCTCACTATTTTTGAGAAATTCCACTTCTAGTATTTTCCTAACACCCATACCTATCCCCCATAATTTTCCCATAATTTTTCCTACCTCCCTTCCCTCTCATTCCCTTCCCCTAAGTTGTTGTTATTTTGCACTGTACTTTTACCTAGTCACCATGTTCTCGTCATATCTCTTAAACTGCACACCCATTTTCCATGAAATTTTTACAGGAGATGAATGCAGATGAAATGAAAACACCCACCTAATTTCCATTCAAAATGATGCACGGTTTTCGAGAAATGAGCCATCATCATCTATAGCCATTTTTGGATTTTCTTGGGATTTGTGACTCTAATTGGGCTGAATTTTTTTTTGGAGGTGAATTATGATGATATTAACTTTATGTAAAACTTTCAGCCCATTTAGATTTATCTTTTGGTAGATGTGTCCAAAATACAATTGCTATAAGAGAGTTGCTGCGTTTTTGACTATGTTTTTATCATCATTTTCAAAAGATATTTATGACCAAATGGAGATGAATTTTTGAAAAATAAAGGAGGCGTTTTTTAACCATGGAACCAAGTACAATAACATCATTCAATGTTTGCACAAGCGTTTTGGTTAAGAGATACGACTTTGTCTTCCTTGCTGCTCTTTTCGTTGTGCTTCTAGATAGTCAGTTTTGGAATCATGTTTGAAGAGGCTAAAATTATGTTTTTGCATGGTTTAAAGGCTCCACGGTGTAGTGGACATTTCCAAGTTTCTTCAGCAACACTCAAAACTTCATTCAAGTCATCAAAATTTCAAGTCAACTATTTGCTGCGCTTCTACCAAGATTTGTTGCATTTCTGTGCGACCAACTTCAAGCTTGGATTCTGAACAAATGGGAAAGTATTTTTAAAAATGGGACGAGGTTTTTGTTCATAACATACCCAAAAACAAAATCCTCTCTCAATTTTTCCATAGATTTTTTTGTCTTGGAGTTTAGGTGGCACTTTGAGACCCATGTTTCACAATTTCGCTAGGCCATAATCGGTGACAGGGTTCTAGAACTTTTTGAAATTCGACTTGGTGGACCTCCAACTTGACATGGTTTACATAAAATCTATTTGGATAATGAAGTTTGAGGATTTTTCTATCATATCCCATGATTATATCTTCATTTATCACATTTTTAGTTAGTTAAAAACCAAACCCTAGATAGCATGATATGGGCAAATTTTGTAATTATTTTATCCATGGATGCTAGAGAGTGTGAGGGCCAAGTGCTAGGGAAACACAAGGGAGAACTCATTTCAAATGCATGGAAATGAATTTTCAGCGAGTTTGAGGTGTGCTAAGGAGGGAGTGAAAAGGTATACTAGCGAGTGCTAAGGGAGAACAAGGTCAAAATGCTTGGAAATGAACAAATAAGAGTGTTGTGTGCCAAGGAATGTTATAAGTGAATTGCAGGTGCCCCAAGGACGAAATGTGTTAGGATAAGTTCAGAATAGGACTTGCAGGAGGAAAGCCTATGGTTGTGAGAAGGTGTGTACAAAGTAGATTGAGACAAAGGGATAATTTGGGTTGGGTACATCATTATTTTGTCAATGACTTGGTTGGGTTCCCAAGTCAGAGAAAAAGTAAGTCTATCTATGAGGGCATGACAGCTAGGGAGTTCCAAGGTGTTCCAGGGAATGCCAGGAAGTACTAACACATGCTAGATAGTTCCAAGGCATTTTAGGCATGCCAAGACATGCCAAGTGTTAAGGCATGTCAAGACATTCTAGGTGCCAGGGTGTGGCGTCAACACATGCTAGGGAGTGTTATGGCCAATTTCTAGGGAAACATAAGGGAGAAGTAGTTTCAAATGCATGGAAATGAATGAATAAGAGTGTGACATAGAGTGTTAGCTATTGAGTACGAAGTGTGCTAAGTGTCAAGGAGTGCTAGGGAGTGCCAAAGCATGCCAAGAAATGCGGGGGATGCTAACATGTGCTACCTAGTTCCAAGGGATTATTAGGCGTGCCAAATATTATGGAATGTCAAGATGTAAAATTTGTTGCTTAGTTGTTTAATTTTCTGACCACGATTGGATGTGAGCCTTGTCTTCATCCTACTCATGGCAATATGTTCTAGGTACAAATATGTTCTAGGTTCAAAGATGTTCCAAGACATGCAAGGTGCCAAGGAATGTTAGTGTACTGTTCCAAAGAATGTTAAGGTGTGCCATGAGTGTTGAAGAGTGCTAGGTCTCTCTCATTAATAGAATTGACAGAGCTTTATTATGTATTAAATAATATAGTTCCTACACACACTAGTGGAACTTTATTTAAAGGAAATTTGCTAGATAATAAACCTAATAGAGATGAATCATGTATTGACTCATAGGAAAACTATATTCTTGTGACTTGAGGAAAATATACACATTAATTACTTCTTAACAAATTGAATGACTATTATAACCACTATGACCTTGGACACATAATGAAAAAGACTCCACAACAATGGTTTTAAATCGTTATCTTTTGACAAAAAATATAGTAACAGATACATAGTGTAATCAAAAAATCATTGGAATGATCAATGATGATGAACCTTACCATCACCAAAAGTAACCAAAAAGAGCATTAGTGAGGGTCAATAAAATATTGTCACTAGTAGTGTCACTAAAGAGAGAATTAGTGATGGGCCTTTAATGACCCTCACCAAAGTGTCATTGAAAATGGCTTTGGTGACAAGCCTTAAAGGACCATTACTATATACACTTACAACAATGATTTTTTAAAGACCGTCACCATATGCGACATTGGTGACGGACCTTATAACTTACACTCTAGGACATACCTTGAGTTTTTTCTTAACAAACCTAGGGTTTCCTTTGCAACATAACTTCTTCCATGCATCAAGTCTATTCGTTGAAGTCTCTTCCATAACCTTAGAGTATTTAGCATGCTTTCTTAACCAAGGAAAATATAAAGGTTATTAGCACATAATACAAACAAAACCTTGATGTGAGAAGGAAACCAAACATGAAATTATTAACAACAAAGAAAAAAAATACTTATCTTTTGACAAAATGGTGAAGGCTCCTTTTTCATCCAAACTTGAGGGAAACCTATAATGTAAAGGTGTTATAACAAGGCATGTTAGACCTAAAACTTCTACAAATCAAAACATAAAGGAAAATAATTCAAAACTTAAATAGAAGACTAAGAGGGATAAGGGAGAGGGGACTTAGTAGTATAAGTCCTTAGCTCCTAATTCTTCAGTATTGCTCTTCTTAGGTGGATAATCATAAAAAATATTACATGTTCTCTTTCTCTTTTCCCATTCTTTATATTTTCCGGACATTGATTTTTATAATGACCCATTTTATGAAAAATGTAGCATTCAATCTTTGATAGGTCTAATTTCTTATTTGGTCCTTTGAACTTATTCAAGGTTCCATTCTTCTTGTGATGAGTGGAATATGCATTGGATATGTTATCTTCTTCATCCTCCATCTTGTTCCTTACTAACAATATTTGGGCTTATTCTTGACTGCATGTGGAATATTCCACATTTGTTCAAACATTAGAGTATCCTTCCAATTATTGATTCCTGATGCAAAAGAACTCG
Source organism: Pinus tabuliformis (assembly GCA_031772625.1). Classification (NCBI taxonomy): domain Eukaryota; kingdom Viridiplantae; phylum Streptophyta; class Pinopsida; order Pinales; family Pinaceae; genus Pinus; species Pinus tabuliformis. Next base: position 173,775,430 of record CM062820.1, read on the forward strand.
AATATTTTGGTAGACCAAGAAGAGCAGTAATTACAAGATCTTTTTCTAGTACAATTTCATCTATTTCTTGGAGTTCATAGTTAATTCTAGATATAGTTATAAAGTAGGATGCAATAGTATTGTCTTTTGTCATCTTGATTGTTCTTAATTCATTCTCGAGGCTTGCTATTCAAACAATGTTCTTGAAGGTAAATAATTTTGAGAGAGCCTCATACATTTCTTGAGTGAAACCTATGTTGGATATGTATGGAATTAGTTTTTCCTTTACTCCATTCACTATTAGGTTCATGACCAAGATTTCCGTTTCTCTGAACTTTTATTTCTATCCTTCATCTGTAGGCTTCTTGATTTTTCCTTGAACTAGATCCAAAACTTTTTTCTTTTCAAGGATGATATCTATTCACTTTTTCTAGGCCCTATAGTTGGAATCTCATTCTAATTTGTTTTCTCCCTTCATTAAGTTTGAAATATTTCCTGTAGATAGTAGACTTCTTCTTTTATATAATCCTTTTTCCTTAAAATGACCTTCTTTCAATCTTCTTTTCTTCAATATATCTTCAGGACGCCTTTTTCCTTCTTCTTCACCTTATCTCTGATACCATGTTAGAAAATCAGAAAGGTAGAAATATTTTCTCGTGTTGATAATTACTTGTGATTTCTTTGAGTTCTTATTATACTTCTTGTGTTCTTATTTTATCTTATTTCATTAAGAAATTACCAAAGTAAAAACATGAATATCAGGGATACCAGATGTAGGCACTCATCCAAGGTTAAAACACCTATATAGGGGAAAACCCAGTCAAGAAATATTCCTTTAGTAATTCAAATGAGATAGACAAATACCATAGACAAACAAACCTTCCTCCTCCACCAAGCCATGTTTCCAATAAGGTACAACAACCTTCAATAGTCTCTTCTTGTCCAACAACTATAGTCCAACATCAACCTAGAAATTTTAGCCCCAGCTTCACCAAAATTTTATCCCAGCTTCAGAATTTCACCCTCCCAACAAATGTAGAATTTTGGCCCTCAAGCAACACTCCAAAACTTCGCACATGTGGAATATGAGAGAAAAACAACTTGACTTATCTTGCTTGATAAGTTCCTCCTTCTTCTTTGTCATCCCTTTCCTCTTCTTCCTTAGAAATCCACACCTTTTCTAGCCCTAGAAGTTGCAATTCGAAATTGATGAGTGTGTATCCCAAATGAGGTTGAGTTATTGCCTTTATATAGTTATTTGTCCCCTTAGTTTTGGCTGACTTGTCCAGTTTGAGGCCAACTTGGTGGATGAGACCTAATTGACCTATTTTACAATAAAATAAATTTCTTCTTTAACAAATAAATCCCAAGAAGGGTATTTTACAATATGACATGGACAAGGAAACTTGACATAAACCCTAGAAGCCTTAAATGGAGGCTTTGACCTAAACAAAATTGACCCAAACATGAAACCCATGCTTTAATAAGTCAATTTATTTAATAAGTAAATTTATTTTTATTTCCTCTTGATGAATATAATATATCATGACTCAAGTATAATTATGAAGACCGACACTAGTTACATTTTTCAACAAACCAAAGGAAGGAATTATTTTATCTCACTCAAATACAAAAAAATGTGGAATTGTATCCATGAAATGGAAATTATTATAGGATCCCTTAGAGTATATAGCCTATCAAATTCTTCTAAATGATCTATCTCTTAATTAACAATAGGGGGCTAGCTAACCCTGTAAAAAAATTATTGTAAAACACCAAGTGGTTTCTTACAAGCCACTAGTAATATTAATTTAGGAAGTGATTCTAGAGGGAGACAAAGCCACTCAATTTTTATCATATGTGCTTATATATTTGGAGCTTATGGAAATTGGTGCAATTGGTCATTCAGGTGGTTTGATTTCTAGCTATAAACAAAGAACAATGAATTCATAAATACATGGTCCATAAAATCTAGTTTAGTAATTGAGCTTCATGGAATAGACCTAGATCTTAGTTTCCTTTGCATAATCTTTTATGGTCCATATGTTGAAAGAAATCATTTTTTGGAAGTCATCTTTCAGAATCCACTCCTTCATTTTGAAATAATTATTCTAAGAGGAGACCTAAATTTTACCCTAGGTGCCATCAAAACCTAGTGTCTAGCTACTCATACTAATCTCCTCTCAAAATTTATCTTGGAAAACCTAAAACAAGTTTCCCTTCTCAACATCTAGTTGTCAAACTTATCTCTAACATAGAGGAATAAAATGGTATGGGAAGAAAAAATAGCCCAAATTATAGATAAGTTCTTAATCTTAGTTCCTTTATTTGTATACAACTTTAACATTCATTAATGGGTGTCATATGGAGGAGAGTTGAACCATAGTCATGTTATCTTACAGATGAAATCCTTTATGTACCTTCTCAATTCCTTGGAAGACGAATCAAGGAAAATATTATTCGATAAAGAGAAAGGATGGAGGATGAAAAGTCGAGCTCTATGGCTTCAAGCAAGTGATGAAAATAAAAAATTCTTATGCCATTTTACAAACCACAAACCGGATATAAACTTGATTTGGGTTAATAGAAGATCAAATGGCACTCAAGCTACTTCTTTTTTGGAATTAGTGGAAGAATATATATGTTACTTTAAAAATATCTACAGGGAGTAATCTAGGGGAACCATTAATGTTATCCTTCATGTAGTATCCTCCTTCCATAATTTCATTGACCACACTTGAAATAATAAATTGATCATTGAAATATATGAGTAAGAAATGGAATATATCCTTCACAACATTCAAAAAGATAAAATATCTAAGTCCTAAGAAGCTCCCATTTTAATTATAACGTGGATGTTTCAATTTTATTAGTAAAAACGTAGTTAAAGTAGTGGAATTATCCAATACCTCTAGTCAAATCCTAACTCCTTTCAACGCTACTTCTATTTCCTTTATTCCAAAATATGACAATCCTTCATCTTTTGAGCAATTTCACCCTATCCCTCTTCGCAACACTATTAAGAAGATTATCTCAAAAATCATTTCCCTTTACATAAAAGCTACCCTCTCAAATCACATCTCTCTAGAGCAATTTGGTTTTCTTAAAGGAAGACAAATTCATGAAGCAATAGGTCTTTCTCAAGAAGGCTTACACTATTCCATGCACACTTGCAATCAGAAAGTTGTCTTTTATAAAGATGATCTCTCCAAATATTTTGATGGAATTAGATAGCCATATATGTCCTGTACTTATCCAACTGGGTTTATGTCATTTATTTGTGTCTTGGATCCTAAACTACATTAGTTCCTCTTTTTTTTCCATTCTCGTGAATGGAGCTACCACTACTTTCTTTCATGTGGAAAGGGGACTAAGGCAAGGATGACCCATTTCGCCTCGTTTTTTTTTTCTTATGGCTAAAGGTCTCAGTAAACTAATTTATGATGTTTCATCTAGGAATGTATTCAAAGGGCTAGTTGTTAATCCAAACTACTTATTATCACATTTACTTTTTGTTGGCGACATTCTAAATTTTTGTGAAGGGAAGTTGACATTTATTGTCACATGGAGGAACTTCTGAACTTCTTAGCACTTTCTACAGAGCCGCAGGTATGACTGTAATAGATCAAAATCATTAGTGTTTTATTGGAGGTTGTCAGTGAAAGAAAAACAATCCATCTCCAATCTCATATCCTTGCATATCAAATATGTTTGTGAATCTCTTAAATATATAGGTTTCATCCTAAATCCAAATAAGTACAAGAAATTGGAAAAGTTATGGCTAATTACGAAAATAGAAAGAAAAGAAAAAAAGGTCTATAATTGGTGCAATGGGTGGCTCTTCCAACTACAAAGACTAGTGATATTTAAATTATTTTTAGATGCCTTCCCTCTTAGCATCCCTTGTGTGGGTATCGAAAGGAACATTGGAGAAGATAGGGAAATTATCCTTTTATTTTCTCTAGGCCAGCTACAAGGATAAACAAACTATGGTTCTTTCCCCCTAAGAAAAATTAGCAATGCCAAAGGCACAGGGAGGTTAATGGGGTCTCAAAAACATCTCCTCATTTTCAAAATCACTCGTTGCCAAAATCATCTAGCATTTAATCAAAGGCAAATGACTTTGGTCCCATGTGATAAAATAAAAATATGTTGATCCATCATCCATTGTATGAAAAGCTATAATATAAGCCTTTCCTTTCATACCCCAAAGTATTCATTGAAAAATTGGAGATGGCTACCAGGTTTTAATAGGAAAAGACCCATGAATTGGCAACTCCAATATTCACTCCCTTCCTAATCAAGTAATCAAAATATTAAGTAGAGAAGGTTTTTATTTTAAGGATGAAGTTGCGTAGAGTGATATTCTAAGCTGGTTATCATGTTTTGACTTACAAATTTATGAGTAAATGTCTCCTATTTGGACACACTATGCGCTCACCTTCCAAGATTCCTTAATTTCTCTTTTGGATACTCTTTTTCAATACTTTGGGAACTCAACCCTACTGACTGATACTCCCAAATCCAGATACTCTAGTTTGGATCAAGACCATCAATGTGGCTCAAATCCATGGTGGGGGGGAAGTTATTGGAGCTATATTCCCAGAAAAAGCAAAAATAAAATAAAACCTTTACCTAGGATAGTATTTGAAAAAAATATTTCCAAGAGTATGAATTTCTATGTTATGTAGACAAAATGAGGAATCCATTTCCAACCTCTTTCTTTCCTTCTTGTTCATCCAATATGTTTGGGTGGAATTAAGAAAATATCTAAAACATTCCAATGTGTGGAATGGGTTCTCCATGGAATCAAACCTCTCATTTTGGATCTCCTCCCAACATAAGAAAAATCATGAATAAATTCCCTTGGCCATTCCTTGGAGAGTATGGTTAGATTGGAATGAAGTAATTTTTGAAAATAAGGAGTCTCCAACACTCAAGGTGGCTATAAACTACACCGCAATCCTTGATGCCTTCCATCATCATGCAAAGTCAATGAATAAGGAGCCTCATCCTACCATCCATATTCATACTAACATTCCATGGGATTCTTTTGATGGGGTGACTCAAGGCACCTCCCATTGTGGTGGGGCTAGGTGGATTATTTTCCTCTCTGACTCTCACTCCATAACATTCTTAGTGGCAATTGGGGAGGCTACAAACAACTATGTAGAAATCACAGATTTAAAAATTCTTCTCCACTTTACACATGAATAAGGAATATTTCAAATTCATATATGGGGACTCTTTACTTGTCATAAATTGGATGAAAGAGTTGGAAACTAGATTGATACCGAGAGGGGGGGGGTGAATCATTATTAGGGCTTATTAATCAATTTTTAGAATTTTTAAACATTACACCAACAAATCATGAAAGTAATAGCATAAATAAATACAAAATCATCATGAAAATAATACACATGACACAAAGATTTTAGGTGGAAATCATTCCAAGAGAAAAACCATCAATTTCTTTTCTTTTTCTTAGATATAATATTTCATTAGATCAATCCCTAGAACCAACCAGTGTGCAAGAATTGAATTATGAGCCACAAACCTAAATATCATGTGAGCACACACTCATTCCAGGATACAAACTAATGGAAGCACGGACTCCCATAGAAACTTCCAGATGATGACCTGCTAGAGGCACCGACGCCCAAATGAGTTTGCAGGCACCCACCTACATGCAAGTGCCCACTTGCTTGGAAGCATCAACTTCCTAACTCTATTTGTAGACATAAATAAGCACCTCCTGAAGGAAGAAACCACTCCGTGATTTTGCAAGCCTCTACTTGCTAGAGGCTCTGACCCTGTAAGCATAGTGGACCTTATTTTCATCGCAATTGTACCATAAACCGACTCTATATCAAACTTTTTTTCAGAAACACACACACTAAGTATAGAAATATAAAAAATCTACCATGAACAACTATATTATGACATCAACATGAAATAACCAATTTGATCTTAGTGACACAAACCCTAATAGCAACGTGTAACAAAAATAATTTGATCTCTGTCATTAGAAATGGCATCATATAATCATATTCATGCAAGATAGCAATAAAAAACATTCAATCTGTCATTAGAAAACACAACAATAAGCTCAAAAATACAACATAAGACTCAAAGAGAATTATTAAGCATGTCAAATTCACATCAATATTAGTCCCTGTCATCAGTATCTCAACACGGTCATCAACACTAGTTCAATAATCATCAAGATATTATTGGGAACATAAACCCTAACTCAACACTACAACACATCATCATGCTCTCCCAACATAAGTTCTTCTGAATATACAATATTAACACAAATTGTTACAACATTAACAACAATACTCAAGCCCTAATATAGTCTCAACAATAACAACTTTAGTCAACAACCTCATTCCTGCAATACAGCTTAGATAATACTCCTCTTTGACTTTGTCCTCTAAATTAGAAAACAAAAAAAGCACTCATATTTTCATCAACACCAACAACAATAAACTCAACTCACTCAACCAAACATACTCAAGAAGAAACCCTGACAAGACCATCAAATCTACCAATAACAACTTTGTTAATCTCTAACACTAGTTGCACAACAAAACCTCTCACAGACTAGCAGAAATAATTATATTAATAATAGCAACACAAAATTACTGGATCATATTTACATTACACGAAGGTTCATTACATTGGCACTATTTAATGAGAACGTAATATCATATACATGCACAATGACATTACACTATCTCTCGATATCAATTCATTATTACACTAATCAGATCACTCCAAAACTGAATCGCTTAGTATATGCGCACCAGCACACTACTATAGTCTCAGCCATTATACCAACGTCACTCAACGTACAAGACAATACTAGTTAGTTCACTTGATCTTTCACTCACCATAATATTGCTTCTCTCAGATCAATCTCTGTTATAGATTGATCACACATGTGTTCACAATACTATGCAAAACTCTATCACAACTGCATGTGGAATTGGATAACCAACTCAATCATATTACCATAATATTGAGCCATTATTTTAAGGTTCTAAACTCTTTTTAGTGCGAAAAAAGAATGATTTATATTGATATCAGAGAGAAATTTACAAAACTTACAAATAGTCTGGCAAAACATGCCAATCAAAAACAGTCATATACAGAATTCTTCATGTATAACATCATGAGTCATATTCCCCTAAAACATTAGAAGAAAGGACCAAGTGAAACTAGTTATGGAAGCTAAGAGTAATAGTATCTTTACAGATAGTAATACAGCCCGATACTTGGAGCAAAAAAGTAGACCCTGTTGAAAAGAAAAGGATAGTCACCATTTGCAAAGGAGAAATCCCACTTCATGGAGGACACTGTGAGATGCCCAGTGGCCAAGCAGAGATAGTCCATCAACAGGGAAATAAGAGAAGATATGTTTAGAGTTATGTTCCTGGGATGAGAAATTCTTCCATGTTGTAGGTGATGTTTTCCAACTGAATATCCATATACCAATTGTTTGGTTCTTGAGATAGACCTTTCTTTGATAATCTGTCAGCTTGTTCATTTTGGGATCTGTCAACATGTTGGATAGAGAAACCATTTTGTGCTTGCCAGAATATCTCAATTCTCTTCATCCATCCTATTAGAAGAGGGTTGTTTATGGAAATCTTCCCTAAGACATGATCGATTATAATTTTGGAGTCTCCATAAATATGTAAAACAGGAATGTTTAGAAATTTACTGAAACATAAGAGGCCCGAAAGTGCCATTGCCTCTGCTTTGTTATTGGTACCTTTCCCTCCATTCCAGTAAATGTTGAATTTTAGTTGTTCATTCATGGAAATGCAAACACCACAAGCACATATTCCTTTTTGTGTTGCACCATCAAAAAAACCCATTGGGTATTCTAGCAAAAGGTTGTTATGTCCACGGGGCTTACTACTTGGTTGTTTGAGCTGTGGCATGAACACATTGTAATATGAGATAACCTTGTGAGTTATTTGTTGAAACTCTTCCTTTTTGTTTTGGAACAAAAAATTGTTCCTCCATTTCCATATTGTCCATATAACTATTTGGGGGATGGACCTCCAGGAAACCTTCTGCACACTCCACCATTCCAGTGAGTCCTTTATGGAAGAATGCATTTTATAACTGAAACCAAATAAATTTGATAAGTTTCTCCATACCTCAAAACTATTCCCATAGAATAGCTCATTAATTTAATCCCCTTTCTCGACACAGTTGAGTCAAACTACCAATACTCACTTCAGTGCACCAGATCTTCATTCAAGCATGCTCCTTTTCATTAGGTTTCCTGCATTACCAACATAGTTTTTTTATAGTCTAACTAGCTGGAGGAATTGCCCTGAAAGTTATGGAAATTCCAGTCATATTCAGAGAAACTCTGGCAAGGATTTTTGTAAATCCAAGTTATAGTTGTTAAACTTAAAAATTTTAGGTGTCCTAAACTTTTTTGATGGTGTTGAATCCATTTCCACCATCAAAACCACAATTCAAACACTGCCTTTACAAGGTTTTTTGATTTTTTTTTGCCCGGATTCCAACCATTTTTGACCATCCGGGAAATTCCTCAGCCTTGGTAGATGACTCCCATTGTTTTATACGATCTAGAAGCTTGAAATTGGTTAACCATCAAATCACACAATATTTGAAAGAGTCAGTTCCCTCATCTCCCACCAAGTCGCACACTACATATAGAATTGATTCACATCATATACTCTTAGCAAAATCAAGACAAACATCATCATATTTCAATGTGATACTCAAATTAAAAGGACCATAATGCTACACACTTAATTAATAATGATCACCATTTGAAACATTCTTGTACCAGGATAGAATCAAGAGAAATAGTTACAATGATCCCATTGTCACCCTACTCACATTCAAAGTGCCAGGTCAAAATACAAGGTTTGCAATCAGTACTTGATTGCTCCACCCTCAGAATATTCCTTGCACCATCGCTCTTACATTGACTCCGCGCATGATATCTTATATAATACCTATGCCAGAACACAACACGAAAGGACATTTCCTATATTACTCAACTTTTTCTATATGATCACAAATGCCATTCTTCCTTTGTTTAAATACACTTCGAAGTTTTGACCCAATCAATCCCCGTGTGAAATACCATGGGTATTTCCCCTTGTTTTTCTCATTTCTCATAAATCAAGCTTGGGCCGACATTCTAAATCAATTCAAAGCACGAGGATTTCATTTCCATTCACTTTGTTGAACAATAATTATCACCATACCCTCAATTCTTGGTGAATGGAAATATTTAAAATAACCATATTAATATTTAAATATTTGGTCAATTAAATAACCATAATATAATGTGACCAATAATTAAAGGATATGTTGCTTGGCTAATTACTTTAATACTTGGCCAATTAGATACAAGGTTGTGAGAAGACTTCTATTGACAATGAATATTGTCGTATCAATTGATTGAACCGACATACTCATGAAGAGCGTGAAGTGCTGCCATTTTGGTCCAGAACCTGCATGAGAAGGGAGGTCACTGCTCTATCCAGCATGCTACCAATACTGTCCATCTGAGAAGAGCGTGAAGAGGAAGTTTGCGTGGCTAAAGAAGTTGTTGCCTGTGTGGAAAATCTGGGTTTTTTAAACGAAGGGTTTGAAACATTTTGGAGGGTGAGTGCGAGACACCGCAGAGGCTAGGGTTTCTGCCATCGACACTGCTGGGCTTCCACCATCCATGACTCGCAGGCTAAGGACCAGCTAGGTTGCAGTGTGGGTGAGGAAATATTTCAGTCTTGGTCTTTAGTTTTTTACTCTGCACGGGGGTGAGGTGGCTGCCATTGCTGCCTCTACCCCCCGTATCGTCTCTGCTCTGGTTGTTATCTTTGTAGTGACAGTTGGTGTTGTTTTGGTCGCTCATGGGCTTTTCCATTTGGAGTGTTGAGGGAACAGGGGTGTGGAGGTGACTCTGCATTGTTTCGTGCTGCATCAAATCGCTAGTTTCGCTGGAGTTTTTGCAGCCTGCTGTGTATGTATGGGGCTGTTGTTCTTCCTCTGCTTTCATCTGATTATGGAGGGGAGTTTTGAGGGGGCAGGGAAGGAGTGGCTACCCTGGCTGCTCTCTTCCTCATTTTGTGCTCTCCTTCTGGTCTGGGAAACCTGATTTAGAGCCTACAGTTGTCTTTTTCCTTCCACAGGAGCTTTTATCCGCTTTTGGTGCATTGGTGCCAGATCTTCTTTCTGGGAGATGCACCTGTGGCATCTGCTCTACTGATTTTGGGTATCCTCTTCAGATCTGTATTCAGGGGCACAATATTGGCCATTTGGGGTTAATTTTTGTGCACTGTTGTTGCAGTTTTGCTGGGGTTTACATACCCTTTTGTTTGTTGCCTTGTCTGTGGGATTCTTTGGATACTTAATTTGGAGTATTGTATTGTAAGTGGCTCTGCCCACATTTCTGCATATGCTTCAAGCATCTACAATATGTAATCTTCTATTAATGAAAATTACGATTTTGCTCCACAGGAAAAAATTAGATACAAGGTTGTTGGAGGCTTAATACTTCTCGCTCATGTGACTAGACCCATAACCATGCAATTGTATTCATGTGTTTCCATCCACCAAGGAAAATGTGCCACACTGCTCCCATTAAGACATCAATAGTCTGGTCAAAATATACACATTAACATTAACCACAATATTGACATTAATTTCAATAATAATGTCAACAGTCTCTCCTTTTGGCATTGATGGCAACCACAACCACCAACAAATTCATCATCTGTTAAAATCGGATAATGTTTACCTTTGTCCAAAACCATCTAATGATAACTTATTGTGGTTGATTTCTTTCTTCCCTTTGACATTAATGGCAAAGGGATATCATAACTCTCTGAGTACCATACTGACAATGTCTCTTTCATGAAACAATTATCCAATATTTGCTACAATACACCTACAAATCAGACATTGGGAACCAAACCAAACTCTTGCTATTTGTACCTCGAAAATAATGTGACATCAATATCAACCAATACCAACAATATGTTATTCATGTAGCTTTCAACAACTAAAGCTCCCCCTAAACATATGTTATCTCTTCAACTCTTCAAAAATGTCATCTCCATTGGTTCGGCTTCTCTCCTACCGAAGGGTTCAATTCCATGTTTGTTCCTCCAAAACATAGTTGATTGATCTTATCCTCTCCTTTACTCATGCCTCCTTACAACATACAAGAGGTTTATCCAACTAAAAGTTGTCTTCTAATATACAAATTGATAAACACAAACATATAAGGCTATATGCACTAATCTATTACTAAATTGGAATAACAGTAAAAATGAAAAGAAATGCAAAAATTTCATTTGTAGCTTGCCTAAACAATCAACTCTTCTTGTGCATCTTACCTTGAGCTCATGCACCTTTCATGCTTTTTCTTATCTCGTAGACCTAACTTTTATTTTAGGCTTTTAGACACACTACTATTCTATTGTTGCGCTTCATCTTCAACATTATTCACGCAACTCAAGATGTTGCTATATGCTCCCCTTGAGACCATGGTAACTTTAAATTTTCATTGAATTCACTTGTTTCTCTTCATTCCTTTTCCAGACATCAGTATGTTTTTTTCTTGATGAGGGCTTCTTCGTTTACCTTCATATTCAAGCCACTTCGAGTAAACTCTTCCTTTTTCCTAGATTTCTCTGAGGAGTTCAACAAATTACAATATCTTACAATCTCTTTCCATATGAACAAGATTATTACATATATAACTTCTTATGTTATCAAAGAAGGGGTAAAAAGGATCATGTATTTTGTTATTCAAAATAGATCTTTGTCTTGAATTCATTACATTCCTACTCCTTGCATGAGATCTACAATCTACAACCTTGTTACCAAATATGTTACATGAAAATAAATATCCATGAAAGAAATTGTTATACCTAAAGATTGATGGTCTACCTAAGCAGATAATTCTTCCTTGACTACTCGCTTGAAGAGTCTTTTTCTTCTACTACACACTTTGTTAGGAAGGTTTGGTCATTCTGCTTTTGCAATTTGCTACAATGCGTTTGAAGTTTTGGCAAGTGTAGAACTCAACATATTCCAACAAAGAAGCAAACGATTTGTTATTCCTCCTTTGGAATCTTCCATACTCATCTTTAGAGTGAAGGTTCTTCTTAAAGAGAATACTTTTCTTGATTCATTCCTTGACTGTTAGTTTTGTTGCTTGCGTCCTCTCTTGCTATCATGCAATTGATATTTTTTCTACAAGCCTTTTGGATACCACCTTATTGTCTTATGGTTTTCCTGTAGCTACCTCTAAGCTAGATTGATCCGAATCGGATCCATAAATCACTGTCATAAAACCATGACCATATCGGGATGAGACAAATCCTTGAAGAATCCAAAACAACAATCAAAAACACCCTGAACCAGTGGCCATGGCAACCGGCGTGGAATGATGAGGACCTCGGTCAAAGCGTGTTGATCGAGGCCCATGGAGATTATGCAGGAGGTCAAATAGCCCCTGGGAGCCCCGGAATGGGAAAAGGATCTGGTTAACACACATCGCTGGGAAAACAGGGCTGAAATGGTAGGGCTTAAGCACTTGGTCACATTGGGAGCCAGAGGACCATGGGCGCAAAAAGGTAAAGTGCCATCGTACAAAGGTGGGACCCACACCCTGGAAACCAGCGGTTTGATCGAGGCGCCCTTGAACGGTAAGTGGTTTTGGAGAAAACAGAGTGAGCACCCTCAGCGATAGACATGTGGCAACAGAGGTGAGAGAAAAAACACCACGATCGCGCGTTATCGGTCGAGCAAGTCAATCGCACTCGACGTGCGAATGACGCTGGATCTAGAGGAGCTTAGATCAGACAGCTGAGATTGCGTCCGATAGACAGAGAAGAATTGATAGGGGATTAAGCCATGATTTAAGAGGATTTGAAATCCGTTGACTACCACCTATGGAGAAAGCAACGAATCAACGAGCGGGTTGGTGCTGTTCCAGTGAGGACACATGGCTACTTCTCGAGCATTCATGCTGACACCAAACAGGGAATTCTAAGCACACAGGTGACAGGCGAATCAACACAGGCAGGAGAGGAACTGAATAGGCGTGGAGGTCAAATGGCTAAAGCCATGAACCGAGACAGTGAACGAGGATCGGAAGAGAGATTCAGATCGAAGAGTCCAAGCGACCAAGAGAGACAGTGAAGAGTGAACCCTGAGCACAGAGAGCAGTAAAGCCAAGCAGAGGAGACAGAGGGCTGAGCTGACCATAGGCAGCATCGAGCACCAGAGAGCTTGAATAATCAAGCCTTCCCATAGAGGAAACTGTCCGGATTGAGCATCATAGTTGGCTCTTTCCCCTGTAGACCGAGGGTCACAGAGCTGGTAGGAAGAACAAGAGTCTGTGTACTCCAAGTGGCTTGGGGAATCCAAGAACCACCCTGCCAAGCAAACTCTGCTTCAGGAGAACTCACATTGAGTCCCTGTATTGTAATTTCTCTACCCAAAGACATAATAAAATAAGGCCACCACTGAAGCTGGACTAGAGACGTAGCCCTGGAGAATAGGTTGAACTCCTTGTTAAAATTGTTTGTGTCTTTGTGTTGCTTACTGTATTTCTCTATTGTCTTTCCATTCAAAATGTCTATGTATTGGCAATTTGATCAATCCATTGTATCAATAACACAGAACACACACCAGCACATGATTCTATAATACTTTTTGTTTAATAAATCTTAACTGAGGTCACTCATTAGGGTGATTTTCAGATCAAGTGGTATCAAAGCTCTAGGTTGTAAGGTTAGACAAGCTTGGTTTAGCTGTGGATGCTCACTAGATTAGAGCTCAAATCAAGAGAAGGAGAGTTGGTGGAAACTAATCCTGAAATTGGGAGAGTCTATTCTCGAAAGACAATGTCTGAAGAAGGTTTTGTAGGGCCAGACTCTCAATTCCTAGAAATTTTCCTAGCTATAAAGTCCATGGTGGAAGAAATGTATAGGGACTTTAGAAAGCATAAGGGTGAGGATTCATTAGGCTCTAAGCAAGATAAAGAAGAAGATGAATCTCATTCCCAAGACCACTCCAAAGGAAAGGGGAAAGAAGAAAGCTTCCCTACACCTCCTAGTAGCCCTATGCATAATAAGAAAGCATCTTTGATTAAGTTGGATGTTGAATTTGATTTGCCTATATATGATGGAGAGTTAAATGTTGAAAAGTTGGAAAATTGGATAAGACAAATTGATGTGTATTGCAGAGTACAAAATATAGACTCAGACAAGAGAAAGATTCAGCTGGAAAGCCTACGCCTAGGAGGCACTGCCTTAGTATGGTGGGAAGATAGAACCCAAGCTGATATGAAGAAGCATGGTAAGACTATCTCTGTCTGGAGTGACTTTGTTTCTGCCATCAGAAAGCAGTTCTATCCATTGGCCTACACGCAACAAGCCATGATGAGTTGGCAAACTCTTCGGCAGCTGAAAGGGCAAAGTGTACAAGGGTATACTCAAGAGTTCAGAAAGAGAGCATTGATGTTGGATATTTCATTAGACTCACCAGAAACTCTTTTGAAGTACATTGGTGGTCTACACAGCTACATGAGGCATACCATCCTCATGTTTAATCCCACTAGTATAGATGAGGTATCTGTACAAGCTACTCATCTAGAAGCTAGAGGAAAGAATGGAAATCTAGAAGTTGGGAGACCATCCCAACCCACTGTAAGAAAAAGCAAGGAGAAAAGAAAGCAGAAATGGAAAGCAAGGAAGGCCAACACTACACAAAAAGGCAAAGCTTCATGCACTCACTGTAAAAAGGAGGGGCATGATGATGAGCACTGTTGGATTCTTCATCCAGTGCTGAGACCTAAGAAGTCCGAGGGTAAGAATAAGACGACTGTTGCAGCTATTCAGAAGGATTTGGGGTCAGACTCGGGAGATGAAACAATCATTGCAGCCACAGGTATGAAAGGTAAGAATTATGAAGCATCTACTAGTAATTCTGCTCAATCTGTCATTGATGAAGAACATGAGAGAAAAAGGCGTGAGCTTTTCCATATTTGAGTTGTTTCCAAATATCAAAAGATTAATACTTTGCTTGATAGTGGCTCACAAGTAAATCTGATTTCTGAAGCAATTGTAAAGAAATTGGGATTAGCAACTACACCTCATAAGAAACCATACCCATTAGGATGGTTGAATGATAAAGCACAACTACAAGTGACTAGACAGTGCAAACTCAAGTTTTCTTTTGGGTCAGAATTTGTAGATGAGGTTGAGTTAGATGTAATTGCTTTGGATATATGTGGAATTGTTTTAGGAAGTCCTTACTTGTATGATAGAAAGGCTATTTTCTATAGAGCCGAGAACAAGTATCTACTTGTTAAAGATGGAATCGAATGCTTTGTAAGAGCTCATAAGCTCAAGAATAATTATACTCTCATAAACTCAGGACAGATGAAAAGAATGATAAATTCATGCAAACAGTTCTTACTAATGGTTGTAAAGGAAAAGAAAACTGATAAAACCAATGTATTTGAGGGCTGTAATTCTAATCAGCAAGCTGATATAGAAAAGATTGTTTCAGAGCATGATGTCTTGTTTCAAGAACCTCAAGATCTTCCACCCAAAAAGGGAATAGAAAAAGATATTATTTTGCGGCAAGATGTTCCTTTGCCTAACATTGGGATGTGCATGTTATCTGCTTTAGAGAATGCTGAAATCAAGAAGCAAGTGTAGGAGTTGCTTGAGAAAGGGTTCATCAAGCCTAGCACATCACCATGTGGGTCACCAATTGTGTTGGTGAGAAAGAAAGATGGCTCGTGGAGAATGTGCATTGACTACCGAGCATTGAATAAAATAACGATAAAAAATTGTTATCCCCTTCCATGCGTAGATGATATTCTAGATCAATTGAAGGAAGCTGTTTATTTCACCAAGCTGGATTTGCATAGTGGATACCACCAGGTCAGAGTTGCAGAGCAAGATGCATGGAAGACTACTTTCAAAACAAAGCAGGGATTGTATGAATGGCTAGTTATGCCTTTTCGCTTGACCAATGCCCCTGCTACTTTCATGAGATTAATGAATGATGTACTCAGACCTTTTCTTGATGATTTTGTTATTGTGTATCTGGATGACATTCTGATTTTTAGTAAAACGTGGGAAGATCATTTAAAGAATGTTAAGCAGACATTAGATGTTTTGAAATGAGAAAAACTTCATGTTAAAATCTCCAAATGTGAATTTGGAAAAACCTCTCTAAATTATTTGAGTCATATAGTAGGGGGAGGTGAATTGAAAATAGATCCCTCTAAAGTGGCAGTCATTGTAAACTGGCCTAAACCCAAGTCTGCTACAGAAGTGAGAAGCTTCCTAGGAGCAACACAGTATTAGAGGAAGTTCATTTCAAATTTCTCCTCAATTGCAGCTCCCTTACATGCTTTGACAGGATTGAACAAGGTGTTTTAGTGGGGAGGCAAACAGCAGAAAGCCTTCGACACCTTGAAAGAAAAAATTAGTACAACACCCGTACTAGCACTGCCAGATCTACAAAGACCCTTTGAGATCCAAACTGATGCCAGTGACTATGCCATGGGAGTAGTGTTGACATAGCATGGTAAACCCATATGTTATCATTCTGAGACTTTTAATCTTGTAGTATTTAACTATCCTACATATGATAAAGAATTGTATGCATTAGTTCAGAGTGTGAAAAAGTGGAAACATTACTTAATGGGCAAAGAAATAGTAATACATACTGATCATCAGCCACTTCAATATCTACACTCCCAAACTAAGTTGCAACAATCAAGACATTACAGATGGATGGGTTTTCTACAACAATTTCATCTAGTCATTAGATATAAAAATGGCATACATAACAAGGTTGCCGACATGTTATAAAGACCCATTATAAATGCATCTACCATACTTAAGCATAATTATGTGCTACATGAAAGCTACATAGAACAGTATGCTCAGGATATGGACTTTAAAGATGTATATGCAACTTTGAGTCAAGGAAAAAGAGTAGAAGAATTGGACTATCATGTGAAGGACCGACTCTTATATCATTGTGGGAAAATCTGCATTCCACAAACTGAGAGAGCAAAGATAATTAGGGAAGCACATACTTCTCTGATATCAGGTCACTTTGGGGTAAGTAAAGCAGTTGTACAACTGCAAAGGTTCTGTTATTGGCCAAGAACGAGTGAGACAGTTTCTAGATATGTAAAGGGGTGTGCTATGTGTGCTAAAAGCAAGCCTAGCAACATAAAACTAGGCTTGTACACTCCATTTCCAGTTCCTTCTCATCCTTGGGAGAGCATTTCCATGGATTTTGTTGGAGGACTGCCTAAATCTAGGAAAGGTCATGATTATCTATATGTTGTTGTGGATAGGTTCAGCAAAATGTGTGTTTTGATACCCTGTAGCAAACAGATTACAACTGAACAAACTGCGAAATTATTTTTTGAACATGTATGGGTTCATTTTGGATTACCCACTTCTATTATATCTGATCGAGACACCCGATTTGTGGGAAAGTTTTGGTCTAGTCTGTGGGAACTAATGGACACCAAATTAAAGAAAAGCATAGCTTTTAATCCACAAACAGATGGCCAGACAGAAGTAGTTAACAGGATAATGATCCAGTTACTAAGAGGATATTGCAGCAAACACCCTAAGCTTTGGGATGAACACTTGTGTTATGTGCAGCATGCTTACAATAGAGCCAAACACTCTTCTACCCAGAGATCTCCTTTTGAGACCTATTTTGGTTTCATACCAAGGTCTCCCTTGGATTTTGTCTTTGGTAAAGATACCATGGTTGATGGACACAGTGATGTGGACAAAGCAACTAGGTTCATTGAACAGATCCAAGAGATCCACTAGGCAGTACAGGAGCAGCTGGAAAGGAGCCAGGCCAAGTACAAGGCTAGGCATGATAAGCATCGGATGGAGCATAGTTTTCAATTTGGAGACCAAGTCTGGCTGTATATCAGCAAGAACAGGATGCGAGGTGAAGGAAAGAAGCTAAAACCTATCAGGTATGGACCCTTCAGGATACTTGAGAAGATTGGTGAGAATGCTTTTCGCCTTGATCTGCTAGCTTACATGCACATCTACTCAGTTGTGAATGCAGATTGCTTGAGGTTGTCCGAGCCTTCAATGATTGAGGACCCTGAAGATCAGAGTCAATTGCCTTCTGTTGATGACCTACTACCTTAATATCTTAATGAGTTGTAGGAAGATACAGTGCTAGAAAGGAAGGTAAGGACGATGCACAGTGGACAGGTGGAATACCTCAGAATTGGGCTTAAAGGTTCAAAGCTGAGCAGTGCGAAGTGGATTGAGATTAGACGAGTGAGACATCAGTTTCCTCACTTAGTCGATGCTTGAAGAAAACCAACTTTTGGTGGTCCAAAAGATTTTTAGTTGGGAGGCCGTGATCTGAATCGGATCCATAAACGACTGTCATAAAACCATGACCATATCGGGACGAGACAAATCCTTGAAGAATCCAAAACAGCAATCGAGAACACCCTGAACCAATGGCCATGGCAGCCGGCGTGGAAAGACGAGGACCTTGGTCAAAGTGCGCTGACCGAGGCCCATGGAGACTACGCAGGAGGTCAAAATAACCCCTAGGAGCCCTGGAATGGGAAAAGGAGCTAGTTTTCAATGTGCGTTAGCGCTTAGCTGGGAAAACAAGGCTGAAATGGTAGGGCTTAAGCACTCGGTCACATTGGGAGCCAGAGGACCGTGGGTGGAAAAAGGTAAAGTGCCATCGTACAAAGGTGGGAACCACACCCTAGAAACCGATAGTTTGATCGGGGCGCCCTTGAATGGTAAGTGGTTTTGGAGAAAACAGAGCGAGCACCCTCAGTGATCGACGAGTGGCAACGGAGGTGAGAGAAAAACCGCCATGATCACGCATTATCGGTCGAGCAAGTTAATTGCACTCGATGTGCAAATGACGTTGGATCTAGAGGAGCCTAGATCAGATGGTGGAGATTGCGCTCAATAGACAGAGCGGAATTGACAGGGGATTAAGCCGCGATTTAAGAGGATTTGGAATCCGTTGACTGCCATAGTGGAGAAAGCAACGAATCGACGAGCGGGCTGGCGTTGTTCCAGTGAGGACACATGGCTACTTCTCGAGCATTCATGCTGACACTGAACAGGAAATTCTAAGCACACAGGCGACAGGCGAATCGACGCAGGTGGGAGAGGAACCAAACAGGCATGGAGGTCGAATGGCTAAAGCCATGAACCAAGATAGTGAATGGGGATCAGAAGAGAGATTCAAATCGAAGAATCCAAGCGACCAAGAGAGACAGTGAAGAGTGAACCCTGAGAGGAGGACTGAGCACAGAGAGCAGTAAAGCCAAGTAGAGGAGACAGAGGGCTGAGCTGACCATAGGCAGCATCGAGCACCAGAGAACTTGAAGAATCAAGCCTTCCCATAGAGAAATCTATCCGGATTGAGCATCATAGTTGGCTCTTTCCACTCTAGACCGAGGGTCACAGAGCTAGTAGGAAGAACAAGAGTCTGTGTACTCCAAGTGGCTTGGTGAATCCAAGAACCACCCTGCCAAGCAAACTCTGCTTCAGGAGAACTCACATTGAGTCCCTGTATTGTAATTTCTTTGCCCAAAGACATAATAAAATAAGGCCACCGCTGAAGCTGGACCGGAGACGTAGCCTTGGAGAATAGGGTGAACTCCTTATTAAAATTGTTTGTGTCTTTGTGTTGCTTACTATATTTCTCTACTGTCTTTCCATTCAAAATGTCTGTGTATTGGCAATCTGATCGATCCGTTGTTTTAATAACACAGAACACACACTAGCACATGAGTCTGTAATACTTTTTGTTTAATAAATCTTAACTGAGGTCACTCATTAGGGTGATTTTCAGATCATAGATTCTCCCTCATGAAAGCCATGGCTTGATTTAAAAAAAGGACATATTTGAATTCTAATAATGTTAACCAAAATTTTGGTGCTCTTCTCTAATTCTCGATGATTGTTTTTCTTTTCTAGCTCATTTATTATTGAAACAACCTCACCCTCTAGTCTTTCGCATTGACGTTTTCTTTCTTTAAGTTGGATGCCCATCACTTCTTCAAATTCTTTTTCCTCCTCTAATTTAGTTTTCACTCTAATAACCGCTTCTTTAAGCTCATGTTCTTTATCATCACACATCTAGAGTAGTTTCTTCTAACCCCCTATTTTCAGCTATGATTCTTTCTATTTCATCTAGTGTTGAAACAAATTATATCATTTATGTGCTTAAATACTTGATCATCCATAGGTATATGATTATCCTCATAATGTTCAAATGAAAAGCTAAGAAAATGATTGCAATCTTCTTGGCTATTTTACACCATACTTGATTCTTTTATCTCATTCTCTGGGCCAAATTTTCCAAGTTCTTGATGGTGAGTTGTTTCCACACTAGGGTAATTGATTTCAATCATTTAGGAATCCTTCTTTTGAGCAACCTTCTTCTTCCTTTTCTTGTTCTTGTTTTTACATTGAAAAACAACATTTGTGACCTAGGGATATTCTTTGAGATTTGTGTCACTATCCAAGCAATAAGGATCTTTAAACCTTTATGATGATTGTAAGCCTCCATTTTCATTTATCCTCTATAATTTATCCATCATATATTTTGTCGCCTAACAGTGTATCACCTCAACTGAATCATGGTATGATAAGCACTTCATAATAATATTCTTGGTTTCTTCATTATATTAATCTTGGGTTGCATACTCTACAGATAGAAAAATATTTAAATCAAAAGTCAACAAATAAGCTTCTAACCTCTCCTTGCAAAATAGATAATTTGACCCATTCAAAATTGGTCCTCCATCTGTTGTAAGCCACTCCTGGTTATCCATGATCTTCCTTCAAGTGGTTAAAGTTAGAAATTAATTAATGGAGCAATGAAACACACACAAATATTATATAAACAAAAATACGTAAACACATAAAACAAGAGGGACACAGATATACGTGGTTCACCCAATTTGGGCTACGTCCATGGAGAAACAACCAGTCCTTCCTTTTATATTATCCAACAAAATGAAGAGATACGACCTACAACAGATCCAATGTAATTCCCTCTTCATTCTCATAAAACCTCTCTCTCTCTCTCTCTCTAAATAATAATCCACATTTGTAATAAAATTCCCTCATATAAATCAAGGGGGTGCCTTCTAGGGAAAAAAAAATCCTAAATTAACATAACTTCTACCGCCAGATCATTCGCCTAATGAACGACCCAGATTGACTACAAAATTATAATATTTTACAAAGCAATTTTTCATCTATTTTTAGCTTCAGGGGTGCTACCCTTGAGCCCCCACTAAGGGGGGGCTCATAAAATCGTCGTCTCCACCTCTATACCAACTTGATGGTGATTAAATGAGTGGCATTGTCACCCCGTTAGGAACAGGGATCCAATGCAACTGAAACAAAAACCTCTAAACAATTAGGAAGATAATCAAGCTCCACACCCAATAGTTAAGCTTTTCGTGAAGGAACCTGCTCTTATACCAATTGTTGGAAACCAAGTTGATATTGAGAGGGCGGGGTGAATCAATATCAATGTTCATTAATCATTTTTTACTAGTTTTAACCATTCCACCATAAAATCATGAAAGAAACAACATAAATCAATACAAAAGAACCATGAAAAGAATACACATGTGGCACATAGATTTTAAGTGGAAACCCTTCTGAGAGAAAAACCACCAAATGTTTGTCTTCTTTTTCTTAGATCTAATCATTCATTACTTCAATCACTAACACCCACCAGTGTGCAAGCATTGACTTGCAAGGCATCAACCTAAATTTCATGCGAGTACCCACTCACTCTAGGCTACAACTTGATGGAAGCACT
The DNA here is from genome assembly GCA_031772625.1 of Pinus tabuliformis. NCBI lineage: Eukaryota > Viridiplantae > Streptophyta > Pinopsida > Pinales > Pinaceae > Pinus > Pinus tabuliformis. The sequence goes on from CM062820.1 coordinate 173,797,327, forward strand.
GAATCCCATACCTATTGAAGAAAAGGGTAACTAGGTTCGTCATTTGTCAATGTAATTTTGATCTTTGTACTTGTCAAGAAAAAGAATTATTATTTTTATAAAATATATGAATGAGTTTCTTGCTCATTCTATAGGTCTAGGAAATCCAAAGAGTCAAAATTATATTGTAGAGTCCTTCTTGAGCATTTATGTAATGAACATGAGTCGACCTAGTGTCAAGCAACTCTCCAAGATAAGCACCATCCTTCATAGAAGAATCTTGCAAACAAAGTGATAAAAATACATCATGGTGGCCTGCAAAAATATATTAAATAACTTAAGGATGACATGTTGGTTCACCTAGATAAGTCAGCTCAAACTGGAGACATAACCACTATATATCCCGAGCTGGGGTATCTGAAAAAGACAAGAAAAACCTCGTATATCTCTAAAGTTTTTGGAGATATAGTTTAGGACTTAGGATGACACAGTAAGACAAAAAATCTTGGATAGCTCAGTGAAAATAGTATCTCGGACTTGTCTGAGATATCTCACAGGATCTCGGAAATGATGATAAAGCCTCCCCCTTGATGGCACAGTCTCAATGAAGGAGAAGATTTCGTTGAAGTAAAACCACAGTGGCACAAACATGATGTGAAGATACTTTGTCTCAAGAGTACAGTAATATGATCTCAATGAAGACACAGTCATAAGACTATAATCTCAGTTAAGGGTGCAACCATGAGACAGTCATGATCTCGGTGAAGTTAAGGATAGACATCAGTCATATATGTGGAAACCTCGTTGAAGATTTCAATAAAGGAGCAGTCTTGAAGCAGCTATGATGATGATCTTAGTAGTAACAAAGGAAGAGGATTGGTGTCTTGGTCTTGGAGTGGCATAGAGGGTCAAGTATAATGGTCTTGGTGTTCGTCAATTAGAATCTCTATAAGAAGAATTATGTGCAGGTTTTCCTCTACAAGAGGGAGAGGTTTTCACCTTGGCAGAATGCCAACTTCTTGTGTTCTTATATCTTTGTTTTGGTGGCAGTTTAATGAAGTAAACACACACACTCATGATAAGAAGAAGATCAAGATAAGATAAATAGTAAAAGCATTTCACAAATTGTTATCAAGTATAGAAGAATCTATTTGATGCTAACTGCCCTAGATTCTTCAACAATACCAACTTGCAGACACGGATCTACTAGAGGCATCGACCCCCAAATGCGTTTGCAGGCACCCACATGCATGCAAGAACCCACTTTCTTGGAAGAACTGACTTCCTAACTCTGTTTTCATACACAGATCCACTAGAGGAACCGAACCTCAAATTGTTCTAAAGCACCCACCTGAAGGAAGCAGTCACTCCTTGATTTTGCAAGCCTCTACTTGCTAGAGGCTTTAACCCCCTAAGCGCCCTGGACCACAATTTTATCCATTTTCAAACTGGATGCAGTGTCATCAACTATATACATAAAACAAATTGTACCATAAACCATTTTTGCATTAAACCTTATCTGTTCAATAACACACACACTATCAACAATATAAAAACTCTACCATCGACAACTATACTTTGTAATCAATAGGAAATAATTGATATGATCTCAGTGACACAAATCCTAGTGGCAACTTGTAACAACAACAATCTAATCTCTATCATTAGCAATGCCATCATATAATCATGCTCATGCAAGATACCAATAAACAACACTCAATCTGTGATTAGTAAACAAAACAATAAGCTCAACAATACAACATCAAACTCAAAGAGATTTATTAGGCATATCAGAGTCGCATCAATACTATTCCTTGTCATCAATAGCTTAGCACCCTCATCAACACTAGTTCAACAATCATCAAGATATTGTTTGGAATGCAAACCCTAACTCAACACCACAACACCTCATCATGCTCTTCCAACACAAGTTTTTATGAATTTACATTCGTATCACAAAAATACCTCCAACAACAATAGCAATACTCATGTACTAATCTGATCTCAACAATAACAACTTCAGTCGACATCCTAGTAATACATCAAATCTCTAACTTAGTGGATCTTCTCATTCCTGCAATATAACTCATCCAATACTCTCTATTGACCTTGTCCTATACATAAACTTTTATGCTCAACAAACACAAACACAACGATGCACTCATATTGCCATCATCAACACCAATAATGAACTCAACTCACTCATCAAATCATTCTCCATCAGAAACCTGACACGACCATCAACACTAGCAAGAACAACTCTGTTCATATCTAACATTAGTTGCACAACAAAATCTCTCTGTTCATCTCTAACATTAGTTGCACAACAAAATCTCTGACACACTAGCTACAACAATTATATTAACTACAATAACACGACATTACTAGCAGCAACACTTATATTAGCAACAACAACCCAACATTACTAGCATAAACATACTCAGCATCTCACAACAGCCATACTTCACACATTAGCATTAGCTAAACATTATACTAGATAGTCAGCAACTCAACCGGCACAGGGAATTGGACAACCAACTCGACCGCATTATCATAATCTTGATCAGTTCGATGTGCAGTTCCAAACTCTGCCCATCGCATAGCTCAGCAATTTTATCCATTTTCTACACAGTTGGGTCAGACTACCAGTACTCACTCTAACGCACCAGAATTTCACTCAAGCATTATCCTTTTCATTGGGTTGTCTGCATTATAGACATAGTTCTATACGATCCAGGTCTTGACATTGGTTTGAAAGCGTCAGTTCCCTCATCGCACCAGGTCACACACTGCGTATAGAATTGATTCACACCATATACTCTAGGCAAAAACAAGACAAACATCATCATATTTCAATGCTAGACTAAGACTCTGAAACCACCATCATGCTGCACACTTGATCACCATTCGACACATTCTTGCGCCAAAGACTTGTACCAGAATAGAATCAAGAGAAACAGTTACATAAAGAATACTACCCAGGTTATTCATTTTTTAGATTACTATAAAATTTGTTTATATTTAAAAAATTTTATGAGACTATATTATTTATATTATTTAAATGTTTTGTATAATTATTTAATTTTTAATTTTTATATATATTTTTTAAATTTATTTTGGTTTGATATGAGTAAAATTTCAACTTTAATAAAAAACAAATAAAATTATACATCATAATGAACTGTAAAATGAACATCTAAACTTAATAAAAAATAAAACTTTATATTTATTTAAATACACTTTAAATTTTGACCAAATCAATCCCTCCATAAAATATCTAGAATATTGTCCCTTGTTTTTCTCATAGACCAAACTTGGACCGACATAGTAAATCAATTCAATACACCGAACATTTCATTGCCATTCCCTTTATTGACTAGTAAATTTTTCTCATAGACCAAACTTGGGCCGACATAGTAAACCAATTCAATGCACGAAGATTTCATTGCCATTCCCTTTATTGACCAGTAATTATAAAGATTTCATTGTCATTCCCTCAATTATCGGTGAATGACAATCATTAAACTAACTATAGTGCTATTTAAATATTTGGTCAATTAAATAACCATAACATAATGTGACTAACAATTAAAGGATGTATTTCTTGGCTAATTACTTGAATACTTGGCCAATTAGATACAGGGTTGTTGGAAGCTTAATAATTCTTGCTCATGTGACTGGACCCATAACCACGCAATTGCACTCATGTGCATCCATCCACCATGACACATGTGCAACACTATTCCCTTCAGGCATCAATGGTCTAGTCATGAATCTCCAAAATGACATCAACCACAAGATTAACATCAAGAAAGTAACCTCAAATCAAATCTTCATAACTATTCTCTTTAGGCACTCTTTTAATAGTATATCACCAATGATTACGTGTACAAGAAAAGATATCGAGATATCGACTCTATCTCAAAGAATGGACATAGGCACATGGAAAATAAAAAATTAAAGAGGGTCTCCCTTCACAATATTTTCACAACTCTCAGCTCCTCCTAGTTTCCTAATACTAATCAAGTTACATGGGAAAAACAAGAACTTATATATGATTAATATAATCTCGACTTAAAATCTAAAATGACAAGTTTATGTGATATAAATTTGATTATAATTCATTGATGTATATTTTTGGATGACAATTTTTATGATCTGTTTCTTTGTTTAGGATTTTTTTAGATTGAGTAATAAGTTTTGACATTTTTGTATTATATACATTTTTTTCTAGTTTTTTTTGTAAGTTTGGTAAGACTACATCTTTATCATGTCTAATATATCACCCCGATCGGGGTGGGAAATTGAGTTGGTGACTTCACATCAAAAATGTAAGGACTCTGGACACCACATATCTCCACAATGGTATGATATTGTCCACTTTGGGCCTAAGCCCTCATGGGTTTGTTTTTGGGCTTTACCCCAAAAGGCCTCATACCAATGGAGATATTTGTTCATCCTTATATACCCATGATCCTTCCCACTTCTAATCAATGTGGGACTTTGTTGGTATACCCAACAATCCTCCCCTCGAACAAAGGACCATCGAGCCTCCCCTCAAACCATCTGCAGGATTCTCCCCTCTCGACCAACCAGGATTCTCCGCTCCAATGCGTTGGAAGCACACGCCTTACATGGTAGCACCACCTGTCTCGAGAGCTTGCTCCATCCCAGGTCAACTCCTCTTCACTGTGTTGGAGACCAAGACACGTCCATGAAGAATCCGGAGCACACCGCCACAAGCTTACGAGGGCTCACCATCTTTGTTCGGCATTCCGAGGATTCATCCACTTGGGTAACCTCAAACTTGGCTCTGATACCACTTGTAAGGACTCTGGACACCACATATCTCCACAATGGTATGATATTGTCCACTTTGGGCCTAAGCCCTCATGGGTTTGTTTTTGGGCTTTACCCCAAAAGGCCTCATACCAATGGAGATATTTGTTCATCCTTATATATCCATGATCCTTCCCACTTCTAATCAATGTGGGACTTTGTTGGTATACCCAACAAAAAAATGCCTAAAAATGTCTTAAAAGAACATCCCATCACCATCTATCCAAAACACCATGGACACCTTTCTTTACAGTTTTATATTAATAAAATTATATTCTTTTTTCTTATATATATATATATAAATTAATTTTTTTCCTAAATTATATTCTATTTTCATATATATATATGAGATAAATTAATTTTTTTATTTTTAATTTGAAATTAATTTTTTTCATGAAACTCAAATCAATATAATAAAAAAACAAATTAAATAAAAAATATTTAATTAATAAACAACAAATATTTTATATATTAGTAAATAAAAATATAAATTTAAACTTACTAAAATAAAATTAAAAATTTATTGGAACTAGTGTATTTCGATTGATTGAGATTGTATAGATTAATATGAAATTATATTAAAAATGATTTTACGTTTGAATGATTGATATTTCAATATAATAGAAAATCAAATCAAATCAAAAATATTTAATTAATATATATAAAATATTTTATATATTTTTATGGGAAAATATAAATTTAAACTTTCTAAAAATAAAAATAAGCAAATAAAAAATAATGTATTGTATTATGATGGATATAATTTATTTTGTAATGATGATTGATGTTGTCTAGATTAATATAATAAAAAATGATTTACTTTATGAATGATTGACTGTCCAAATTAATATTAAATTATATTAAAATTAATTTACTTGGATGGATAGATATTGTCTAAATTTAATAAATAGTTTACTTTTTGGGTGATTGATATTCTCTAAATTAATATTAAATTGTATTAAAAATAATATATTTTGATTCATTAGTATTGTTCAAATTAATATTAAATTGAAACTAAAAAAACACAACTCACAAATTCTCAACTTCCTTTTGTCTTGTCCTCTGCACGATCTTGATAAACACTTTAAAAATAGAGAGGGCTCACATGCAATACCTTAATCAATCATTTAAAAATTAGTCTCTTGTCCATGCATGGCCACCGTAAACACTTTAAAAAATACATCCACGACAAAGTGAAAATTTAATGTCAAAGTGGCTTACCAATAAGGGATGACAATTTTTGGGGATTCCTTAAAAAGGCTTTAACTCTCATGAGACATAGATGTAATAATACTTTTTCTAGGGATTACCATATAGTTGGTTGGGAAATGCTTTAATTTTCATGAGAAAGAGATGTGATTTTTTTTTTTTTGGTTAATTTGAAATTGTTTCTTTTGCCCCCACACATTTTGAATCTTTCATATTAAAATAGTTATTATGTATTATTTTAAAAGAAAAAATACATTGTTTGATTTTATATAATATGGTTAAAAATATGTGATTTTTTTTAAAGTTTTAAGTTGAAAATTGGAAAATATAAAGTAGGTACATTTCTATATATTTATAAATTTTAGTAGTCAAATTTCTTACGCAACGTAAATAAATTCCTTATAAATGAAATAATCTTATGCACCAATTTAAAATTATCACCTTCAAATTAAATAATTATTATTATTTTAAAATATATAAATAAGTATATTAAAATAGAAAATAGATTTTTTATTATTATAATATTTTAAAATTTATATTTGAATTACCAAATATAAAAGGCTTATTCGCTAATTTAACTAGTGGTTTAAACTGAATTAAAGATTTAATTCCTTATATCAAGTGAAAGGTATGTTTATGCTCAAAGAAGCTTACTCTTTGTTACTTGGCCACCAAGATTTACCTCGAGAACAATCGTGGAGAAAAATTTGGACACCCAACAATTTTTGGCCCAAAGTTGCTCATTTCCTTTGGTTAGTTGGGAGGAGGAAATTTCTTACGTGGAACCATATAAAGAGGAAACGATTTCATGGTCCTTCTTTTTGCTATTTTTGTGGGGAATAGGAAGAAACAATGGAACACCTCTTGAATTCATTTCCTTTTGTAGACTCTATTTGGTCTTGTGTTCTTTTTCTTCAGTCATCTAAATCACAACCTCAATAGCCTAGTTGAAACTTTGGAGCACTCGAGATTTAATTTTTCAATAATCTAGTGGTTAACAGAGCCTAGATTTTGGTTGGGGGTTTCATTATGTGGGTGTTGTGGAAGGAATACAATATAAAGATTTTTTAGAACAATAAATAATCCACTGATACAGTTTGGCATGCCATCAAACAAAATATTAGCTTTCAGAATCTTAGTCCCCAAAAGACTAGAAAGTTAATAACCAGGAGGTTGAAATCCTAAATAAGTTGGAAATCTCTTAGACTGTGATTTCTCCTTTTGTGTTCGAGACCCCTCCTACTCGAAGATCCTCACTATCTCGTTTTACCCCTCCACCTTTAGGTTTCATCAAATTGAATTTCAATTGTGATTTTAAAGGAAATCTCAATCTAAAAGGATATGGAGGAATCTTCAGGGACTAGAATAGGAATACTCTTATGGTGTATGTTGCTAATTGTGGCACAACTAGCAACAATGTAGCAAAAGAATTAGCATTAGAAAGAGGAGTACAGTTGGTTGTAGAGCCAGGGTACTCTAAACCACATTTGGATGGAGACTCTTGGTTGTATCAATTTCCCATAAGATATTTTATGGTGCTCCTTTATCCAAACCGCCCAAGAGTTGGTGGCTTGAGCATCTTGTCTCTCGCTTTCAAACGTTGATCCTCTCTATTCAATATTTTATCACCTCTCGCTGGAGAGGAATTGGTAATACAGTCGTATATTTTCTTGCTAACCTGGGATGCCAAGACAAATATCTTTATCTCCACTCAACTTGGCTAGTGGAATACAAGTTCAATTGGATGGATAAGATACAAAACATCATGAATGAGGACACAAGTTTCCTGATGGGGATGGAAAACAAGACGAGGTAGGGGGTTGGGGAGCGAGCCTGCCACCCCACCTCTTCATAATTAATTTAAGAGGGGGATGGCATGGTCAACCCCCCACATGCAGAAGTGCGCGATGTCTAATTTTTTCCATCAATAGGAATCATCAACTTCCCATTTTCTTCCTTGTTCACAAGCAAAGTCTACGCATGTGTATATGGTGTTTCCCTATTTCTCCCCAATTTTAGGTGGGATATCCTGGACCTGATGGTGTGGGTAAATTTATGCATGGTGGTGAAGACATTTTGGTGGATCTTTTACAGTTGATTTGCATGCTCTAGAACCTGGTTTCTCTCGCTTTTGGTTTAAAGGTAGTCGATGATATCACTAGGGTTAAAGTGATCCACTTCATCTAGGTATGGTTCGTCTAGGGCAATATAGTTAGAATATCCTCTACAGAGTGGATATTCCTCTCTAGTTTAAAAACTTATGTGCACCCATGGCACCCTATGGACTTGGTTTTATTTATGCGGTTGGCTTTTGTGACATTGAATCTTTGGTTGCAACGGGAATCACTAGAAACTTTGACGACTTCAACAATGATAAAATTTGAACATTTTTCTTTGTAGTTGTTATCACCTAGCCATTTCTAACTAGGTGGATCGAAATACACTGTGTAGGATTAATTTTACCATAGTAAAATCACTTTCCCCATGGGAAATAATTTAGTAAACCATTTTTATTAAATTATTTCTGATTAAAATTAAAAAAAAAACCATGAGAATAATTGAATAAATCATTATTTATTTAATTTTCTCTTGGAATAATCATTAAATCATTATTTAAATATCATTATCTCTTCTCACATTTGACTAAATCACATAAGAATAATTAAATAAATCACTATTTATTTATTATTCCTTAATTTTATTATTGGAATAATTGTTAAATCACTATTTAATAATTATTTCAATTTCACACCATTCTTAATCCTCGCAAAATAATTAATAAATCATTTTATTTGTTAATTATTTCTAAATAAAGATATTTGACCATTTTGAATATCTTTTCCCTCTCCAAAAAATATAATAAAGTATTCCTAACAGTTAGATCTTGATTTGGTCAATATTATTTTATTATTTTCCATTTTTGAGATCAACCCAATACTTTGTTATAAATAAGAGGGTTTTCCATTCATTCTTCACCATGATCATTATCATCATCACCACTATCGTCTTCTTCCATTTGAGCTCCCACTTGGGTTCTACACAATGTCTTGGTTTTTTCACATATTGAGAGAGATAATCGATTACTGAAGCATCAAGGACATCAAAGGACCCGTCCCATGGAGGGGGATTTGCAGACCCTTTCTATAGATCTCCTTCACCATGTGTTATCAATAAATATTATTCATTTAAATTCTTTCCGTATTGGGTTATTACATTGGATATATATTGTTGTTTTCTATTTTGGATCACATATATATTTTATTGTATATTTTTCTCTTTTTATTATTGCAAATTTGAAGCGTAAGTAGTCACAAATTATTGTTAGGGTCACTTGTCACTAGTGACTTAAGTGAGTTTTTTTTGTTACACGTTCCAAGAAATTTTATACTAACGACACTATTGCCTCTCTAGAGCTTAACACATGTTTTTTAGTTTGTATTGGGATTTCGTGTGCAATGGTCATTTCTAATTAATTTTCCTGGAGGCCCTATCCCAACAACTACCTCTACATCTTACCTATTGGCTTCCTCTTCTCGTACTATCTCATGGTGTAGTCGTTTCCATTGGGCTTGCCTATTTTGGATGCTCTTGGTTGATAGTTAGCATTGTTAGGATGGAAGGTGACATCATATGTGTTGGCATTGATGTCAACCATGCTAACATTAATGCCAAATGGGCATGGATAACATATGCATGGTGTGTTGAATAAGATTGGTTGGATAATAACACAAGAGGAGGAGTGTGGTGACAGGAAGAGCTAGGGTTTTCAGGCGTCTGCAGGTGTAGAAATCCATGGAAGGGCGCAAAGGGGGGAGCTCCACTCCCTCCTATAGGTAGGCAGTAGCTAGCTAAGGCAAGAAACCATTAGAGAGTGTCAGAGGTCCTTCAGGAGAAGGGATAAGGAACACGGAAGAGGAGCAAGAATCTAACAAGTCAAGGGAGAATAACAACAATAAAGAAAATGACGAATAAGACAAGGTGCAGGGAGAGAAAAGCAAAGCACAAAAGGGGCCATATAAACCCAACGTTGAGGTCACACCCAGAGTAGTTTTAAATGATCTTGCTCTACAGGTGCACAGGGACCACATGGGGACATATGCTATCATTTGTAAATTCATGGGATTATGGTCCACTGAAAATGCTTTATAGACATGGATTAAATACAACTGGAAACCAAAAGGAAGCACTGACCTACATCTTGGGTCAAAGGGTTTCTTTACTATGGTCTTCACAAATATTGAGGATAAAGACAGGGTGTTTGAAGGAGGGCCCTACTTCTATGTAGCAGCAGGCCTGTCCCTTAGTGAGAAACTTTCACTTCGGTCCTAGTTTGGGTAAGACTCTACTCTCTACCTCTTGATTACTGGCAACTGGAATCATTATCTGCCATAGGAAACAAATTAGGGCATTTTGTCAAAGCTTCTAAGGCCACCAAAAGGGAAAGTACACTTCCTTCGCATGATATGTGTGGAGATGGATCTCTCTGGATCTCTACCAAATGAGGTCATCTTGGAATTTTTTGATGAAGAATGGGTGCAAGCAATAGACTATGAGCATATTCCTTTCAGATGTTGGAGGTGCCATGAGCATGTGCACCTATTTAGAGATTTCCCTCTAAGTAAAATAGAGAACAGAAGTAAAGTGCCCACAATGAAAGATACTGAAGGCTTTCACAAAGTGGTACATAGAGGAAAAGGGGGCAAGAGGGGTGTTATAGACATTTTTGGGCACTGCAACCCCAAGCATAAAATTTCCATAAACCAAGGGCTCCTAAGTCCCTAAAAGTGTTGTTCCAAAGGTCCACTGATTACAGCTTCTCCTAGAAGTTCTCCATGAAAAACTACTCAGAACTAGTCAAAACAGGATCATTTCACCTGCTCCATAGGCAAAGTGCGTTGCATCTCACCTAAGTACACTCAGTGGGTGTGTTGCATTTCAAAAATCCCTGCTATGGGGTGTGATGGGCGAGAAGAGACAAATGGCAATGTCAATCCACGAGGTGGAGAAGCATGGAATCTTCCAGAAACTTCTCCTGTGACACTTGCCATTCTGAATTCGACCAAGGATGAGTAAGAGATCATCAATCTCCAAGTGGAGGCAAGAACTCTCATAGGGAAGACACTAATCAAATCACAAGCTGACTCATCTCCCTTACAGATATCTATATATGGATCCCTCATCCCAGAGATCCAGAGGCTGGAATTTTGCATCTTGTAAGGAATTGCTATTGGTTTCTTGAGGCAACATCATAGTGTTGGGTGATCTAAGCTTTGCATGAGGTGAAGAAGGGCTTACTTGCTGAGAGGATGATGCTGGGTCAGAACAACTGGTTGTAACTCTCTTGGCTCTTTCTTGATTATCAATAAAGCTATTCAAGTTTTCCTCCATACTCTTGTGTCATTTATGGTTCATGCATTTGTATGGTCAATTTACATCTGATCCTAGATTTTTTATGATAATAGATCCATGTTATTGTATAGTGTTATGCTACTTTTATTCTGTAGGTACTTTATGAAGCTGGGTGTACAAGGAAGCAAGTAGCAAAGGACTATCAGAAGAGGGAGGAATCGAACTAGGAACCAAGCACAAGACAGAGGTTGGTCTCCTTTATTCTTTTCTCATCTATATTTCATAAAAGAAAACGCAAGTAGCTTTACTTTGTTTGTTTCTAAGGTAGCTACCACACCTTAGTGGGATTAGCAGTTCTGCATAGACACTTTTCCCTGTAACAAAATGGCGACTCCGCTGGGGAGCGACTAGGTTGTTTGTTTATCTACATTTGTTTACTTTATAAACTTACAGACAGAGCCTGAAGTCGAGCCAGGTAGCTTTCGAACTGCATTTGCTATGCAAATGCAAAGTAGATAAATTCTGCTTCATTCAATCTCCAGGTTTTGTTTATGAATTAAACAACTGATTTACAAACTCTCTAATTTCCCTTGTGGTGGCTCTAGTAACCTCCTTAGATCTACCCGTGTTGTTGATTTACTGATTACCACTTGCTCGGCCAAAATCCCTGATCTGAACTGCAAACTGTGACTCGGAACCTAAGCAAAGTCTCGTCCCTGGCCCAGTGCACTCTCTGTTCTGTGAATCTGAAATTCAGTGCACTTCCTGAGTGTAGTAGGTGCGCTGCATTTCAAATTCATTATGTTACAGGTGCGCTGATCAGACTAGACATTGTTCCTGAATGTTGCTTTCTGTTCACTCTTTTTAGATCTATTCAAGAATTTTGCTACCTGTAGTCAGTACACCTCTGTTTGAAACCCCTTTCCTTGCTGATATTCCACCTCCATTGTGCAAAGAACTGTAAATGTTTTTGTGTATTTGTTGAGTCATTTTCAGTTCTCCTTTGCAAAAAAGTAACGTAATTGTATTGTTGTTTCTTGATTTGAAAGTGTCGCAAGTGTCATTTTCAGTCATAGAAGAGAGTCTAATTGCTCTTGATAATCGATTACCCTGTTACTATTGTACTTGATCTGAATTTGTAGTTTTTCTAGTGTCGAAAGCAAGTCTTCATTTCCAAATCGCAAGGTGTTTTCATTGTCTTCATTTTGATTTGAAAAGAAACTTGTTAGTAATTGTCGCTTGAAAAGTAATTCAGATTTGCGCATTAGTTTTCTTTTTATCATTCACATATTAAGAAGGCTGAAAACAAATACATGCATGTGAATTTGCATTTAGACTGTTTGATTGGTTTGATTTAGGACAGTGCATATAGTGTGTGCTCTTTGCTCTTTGTTGAAAGAATTCTGTCTTTCTTTCCTTAGTAGCTAGGATTTTCATTGCATAAAGAAGATAAAAGACCGTTTATCATCTTAGATTGCATTTTAGGCATTGTACATCTACATCATGCGGTGAACCTGAAAGGAAAATTTCTTAAGCAAGATCAACTATAAAATAAATTTAATGAATCTAACAACGCTTTGGAACCTAACACACAACATCTAGAAGTCTAGGCTAGAGACGTATTCCGGCGTCGTAAAGCCTGGTAACTGTTGTTCTCACTGTTGGTTGGGTGATTCCTCCACTTTGAGACGATAAGTGCCAGTACGGACTTGTGCTCCCACGTACCGTCGAGTATTTTTTGGGAGACCACAATAGGCTTAATCCTTTATCCATAGGAAGCCGTGTTTGCCGCCTTATCGATCACAATGCAATGAACACAACGTTCGGGAAGATTGGCTGCCATACCGTAAAAAGTATTCTGCAATTTTGCGATTGGTTTGGTAATCCCTCTACCTAGATTTCCAGAGCAGTCCCTTTCGTTCCTTTTCAGACTCCTTAACAGAAAAGGTTCATCTGAGCACTTGTCACTTCAGGCTCATTAAAAATCGAAGGTGACTAGAGTCATCTTTTGTTTTTTCTCGACTCTTTAAAATTGAAAAAACAAGTTGTGTCAAAGCGTCTAAAATTTATTTTAAACGGAATAATCATCACCTTTCCTACGTTGGTCTTAGGTTGAGAGAATGGAGTCCACCAACCAAGGAATTCCCCTTGGAGGAAATCCTAGTCCCTTCTCCTCTTGGGGAGATGTTGGTGCACCCAATATGGCCACATTGTCACTTCTAGGATTGACAATCGGCTTGCCCGCATGGCTCTTCTAAACCTCTGTCGTTCAGAACATCGCAATTCCTGAACAATCGAGTCAGCAACTAGACGATTCCATAGTTACCCCCCAACCCTCTACTTCCTCCAATTCTTCCTCTCCTCCATCTTCTTTGCTTGATGAGGCTGGTAAATCCAAAAATCAAGTACCAGAGAAGAAGAAGGAAAAGAAGAAGAAAGAGAGGAAGAAGAAGGAGCCAAAGGCGAAAAGGGGCAACCAAGCATCGTTTAGCGAAAATCCACACACTGCACCGACCAGGCCTAAATCTCCATGTGTCATTTGCAAAGTAGACCACTATCATAGAGATTGTCCTTGCATCCCTCGGATTTTAAGGGACTGGTCTCCTCTTTTGCACAACCCGGTGTCGTCAACCTCTGATGATCATGTTGAAAACACACCGTCGACTAGTGAAAGTGAAGCCCCAAGACAAAAAGGAAAATATAGATTTACTTGTAAACTGTGCGAAGGCAATCATGCCATCCACCATTGTCCCTTCTTAGACAAGGCTAAAAGAGTTTTGGACGATCGTCTGGTTTCATCGTTACGACTTCCTCCTGGATATAATAAACTCTTGCTGAGTCCGTCACTAGTTGAAAATCCGGCTGACCTGCCCAGGTGGTCGGCCGAAGCATCTATCATTGAAGATGAACCATATGAACCCATACCAGATGAAAGTCAAAAGGTCGAGACGGTAGTTGACCTGGTCTTGCCTTCAGAGGTTCCATCTTCAGATGATACAGTCACCGAAGAGAACAAGGATGACACCGTCCAAATTCTTTTCGTAAGCACAGACTCTGACGAACATGGGGGCAATTTACCTATTCCTTTACCACAGGAAGGAAGTTCATTAGAGTCGTACTCGGCCGTCTATTCGGTCCCACCTCCAAGCAACCTAGTTGTCTCCTTCGACTGGAATCAGCTAGGCAGACCCCGTTTACCGGCCAGTATACCATTCCGAATCATTGTTCAAATATATAGAATGGTTATGGCCGGTACCATCATAGATGAAGGGGCTTCTATGAGTATCCTTTCCTCGACTGCTTGGAAAGCGCTTGGTTCACCATCGCTTTTACCTGAGATGAGAAATCTAACAAGCTTTGACAAAGGAACCAGTCGATTGTTAGGGATCCTTCCCAATGTGCCCATAACATTGAGAGGGAAAACCGTTCAAATGAACGTAATGGTAGTCCAAGGACCCCTGGATTATAATCTACTCCTTGGACGAGACTATATTTACTGCATGGGAGCAATTGTCTCCTCACTCTTTAGAGTAATGTGTTTTCCACACGAAGGAAGAGTGGTCAAGCTCATCGACCAGCTTTCATTTCCCGGTTCACACATGGCAAATAGTCATATAACATCCCTAAATGGTCTTTTCACACAAGGAATGTCTCATCAATCCCCAATCCGTCCACCTGATGAGCGCGAGTGATTCGGGGGACATGACTGAAACCTAGGGGGCATGCACCCTGGTCTGCTTCGGTAGGAAAACTTCGGGTATAGGGTAGGTTTCCGCGAGAGATATATGACTAGTCTGTACTCTCGTCTGTGATTGGAAAAGGGGGTTAGACTGGAATAAGATTCCCTCGTCAAAGTTATGTGAGTGGAGGCGTCTGCACCGCTCGCCTTTGTCTATTTCGGTAGACATCGCCGAAGAAGTGTTTTGTTTGCGGTGTGAATAGAACAATCTTTGGTAACCTGAAAGAGGTAGACCTTTCCTGATAAAACAAATGTTTTGTTGGTAGAATAAAAGGTGACCTTGAAGCTTTATTTTATACTTGGGGGCATGCAAACCTTTTGGCGTGCAAGCGAAGAGCGACCATTTATTTTTAAATTTGTAGGTCCTCTAACCCTTTAAACTCGTAGGATTGGTCGTTTCCTAACTTGCATAAAGAAAGGATGTGGGGCAAATATTTGAAAAATTTCCATTTATATATGAGACATTCTTATTATACGACTGGATTAATCGAGCAGTTTTAACGCGGACTTCATGCTCGTTAAAAAATAAACATAAGCAATGAGCAAATGTTTCCCCCAGTGTTTAAGCTCAATAAAAAATGAACCAATTCCCAGTAAATGACCATCGTGAATGTAGTACTTCAGCCTTTAAAGCCTTGGTCATGTTCCCATCATCACCTCCACTCTGTATTGGCCGATCATTCTGTTGAGATTGCAACAAGATGATGGAGCTTAGTGAAAAGAGTCGCCTTCACTAAGTGGGCCCGCAGGCTATTTTTGGCGCAAGTCTATTTTTAGACTATGTCTATTTTTAGACATATGGATCATGTCTATGGATTGCAGGTTGCTGTTTATGGATGATTGATCAAGTTGGGAAAAAATAGATGGACTTCTATTTTTGATGAAAGTGTGAGTGATCACAGTGTGAGTGATCAAGGTCTATTTTTAGACTGGCTGTCAAAAATAGAAAAGTCAAATATTATTATCTCACAATAATATTTGGACTATAAACTTAATCTTATTCTCTTGGAGCACTTCAGTTTGAGCTACAGAGGTGGCACATGCAGCTGTCAGAAGGAAATACGCTTTTCTTATGAGTCAGTTGAGTTGTTGCATGCATGACTTCAGTTAGAACTCAATCAGTTGAGTTTGGTGGAGTTGATTGTGGAGTTGATGGAGTTGTGTTCAGTTTAGCTTTGTTAAACTAGTTGTATTTAGTCTAACTGGAAAATAGACTAGAGATGAGTTGGGTGAATTAGTTATTAATTAATTCACAAGTTATTAACTCATAATACAACTAATGAATACATCAGTTAACTCAGTTGCATGTCAGTGCATGTTCAGTTCAACAGGGACAGGTGGTAGAGAATCAGATTGCTATCAGTTGCGACTATAGTTGTGCACCAGATCTTGCACAATCAAGGGATTGAGTATGCCAATGAGTTTGCTCACGTATTTTCCCACATTATAGCTTGTGCTCACATCCAATAAAGAGTGAGTGACTATTTTTTAGGTGAAAAACGAGTTTGGTGAGCCATTCTCATCAGTTCTTGAGCAGGTATTGAGCAGTGGAGGCAGGCAAGCAGTGGAAGAGATTTGGAGATTAGATCTAAGCTGTATTGTGTGTAACAGAGGTGGAGATACTTGTGAGAAGTATTATGCTGTGTAATGTTACATGACTCAATCATTAATATACAGATAGTTGGGGTTTTTAGCGAGATGCTTTCCCCGGGATACATACTGTGTTAATGTGTGAATGCTCTTGATGTTTTATTTTATTGATGCTGCTATATTGATGATCAACGTAGAGGAGCATATGTATTGTGTATGTTTTCCGCAATAGTACATGATCAGGATAATCTTCATTGAATATGTGTTAAATTATTCAAAATTTCTACATGGTATCAGAGCGAGCTAGATAATTGTAGAAAAATTTTCTACATGGTATCGGAGCTGCTTGATTTGTAGAAGAGATTTTTATCAAGTGAGGATTGATCATCAGATCTACTATTCAGGAAGTGTTTACATTCTATTTCTCTAGGCAGACCCTGTAATCGGGCCAGGTAGCCTCTGGATTCATCCTTCCTTTGGAAGGTGAGATATCCGGTAAATGCCCATACAGTCAATCTCTGTACGAGAAATATTGTGTTCTCATGAATCTTAGATCGGAAGCGGTTGAGTTGGTAGCTGGTGGAATTCGAATTTGCAGCAGTGTTGTTGAAATGTCTTTCAACGGATTGCGAATGTTATTCCAAAGCAAGAGCGACCTGGTGCTCAAGGATAAACTCAGTAACAATAAGTATGAGAATGGATCTTCATCAAAGGTATCTGATGAAGAGAATTGCGCTTTGGCTGCCAAAGCAAAGAAGGGGAAGAACAAGAAAGCTTCTCATTCCGGTGCGAAAGGCAAGAAGCAGGATATGTCCAAGGTGAAGTGTTTTCACTGTCACCAGCACGGACACTATGCCACAAATTTTCCGTAGAAGAAGAAGAACAAGCAAGCTGCTGGATCTGCAGGGGGAGAGGCCTTAGCTTCTCAGTTTGAGCTTGATTTTTCATTGATCGCATGATTGGTTTCAAGTGTGATGGGATCAGTGTGGTTCTTGGACAGTGGTGCGTCTTTTCACATGACGGGAGATAGAGATTTGTTCTCTGATCTGGAGGACAAAGATCTTGGAGTGCACATCGAGATGGGCGATGATGGTAGATACAGTGCGACCGGTATCGGTACCATTTCCTTTGAGAGGGAGTCTGGTAAACCCTTTGTATTGAAGGAAGTCATGCATGTTCTAGGATTGAAGAAGAATCTCATCTCAGTGGCAATGTTAGAAGACAAGGGGTATGATGTTGTTTTCAGCGAGGGAAAGGCCTTCCTCAACAGCAAGACAACTGGTGAGACCCGGAAGATAGGGGTTCGAGTGAGGAACCTTTATCAGTTGCATGTAGATGGATGCGCAGCAATGTCAGGCAAGGCAGAAGGATTGGTGAGCCGGGATGATGGCGAGTTGTGGCACAGGAGATTGGGTCACCTTCACCATGGAGCCTTGAAGATACTGCAGCAGATCACTACAGGGCTTCCTAAAGGCACACTTGCGCAGTCAGATCGGTGCAAGGGGTGTACTTTGGGGAAGTTTGTGAAAGCCACCTTTCACGAGAAGGATAGTCGCGCCACGACGATCCTTGAGAGAATTCACACAGACGTGTGTGGACCTTTCTCAGTTGCTTCGACAACAAAACACAGGTATTATGTGATTTTTGTTGATGATTTCTCTCGTAAGTGTTGGATCTTCTTCATGCAGAAGAAGAGCGAGACATATTCAAAGTTCTGTGAATTCAAAGCACTGGTCGAGAAGGAGTTGGGGAAGAAGGTGAAGGCTCTTAGGAGCGATAATGGTGGTGAATACATCTCGGACGAGTTCAAGGATTTCTGCAAGACAGAAGGGATTCGTAGAGAGCTCATAGCTCCCCATAACCCACAGCAGAACGGGGTAGCTGAGCGGAAGAACAAAACGATTGTGGGTGCTGCACGGGCAATGTTGCATGATCAGGGCCTACCCCTTCACTTGTGGGTGGAAGCATGCAATACAACAGTTTATGTGCAGAACCGTTGTCCTCATAGGATACTTGGCATGAGTACACCCGAGGAGGCTTATTCTGGTAAGAAGCCTGATCTTTCTCATTTGAGGATTTTTGGTGCTAACGTTTACATGCATGTGACGAAGGATGCCAGGAAGAAGTTGGAGCCGACCGTAGAGGTTGGGATATTTGTGGGGTACACTGATACGCCCCACAACTATCGTGTGTATTTTCCAGACAGTGGTAAAACTGTTGTGCGACGGGATATAAAATTTCAGGAGGAGAAAGCCATGAAGTGTTCGCTTGAGAGGGAGCTACTCTTGCATGCAGATGAGGAGCTATTAGTTCCTAAGGATGAGCTTCAGGACGTGGATCAGCCACAGGACGAGGTTCATAGAGTGGAAGAGACCACTCATGCAGCGCCAACCATCAGAGGGCGAAAGCGCTTGACAGAAGCTGAGCGACTGGCTCAAGATGCAGAGAAAGTTGTAGGACCACCTACAGCCCAACGCAGGCAGAGACAGTCACCTAATCGGTACACTGGATACATGGCTCTTATGAGCAAGTGTGTTGTGACTGAGCCATCCTCTTTCGAGGAAGCTGTGGAGGATCCCGCATGGGTAGACGCCATGGTGGAAGAGTATGATTCTATTGTCAGAAACAGTGCATGGGAGATTGTTCCTAGACCGGAAGGGAAATCAGTGGTGGGTTCGAGATGGATCTACAAAGTTAAGCAGGCAGCTGACGGGAGTGTGGAGAAGTACAAGGCAAGATTTGTTGCCCGAGGCTTTTCACAGATTGAGGGGATCGATTATGAGGAGACCTTTGCACCTGTCGCAAGGTATTCTTCCATACGGACGATTCTTGCTCTCTCAGCGCAGATGGGATGGCACATTCATCAGATGGATGTGAAGACTGCATTCCTCAACGGAGTCATTGAGGAGGAGGTGTACATTGAGCAACCCGAAGGCTTTGAAGTCTTCAGCAGTGAGTCGCATGTGTGCAGGCTCAAGAGAGCGCTGTATGGGTTGAAGCAAGCACCACGTGCTTGGTACACACGGATAGATAGCTATTTCACAGGACTTGGATTCTCCAAGAGCGAGGCGGATCCGAACCTATACCAGATTGTGGTGGAGGGTAAGTTGCTTATCATTGTACTGTATGTTGATGATTTGATTCTAACGGGTGATGAGCTGTTGATACTATCATGCAAGAAGGATCTTGCTACAGAGTTTGAGATGAAGGATTTGGGCCTCCTTCACTATTTCCTGGGATTGGAAATATGGCAACGCAGTGGTGGGCTGTTTGTTTCTCAGGGCAAGTATGCTCGGGAGATACTGGAGAAGTTCAACATGCATGGTTGCAAGCCTGTTGATACTCCTCTTCCTGGAGGTTGGAGGAAGGAGGATGCCACTTCGGGAGAAGAAGTGGATGCCACTGTTTATCGACAGTTGGTGGGGTCGCTGATGTATTTGGTCAATACACGACCTGATATATGCTATGTAGTTAACCAGCTTTCACAAGCTATGGTTAAGCCTACCAAGCTCTTCTGGAAGGCGGGCAAGCATGTATTACGCTACTTGAGAGGCACATCGGGATATGGTTTTGTGGTACAGACAGGAGGATGAGGTGAAGCTATGTGGCTTCACGGATGCAGATTGGGCAGGGAGCCCAACAGACAGAAAGAGCACATAGGGAGGGGTCTTCAGTATTGGATCGACAGCAGTTTCTTGGTATAGCAGGAAACAGAGATCCGTGGCACTCAGTTCAGCGGAGGCCGAGTATATGGCAGCAAGTTTGGCTGCATGCGAGGCTATATGGATGAGGAAGATCCTAGTTGGTTTGTTCGGTTCTCATTTGGATCCTACTGTGATTTACTGTGATAACCAGAGTTGCATTAAACTCTCGGCTAATCCTGTATTTCATGATAGATCTAAACATATTGACATCAGGTACAATCATATCAGAGATTGTGTGCAGCGGAGGATCATGTTACTTTCGTACATTCCAACGGAGGATCAGGATGCTGATATTCTGACGAAGGCTCTCACCAGGAGCAAATTCGAGTACCACCGAGGTAGGATAGGGGTTGCTGATAATCCATATATTGTCGAGAGGGAGTGTTGAGATTGCAACAAGATGATGGAGCTTAGTGAAAAGAGTCGCCTTCACTAAGTGGGCCCGCAGGCTATTTTTGACGCAAGTCTATTTTTAGACTATGTCTATTTTTAGACATATGGATCATGTCTATGGATTGTAGGTTGTTGTTTATGGATGATTGATCAAGTTGGGAAAAAATAGATGGACTTCTATTTTTGATGAAAGTGTGAGTGATCAAATTCTATTTTTAGACTGGCTGTCAAAAATAGAAAAGTCAAATATTATTATCTCACAATAATATTTGGACTATAAACTTAATCTTATTCTCTTGGAGCACTTCAGTTTGAGCTACAGAGGTGGCACATGCAGCTGTCAGAAGGAAATACACTTTTCTTATGAGTCAGTTGAGTTGTTGCATTCATGACTTCAGTTAGAACTCAATCAGTTGAGTTTGGTGGAGTTGATTGTGGAGTTGATGGAGTTGTGTTCAGTTTAGCTTTGTTAAACTGGTTGTATTTAGTCTAACTGGCAAATAGACTAGAGATGAGTTGGGTGAATTAGTTATTAATTAATTCACAAGTTATTAACTCATAATACAACTAATGAATACATCAGTTAACTCAGTTGCATGTCAGTGCATGTTCAGTTCAACAGGGACAGGTGGTAGAGAATCAGATTGCTATCAGTTGTGACTATAGTTGTGCACCAGATCTTGCACAATCAAGGGATTGAGTATACCAATGAGTTTGCTCACATATTTTCCCACATTATAGCTTGTGCTCACGTCCAACAAAGAGTGAGTGACTATTTTGCAGGTGAAAAACGAGTTTGGTGAGCCATTCTCATCAGTTCTTGAGCAGGTATTGAGTAGTGGAGGCAGGCAAGCAGTGGAAGAGATTTGGAGATCAGATCTGAGCTGTATTGTGTGTAACAGAGGTGGAGATACTTGTGAGAAGTATTATGCTGTGTAATGTTACATGACTCAATCATTAATATACAGATAGTTGGGGTTTTTAGCGAGATTCTTTCCCCGGGATACATACTGTGTTAATGTGTGAATGCTCTTGATGTTTTATTGTTATTGATGCTGCTATATTGATGATCAACGTAGAGGAGCTTATGTATTGTGTATGTTTTCCGCAATAGTACATGATCAGGATAATCTCCATTGAATATGTGTTAAATTATTCAAAATTTCTACACATTCACCTCCATTTGATTGTTTACCCCTTTTTAGGAACAGCTACAAAGAGTGATTCCGCTAGCCATCCTTGTAACACTGTCGTGATTGGAAAATTCCAAACCTTACTTGGAATCAACTGCTACCCAATTTTATCACTCGTTCCTCAAAGACGAGTCTCCTTTAAGCTCTTTTCAACTGACTCATAAAATATGAAAAGATTGCCGAGCCATTGGCCTCTCCAGCTCGTTAAAGGGACCGGAAGTGCTATCCCTCCTTTAGATTTTAATCTTTTTGGACCTGAGGGATTATTACACAAAAAGATCGAGCGCTTGTTTTGTTCGGCTCGTTAAAAGTATCGAAAATTCATCCCTTTTGTATTTTTTTATACTTTTTCGGACTTAATGGATTAGATGACGAAAAAGGATTTTTAGAGTTTCCTTTACGTCCCTTTTTTCAGACTCTCTAAAATTGAAAAGAACCGAGTTATCTTTATCGTTAAACTCGTTAAAACCTAATAGCGACAAACTTGTCCATAGTAGACAATAACGAGCTTCACTATCGCTAGGCTCATTAAAACATAGCGATGGGTTTGCCCGAAGGGAAAATTATAGAACAAGCATATGTTATCCTCCTCAAGCTTGACAAAAATAAAGAGGTACTGGTCAGCAATGACTGGGGAAAAATTGGGAAGAAAGCTTGAAGAAACTTTGTTGGTAGCAAGTCGCTCTTGAACATGACACTTTCACTCCACATCCAAGTCGGGTTGGGTTGTTTCACTCACCAGTCACATCACCATGGTCCCATCACACCATCCACATTTGGGGTTAATGCTACCAATCCATCACGTCAGTGTCGCCGATATGTTCAAGAGAAGTCACTCAGAGAATTCACCTGTGTCTCACCCGCTGCAATACATTTACGCTCCATTCTTTCATGACTGCCACCCTGAACCTTATATCACCAGATCGTTTTCACCTCAATTAAAATCATTTGCTCCATTCCGTGACATTGATGTGGGATTCATTAAGGCCCTCCTATGATGGATCGCTTCTTGTTGACATCAGCTCATTATCCAAGAAGTCGGTTTAGGAACACCCCTTTCAGTACTTTGAAGCTTGCATGCCTCAATGGCAAGTTTCTCACTTCCGGCGACAGGTTTACATCAATGGCCTTCGACCGAAAGATTTTGCGTGGTGTTCGATGCCAAGTCCTTTATTCACACCACGTGAATTGTACTGCAGTACCTTGAGGATCATTATCATTATCGGTGATTCCTCTTGCTCCTGTTAACAACTTACATCATTGGCTGGTAATCAGGCGATGTCTTTCCATGTTCGACTCCAAAACATCTCTCACATGGATCGACTTGTACTTTGAGTGAAGATCAAACGAGATTGAAGACCCCGGATCTAGTTTCATCCATCCGGGCTGTGATATATATTCAGGAAAATAAAGACATCAAATGTACATCATTACTGCACAGATAATCATCCAATCAAATGGATGATGGCTCTACCAGAATCATCAGTCTACACTCAGAAGATTGTTTGTCCTATGTACATGAAAATGAATTTATAAAGCTGAGCATGGGAATGCCCGCCTCAGCTAGGTCATGAAAATATTATGAAGATAATGTATTGTATTGTATCTTATTACAGGTCTCCTCCCAGCTTAAAATAACTTCGGATCCTCATGATAAAGCATTTCACCCGACATCAAAAAGATTAACGACCTAATGCTTTAGGGGGCAACTGTTATAGACATTTTTGGGCACTGTAACCCCAAGCATAAAATGTCCATAAACCAAGGGCTCCTAAGTCCCTAAAACTGTTGTTCCAACCCCTAAAGGAACAAGGTCCACTGATTACAGCTTCCCCAGAAGTTCTCCATGAAAAACTACTCAGAACTGGTCAAAACAGGATCATTTCACCTGCTCCATAGGCAAAGTGCATTGCATCTCACCTAAGTACACTAAGTGGGTGTGTTGCATTTCAAAAATCCCTTCTATGGGGTGCGATGGGCGAGAAGAGACAAATGGCAGTGTCAATCCGCGAGGTGGAGAAGCATGGAATCTTCCAGAAACTTCTCTTGTGACACTTGCCATTCTGAATTCGACCAAGGATGAGTAAGAGATCATCAATCTCCAAGTGGAAGCAAGAACTCTCAGAGGGAAGACACTAATCAAATCACAAGCTGACTCATCTCCCTTACAGATATCTATATATGGATCCCTCATCCCAGAGATCTAGAGGCTAGAATTTTGCATCTTGTAAGGAATTACTGTTGGTTTCTTGAGGCAACATCATAGTGTTGGGTGATCTAAGCTTTGCATGAGGTGAAGAAGGGCTTACTTGCTGAGAGGATGATGCTGGGTCAGAACAACTAGTTGTAACTCTCTTGGCTCTTTCTTGATTATCAATAAAGCTATTCAAGTTTTCCTCCATACTCTTGTGTCATTTATGGTTCATGCATTTGTATGGTCAATTTACATCTGATCCTAGATTGTTTATGATAATAGATCCATGTTCTTGTATAGTGTTATGCTACTTTGATTCTGCAGGTACTTTGTGAAGTTGGGTGTACAAAGAAGCAAGTAGCAAAGGACTATCAGAAGAGGGAGGAAACGAACTAGGAACCAAGCGCAAGACAGAGGTTGGTCTCCTTTATTCTTCTCTCATCTATATTTCATAAAGGAAAACGAAAGTAGCTTTACTTTGTTTGTTTCTAAGGTAGCTACCACACCTTAGTGGGATTAGCAGTTCTACATAGACACTTTTCCCTGTAACAAGGGGGCCAAAGCAACATCAAACAGAAGGGCAATAGGCTAATCTGAATAGGTTCCAAGTACTCGAAGAAGAAGAAGAAATAACAAAAGAAGATCGGGTAATGGAAGGAAGCCCAATGGAGAAGGAGAAAGAAGAAGACAGAGTATAAACACAGGATATTAACAAATAGAAAGAGACTATGCTGAGCGATGTAGAACCGAAGATGGATCAAGAAATGACCCAGAGTGAGATGGAAATGGAGGAACATGAACTAAAGGAGATTCTTGACAGGGAACACTTAAATCTGGAAGGGTTCTTGAAACAGGGGACCATGAGGGGGGGTAGACTCTTTACCGCCAGAAGAGTTCAATAAAGTATAGCAACTGTTCCTATGGAAAACTCAAGATAAAGGGTTGGAGAGGTAGGGAAAAAATGAAAGGCAGGGCAACAAAGATGTGAAAACTATGAAAATCACACCTAGATTAGCTCCTAGAAACCCAGGAAAGAAGAGAGGCAGGAAAAAGTAGAACGAATTATTGATGGAATGTGGAAAACTAATGATAGATTCAGGTAAGATGAGAGATCTAACCAGCTACTCCTTTACAAATATTTAATAATGAAGTTTACATCTTGGAATATTAGAGGTCTAGGTAGTAAAAGGAAACAAAGAATTCTTAGTAATAGAATGAAACAAGAAGCTCCGGATATGATCTTTATCCAAGAAACTAAATATTCCATTCAAAAAATAAAAGAAATTCACAACAAATGGCTCAATAGATTTGATTTTCTAGAAGTCAAAGCAGATAACACAATAGGGGGCATACTTACTCTTTGGAACCCCTAATAGATTGGCATAATAGATGCTGAGGCATTTAGAAATTATTTTTCAGTGGTTATATAGCCGGTGGGAGATAGGGAGACCTATCTGGTCACGAATGTATATGGCCCTCAAAGAATGGATGATAAACTCAGGTTTCTAGATTCTCTTATGGGGCTTAGAGACAAACATGTAGATGTACCATGGATCTTGTGTGGGGACTTCAACATGATCAAATCACTTTCAGAGAAAAAAGGGGGAACCAGAACATTAGGCAAAGACTCCACAAATTTTCAAACTTTTATAGATAACATGAAGCTTGTTGATATTGACATGAGTAATGGTCTCTTCACTTGGAACAATAAAAGGGGAGGAGAGTCTCAAGTAGCCTCAAAGTTAGACAGATTCATAATCTCAGAGGACCTTATGTTCAGCAACAAGGAAATGATAGCGAGAATTCTCCCCATTGGAGGCTCGGACCATTGGCTTGTACAACTTGAGGTTCAAGGCATTGGTCCCCCCAAGAATAGACCTTTCAAATTTGAGAATATCTAGCTCACACACTATTACAGGGAAAAGTGTCTACACAAAACTGCTTATACCACTAAGGTGTGGTAGCTACCTTAGAAACAAACAAAGTAAAGCTACTTTTGTTTTTCCTTTATGAAATATAGATGAGAGAAGAACAAAGAAGACCAACCTCTGTCTTGCGCTAATCTCCTAGTTTGATTCCTCTCTCTCTTGATAGTCTATCACTACTTGCTCCCTTGTACGCCTGGCTTCACAGAGTACCTGTAAGATAATAGTAGCATAGCACTATACAAGAACATGGATCTATAATCATAAACAATCTAGGATCAGATGTAAATTGACCATACAAATGCATAAAATGTAAATGACACAAGAGTATGGAGGAAAACTTGAATAGCTTTTATTGATAAACAAGAAAGAGCCAAGGCAGTTACAACCAGTTGTTCTGACCCAACATCATCCTCTCAGCAAGTAAGCCCCTCTTCACCTCATACAAAGCTTAGATCATCCAACACTCTGATGTTGTCTCAAGAAACCAACAACAATTCCTTACAATATGAAAAATTCCAGCCTCTGATCTCTGGGATGAGGGATCCATATATAGACATCTTGTAAGGGAGATGAGTCAGCTTGTGATTTGATTAGTGTCTTCCCTCTGATAGTTCTTGCTTCCACTTGGAGATTGATGATCTCTTACTCATCCTTGGTTGAATTCAGAATGGCAAGTGTCACAGGAGAAGTTTCTGGAAGATTCCATGCCTCTCCACCTTGCGGAATGACACTGCCATTTGTCACTTCTCGCCCATCACACCCCATAGAAGGGCTTTTTGAAATGCAACGCACCCACACAATGTATTTAGGTGAGATGCAATGCACTTTGCCTATGGAGCAGCTGAAATGATCGTGTTTTGACCAGTTCTGAGCAGTTTTTCATGGAGAACTTCTGGGAGAAGCTGTAATCAGTTGACCTTGTTCCTTTAGGGGTTAGAACAACACTTTTGGGGACTTAGGAGCCCTTGGTTTATGGACATTTCATGCTTAGGGTTGTAGTGCCCAAAAATGTCTATAACAGTTGCCCCCTAAAGCATGAGGTTGTTAATCTTTTGATGTCGGGTGAAATGCTTTATTATGAGGATCCAAAGTTCTTTCAAGCTGAGAGGAGACCTGTAATAAGATACAATACAATACATTATCTTCATAATATTTTCATGATCTAGCTGAGGCGGGCATTCCCATGCTCAGCTTTATAAATTCATTTTCATGTACATAGGACAAACATTTGTCTGAGTGTAGACTGATGATTATGGTAGAGCCATCATCCATTTGATTGGATGACTATCTGTGCAGCAATGATGTACATTTGATGTCTTTATTTTCCTGAATATATATCGCAGCCCAGATGGATGAAACTAGATCCGGGGTCTTCAATCTCATTCGATCTTCACTTAAAGTACAACTCGATCCATGTGAGAGATGTTCTGGAGTCGAACATGGAAAGACATCACTTGATTACCAGCCAATGATGTAAGCTATTAACAGGCATGAGAGGAATCACCGATAATGATAATGATCCTCAAGGTACTGCAGTACAATTCACGTGGTGTGGATAAGGGACTTGGCGTCGAACACCACGCAAAATCTTTCGGTCGAAGGCCATTGATGTAAACCTGTTGCCGGAAGTGAGAAACTTGCCATTGAGGCATGCAAGCTTCAAAGTACTGAAATGGGTGTTCCTAGATTGACTTCTTGGATAATGAGAGTATCGGTCCTTTTTAATTTTAGAGAGTCTGAAAAGGAACGTAAAGGAAACTCCAAAATTCCTTTTTCGTCATCTAATCCCTTAAGTCCTAAAAAGTATAAAACAATACAGAAGGGATGAATTTTCGATACTTTTAACGAGCCGAACAAAACAAGCACTCGATCTTTTTGTGTAATAATCTCTCACGTCCAAAAAGATTAAAATCTAACGGAGGGATAGCACTTTTGGTCCCTTTAACGAGCTGGAGAGGCCAATGGCTCAGAAATCTTTTCATATTTTACGAGTCAGTTGAAAAGAGCTTAAAGGAGACTCGTCTTTTGAGGAACGAGTGATAAAATTGGGTAGCAGCTGATTCCACGTAAGGTTTGGAATTTTCCAATCACTGCAGTGTTACAAGGATGGCTAGTGAGATCACTCTTCGCAACTGTTCCTCAAAAGGGGTAAACAATCAAATGGAGGTGAATGATCGGCCAATATAGAGTGGAGGTGATGATGAGAACACGACCAAGGCTTTAAAGGCTGAAGTACTACATTCACGATGGTTATTTACCGAGAAATAGTTCATTTTTAATGAGCTTAAACGTAAGAGGAAACATTTGCTCATGGCTTATGTTTATTTTTTTAACGAGCTTGAACTATGCGCTAAAACTGCTCGATTAATCCAGTCGAATAATAAGAATGTCCCATTTTAAAACGACAATTTTTAGAGTTTTTCCCCACATCCTTTCTTTATGCAAGTTAGGAAACGACCAATCCTACGAGTTTAAAGGGTTAGAGGACCTACAAATTTAAAAAAAAAAATAGTCGCTCTTCGCTTGCATGCCAAAAGGTTTGCATGCCCCCAGGTATAAAACAGAGTTTCAAGGTCACCTTTCAAATCTCCAACAAAACATTTGTTTTATAAGGAAAGGTCTACCTCTTTTAGGTTACCAAAGATTGTTCTATTCACAGCGCAAACAAAACACTTCTTTGGCGATGTCTACCGAAATAGACAAAGGTGAGACAATCCACTCACATAACTTTGACAAGAGAATCTTATTCCAGTCTAACCCCCTCTTCCAATCATGGACGGGAGTACAGTCCAGTCATATATCTGTCGCGGAAACCTACCCTATACCCGAAGTTTTCCTGCTGAAGAAAACTAGGGTGCATGCCCCCTGGGTTTCAGTCATGTCCCCCAAATCACTCGCGCTCATCAGGTGGACAGACTGGAGATTGATGAGACATTCCTTGTGTGAAAATACCATTCAGGGATGGCATATGACTATTTGCTCTGTGTGATCTAGGAAATGAAAGATGGTCTACGAGCTTGACCACTCTTCCTTCGTGCGGAAAACACATCACTCTAAAGAGTGATGAGACAATGGCTCCCATGCAATAAATATAGTCTCGTCCAAGGAGTAGATTATAATCCAGGGGTCCTTGAACTACCATTACGTTCATGTGAATGGTTTTCCCTCTCAATGTTATGGGCACATTGGGAAGGATCCCTAACGGTCGACTGGTTCCTTTGTCAAAGCCTGTTAGATTTCTCATCTCAGGAAAAAGTGATGGCGAACCAAGAGATTTCCAAGCAGTCGAGGAAAGGATACTCACAGAAGCCCCTTCATCTATGATGGTACCAGCCATAACCATTCTATATATTTGAGCAATAATTTGGAATGGTCCACTAGCCGGTAAACGGGGTCTACCTAGTTGATTCCAGTCGAAGGAGACAACTAGGTTGCTTGGAGGTGGGACCGAATAGACGGCCGGGTATGACTCTGACGAACTTCCTTCCTGCGGTAAAGGAATGGGTAAATTGCCCCCATGTTCATCGGAGTCTGTGCTTACGAAAAGAATTTGGACGGTGTCATCCTTATTCTCTTCTATGACTGTATCATCTGAAGATGTAACCTCTGAAGGCAAGACCGGGTCAACTACCGCCTCGACCTTTTAACTTTCGTCTGGTATGGGTTCAGATGGTTTGTCTTCAATGATAGATGCTTCGGCCGACCACCTGGGCGAGTCAGCTGGCTTTTCAACTAGTGACGGACTCGGCAAGAGTTTTTTATATCCAGGAGGAAGTCGTAATGGTGAAACCGGACGATCATCCAAAACTCCGTTAGCCTCGTCTAAGAAGGGACAATGGTGGACGGCATGGTTGCCTTCGCACAGTTTACAAGGAAATCTATATTTTCCTTTTTGTCCAGGGGCTTCACTTTCACTAGTCGATGGTGTGCTTTCAACATGATCATCAGAGGTTGACGACACCGGGTTGTGCAAAAGAGGAGACCAGTCCCTTAAGATCTGAGGGATGCAGGGACAATCTCTATGATAGTGGTCTCCTTTGCAAATGACACATGGCGATTTAGGCCTGGTTGGTGCAGTGTGTGGATTTTCACTAGATGATGCTTGGTTGCCCCCTTTCGCTTTTGGCTCCTTCTTCTTCTTCTCTTTCTTCCTCTTTTCTTTCTTCTTCTCAGATACTTGATTTTTTGCTTTACCAGCCCCATCAAGCGAAGAGGATGGAGGAGAGGAAGAATTGGAGGAAGTAGAAGGTTGGTGGGTAACTCTGGATTCGTCTAGTTGCTGACACGATTGTTTAGGAATTGCGGTGTTCTGAATGACAGAGGTTGAGAAGAGCCATACAGGTAAGCTGATTGTCAATCCTGGAAGCGACAATGTGACCATATGGGGTGCACCAACATCTCCCCATGAGGAGAAGGGACTAGGATTTCCCCCAAGGGGAATTCCTTGGTTGGTGGGTTCCATTTTCTCAACCTAAGATCAACGTAGGAAAGGGTGATGATTATTCCGTTTAAAATAAATTTTAGATGCTTTGACACAACTTGTTTTTTCAATTTTTAAGAGTCGAGAAAAAACAAAAGATGACTCTAGTCGCCTTCGATTTTTAATGAGCCTGAAGTGACAAGTGCTCAGATGGACCCTTTCCGTTAAGGAGTCTGAAAAGGAACGAAAGGGACTACTATGGAAATCTAGGTAGAGGGATTACCAAACCAATCGCAAAACTGCAAAATACTTTTTACAGTACGACAGTCAATCTTCCCGAATGCTGTGTTCAGTGCATTGCGATTGATAGGGCGGCAGACACAGCTTCCTATGGATAAAGGATTAATCCTATTGTGGTCTCCCAAAATATACTCGACGGTACATGGGAGCACAAGTCCGTACTGACACTTATCATCTCAAAGTGGAGGAATCACCCAACCATCAGTGAGAACAATAGTTACCAGGCTTTACGACATCGGAATACGTCTCTAGCCTAGACTTCTAAATGTTGTGCGTTAGGTTCCAAAGCGTTGTTAGATTCATTGAATTTATTTTATAGTTGATCTTGTTTAAGAAATTTGCCTTTTAGGTTCACCGTGAGATGTAGATGTATAATTCCTAAAATGCAATCTAAGATGATAAATAGTCTTTTATCTTCTTTGTGCAATGAAAATCCTAGCTACTAAGGAAAGAGAGACACTATTCTTTCACAAAGAGCAAAGAGCACACACTAAATGCACAGTCCTAAATCAAACCAATCAAACAGTCTAAATGCAAATGCATATGCATGTATTTTTTTTCGGCTTTCTTAGTATGTGAATGGTAAAAAGAAAGCTAATGCACAAATCTGAATTATTTTCCAAGCGACAATTACTAACAAGTTTCTTTTCGAAATCAAAAATGGAGACAATCACAACACTTTACGATTTGGAAATGAATACTTGCTTTCGACATTAGAAAAATTACAAATTCAGACCAAATACAATAGTAACAGGATAATCGACTATCTACAGCAACCAAACTCTTTCCTATGACTGAAAACGACACTTGCGACACTTTCAAATCAAAGGACAACAATACGATTACGTTACTTTTTGCAAAGGAGAACTGAAAATGACTCAACAAATACACAAAAACATTTACAGTTCTTTTGCACAAGGGAGGCGGAATAATAGTAAGGAAAAGCGGTTTCAAACGGAGATATACTGATTACAGGTAGCAAAATTCATGAATAGAACTGAAAAGAATGAGTCACAGAAACCAAAACTGAACAATGCCTAGTCTGATCAGCGCACCTGTAACACAGGGAATTTGAAATGTAGCGCACCTACTACACTCGGGAAGTGCATTGAATTTCAGATTCACAGAACAGTACCTGCGCTGGGCCAGAGATGAGACTTTGCTTGGGTTCCGGGTCACAGTTTGCAGTTCATTTCATGGGTTTTGTCCGAGCAAATGGTAACCAGTAATGCAACAATCAGGGGTAGATCTAAGGAGGTTATAAGAGCTACCACAAGGGGTAATTAGAGAGTTTGTCAATCAGTTGTTTAATTTATAAACAAATCCCGGAGATTGACTGAAGCGGCATTTATCTACTTTGCATTTGCATAGCAAATGCAGTTCGAAAGCTACCTGGCTCGACTTCAGACTCTGTCTATAAGTTTATAAAATAAGCAACAAGGAAGATAAACAAACAAGCTAATTCGTCCCCAGTGGAGTCGCCATTTTGTTACAGGGAAAAGTGTCTACACAGAACTGCTTATCCCACTAAGGTGTGGTAGCTACCTTAGAAACAAACAAAGTAAAGCTACTTTCGTTTTTCCTTTATGAAATATAGATGAGAGAAGAAAAAAGAAGACCAACCTCTATCTTGCGCTAATCTCCTAGTTTGATTCCTCTCTCTCTTGATAGTCTTTTGCTACTTGATCCCTTGTACGCCCAGCTTCACAGAGTACCTGTAATATCACAGTAGCATAGCACTATACAAGAACATGGATCTATAATCATAAACAATCTAGGATCAGATGTAAATTGACCATACAAATGCATAAAATGTAAATGACACAAGAGTATGGAGGAAAACTTGAATAGCTTTTATTGATAAACAAGAAAGAGCCAAGGCAGTTACAACCAGTTGTTCTGACCCAGCATCATCCTCTCAGCAAGTAAGCCCCTCTTCACCTCATACAAAGCTTAGATCACCCAACACTCTGATGTTGTCTCAAGAAACCAACAACAATTCCTTACAATATGCAAAATTCCAGCCTCTGGATCTCTGGGATGAGGGATCCATATATAGACATCTTGTAAGGGAGATGAGTCAACTTGTGATTTGATTAGTGTCTTCCCTCTGATAGTTCTTGCTTCCACTTGGAGATTGATGATCTCTTACTCATCCTTGGTCGAATTCAAAGAGGCAAGTGTCACAGGAGAAGTTTCTGGAAGATTCCATGCCTCTCCACCTCGTGGAATGACGCTGCCATTTGTCACTTCTCACCCATTGCACCCCATAGAAGGGCTTTTTGAAATGCAACACACCCACACAGTGTATTTAGGTGAGATGCAACGCACTTTGCCTATGGAGCAGCTGAAATGATCCTGTTTTGACTAGTTCTGAGCAGCTTTTCATGGAGAACTTCTGGGAGAAGCTGTAATCAGTTGACCTTGTTCCTTTAGGGGTTAGAACAACACTTTTAGGGACTTAGGAGCCCTTGGTTTATGGACATTTCATGCTTGGGGTTGTAGTGCCCAAAAATGTCTATAACACACACCCCAACTTCATCAGAAACATTACAAATTGGTGGACAGAAGATCTGCATATTTAGGGTACAAGTATGTTCCAATTACACAAAAGACTAAAGCACATCAAGCTAAGACATAAAGAATGGAACAAGAATGAATTTGGAAATTTTTTTGCAGCTAAAAAAGTTGTTGAAGATTAAATGAGGGAACTCAATCAAACCCTTATCTCAGACGGCTTTGATAAAGATAGAAATGACCAAGTCACCAAACACCATCAAGACTGGGAGAATTTATGTAAACAAGAGGAAATATTTTGGAGACAAAAATCCAGAGTTCAATGGCTAAAAGAAGGGGAGCGTAACACTGGATTTTTCCATAGATCAACCATAGCGAACAGATCTCATAATAGGATCTCTTTGATCAAGGATGAGGGCGGTCATCTTCTTAATTCCCATGAAGATATAGAAGATGTGTTAGTTCAGCACTTTCATGGAATAGCACAGGAAACCATTTCAGATAGAGAGCATTTTATCAGGGATTTAACCGGGCATATTCCTAGACTGGTTACTAGAGAGGATAATTTCAATCTCAATAGGCTAGTGACAGAAGAGGAGGTTAGTGAGGTCATCAAAGAAATGCAGAATGGTAAAGCACTAGGCCCTGATGGTTTCAATGTGGATTTCTTTAAAGCTTGCTGGAATATAGTTAAACAAGATATTCTGAACGTAGTGGAAGATTCTAGGTTGAATAGAACTATTTTGAAGGTGCTCAATACTTCCTTCATCTCCCTGATCCCAAAATAGGACAATTCTCAGACTCCAGACAAGTTTAGACCCATAGCCTTGTGCAATGTGGTTTACAACATCATATCCAAGGTTATTGCTAACAGACTCAAACCACTTCTTCCTACTCTAGTTTTTGTAGAGCAATCTGGTTATGTGGAAGGAAGACAAATTCTCAATAACGTCATTCAAGCGCATGAAGTGGTGCACTCATTGACAAGCAATAGGAAGGATAGTATGATTATGCAACTTGACCTGGCCAAAGCTTATGATAAGCTAAATTGGTCATATATAAGGAGGGTCCTTATTGCTTTTGGGTTTGATCATAACTGGGTTAGATGGGTCATGGCCCTGGTCACTTCTTCCAGCTTTTCAATTCTGGTTAATGGTTCTCCTTCCAAGAATTTTACTCCTTCTAGAGGCCTTAGGCAGGGTGATCTGCTCTCTCCCTTTCTCTTCATCCTCATGATGGAAGGACTGGGTCAGTCTATCAAGCATGCGAAAAAAGTTGGTAATATTAGAGGCCTCCAACTTTCAGAGACTGGTCAGGCTTTGACCCATCAACAATTTGTTGATGATACTATGCTATAGGGAATCCCCACAGTCAAAGAATCTCTAGTGTACAAACATATCCTCTCTGACTTTGCCATGGCAATAGGTATGGGAGTTAATCTCTCCAAATCTAAGATTTTTTTCTTCAACACCAATATAGCTATTTAGAAAAATATCTCCACAATTCTAGGCTTTCAAAGGGATGTCCTTCCCTCCAAATATTTGGGACTTCCTCTTACTGATAAGCCTTTGCATAAGGGCATTTGGGAGCCGGTGATTAATAAGATGCAAAATAAAATCAGGAAATGGACCTTTAGATCTTTAAACCTGGCTGGTGAGTTAGTGCTTACAAAAGTTGTTCTCCAATCAATCCTCATCTTCATGTTATTAGCCCTTCTAGATCCAAAAGGAGTTTTGCAACTTTTTAAAACCATTCAAAGAGACTTTCTTTGGGGTAAGGGGGAGGAAAGAAAGAAATGGGCCTTGGTAGCTTGGAAGAAGATCTGCAAACCTAAAAATTATGGGGTCTTGGACTGGATGATTTGGAAGTACTAAGTAAAGTTTTATGGGTGAAATTATGGTCGAACTGGGTGAAAGACCCAAAGATGCAGTGGGCTAGAATCTGGAAAGAAAAATAAGCCAGTAATTGGCAAGATAATGATCTAATAAGGATTTCTGGCGTCATAAAGGGCTCACACATATGGAATAAGGCCTAGGGAAATAGAGGATTAGTACAAAAAAATAGCTTCTGGGAAATCAGAGAGGGTGATATTGCTTTGTTTTGGGAGGACAATTGGCAAGTGAACAAGAACCTACACTGTTAAGATCAAACCAACAGTGAAGAAAAATGGAGAACCTGGAAGAATTTGGATCACAGGGAAGACAACCCAATGAAAGTCAAAGCAGAGGCACTTCTGCGAATATTGGAACAAAGGAAAATTTTAGTGATAGGGGGGCATGACCAACTTAGATGGGGCAACAATAATGTAGGCACCTTCAATCTTAAGGAGGAAAAACACATACTCCTTGAGCTGGATTCCAATGATTCGGACAGGGTTTGGCAGAACATATGGAAACATCAAGGATGGATGAAGATTAAACTCTTCATGTGGTTGGTTCATCATAGGAAATTTTTGACTTGGGATAACATTCAGAGGAGGGGTGTTCTAGGCCCTTCCAGATGCCAGCTCTGTGAAGCCAAAGAGGAAACAATGGAGCACCTTCTCAATAATTGCATTTTCACCTATTGGTTGTGGGATTCATTTGCTACTATCTTCCAGTAGACAGATAGGGACAAAAGAAGTATTATCAATACCCTAATCAATTGGAGATGCAACTTCTCTGATTTTGAACTTCTAGGCTTAGCCTGGGCTTTAACACCAAGCTTCATAATTTGGACTGTCTGGAAAGAAAGGAACAACAGAATCTTCAAGAATGAAAAATGTTCCTCCCAACGCCTTTTTGAGCAAATCTTAAGACAACTTAAGGAGATGGTAAGTACCATAGTGCGAACTTTCCCTAAAAATCCACCTTCAGAAGTTGAAATGTAGATTCTTCGCAAGTTAGGTATGCAGGGGCTTATTCCACAGGGCCTGGACAGGAAGGTTTTGAAAATGGATACTAAGAAGGATTATTGGCATCCTCCCCCTCAGGGTTTTTTGAAATACAACATTGATGGGGCATCCAAAGATAACTCGGGTATTGCTGGCTGTGGAGGGGTGTTAAGAGATGAAAATGGCAGTCTCCTTTTCATTTTTCATTGCCATTTGGGAAGAGCCACTAACAATATGGCAGAGTTAATGGCTCTGGAGCAATGTTTGGAATTCCTGAAGCAGGATAATCTCCAGAATGTTATTGTAGAAGTTGATTCAGAGTTAATCATAAACTCGGTCAAAAGAATCAGCTATGGCACGGAGCCGGAAAAAGTCTCAAAACAATGGAGGCTACTCTAGGTCTTTCAAAGGATTCAGCTTCATCTCCGTGGTTTACGCACTATGAGTTTTAACCATGTGTGAAGGACCGCAAACAAATTGGCAGACATCTTGGCCAATCAAGGTGTACTATGTAACAATAGCAAGGTTGCAATGAATTGGCATGAGATGCCTCTGAATAGATTAAAGGGGCATTGTCATGACTAGGCAGATGAGGATATAATGGTGTTTCCAAACAAGGACATAGAGGCGGGGTCGAGTTGATTTGGATTTGTTATGCAATGTTTTTTTAGATGTAAGAATATTCTGGGGATTCAGGGCACTATCGGCCTCCCCAACCCTCGACAGTGTGAACATAAATTTCAGTTCAGAGTTGCTGAGCAGATACAGTTTTATGGATAATCAGCCGAAAAGATGGATTTTCATTCTACACGGGTACATGTGATCGAGGAGAAGAGATGGTAATTGGCGGATAAGAGATGATAAGTGGGGTTGGAATTTTAGCTTTCTTGGCAGCCTAAAAACCCCTGTCTTCCTTTTTGTGGATGCAATACCACTCGAGAGGTGGTTTATTATCCATCGCAAGCCTTTCACGTGGGAAGTGGTTTTGCAGAGTTGGGAGCAATTCCACTCACCAAGAAACACATGGCCTAGTACAGGGAAGGAATACCTCCCTCATCGTGTGCTAATATTCAGAATGTTAGGCTCGTGCGATATGCACCTCAGCCATCGGATCATGCAAGATGGATCAACAGTCAGGAACAATCGAGCATGTTGGTGGGTCCAGGATGGCTATCACGTGGTTAATCATCGGGCTACTTGGTATTGCGATATTATCCTCCGCCGATGGATCTGGCATGGAGGATCGACAGTCAAGGATAATGGCATTGTTTCGGGCAGGTTTCACGCCTTGGTGGGAATCAGTAGCTTTCGCGCACTCTTCGTGCTCGAGGGCTATCCCCCTTCCAGACCCGAAATCCTTTTAGTGGTGTCCCTAATTCCTCATCAGGTCCGTTTCTAAATTTTAAATTGTTTGTTGTCTCCGGCTCGAACGGTTTCGACTTTGTTTGTATTTTGAGGTAATGGTAGTTTTTTTGTTTTGGGGACCGAGGCTCAGTGTTTAAGCCTGGGCTGTAAGTGGTTGGTTTTTCTTTGGCCCAAAATTCCTATGGGAATGTTGTATATTATGTAAGTTGTTTATAGTTATAATGAAATAGAAGGTATGAATCTTGCTTCAGCAAAAAAAAACATATGCATGGTGTGTTCAGCTTAGGGGGAGTCTTTTGGTTGTTGCAGACTTTGGGTAGAGAATCATCATAGTAGAAGGATATATAAGAAATCTATAAAACCCTATAACTATGATGGTTGGATAGCTCAAGATTTGAAGGCATTTATGCCTGAGCTGATTAGCTCATATGGTTTTGGAAGTGGCATAGTTGGATAGTGTGCGGAAAGAGATTTCTAATGGTATGCTAAAGTATGAAAAAGGCCTTATAGATCAAAAGTTATGGTTGGTCAAAGTATGCAAATCAGAGAAGTCAATAGGAAGGGTTCCATGACTCAAGGTTTTGCCTCTCCATTGTGTTTTCTGCAAAAAAAAATAAAAAAATTCGAACTTAGGAAGATTTTGGAATAAGGTCGGGACTTAGGAAATTTGGTCCTATTCGGAGGTTGAGTTGTGCAACAGAAGTTCAAAGTGGAAGTACCCCCTTAATCCCTTGGACAAATCACAGGTTGGCCCAGTTGAGAGGTTGTAGTAGGAGTTCAAAGGATCGACCCCCAACCCCAAACCTATGAGGGATCATCTACAGGTGGTAGCTAGGGTGGAAAATGATGTCAACACATAGTGACATGATAGCACACGAAGATGGCACGTGGAATGTGTTTTCAACTTTTTTAGGTGGTCAAGTGGGCCAAACCCAGGTGACATGTGGCACCACCTAGACATAGATGATGTTAGTGTGATGTAGGCATGATGTATGTAGGATGATGTGAAAAATTCTTTGAAGTTTCCACCAGGAATTTGGTTTGGTGAAACTTTCATGTGTATTTAGTTTTCAGCAAAAAAATGACTTGGAGTCGAAGCTTTGAGCTAGTTAGGGCTCAATGTAAGTAGGGGAAAGTGTAGGCACATGGCAAGTGGAGCAGGCCGACTCATGACCTCTGACCTTCTAACTTTCATTGCAAGATGCTCCTAGGAGTTGTTTTTATGAAGGTTTTATGTGTTAAAGCAACCAATTAAGGTTTTTGGGCACATATAAATGATTGCTAAGTGTTGAGGACTAAGAACCATGGGTTCCAACACATTTGGCATAATCAGGTCAACCTCCAGTTTGACACTATGAGTCATATTTGGTAGTTATTCCTTATCTATAGGTTCACCGGAGTTTGGAACTCTATTAAATCTTATGCTTGAAGTAAATGGTGATTGCATAAAAATAAGATGCAAGAAAACGAGGACCAAGAAAACTAAGAGAATTAATGGTACATCGTCTATATTAAAGAGATCCATTCTGGATCACAACTTTAATGCATTATTTCATTTAATGAGCAAGAAGAGCCATGTTGAGTACTCAAAATCTCTGATATCATGCTAATAAAATTACAGTGGAGATCATACTAGTTTTAGTGGGTTGAGTAAATTGAGCCCATACTTATGTTCTTAATTGAAAATCAGTGTGTCATACTACATTGAGGATGAAATGATTAATGAGCTAATTAATGAGCTGGAAAATTGCATCAGTCAACATGTTTTTGTTGAACAAAAACTCAGAAAACATTGAGTCAGGAGGGTGATGAGTGAATATTTGTATGTTTAGTTGTTTTCTCAAGTGAGTTGGGTGTGAAGTGTGAGGGCACAACAGATTAGTAAGAGAAGAGAGTGCAAAAAAGCTAAAGTTGCATAGAAGAGGGCAGCCAAGAGTGTGGATGCAACATAGAAAGGAAGGAGTTATGAAAGATAACAGAGCATGATCTTTGTGTTTTATGTAACAGAAGTAAGTAACTATTCTCAGTTTGAAAATTATATGAAAAGTAAGACAATTGGCTGAAGCAATTTGTGACCTACATTTATAAGAGGATGGTGCCTCTTGGCAAGTTGTGGCTTGCTAATTTGAAGGAGGTTTGGGTGTCCTGTGAGTGGGTGCTCGCAAACAATTTAATGTAATTGAGTAGGTGCATATATTATATCATATTAATAGAAATATTGGTGGTTTTTCTCTTTTGAGTTTCCACGTCAAATTCCTATGTCCATGTGTGAATACTACACATGTTAATGGTGTGTGTTCACATGAAAGATTTACTTTGTTGCTTATATATTTATTATTGAATGCTCATATGGGTGATTTCTATGTTAGAATAGAAAATAAGAATTGAGACTAAAAATTTAAAATAGAATTAATTATTGATTCACCCCCTCTCAATAATTCCTTATTCTGACAGCTCTCTCCCTCCTCACTTAGTACCTCATCTCTCTATACTTGCCTTAAGTACTTCCTTTTTAATGTTTGGTGATTCTCATCTTACTTATAGTTTTACCCTTTGTCGGCCATCATGCCTTAGGGGTACGTGCGCAGTCGTCAAGGACAGGGTGGCCATGGCCCTCAAGGAAATCATTGGTCCCAATCCTAAGCTAAAGTGGCCGCAACTATTTACAACTTCGCTACTCCATGAGAAAATTGATCTAAAATTTGTCACCTAGAAGCTTTATCTGCTACTAATAGGCTAGCCTTTTCTAATTTTGATGTCATTGATGAGGTTTCCCAATTAGTTCCTAACCTTGGTAACATGTCCAAGGAAAGAAGGAAACAATATCTCAACTCTATCACATTACATTGGCAACTGAAAACCATCATGGGTTAAGTGTTGAAAAAAGAATAAGTGGAGAAGTACAACATATATATTTGCAACTCTAGAGGACATCAAACAATCTCAGTAGAATCATTTTTATTGGCTGGAATGTTTGGATGCTCAATTAGCTCACCTAGAGAGACATATCTAGTGTGAGGAGAAACACATAATTTGCCCGAGCTCTAGCTACAAGAACCCTGCTTTGGTGACTTCATTTGGATGATATATTTGCTATGTATTTATGTATCTAGTTTTCTAATTTCCCTAGTTCAGATAGGACAATTTAATTCTAGAGGATGTTTCTTTTTCCTCAAATTGTATCACGTGTAGGTGATCAATATATCTAGTTTCCTAAGTGGCAAATTGAGATCACCTATACCAAGCTTAGCTCAATCATGAAAAATTTGTGGAGTGTAATGATATTTTAATTTTTGAGACAATGCTAAATTAATTCTAAGAAAGAAAAAGGAAAAAAAACAGGAAGAAGAAGAAGTTTAAAAAAAATTGAGTACCTTAACAAGTTCAAATCTTATACTATTTATTAACTCTCTACCTCTAATAATTAGACCATGACAAAAGATATATATATATATATATATATATATATATATATATATATATATATATATATATATATATATATATATATATATATATATATATATATATATATATATATATATATATATATATATATATATATATATATATATATATATATAGTTTAATAAAAATAAATAAAATGAGTTTTTACAAAAATAATTAATTTAACCAAAAGTTTAAACTCAATCAAAATTTCAATACATTAAGAAAATAAAATTATATATTATCGACTTATATTTATTAGCAAGATCGTTAGATAATTTAGATATATGTTCACAATAAAAATGAAATGCTAATCTATTTTTTATTTAAAATGACTTTCTTAAAAAATTTAAGAAAAATAATTATTCTTTTTCTCTATTATGTTTTAATATTATCAAGTTCTAGAAATCCTTCAGTTCGAGGACCCCATCACAAATGGTTGTCAAGTTTATTTCGACTTTGAAATCCAGGAGGAGGTAGTCAATTGGGTTCTTGAGCCTAGTCATACTAGGGGAAAATGGAGCTAGTACTTGAACTCCATCACCCTCCATTGGTTGATGAAAATGTTTATGGGAAGGATATTGAAAGATAAGCATGAGGACCATAATCATATAATATTTTCATAGAATGAAATTAAGCAGGTGAAGCAATATCAGTGTTCCTTTTTGGCTAGTTTGGATGCCCAACTAGCTCTCTTGGAAAGTCACCTTCATTTTGAATTTAAGCCTCCTCCTCCTACAAGTGAAAGTTCTAGGACCCAGCTCCAATGACATCTTAGACTCTTGATATCATGATATGTTTTTCAGTAGTTGTTTATCTTCTTTATGTAGTTTAGTACATGGTAGATAAAGTAGTTTTCAGTAGCATATGCTTATATTTTTGTTATATTTGAACTTTCGTCTACAATCGACAAGTTCGGTTTCCCTCCAGGAAGATTGAGAATGAATATTGTAAACATTGTATGAAATGTGATACTTTCAATAATTTATTCTGAAATATTGAGGTAATACAAACTTTATATCTATATATATATATATATATATATATATATATATATATATATATATATATATATATATATATATATATATATATATATATATACATATATAATCATGTTCTATATTACAACATACGTATCCATCTAT
This sequence comes from Pinus tabuliformis, assembly GCA_031772625.1. Lineage (NCBI taxonomy): Eukaryota > Viridiplantae > Streptophyta > Pinopsida > Pinales > Pinaceae > Pinus > Pinus tabuliformis. Next base: position 173,839,513 of record CM062820.1, read on the forward strand.
TGAAGAAACCTCTACTAATAATAAAGATATACGTATTTTTGTATGAATCTAATGGTAAGACAACTCCATTTATTTGTCTTTCAAAGTCCAATGCCAAGTACTTAAACATCCAAACATTATTTTTTTACACTAACTCTTTGATCACTTTTAACATCTTTATGAGATATTTTTTGTCTTCCTACAAATATTGTATGTATTAAGATCCAACTGTGCAACTCTTAATTGCAATTTGATGAAAATGTTGACACAATTTAGATACCTCAACAAACTCATCATCATCATCCAACTTATTATCATGATCATCACTTACATCATCATCCTTGTCATCTTGTTCCTCATCATGATCCTCAACATCAACATTATGTCCTTGTAAATCATCATGAAGAAAGCTTGTGCTCACAAACATAACTAGTTTGAAGTACTTAGAAATATGAAAGAAGTCAAAATTTGTTCCTCTTTAATTTTAACTCTTCCCAAGGTATAATATATTTATCTTTATTCTCAAACTCATCCTTATCCTTCTTCATCTTCATCCAAGTTATCTTCTATCTCCTTAATATATTCGTCAAATTTCTCTATGTAAGTCATAGTTTTATGATGTTCAATGCCTTGTTGTTCATTTTCAACAACACTTAATCCAATGAATGGATTATCTTTCAGAAAAAATATGGGTCCAAAATGTTGATTTTGTAACTCATCAAATAAAAATTTGTTTGGAATTCAAAGTAAATCAATCTCTGTGTACTTGATGTGCACATATGTAGTCACACGGATGAGTGAATTTTGTTGATTTGAATCATTGATCTTGATGCAATATGAATCAAAGTTTGTTGAAGAATGAACAAGTCTTCAATACTTGCAATCCTTATTCAAAAAGAGTGCTTCAAATGTTGCAATGAAAAACACCATATGTCATACATAAAAACTCCAAGTGTCAAAACAAAAGAAAAATCACCATATACATTTGATACCCTTATTTAATTTTAGGCTAGATCAAATGACTCCCAATACAAAGTTCAAAGTTTGTTAGACTCCACCTTTATTCTCCTAACTCATCTTAGGTTAGAAACAATCCTCAAAATTAAATCATACATTGAACAAAGCAATATTGCAACATTGTGTGGCTTTGTTCCCTATAAGTTCCAAGTTAGGGATTTCACTTTCTCAATGAGAATTGCAATGGAATCAAGCAGGTCATGCTCAACTCAAAAATAGACTTAAACTCCAAATTTTAAAATTATAATCAAATTTGATGAAAAAAATCTAAAAACTCTATAAAGTTACAATTACAAATAATCATCCATATTATATAAAGTTTATATATTATCTTCAAATGTAAATTTCTTTATTCTTTTACTTATTAGTTAGATACCAAAATCCTTTATTTTTTAATAAGATTACATCAAACATATATGTGTGTTTTCCACTGGAAAAAAACATCAGTCACAATGCATTATCCATTTTCATAAGCTCATTTATTCAACTGGAATTAAAAATATATATTTTTATTAACCATAAAAAAATCTCTCTTAATCTAAAAGAATATATTATAAAAGTTTATAATATTTTATGTACTCAAAGAAAACTTTATAATTCCTTAATAATTTGATTTAAAAACAATTATTCTTTCACTTTTCTCCACATGCTAATTTTTATAATATTAACAATGGGGGTTTAACGGCAGCAAGTCCCTGCCTTTAATGGGCTATTCAAGTTGGAAACTCAATTGAGAAAGGGCACCAGATACCTTATTGTTATAGACATATTTGGGCACTGCAACCCCAATCACATATGTCCATAAACCAAGGGCTTCTAAGTCCCTAAAAATGTTGTTTCATACCCTAAAGGAGGAAGGTCAGCTGATTACATCATCTCCCGGAAGTTCTCCCTGAAAAACACTCAGAACTGGTCAAAATAGTACCATACAAATTGCCCAGTGCTAAGGGGGCGATGCATCTCACCTGCCACATGCAAAAAGTGTGATGCATACTGAATAACCCTTCTGTAGGGTACGATGAGCAAGAGCATACAAATGGCAGAGGTAGTTGGCTAGGTGGAAACCCAGAGGATCTTCTAGAAACTACCCATTTGACACTTGCCTCTCTGAAATTGCCCAGGGATGAGTAAGAGATCATGAAATCTCTAAGTGGAACCAAGAACAATCAGAGAGATGACACTAATCAAAAACCTAGAAGCTGACTCACCCACCTGCAAACATCTATATATGGATCGCTCATCCTAGAGATCCAGAGGCTAGAATTTTGTATTTTGTAAGGAAGTGCTATTGGTTTATCTATGCAACATTGTATTGTTGGGTGATCTAAGCTTTTCATGAGGTGAAGAGGCCTTTCATGCTGGGAGGCCTATCAATAAATCTATTTGAGTTTCCCTCCATATTCTTGTATATCTCTAAATCTTTTATTGATGTATGCATTTGTATGGTTAATATACATTTGATCCGATATTGTTTATGGTTATAGATCTCTATGCTTTGATGGTATTATGCTGCTTTGACTCTATAGGTGTTCTTTGAAGCAGGACAAGTAAGGAAGGAGTGGCGAATCTCTGTCAAAGGAGGGAGGAAACAATCAAGGAGCCAAGCGAAAGATTGAGGTTGGTACTCTCTACTTCTCTCTCATCTATCTCTCATAAAGGAAAAAACAAGTAACTTTAATCTATTTGTTTCTAAGATAGCTACCTGTCTTAGTGGGACTAGCAGCTCTGAATAGACACTAGTTTTCCTGATAACAAAATGGTGACTCCACTGGGGAGCGAATGGTTTGTTTGTTTCATTACTATTGTTTTCTTTATAAACCACAGACGGAGCCTGAAGTTAAGCCAGCTAGCCTTCAAACTGCTTTTGCTATGCAACTGCAAAGTAAATCAACCTTGCTTTCGTCAATCTCTGGGTTTGTTTATGAACTGAACAACTGACTTGAAAACATCCTAAGTGCCCTAGTGGTAGCTCAAGTAACCTCATTAGATCAGCCCCGTACTTTGTATTTACTGACTATCATTAGCTCAACTTAAATCCCTGAACTAAGCTGCAAACTGTGAGCAAACATTGAGCCCATTCTCATCCCTGGACCATCGCACTGTCTCCCTTTGACAGTCTTGATGCATCACACCTCCGTGTGCTATAGGTGAGGTGCATCCTTGTTTCCCTGTGTTACAGGTGCAATGATCAGATAAGACTGTTTCTGCCCCCAAATTTTGGTTTTTTCTTCATTGTCTTCAACTTTATTCAGGAGTTTTGCTGTCTATGATCAGCGTATCACTGTTGAAACTCCCTTCCTTTGCATTATTCAGCCTCCATTGTATAAATAATTGTGAATGTTTTTATGTATTTTTCACCATTTACAGTTCTCCTTTGCAAAAAATTACTTAATCGAATTATCGTCTTTTGATTTGAAAGTGTTGCAAGTGTCGTTTTCAGTCAAAGAAAAGAATCCTCCTCTTTTCGATAGTCGACTACACTTTTGCTCTTGTATTTGATTTGAATTAATAGTATTTCAAGTGTCGAAAGCAGTTTTCAATTCAAAATCGCAAAGTGTCGTCTTCGTCTTCCTTTCGCTTTTGAAAAGAAAATTGTTAGTATTGTCACTTTAAAAGAAAAATAGTTCAGATCTGTACTTAGCATTCTTTTTGTCATTCACACATAAATAAAGCAGAAAACAAATACATGCATGTGCATTTGAATTTAGAATGCTTGTGGAGATTGATTTAGGATAGTGCATCATAGTGTGTGCTCTCTGCTCTGTGTTGAAATAATTTCGCTTCTTTTTCCTTAGTAGCTAGGATTTTCATTGCAAAAAGAAAGTAAACGATTGTTTATCATCTTAGATTGCATATTTAGGATTTGTATATCTACATCACATGGTGAACCTTAAAGGAAAACTTCTTAAGAAAGATCAACTGTAAAATAAATTTCAATGAACATAAGAATGCTTTGGAACCTATTGCACAACATTTAGAAGTCTAGGCTAGAGACGTATTCCGTCATCGTAAAGCATGGTAACTATCGATTTCATCGTAGGTTGGGTGATTCCTCCTCTTTGGGATGACAAGTGCCAGTACGGACTTGTGCTCCCAGGTATCATTGAGTGTATCTTGGAGACCATAATAGGCTACATCCTTTATCCTTAGGAAGCCATGTCTACCACCCTATCGATCACAATGCACTGAACATAGCATTTGGGAAGATTGACTGCCATACCGTAAAAAGTATTCTGCAGTTTTGCGATTGGTTTGGTAATCCCTTTGTCTAGATTTCCAAAGTAGTCATTTTCATTCCTTTTCAGACTCCTTAAAAGAAAAGGTCCATCTGAGCACTTGTCACTTCAGGCTCATTAAAAATCGAAGGTGACTAGAGTCATCTTTAGCTTTTTCTCGACTCTTAAAAATTGAAAAATAAAGTTGTGTCAAAGCGTCATAAAATTTATTTTAATTGGAATAACGTCACTGTTCCCTCGTTAGTATTAGGTTGAGAAAATGGAGTCCACCAATCAAGGATTTCCCCTTGGGGTAAATCCTAGTCCTTTCTCCTCTTGGGGAGATGTTGGTGCACCTCATATGGCCACATTGTCCCTTCCAAGACTGACAATTGGCCTGCCGGTATGGATTTTCTCGACCTCTGTCATTCAAAACACCATGATTCCTGAGCAATCAAATCAACAACCAGATGATACAAGAGGTACCCCCCAACCTTCTACTTCGTTTGTTTCTCCCTCTCCTTCTTCCTCTTCGCTTGGTGAAACTAGTAAAACTAAAAACCAAGTAACTGGGGAGAAGAAGAAAGGGAAGGAGAAGAAGAAGAAGAAGCCAACAGCAAAAGGGAGAAACCAAGCATCATCTAGCAAAAATCCACACACTGCACCATCCAAACCTGAATCTCCATCTGTCATTTGCAAAGGGGACCACTATCATCAATATTGTCCTTGCATCCCACGAATCTTAAAGGACTGGTCTCCCCACTTACACAATCCGGTGTCGTCAACCTCTGACGATCATGTTGAGAGTACACCGTCAACTAGTGAAAACGAAGTCAATGGATAGAAAGGAAGATCCAAATTTCCTTATAGACTATGTGAAGGCAATCATGCCCTCCACCGTTGTCCCTTCTTGGATGAAGCTAAAATAGTCTTGGATAACCGTCTTGCTTCACCGCAGCAACTTCCTCCTGGATACAAGAAACTCTTGCCATGTCCATCGCTAGTTGAAAAGCCAATTGAAACACATTTGTTGTCAGTAAAAGCGCCTATAATTGAAGATAAACCCTCTGAGTCCACATCAGACCAAAGTCAACAGGTCGAGATGGCAGTTGACCCCATCTTGTCTTCAAAGGACCCACCTTCAGATGATACCATCACCAAAGAGAATGAGAATGACACCGTTCAAATTCTTTTTGTAAACACGAACTCTGATGAACATGGGGGAAATCTACCCATTCCTTTACCACAGGAAGGAAGTTTGTCAGATATTTATCTAGCTGTTTATTTGGTCCCACCTCCAAGCAACCTAGTCGTTTCCTTCAATTGGAATCTACTAGGCAGACCCCGTTTACCATCTAATGTACCATTCCGAATCATAGTACAAGCTTACAGAATGATCATGGTTGGTACTATCATAGTTGAAGGGGCTTCTATGAGTATCCTTTCCTCAACTGCTTGGAAAGCGCTTGGTTCGCCATCACTTCTGCCTGAGATTCAAAATCTAACATGCTTCAACAAAGGAACAAGTCGACCGTTAGGGATCCTTCCAAATTTGCCTATAACTTTGAGAAGTAAAATAATTCATCTAAACATAATGGTAGTCCAAGGACCTTTAGATTACAATCTACTCCTTGGGCGTGACTAGATTTATAGCATGGGAGCTATTGTTTCCTCACTCTTCCAAGTGATGTGTTTTCCACATGAAGGTAGAGCGGTCCAGCTCGTAGACCAACTTTCATTCCCCGGTTCACACATAGCTAATAGTCAAATGCCATCGCTAACTGGTCTTTTTATGCAAGGAATGTCTCATCAATCTCCAGTCTATCCATGTGATGAGCGCGAGTGATTCGATGATTGTGACTGAAACCCAGGGGGCATCTGCCCTGGTCTGCTTCAGCAGGAAAATCTTAGGTATAGGGTAGGTTTCCACAGAGGATATATGACTAGTCTGACACACTCGTCCGTTTAGGAAAATGGGATTAGATTGGAAAAGGATTCCCTCGTTAAAGGTTATGTTATTGGAACTGATAACAGTCACCTTTTTCTATTTCGATGGACATCGCCAAGGAATTGTTTTGTCTGCGACACAGGTGGAACAATCTTGCTAATGCAAGAACTTCCATATGGTGACCTGGAAACTCTACTTTATACCTGGGGGCATGCAAACCTTTTTGTATGTAAGTGAAAAGAAACCAACATAACTCTAACCCCGTAGTTTTCACTAACTTCAACTGCTTAAGTTAGGTGATTGGTCTGATCAACCATTCACCTTTGTCGGGACCAACGGAAACGACAAAGTAAAGGAGATGTTTCCAACTGAGAGACTATCCTACCTAACCTTAGTAGTTCTTTAACCCTTAGGACAGTAGTTGGTCATTCCTATCTTTCCTGCAAAAGGGCTCTGGAGCAAAGTTTCGAATGGGGCAAGCTCCCTAAAAAATGAACCTATCGATGAGACATCCTTATTATACGACTAGCACGAGCAGTTTTACATGAAGTTCAAGCTCGTTAAAAAATAAACCTAGCAATGAGCATATGTTCCACCAGAGTTTAAGCTCATTAAAAAATGAACCCACCTTCAGTAAATAACCATTGTGATCGCATAATTATCAACTTTTACACCTTGGTCGTGTTCTTACCATCACCTCCACTCTTTTTTAGCCGATCATACGCCTCCATTTGATTGTTTACCCCTTTTGAGGAATAGATATGATGAGTGATCCTATTAGCCACCTTCTTTACACTGCTGTGATTGAAAAGTTCCAAACCTTACCGGAACCAGCTGCTATCCAAAAACATCACTCATTCCTCAAAAAACGAGTCTCCTTTAAGCTCTTTTCATCTAACTCGTAAAATATGAAAAGATTGCCGAGCAATTGGCCTCTCTAGCTCATTAAAGCGATCAGAAGTGCCATCCCTCCTCTAGATTTTAATATTTTTGGACCTTAGGGATTATTACACAAAAAGATCGAGCGCTTGTCTTGTTCGGCTTGTTAAAACTATCGAAAAGTCATCCCTTTTGTATTATTTTACACTTTTTTGAACTTAAGGGATTACATTGTGAAAAAAAAATATTGGAGTTTCCTTTCTGTCTCTTTTCAAACTCTCTAAAATTGAAAAGAATCGAGTTATCGTTATTGTTAAACTCGTTAAAACAATAGCAACAAACTTGTCCATGCAGACAAGAGCGAGTTTCACTATCGCTAGGCTAGTTAAAACATAGCGACGGGTTTGCCCAAAGGGAAAATTATAGAACAAGCATATGTTATCCTCCTCAAGCTTGACAAAAATAAAGAGGTACTAGTCATCAACGACTGGGGAAAATTTGGGAAGAAAACTTGAAGAAACTTTATTGGTAGCAGGTCACTCTTGAACATGACACTTTCACTCCATCGCCATGATTGAGTTAGGTTGGGTTATTCCATTCACTGGTCATATCACCATTGGTCCACCGTACCATCCACCTTGGGGTTAACGCTACCAATCCATTTCAGTGTCACTGATATGTTCAAGAGAAGTCGTTCGGAGAATTCACCAACCTAGCTAATGTCTCATCCACTGCAATACCTTCACTCTCCATTTTTTGTGACCACCACCCTAAACCTTGTATCATCAGATCGTTTTCACCTCCACAAAATCATTTGCTTCATTCTGTGTCGTAGATTTCAGATTCATTAAGGCACTCCTATGATGAGTCACTTCTTGTCGACATCAACTCATTATCCAAGAACCCGACTTGGGAACAACCCTTTTAGTACTTTGAAGCTTGCATGCCTCAATGGCAAGTTTCTCACTTCTGGCGACAGGTTTATGTCAATGGCCTCCAACCAAAAGATTTTGCATGGTGTTCGACATCGACTCATGTATTCACACCACGTGAATTGTACTACAGTACCTTGAGGGTCATCATCATTATCGGTGATTCCTCTCGTGCCTGTTAATAGCTTACATCATTGGCGAGTAATCAAGCGATGAATTTCCGTGTTCGACATCAGAACATCTTTTCACATGGATTGACTTGTACTTCAGGCGAAGATTGAATGAGTTTTGAAGACCCCAGATATAGTTTCATCCATCTGGGCTGTGATATAATCAGGAAAATAAAAACATCATAGCTGCACATATAATCATCCAAGCTAAGGGATGATAGCTCTACCAGAATCATCAGTCTGCCACATAGACGATTGTTTGTCCTATGTACATGAAAATGAATTTATAGAGATGAGCATAGGAATGCCTACCTCAGCTAGATCATGAAAATATTATGAAGATAATGTATTATATTATATCTTATTACAGGTCACCTTCTGGTTCGAAAAACCTCGGATCCTCATGATAAAGCATTTCACTCGACATCAGAAGATTTACGACCTCATGCTTTAGGGGGCAACTGTTATAGACATATTTGGGCACTGCAACCCCAATCACATATGTCCATAAACCAAGGGCTTCTAAGTCCCTAAAAGTGTTGTTTCATACCCTAAAGGAGCAAGGTTAGCTGATTACATCATCTCCCAGAAGTTCTCCCTGAAAAACTACTCAGAACTGGTCAAAACAGGACCATACAGACTGCCCAGTGCTAAGGGTATGATGCATCTCACCTGCCACATGAAAAAAGTGCGATGCATACTGAAAATCCCTTCTGTAGGGTGTGATGAGCGAGAGCAGACAAATGGCAGAGGCAGTTGGCTAGGTGGAAACCCAGAGGATCTTCTAGAAACTACCCATTTGACACTTGCCTCTCTGAATTCACCCAGGGATGAGTAAGAGATCATGAAATATCCAAGTGGAACCAAGAACTATTAGAGATATGACACTAATAAAAAACCCAGAAGCTGACTCACCCACCTGCAAACATCTATATATGGATCCCTCATCCTAGAGATCTAGAGGCTGGAATTTTGTATTTTGTAAGGAAGTGCTGTTGGTTTCTCTATGCAACACTGTATTGTTGGGTGATCTAAGCTTTTCATGAGGTGAAGAGGGATTTCATGCTGGGAGGATGGCGTTGGGTCAAACCAATGGGTTGTAATCCTCTCTTCTACTACTTCTATCAATAAATCTATTCGTGTTTTCCTCCATATTCCTGTATATATCTGAATCTTGTATTGATGTATGCATTTGTATGGTTAATATACATCTGATCCTATATTTTTTATGGTTATAGATCTCTATGATTTGATGGTATTATGCTGCTTTGACTCTACAAGTGTTCTTTGAAGCAGGACAAGTAAGGAAGGAGTGGCGAATCTTTGTCAAAGGAGGGAGGAAACAAGCAAGGAGCCAAGTGAAAGACTGAGGTTGGTACTCTATGATTCTCTCTCATCTATCTCTCATAAAGGAAAACAAAAGTAACTTTAATATGTTTGTTTCTAAGATAGCTACCCATCTTAGTGGGACTAGTAGCTCTGAATAGACACTAGTTTTCTTGATAATACTTATGACCATACTTCCAGAAAGAGAATAAAACTGATGGACATGGGTTTCAGGGAAAGATTATCACAAGTCTACTTTCAGAGATGTAATTTTTTTCTCTTACTAGTGTTGGTGCTGCTTCAACTGAATTTGTTAGGACTGGATAGAGTTTTGGATCAAATTTTTCTCGTACTACTACAAGTTCATAGTAGAGTGCATGTAGAAATACAAGGGATTTCTAGCTTCTCTGTTTGTGGTGGGTTGACCAATGCCGACAAGGGGAATACCTCCAAGGTTGTGGATGGATGGGTATCCTTACACTATTAGTATTTCCAAACCAAGACTCAACTACAGAGTACAAGTCCAACTTCCATATAATATTTTAAAGATACAGAACCAGAGATTATCCTACTAGTTGAAATAGTAACTGCACAACACTGACTCAACATTCATCTATCAGGAATGGAAGCCTTGTTCATTCATGGAACCTGTAACAATTAAGCATAACACTCTAAATCTATGCACTGGTCCAATGCAATCAACCTACCAATTTAAGAAATTTGTTCAATGAATAATTATGTGCTTGATATTGGATGTATCTAAGTGAGTGCATGGGTCGTTTTGCCATACTACAAAGTTCATAAGTTTTTTTGTTAATATTACAGAGTTTAATGTTTAATGGCCATTTACTTTGGTGTGAATTCATTGGACCAAAGTGTTTATTAGTATGACGTTTTTCCAGGCCTCGAAAATAAATCAGTTTTTTTAGTTCATGTAATTAACTTCTTACATTGTTGGCATTTGCTAATAAACATAGCAAATGAAGATATAATGAGCTCCATTTGAACAACAACAAAAATTGATATTGAAAGCGCTACATTTAAAACAGTTCATGTGGAATGACAAAACATCTTAAAGGAACCTAATTGCATATTAACTTTAAGCTTGAAAGAAAAATATCTACTTATCCTAATTAGGAAGCTACCTGTGCATTTATTAGATCTCAAAGAGTTGCAAAGATGTAGCCTAAACCAAACATCAGATAATTTATGTTTATTTAGCCCTGCATCTAATTCAAAAAGGAATTTGCTGCAAATTTTGATGCACATACACTACATAAGTCATCTGTCCAAAGACTCTTGCACAAAATGGGAGAAAAACGTTATGATGAAGCCAATGGTTCACCATCTTTCTTTTTATAGCTTGAAATGGTGCTGAGGGTGGTTTGTATTATGCCCTATTCGTTTTCTTTTTCCTTAAATTTATCTAGAGGGAAGGTGATTCCAAACCATGAAGTAGCAAAGTAGTAGGACTGATATGCATGATAAATTGTTGTACAAGCAAAAATTTATCATATTATACAATAAGTCAATTTTGTTGTTTATTGCAAAATTGATTCCAGTGGGAATTGTGAGGTTTAAAGGGAAAATTCCCACCATAATCATGGGCCACGATGTAGGAGAATCCTTGAAAAATGTGATAAGGAAAAAACTTGGATAAGAGATGAGCTAGAAAAGACAGAGAAATGTGCAACAATCCTGAAGCTTTGAAAATTATCCAATGAGGGAAGCATTGTTGGCATCATTGAAAAATTTTTGTTGCAAGTAGTAGTAATTGTTAGGGTATTATTATTTTTTACGTCAAATATATTTTCCTTATTCATTCATTTTCATTTTTTGAATAGTTTGAGTCTATGACCACTGCTGTTATCATAGCCTCAAAGGTCATTGTCTGACTTTGTAGAGTTTCTATCATAAAGGTTCACTAAAAGCATGGAGTGTCAAGTTAATAGAAGTCATGGTCGTTGCGCAAGTGGGTATCAACCATTTAAGAGGTTTGAAAGATTTGGAGAGCCTACTTAAAGATTTATACATCATCACACAAACATTTCAAGCCTACCTATTTGATCTATTTTTCCATAAAAGGTGTGCAACCATACAGAGCATGAAATGCTACTCAAAGTGTTCATTTCACAGTGTTGCACAAATACTCTGTTTAGTCATCCTTTTTTAGAATATTTTTTGATCAAATGGAAGTGCATTTTTGGAAACTAAAAGAGGCTTTTTTCTCAAGGATGGACCAAATAACAATAACTTCTGCCAGTTTTTGCACAGGTGTCATGGATTGAGAGATTCAAATGCATCTTCAAAGCATATTTTTCGGATTATGCAAATTTCATGTTTTAGTCATTGTTTTGCAGAGGATTTTCTAAGGATCTAGGGTATATTTTGAAGAAAATGAGAGAATTTTATCTCTAGGAAAAGATATTCTACAATAATCACCTTCAATGTTTACATAGGTTCTACCATTTGGGAGATACATGTGTTTCTTCGAGGCCTATTTTCACAATTTTTGTTAATAGAATGATGAAATTTTGGATTTCGGTTTGAAAATGTGGAAATGTATAAATATCCATAATGATGTTGATGATATGGATAGAAAGGAATGGATAGGGATCAGAGAAGTAGATAATATAAAGCTAATTTTATCAGAAAAGATGTTTCAGTTTTACTTTTAGCTTTATCTTATCTTATTCTTTCAAAGATTGATGTTTCTAAATTGAAGATGATTCTATCCTCTCAAGTGGATGGAAGATATAATGTATCTTATTTTAATTGTTTAATATGCCTAATGTATTTAAATTGAACAAAATAAGATGAAAGGTTTAGGTTGAGAGTGTTAGAGGCTAGAATACTTTTCTGTAAGTTTTGTATCTTTGTTGAGTGAATTTAAGAAGGCAGGTACATATTTATACAGTGATACCTATGCTTAGATTATTGTTATCTTGTTCCTCTTATTACGTGATATGCACTATTTTCAAATATGCTTATAGTTCTTAATTTCATACAGTAATTTTTTTCGTGTTCATGTTTGAAATATTTCTCACAATTCAATAATTTTCTCTTACATATTTTAGTTGATCACTATATGTGCATTGTTTTCTTCCATGGAAATTTGAATTCATCCTTGTATGGATCCTTATGTTTTCTTTTTTCCCTTTCCCCCAATTCATACTATTACTACAATGAAATTAATTGTTCACCCATAGGTATGCCTACCTTGCCACTGTGTGAATTACACCATATCCCTGATTCATTCAAACCTATAACATTGTTATGATCTAAGTAGTCCTGAATTCTGCACCCACCATAATCAAATCAAAATCAAAACATCCTTAGATCATCATAACCAATCTAAAATCCATATCCTATTAGTCTTTGATTGATAGTTGATCTAGTGAGAGAGCCCTCTCCAAGGTTACGAGGACTGGATCTTAACCTACAAGTGGTTTGTGGTTACCTTTGGGATTTCTCTCCTCAACTTGGATGAATTTATGGCGTGCTAACATAGTGGCACCATTTCCAGGGAGCGAAAGGTCACATTTTTCCCCGGCTTTGAACAACAAGGATCAAGTCTAATTGGTGATGGTTAACAACAATTGGATATTAGAAGGCTAAACCATTCACCTGGTGACTCCATTGGTCAAATATGAATTCACAATCCAAAAGGTATGCTCCCATGAATCGAGATCATATTCTAGGATTTCCAAATGGCATGCCTTGTATAGATTGGCAATTGTATTTGCCAAATTTCAAAGATGAGAATGGCAATGATGTTGCTTTACATATTATCAAATTTCATATGCATTCACGGAGGCTTAAAGTTGAATGGCATGAAGATTTCCTCATGAAGATGTTCATAGCTACTTTGGAAGCAAAGCCAAGGTCATGGTATCAACAATTACCAATAGCTAGTTTATTTTCTTTGAAGAATATCCATACATTATTCTTTGAAAAAATTAATGAATCTTATCCATATTTATTGTTGGTTCAAAATTGTTGTGGACATTTTGAGAGTTCCATTGAAAATTTTGAAAACTTGTGTTAGGTGTTGGAGTTGCAGTTTAGAAAACTCCTTCAACACTTAATTGTCAACCCAAGGCTATGTAAGCTTAGAGGCGTAGCATAGGAAATGCCAAGATTAATGGTATAAACTTTCACCAAATCTGTTCCTATCTTCCCTAATTACATTTACAGAATCAAATAATTACAAATAAAATAATACCAAAAGAATTATGGTGCCAGAATCAAAAGGAAAATACTTTGCAAAAACTTAATGAAAGGAACTTCAAATCAGCATAAACAATCATGATCAATGAAAGAAAGAAAAGCAGATATCTGAGACTAAATGTTAGTGCAGTCATAAGACAGAGAAATAATTATATTGTGAACTGAATTCGTCTTTGTTACAAGTTTTCCTTCCTGGTCTGAATCATCATTCCTGCACCACAATGATGTTCCTGTACTGGAAAAAAGTTCCTGCATTGGAACGATATTCATGTACTAAAACGATGTTCTTGTACCAAAAATATGTTTTGTTCCTACACTGAGTATTTTGGCTTTCATACAAGAATTTTTGGTTCCTGTACTAGGGTACTTTGGTCTTGTACCGGGGTATCGATTCCTGTACCAAGGCATAGATTCTTGTACTAAGAAATCAATATTCTTGTACTGAGCTTCCAAACCACATGCATAAAATGTAAAGTGTGCTAACTAGAAATTAATTTGCAAGGCAAACTAGAGCAGAGTAAATAATCGCATATAATCAAAAGACTTCTTATCTAATCATTGATCCGAAAGTGAGAAGTAATTCAAAAGTCAAAGGAAATCTCTACTGCAACAGAAAGCTTCTTCATGTGAAAACGATCATCTACTCTAAATACAAAGCATCCATTCTTTTCTAGATGATTATTATGATATTAACTAGATCCACACTTTTACCGAATAAAGGTTTCAGTTCAAAGGTTCCTTCACTAAATTCCAGTCTTAAACTGAACTATTCCCACAAGAAAATAAGCATAGTCACAAATCCTCGTAATGTGGACAACATTTCATTAACGCTCAGGGAAATATAAATAAATTAACCCCAAGTTAAAGAAAACACACTTGCATAGAACGCACTTGCACACTCAGAAATGAAACACACTTGCATAAAGAAAATAGATCCACTTGCAAAAATAAACACCCTTGCGGAAGAAACCCTCACTTGCAGAATTAAAACACACTGGTGCAAGTAAACTGAAACACACCCTTTGCAAAAAGAAAACTACACATCAAAGGAAAGAAATGCTACCACAACCTTCAGTAAATGAACACACCCACACCTTCACACCTCGAATCTGAGTCACACGGTTTATGAAGAAGACAAAGATATGTTAGCTACATAAAAAGATGAAATACTTCTTGCTCCAACCCTACATAAGGAAATATATCTAAAACACCTTATGAAAAGAAGGAGAATGAGCTAGGTTGGTTGGGTTCTAGCCAACTAGTTCATTTCCATTTTATGAGATGTGGAAAATCAAATGCTCGAATAGTGAATCACATAAAATATTAGAATAGGAAATGAATAACTGGCATAGCTCCTTGTATTAAACTCAGTAATTGCAAATGTACATCATGGATTGCTAGATCCAGCCTAGAAGTATGGTGATACAAAAATTACAGTATATGCCAAAACTTCTTCAGAGTATTGCTACCTAGTTCTACTAGAAACTCTATTAAATATACATCGTTCTGCTCATGGCTGAAACTGATATATATATATATATATATATATATATATATATATATATATATATATATATATATATAATATTAGGCTTTCTGTTGTTTGACAAAAAGACTAAATTAGGGGTATTTGATTTGATCAAAACTCTGACCTCGTTGGTTATCTTTTGGTGAGGAATGTGTGCAGATTGCTAAGTTGTAGTGGCCTTTGGAAGTGAACCGTGTTGATGCTGCTAGCTGCCGTGGGTACAAGAATGCTTATGGTACAAGAATGTTCCTGCACCAATCCCATCTTACATAATGATTAATACTTTCCCTCTATCAATATACCTTAGGAAAGAAAATATGTAAGTTGCAAAGGCAAATAGGCTATTTAATGGGCAAATAGGCTATTAAATATTTTTAATTATTAATTAAGTTCATATAACCCTTAATAATGAAAATCATGAAAGACATGCAGGAATAAGTGCAAGGGTTAGAAGAAGTACAGGAATAAATAGGTTCCAAGGGCAAAATAGAGGGCTTAGGTAGTGTGTTTTGGGTAAAATGGAGGTTAAAAATAAGGCAATTTTGATGAACAACAACTTGTATGAAGATAATGAGTTCATGGATTTGGAAATTGTAGAGGCCCTTCATGACAATCCCTTTCATCACCAAGAAGAAATGGTAGCCTCTCTCTTGGATGAAAATGAAACCCAACAGGATTTTAATTATGACAGTCATGTTCCATCCTCTAAGTTTGATGATAATTTACAGCAGCCTTGTCCATATTTTCATGATCAAGAGTATGAGAATCTTTTACAACAACATGAGGAAATGGTAGAGGATAGTTTCTATAATGTTCAGGTGGAGGAAGAAATGTATCGTTCATTTCATTCCTTGTCTCAGTTTACAACCAATGAAGAAAATCATGAAAAGCAGGTTATTGAAGACCCTGTGGATGTGGACATTTTTGTTAATGTGGCTACCTCAATTGAATATTTTCAAGAACAAATGTTTCCTTTCTATGACGTACATGGCAAGATTGATGAACATATTCCTCCCATTACTTTCGAATATAGTCCTAAGTTTTTGAAAGTCTGCTTTTGTCCTCTTTCTGATCATCAAGTAAAGGTATTTGATCTTGCTTTTGAAGAATCTTTTGTTGTTCAGTTGGAATCTTCAAGGGAAGGATATCTTTTGTTTTCTCCAAGTCAAAAAGAAGGATATCTTAAGGGAATATTCCATTTTTTTCAAGATCCTATGGCTAGTCTTTTACAATCATTAGAGAAGAAGAACGTTGTGGAATTTATGGATCACGAAAATATTTTTAGTGGGAAGTTTGACTTGCAATTCTCTTATTTTTTCTGCCTACTCAAGGAAAGTGTGAGCATAATTTAAGTAAGTATCCATTTGCTTGATTGATTACATTGGTGGGATCATTTCACATGAGTGTATGTATATCTTCAACTAGTGTGGGCAGTTATCATTCGAATTTGAAGCCCACGGAGAAGGCTCTGAGATTCCTATGATCTGTTGCCATATGAAAGTCCATTTAGTCAATTAGTTAGTTAATTTCAGTCAATCAATTATATTTTTAGTGTCTATGTTGACCCCATTTCCCAATGATCTAGTTAGGCTACTAGTCTATGTTTTTGTTCTTGGCACCTCACGAGGAGGTTGCCATCCCCATTGGAGCCAATGTTAGGGTCTTATGATTTTTGACGTCAAATATATTTTCCTTATTCATTCATTTTTATTTTTTGAATAAATTGAGCCTATGACCACTGCTGTTGTCATTGCCTCAAAGGTCATTATCTGACATTGTTGAGTTTCTATCATAAGGGCTCACCAAAAGCATGGTGTCAAGTTAATGGAAGTCATGGTTGTTGCGCAACTACTGCGCAGGTGGGTATCAACCATTTAGGAGGTTTGAAAGATTTGGAGAACCTACTTAAAGAGTTATAAATTATCAAACAAACATTTCAATCATACCCATTTGATCCATTTTTCCATAACAGGTGTGCAACCATACAGAGCATGAAGTGCTACTCAGATTGTTCTCTGCACAATGCTCCACAAATGCTCTGTTCAACCATCCTTTTTCACAACAGGTTTCGATCAAATGGAGGCGAATTTTGGGAAACCAAAAGAGATTTTTCACAAGGCTGGGCTAGATAACCATAACCTCCTCCATTTTTGGCAAAGGTATCATGTATCGGGATATTCGAATGCATCTTCAAAGCATATTTTTCAAACTGTGCAAATTTCCTATTTTAGTCATTTTTTCCTAGAGGATTTTCTGAGGGTTTGGGGAAGTATTTGAACAAAATGAGAGAGGTTTACCTCTAGGACAAGTTTGTATAGAATAACCTCCTTCAGTGTTTACACATGTTCTACCATTTGGGAGATACAAGTGTTTCTTCGAGGCTTATTTTTGCAGTTTTGTTTTACAGAATGATGAAATTTTTGGATTTTGGTTTGAAAATATGGAAATGTATAGATATCAATGATGTTGGTGATATGGATAGAAAGGAATGGATATGGATCAGATAAGTAGATAAGACAAATTTAATTTTATCAGAAAAGATATTTCAGTTTTACATTTCGCTTTATCTTAGCTTTTTCTTTCAAAGATTGATGTTTCTAAATTGAAGATGATTCTATCCTATCAAGTGGATGAAAGATACATTTTATCTTATTTTGATTGTTCAATATGCCTAATGTATTTAAATTGAACAAAATAATATAAAAGGTTTGGGTTGACAGTGTTAGAGGTAAGTTTTGTATCTTTTATGAATGAATTGAAGAAGGAAGGTGCATATTTATACAGTGAACATGTGTTCATCTTATTGGTATCTTGTTCCTTATTTTACTTCATATGTGTTATTTTGAGATCTTCTTATAGTTCTTAATTTCATACAGTAATTTTCTTCATGCTCATGTTTGAAATATTTCTTAGAATTCAATAATTTTCTTTGACAAATTTTAGTCGATCACTATATGTGCGTTGTTTTCTTCCATGGCAGGTTGAATTCATCCTTGTAAGGATACTTAGATTGTCATTTTTCCCGTTCCTCCCATTCATACTATTACTAAAACGAAATTGATTGTTCACCCATAGGCCTTCCTACCTTAACACTATGTGAATTTCACCATATCCCTGATTCATTCAAACCTATAACAATGTTATGATCTAAGTAGTCCTGCCTTCTGCACCCACCTTAAACAAATCAAAATCAAAACATCCTCTGATCATCATAACCAGTCTAAAATCCATATCATATTAGTCTTTGATTGATAGTTGATCTAGCGAGAGAGCCCTCTCCAAGGTTAGGGGGACTGGACCTTAACTTACAAGTGATTTGTGGTTACCTCTGGGATTTCTCTCCTCGGCCTGGAGAAATTTACGGAGGGCTAACATAGTGGCATCGTTGTCGAGGAGAGAAAGGTCACATTTTTCCCTAAGTGTGAACGACGAGGATCAAGTCTAATTGTGATGGTGAACAACAGTTGGGATATCATAAGGCTGAACCATTCACATGGTGACTCCACTGTTCAAATATGAATTCACAATCTAGAAGGTATGTTCCCATGAATCGAGATCATATTCTAGTATTCCCAAATCGCATGCCTTGTATAGCTTGGAAATCGTATTTTCCAAAGTTCAAAGATGAGAATGGTGATGATGTTGGTTTACATCTTATCAAATTTCATATGTATTCATAGAGGCTTAAAGTTGAATGGCATGAAGATTTTCTCATAAAGATGTTCATGGATAATATGGAAGGAAAGGCAAGGTCATCATATGAACAATTACTAGCAACTAGTTTATGTTCTTTAAAGCATTTTCATATAGTATTCTTTGAAAAATTTAAAGAATCTTATCCATCTTTATTTTTGGTTCAAAATTGTTGTGGACATTTTGAGATTTTCATTGAAAATTTGGAAAACTTATATGAAGATATTGAGTTCATGGATGAGGAAATTGTAGAGGCCCTTCATGACAATCCCTTTCATAACCAAGAAGAAATGGTAGCCTCTCTCTTGGATGAAAATTAAACCCAACAGGATTTTAATTATGGCAGTCATGTTGCACCCTCTGAGTTTGATGATAATTTATTGTAGTCTTGTCCATCTTTTCATGATTAAGAGTATGAGAATCCTTTCCAACATCGGGAGGAAATGGTAGAGAGTAGTTTCTAAAATGTTCAGGTGGAGGAAGAAATTTATTCTTCATGTCATTCCTTGTCTCATTTTACAGCCAATGAAGAAAATCATGGAAAGCGGGTTATTAAAGACCCCGTGGATGTGGACATTTTTTCTGATGTGGCTACCTCAATTGATGATTTTCAAGAACAAACTTTTCATTTCTCTGATGTACATGGAAAGAATGATGAACAGATTGTTCCCATTACTTTCAAATATAGTCCTAAGTTTCTGAAAGTATGTTTTTTTCCTCTTTCCAATCATCAAGTAAAGATAACATATCTTGCTTTTGAAGAATATTTTGTTGTTCAGTTGGAATCTTCAACAAAAGGATATCTTTTGTTTTCTCCAAGTCAACAAGAATGATATATTAGGGGAATATTCCATGTTTTTCAAGATCCTATGGATAGTCTTTTACAGTCGTTAGAGAAGAAGAATGTTGTGGAATTTATGGATCTTGAAAATGTTTTCAGTGGGAAGTTTGAGTTGTCATTCTCTTATTTTTTTTGCCTGCTCAAGGAAAGTGTGAGCATAATTCAAGTACGTAGCCATTTTCTTGATTGGCTACATTGGTGGGATCATTTTACATGAGTGTATGTATATCTTCAGCTGGTGTGGGCAGTTATCGTTGGAATTTGAAGCTCGAGGAGAAGGCCTTGAGATTTATGTGATTTGTTGCCATATGTAAGTCTAGTCAGTCAGTCAGTTAGTTAATTTCAGCTAGTCAATTATATTTTTAGTGTCTACGTTGACTCCATTACCTAATAGTCTGGTTAGGCTACTATTTTTCATTTTTGTTCTTGGCACCTCACGAGAAGGCTACCATCCCCATTGGAGCCAATGTTAGGGTCTTATGATTTTTGACATCAAATGTATTTTCCTTATTCATTAATTTTCAATTTTTGAATAAGTTGAGCCTATTATCATTGCTGCTATTATATCCTCAAAATTCATTGTCCGACATTGTTAGCTTTTTTCCATAAAGGTTCACCAAAAGCATGGAGTGTTAAGTTAATGGAAGTCATGGTCATTACGCAATTATTGCGCGGGTGGTATCAACCATTTAGGAGGTTTGAAATATTTGAAGAGCCTACTTGAAGAGTTATACATCATCACAAAAAAATTTCAATCCTACCCATTTGATCCATTTTTCCATAAGAGGTGTGCAACCATACAAAGCATGAAGTGGTACTCAGACTGTTCGTTGCACAGTGCTGCACAAATACTCTGTTTTAGCCACCCTTTTTTAGAACAGATTTCGATCAAATGGAGGTGAATTTTGGGAAATTGAAAGAGGTTTTTCTCAATGATGGGCCAAATAACAATACCCTCTTCCAGTTTTTTCACAAGTATCATGGATTAGGAGATCCAAATTCATCTTTAAGGCATATTTTTCGGACTATGGAAATTTCTTGTTTTAGTCATTTTATTCAGAGATTTTTCTAAGGATCTGAGGAAGAATTTGAAGAAAATGAGTGAATTTTATCTCCAATACAATTCATATACAATAACCTCCTTCATGTGTTACATGGGTTCTACCATTTAGGAGATACAGGTGTGTCTTTGAGGCCTATTTTTGCAGTTTTTGTTGATAGAATGATGAAATTTTTGGATTTCGTTTTGAAAATGTGGAAATGTATAGATAGACATAATGATGTTGGTGATATGGATAGAAAGGAATGGATAGGGATCAGATAATTAGATAAGATAAAGCTAATTTTATCAAAAAATATGTTTCAGTTTTATTTTTAGCTTTATCTTAGCTTTTTCTTTCAAAGATCGATGTTTCTAAATTGAAGATGATGCTATCCTCTCAAGTGGATGAAAGATACATTGTATATTATTTTGATTTTTCAATATGCCTAATGTATTTAAATTTAACAAAATAAGATAAAAGGTTTGGGTTGAGAGTGTTAGAGGTTAGACTACAATTCAGTAATGTTGTAGGGAAAAGTATTCGATTCGGATGACCCTATCCCACTCTAAGGGTGATAGTACCTCAGCAACAACTGTAAACAAAACTACTTAAGGTTTACTTCTTTATGAAAGCAAGAGAGAATGAAGAAATGCACTAACCGTTGCCTTGCGCTTAATATTTGCTCCAATCTCTTCTCTTTGCTGCTTGCTCCTAGCTCTTTGCTCTTTTGCTGGCCCAGCTATAATGAGATCCTGCAAAATAACAGAGAAGGAAACTACAAGAAGCATGCATTCATAACTGATTCAAGGATTAGCATAAATCAAATATACAATCATCACAATACATCATTGAAACAAATGCATATAGAAGAACCTCAATAGCTTTTATTAATGAAGAAGTAAAGTTCTGAGAGAGTTACAACCATTGAAGGCCCCAATCCAGCAACACCTCCCAGCAGAAAGAATTTCTCCTCTTCACCTCCTTCAAGCAATCACCCAATAGCTCTATAGTGAAACCAACAGCATATCATTACTTTGCACAAAATTCCAGCCTCCTGAGCTCATAGGAGAGAGCTCAATATATAGATGAATTGAGAAAGGATGAGTCAGCTTGCAACTGATGTGTAGCTGCCTTGTTTCCTCTCTCTCTTCAGTTGATCTTCAGTTCTTGAGTCCACTTGGAGAACCTTGCTTCCACTTGGAGAAACAGAGCCTCTGACTCATCACAAGGCGAAATCCCTGATCCAAGTGTCATTTTTGGAAGATTCCAGAGCAATGACTTAGTGTGCCACTTGTCCCATCTCGCTCAGCGCAGGTGGCCTTTGTTCCACTTGCTTTGCAACGCAGGTACACCATGGAGGAGTTGAGTTTCAGCGCAGAAGCCTAGTGGAGCACCTGCTTTGATTTCAGGATTGCTTGTTTTTGAGTGTTTTCAGGTGGAGAACTGATCTGAGAGCTGTTGGTTTGCTGACCTTGTTCCTCTAGGGGTAGGAACATCATGTTTAGGGACTTTGGATCCCTTGGATTATTGACAATTCATGCCTGATGCTGCAAGGCACAAAATTGTGTATAACAGATGCCCCCTAAAGTATGAGGTCGTTTATCGGGTGAAATGCTTTATTAGGAGGATCCGAAGTTCATTCAATCTGCTGAGAAATGTCCTGTAATAAGATACAATACAATACATTCTTTTTCATTCTTTTTCATGATCTAGCTGAGGCGGGCATTCCCATGCTCAGTTTTATAAATACATTTTGGTACATAGAACAGACGATCGTCTGATGATAGACTGATAATTCTCTGCTGAAATTATCATCCTTTGAGAAGGATGATCATCTGCTGCAATGATGTACATATCAAATGTCTTTATATCCTGAATATATATCGCAGCCCGGATGGATGAAACTAGATCCGGGGTCTTCAATCTCTTTCGATCTTCACTCGATGTACAAGTCAATCCATGTGAGAATTTCTTGAAGTCGAACATGGAAAGACATCGCTTGATTACCGGTCAATGATGTAAACCGTTAACAAGCGTGAGAGGAATCACCGATAAGGATGATGACCCTCAAGGTACGGCAGTACAAGTCACATGGTGGGAATAAAGGACTTGGCGTCGACCACCATGCAAAATCTTCTGGTCGAAGGTCATTGATGTATACCTGTCGCCGGAAGTGAGAAACTTGCCATTAAGGCATGCAAGCTTCAAAGTACTGAAGGGGGGTGTTCCTAGATCAACTCCTTGGATAATGAGCTGATGTCGACAAGGAGCGATCCGTCAAAGGAGGGCCTTAATGAATCCCACATCAGTGACACGGAACGGAGCTAGTGATTGTGATGAGGTGAAAACAAACTGTGATGTATGATTCAGGGTGGCGGTCATGAAATGGATGAAGGACAATGTATGGCAGTGGATGGGACTCGGTTGACTCTTTGCAGAACAACATCTCTTGAACATATAACGACACTGATGTGATGGATTGGTAGCATTACCCCAAATGTGGATGGTGTGGCGAGGACCATGGTGATGAGACCGGTGAATGAAACAACCCAACCCGATGTGATACGGAGGACAAAGTGTCATGTTCAAGAGTGACTTGCTACCATTAAAGCTGTGAGGTTCTCCCAATTTTTCCCCAGTCATTGCTGACCAGTACCTCTTTATTTTTATCAAGCTTGAAGAGGATAACATATGCTTGTTCTATAACCTGCCCTTCGGGCAAGCCCATCGCTATGTTTTAACGAGCCTAGCGATAGGGAAACTCGTTCTCGTCTAAAGACAAGTTTGTCGCTATTTAATGAATTTAACGAGTCTAACGACAAGGATAACTCGGTCCTTTTCATTTTTAGAGAGTCTGAAAAGGTACATAAAGTCAACTCTAAAATTCCTTTTTCGTCATCTAATCCCTTAAGTCCGAAAAAGTATAAAACAATACAGAAGGGATGAATTTTCGATTGCTTTAACGAGCCGAACAAAACAAGCGCTCGATCTTTTTGTGCAATAATCCCTCAGGTCCAAAAAGATTAAAATCTAGAGGAGGGATAGCTCTTCCGGTCGTTTAACGAGCTGGAAGGCCAAAACTCGGAAAACTTTTCATATTTTACGAGTCAGTGAAAAGAGCTCAAAGAAGACTCGTCTTTTGAGGAACGAGTGATAAACAGGGATAGCAGCAGATTCCAGGTACAGGTTGGAATATTCCAATCACGGCAGTGTCACAAGGATGGCTAAGTGAAATCACTCTTCGCAGCTGTTCCTCAAAATGGGTAAACAAACATATGGAGATGAACGATTGGCCAAATGAACGGATGGAGGTGAGACTGCAAGAACACGACCAAGGGCTTTAATATGGCTGTCAAAGGTTACATTTACCAAGGTTATTTACCGGTTCATTTTTCTGAGTGAGCTTGAACTCTAGGGGAAGATTGCTCACAACTTATGTTTATTTTTTAACGAGCATGAACTATGTGCTAAAACTGCTCGGATCTTGCATTTATTTTTTAACGAGCATGAACTGTGTGCTAAAACTGCTCGATTATACCAGTCATAATACAAGGAACGCCTCAGGTGAGGTAGTCATTTTTAAGGAGCTATACCTCACTAGTTACTCCAATTTGGCAAGTTTTAACTTTTGCCCCACATCCTTTCTTTATGCAAGCTGGAAACGGCTAATCCTACGAGTTTAACGGGTTAGACCTACAGGTTTAAAGGGAGGACCTAAAAATTTAAAAAAATAAATAGTCGTCCCGTGCTTGCACTCCAAAAGGTTTGCATGCCCCCAGGTATAAAGTATAATTTCAAGGCTACCCCTCCTCTGTCCCACCTCTGTTTTTCTACTTGTCGTCTTGCTATATTTTTAACGATACTTGTCTTCTCGTTATTTTTCGGTGCCGACGGTACTTGTCTTCCCATCAGTTCACTTTTTGATTTTTTGCAAGATCGCAACAGATAAAACATTGGCGTTACGGAGGGAGGTTTGCCTCTTACTTATTATCCGAAAAATGGTTTTATTCGCTGCCGCAAACTAAACTCTCTTTTCGGCGATGTCTATCATTAGGTTGCTAAGGATGGTGACTACTTGTTGCAGCAATTTCATCTCTTTCTTTGGAGGCTGCCCCTACTTATCCTTCAAAACATATGTTTTAATGGGTGAGGCTTGCCTTCAAAGATGGTGGCTACTTGCTGCCACAAATGGATCTCCTCCCTCAGGAGAGCCTACTTTTTAGACAAAGGGAGCGAGAAGCTGATTATCTCACTCACATAACTTTGACAAAAGAACTTTATCCTAGAACAACCCTCTCTTCCTTCCTTCGGACGGGGTACGGACTAGTCCCATTCTTCTGCGGAAATTAACTTTATACCCAAGGTTTCCTCTGCCCAAGGCAGGCCAGGGTGCATGCCCCCTGGGTCCCAGTTACATCTTTCCGAATCACTCGCATTCATCGGGAAGTAGAACCGGGGGTGGAGGCATTCCTTGAGTGAATAAACCGTTAAGGGATGGTATTTGACTATTTGCGATGCGTGATCCTGGAAATGAAAGTTGGTCTACGAGCTTGACCATTCTTCCTTCGTGCGGAAAACACATAACTCTAAAGAGTGAGGACACTATCGCCTCCATGCAATATATATAGTCTCGTCCAAGGAGTAAGTTATAAACCAAGGGTCCCTGGACGACCATGACGTTCATATGAACTGTCTTCCCCTTCAATGTAACTGGAACATTGGGGAGAATCCCTAACGGGCGACTGGTTCCTTTATCAAAACCCGATAGATTTCTCATCTCAGGTAAAAGCGCCGGGGAACCCAGTGCTTTCCAAGCAATAGAGGAAAGGATACTCATAGATGCCCCTTCATCAATGATAGTTCCAGCCATCACCATTCTGTAGATTTGGACGATGATTCTGAATGGGATACTGGCTGGTAACCGGGGTCCGCCTAGTTGATTCCAATCAAAGGATACAACTAGGTTGCTTGGTGGTGGGACCGAATATACGGCCGGATACGACCCTGACGATGTTCCTTCCTGCGATAAAGGAATGGGCGCATTGCCCTGATGCTCATCAGAGTCTGTGTTGATGAAAAGAATATGGACGGTGTCATCCTTATCCTCTTCAGTGATGGTGTCATTTGAAGATGGGTCTTCAATGACGGTGTCATTTGAGGATGAAACCTCTGAAGGAAGAACCGGGTCAACTGCCGTTTCGACCTTTAGACTTTCGTCTGGTCTGGATTCAGTAGGTTCATTCTCAATGAACGACACTTCAGCTGACCACTTGATCAGGCCAGCTGGATTTTCAACTATCGAGGGATTAGGCACGAGTTTTTGGTATCCAGGAGGAAGTCGTAACGGTGATACCGGACGATCTTCCAAAACTCTCTTCGCCTCATCTAAGAATGGACATCGGTGGATGGCGTGATCGCCTTCACACAACATACAGGGTGATCTTGGTCTCCCTTTTCGTCCTTCACTCTCGCTAGTTGACGGACTGCAATCAACATGACTACCAGAGGTTGATGCTACCGGATTGTGCAACCTGGGGGACCAGTCCCTTAGTATCCGGGGAATACAAGGACAGTCACGGTGGAAGTGGGTCCCTTTGCAAATGACACATGGCGATTTAGGCCCGGTCGGTGCAGTGTGTGGATTTTTATCAGATGTCTTTTGCTTGCCCCCAGTCGCCTTCGCCATAGGCCCCTTCTGCTTCTTTTCTCTCTTCTTCTTTTCCTTCTTCTCCATGGGAGGCTGACTTTTGCCGGCTCTACCTCGCGAAGATGAAGGATCAGAGGAAGAATTGTAAGAAGTGGAAGGCTGGTGGGTAGCTCTAGACTGGTCTGACTGTTGATTCGACTGCTCAGGATTAGTGGTGATTTGAACTACATTAGTTGAAAAGAGCCATACAGGTAGGCCAATTGTCAATCCTGGAAGTGACAATGTGGCCATATGAGGCGCACCAACATCTCCCCAAGAGGAGAAGGGATTGGGACTTCCGCCAAGGTGACTTCCTTGGTTGGTGGGCTCCATACTTTTCAACCGAAAGATCAACATGGGAATAACAGGTGATTATGTTCCGATTAAAATAAATTTTATTAACGACGCTTTTAGACACAACTTTGCTTTTTCATGTTTTAAGAGTCGAGAAAAAGCTAAAGATGACTCTAGTCTCCTTCGATGTTTTAACGAGCCCGAAGTGACAAATGCTCGGATGGACTTTTTCAGTTATAGAGTTTGAAAAAGGCCAAAAGAAACTTCTCTGGAGTTCTAGGCAGAGGGTGTGCCAAACTTTTCGCGAAACCACAGAATACGTTTTACGGTACGGGTGGTCAATCTTCGTGAATGCTGTGTTCACTGCATCGCGATCAGTAGGGCAGCCGACACGGCTTCCTATGGATAAAGGCTTTGTTCCTATAGGGGTCTCCCAATATATACGCGACGGTACGTGGGAGCACAAGTCCGTATTAGTGCCACCGACTCTCAGGAGGAATCACCCACCTTCGTAGAGATCGACAGTCACTATGTTTAACGACGCCGGAACACGTCTCTACCTAGACCTCTATGTGTTTGCGTTATGTTACAAAGCGTTGTTATGTAAATTGAATTTATTTTAATGTTGATCTTGTTTAGCAGTTTGCCTTTAAGGATCACCACGAGATGTATGTAACAAATTCCTGAATGCAGTCTAAGATGAGAAGCAAACTTTTCAATCTTTCAACTTTGAAAATCTTAACTACTGAGGGAGAAGAAAGGCAAATCTTTTCACACAGATCATAGAGCACACACTAATGCAAATTTTCCTAAATCAGCATGCAAACAGTCAAATGCAAAATGCACAATGCATGTATTTTCTTTTCCCTTTCTTAATGTTGATGTATTACAAAAAGAAAGTTGTTATATAACTTTGATTTCGATTTCAAGCGAAAGTAAACAAGCTTGTCCAAAATCAAAAGACACCTTAAGATTTACTCGTTTAATCACTGGAAATACATGAAATCAAACCATAATGACGAAAGTAAAAAGACTAATCAGCTATGGACAGCAAACAAGCTAACTCTTTAGACCAGCAAAATGCCTAACACAGGTTCAGATCTAAGAGGCCAAAGCAAGACTGGTTAACTTTCGTTATGGGAAATTGTAAATGATGTAAGAAATACAAAAGAACAAGTACAATTTCGTTATATAATAGAGGCGGAATGATGGCAAGTAAGGTTGGTTTCAGAATAGGTGCAAGAAAGACAACTTGCTGCAAAAAACTATAGTGAAAACAGGCAAGAAAAAGGGAGGAAACCCCAACTGCACAAGGCAAAATTGGGCCAACGCAGGTGCTGCTCAGCCAGTCTGGCTCTCAGCGCAGGTAGCCCCTTCGGGACCTGCGTTGCAAAGCAGGTAGCCTGTGTACTACCTGCTTTGGAAAACGAAAGTTGCGTTTTCTCAGTTTCCGGGTCACAATTTTCTCAAAAATGCACAGTTTTTGCTCAAATCAGAAGCAATCAGTCAAGCACACACTAAGGGATGACAAGGAAGGTGAAAAGCTATCACTAAGAGCTTACAAGGATCCTTGTAGATCAGCTCTTCAAATCATGAACATGATCAGAAATGAGCTAGAGTAGCTGCCCTCTACTTCGCTTTTGATATAGTCAAAAGCTTTTCGATTTGGTACTCTTTTGTTCAGGAAATGAATAGCAAAATACTACAAACAATCAAACAGATACGATCCCCAGCGGAGTCGCCAGTTTGTTGTAGGGAAAAGTATCCGATTCGGATGACCCTATCCCACTCTAAGGGTGATAGTACCTCAGCAACAACTGTAAACAAAACTACTTAAGGTTTACTTCTTTATGAAAGCAAGAGAGAATGAAGAAATGCACTAACCGTTGCCTTGCGCTTAATATTTGCTCCAATCTCTTCTCTTTGCTGCTTGCTCCTAGCTCTTTGCTCTTTTGCTGGCCCAGCTATAATGAGATCCTGCAAAATAACAGAGAAGGAAACTACAAGAAGCATGCATTCATAACTGATTCAAGGATTAGCATAAATCAAATATACAATCATCACAATACATCATTGAAACAAATGCATATAGAAGAACCTCAATAGCTTTTATTAATGAAGAAGTAAAGTTCTAAGAGAGTTACAACCATTGAAGGCCCCAATCCAGCAACACCTCCCAGCAGAAAGAATTTCTCCTCTTCACCTCCTTCAAGCAATCACCCAATAGCTCTATAGTGAAACCAACAGCATATCATTACTTTGTACAAAATTCCAGCCTCCTGAGCTCATAGGAGAGAGCTCAATATATAGATGAATTGAGAAAGGATGAGTCAGCTTGCAACTGATGTGTAGCTGCCTTGTGTCCTCTCTCTCTTCAGTTGATCTTCAGTTCTTGAGTCCACTTGGAGAACCTTGCTTCCACTTGGAGAAACAGAGCCTCTGACTCATCACAAGGCGAAATCCCTGATCCAAGTGTCATTTTTGGAAGATTCCAGAGCAATGACTCAGTGTGCCACTTGTCCCATCTCGCTCAGCGCAGGTGGCCTTTGTTCCACTTGCTTTGCAACGCAGGTACACCATGGAGGAGTTGAGTTTCAGCGCAGAAGCCTAGTGGAGCACCTGCTTTGATTTCAGGATTGCTTGTTTTTGAGTGTTTTCAGGTGGAGAACTGATCTGAGAGCTGTTGGTTTGCTGACCTTGTTCCTCTAGGGGTAGGAACATCATGTTTAGGGACTTTGGATCCCTTGGATTATTGACAATTCATGCCTGATGCTGCAAGGCACAAAATTGTCTATAACAAGTAAGTTTTGTATCTTTGTTGTACAAATTGAAGAAGGTAGGTGCATATTTATAGAGTGATACATGTGTCCCGCTTATTGGTATCTTGTTCCTCTTGTTACTTTATATGTATTATTTTCATATTTTCTTATAGTTCTTAATTTAATACAGTAATTTTCTTTGTGTTCATGTTTGAAAGTTTTCTTAGAATTCAATAATTTGCTCTGACAAATTTCAGCTGATCACTATATGTGCATTGTTTTCTTCCATGGAAAGTTGAATTCATCCTTGTATGGATGCTCAGGTTGTAATTTTTCCCTTTCCTCCCATTCATACTATTACTACAATGAAATGTATTGTTCACCCATAGGTCTACCTACCTTGCCACTGTGTGAATTGCACCATATCCCTAATTCATTCAAACCTATAATAATGTTATGATCTAAGTAGTCCTGCCTTCTACACCCACCTTTAAAAATTAAAAATAAAAACATCCTCAAATCATCATAACCAGTCTAAAATACATATCCTATTAGTCTTTGATTGATATTTGATCCAGCAAGAGAGCCCTCTCCAAGGTTAGGGGGACTAGACCTTAATCTATGAGTGCTTTGTGGTTACCTCTAGGAATTTTCTCCTCAACTTGTAGAAATTTATGAAGTGCTAACAGTAGTCATTTTCCTAAGTGAATGGAGAAGAATACAATTAGATTCAGTTGATAGAGCAAGTGCATTAGGCATAGTTTAGCCATCCATTGTATTTCGGTACATGACTTCTAACAATTGGAACTGTCTCTACTGTGACCGATTGTTCTTGCACTATCACAAAGGCAGCTATTAGAGGTATAGAGAGGCGCAAAGAAGAAATGAAACATATCCGAGACATGTTTCACATTGTCTGTCCATCCTTTCTCGAATGCCATTTCTTGTAATTTACCCACACCCTAGTTGAGTCCTAAGTGTGAAGAAATATGGATTAATCATAGCCTAAATGTGCACAACCTTGCCTATTGTAGGGATATTGCTACACAAAAATTTGGTGATACTGAGGATATTACTAATTTTGAGGTGTATAAGGGTGATGGTTAGAATTTTTTTACTGCCCCTAAGGATAGCCAATACAACTCAGTGTTGGTTAGAACATGTGACAACATTAATAATTCAAATGGTAACTAGCATCATAACCAACTTGAAAACAATCCCATAGTCGGAGACAGTCAAAGCACTTTCTAACAAGTAGACCATAGATAAATTTGATTCAAGGTAAAACCATTATGTTCCATCCAAGGTCAAACATAAAAATTCTAACTTAGAATCTGCAACAGCTTCTACAAAAAACCATCAAAATAATTATCTTCTACCTATGGTTCCTTTTTGTTTGTGTTCTCATAATCCCATGATTCCGGAATTATGTCAAGGGAAGGCTCCACAACCAATTCTTATACAGCATTGTGGGAGCATTAGCCACCTAATTATTTCAAGAGGTCTACAATAATATACTATATATCACATATCTATGTTATACTCACCCCTATTATAAAATCTACTTCAACATATCTAGTTGGTTAGATAGAATTGTTCCTACAT
The DNA here is from genome assembly GCA_031772625.1 of Pinus tabuliformis. NCBI lineage: Eukaryota > Viridiplantae > Streptophyta > Pinopsida > Pinales > Pinaceae > Pinus > Pinus tabuliformis. The sequence goes on from CM062820.1 coordinate 173,870,658, forward strand.
GGTTACTTATGACCTCCTCCAAATCAATAGACTTTGAGGAACTCGATCTTGAATTTTCCTAAATCCATAAAACATGAAACTTGTAAGATAAGATAAAATAAGATAAGATATTTTATCAATGTCCAACATTGATAGGTCAAAGGGACTGCTAAGTACAACAGTGTGGAATACAAAGTGGGAATAGAGACTACTTCTATGAAAGAATATAAAAGCATGTGTAAACAATGCTAGATAAGATCTATAGTGTAAGACCATAAAACAAAAAAGCTATTTTTTACTAAGAAGTAAAATAACCAATCAATAATTTCAAAGTGCATCATAAAATAACTGCACAATTATTGTGGGAGAGAGAATAGGTATTGTATTAAACCATCCATAAGGCCAACTAGCCTATGGGACCAAATTCTCACACAGAGCCATCTCTAGGAAATGCTAAAATCCTCTAGCTCAGTCCAATATGGTGAAACATAGTTATCTAAGTTACCAAGATTCAGATATGGATACAGATCTAGATCCGAATTCGTTAGATTTTAAAAAATCCAGGATCCAGATATGGCAAGGATACATCAAGTACAAAAAATATACTAATGTTTAAAAAAATTTAAACAACACTTTGAGTTCAAAAATAAAATCCATTTGTAAATCACAACATTTAGAATTGAAACCTTTAATTATATTATAAATATGAAAACTAAAACACTAAAAGATGCATCATCCATCATACAAAAATGATAATATCATAAATGATAACAGTACAAAAATGAGTGTCTCATCCATGATCACTCTTTTAATATCATAATGTGCAATATTTTTAACTACATATCCTCAAATGGACGTACATTCTCTTCAAATCAAAATTTATTATCAATACACAAAATTAAAATACATAAAAATTAGAACTTAAAACAAAATTATATAAGTGGGAGTACTTCTTGTTAATCACGAAGGGCTTATATAAAATTTATACAATTTTAAACATAAGTTTAATTTATATCTGTAACTAAGATTTATGTTTAAAATATTAGTCTGTAGACTTTTTGTATATTATATGTTGGGAGTATGTAAATTTGTGTATGAAAATTTGATACCAACAGTTAATATAATTTATTTTACAAAACTTCAACATAGAAGAAAAGGATCTTGAGCTCCCTTTCTTCTAGCAGATGGAAAAACAAGAATATTTTTGTTGGAAAATAAGAAAGTCAAATTGATGTGTGTGGCAGGTAAAAAAGAGAGGTTGTTGAATCTATTTGGGGGTTGGTGTGAAGAAGTGGTAGATTTACTCTTGGAAACCCTAGAGGGAATTCCACAGAATTCCACTTGAAATATGCAGGATCCGTCTACCTAGTAAGGGATCTGTTTCCTCATCCTACGATCCATTTGTTGTAAGTGTGGATCGACCATGTCGCCATATTTTTCATGGATCTGGATCAGCTCCATGGATCCTGGACCTCCCTATGTCAAAACCGGTAACATAGCTTTTTATACAATAACTATAGAAGTTAAATTCATAATAATAAAAGAATTTATGAAAGATAAGAAAACCAATCAACCAGGTCAAGAAAGCGTGGACAAGTGGTAAATCAAAAGCCTGAATTTCGAAGACCTAGGTTTGATCCCCCAAAGGATATGCTTCCATGCTATTACAAATTATTTGTGTTATCTTGTGGTATCTCATCATTAATCAACCATGTTAAGCAAGTGTAGTCAAGTGGTAAATAAAATGCCTGCATTGCGAAGACCTAGGTTTGATCCCCCAAGGGACATGCTTCCATGCTACTGCAACAGATTTGTGCAGATTTATGTTGTCTTGTAATATATCATTATTAATTGAGCCTGGAATTTTTTTCCTAAGCACTAAGCATACAAGAACAAGTGCAAGACCTACGTGATTTTCATAGGATAGAAACCCCACAGATGTCACCTCTAACTTGAGGGCTTCCAGGCCACAAGGATCTTTCCCAAGAGAATATTTAATAACCATGGAAAACCAAAAAAAATAAAAAATAAAAACAATGTATATGATATAAGTACTAAAAGACTATTGCAAACTACATGAACTAAAAAATTGTTTTTTTACTGGAAATATACAAATTAAATTATTATTAAAAATGTCTTTATAAATTTAAAAACTATTAAAATCCAATTCCAACATGTATGTTATGATTTTAGTGATTTAGTTCCATTGGGTCCAAACTAAAAACTGCATGAACTGGAAAACATGACAATAAATGAAAACTATTGAGAAATTATAGCACGGTATAATGGCAACAAATCAAATGGTCAAAAAATAGAAAATTTATGAAAATATACAAAATAAAATATTACTGAAAAATATTCATAAAATTAAAACTAATAAAATCCCAATTCCAATTTAGTTAATGATTTTGGTGATTTGGCTCCATTGGTTCCATTAGGTCCCCTTTGTCTTACCAATTTTCCTATTGAGTCTCACTGGATTACCAGTTGTTAAGTTGTAATTATGGCTAAAAGTTTATCAACCCTCCATTTCAATACTCCAAAGAAGAGAAGGGTTTTATACATATGTTTGTGTTTTGGGGGTATCAGAATAGAACAATCATCAAACCTATGTGTGTGAAACAATATTATCTGAAAGATACAGTTTTCAGTGTGTTTTTGCATAAAATGAAAAAAATTATATAGTAATGATCAAAGTTCAACTTGTTAGGAGGTAAGGAAGGAGAGGAGCTATCTGTGATAGCCATAACTAATAGGAAATATGGATAATATCTTGACCAAAGGGAAAGCCCTGATTTACCATGCTTGCTTTGCACAGTGTTCCCCAAATGACTAAACTAAGTGGGTTAAAAAACCAATTGTTCCCTCTTCTGGGGTCTTTACGAATCCCCCTATGACTAGGGCATCATGGAATGAACAAGGTTGCTTCTATTCTATCCTCACAAAGGTAATATTAGGTACACTAGCCTCCCAATGACAAACTAAGAACCTTGCCACACCATCATTTGGTTGTAGAGAGAATGGATCAAACCTAGTAATGTCACAAAGAAGCTCTCCCAAATATTTGAAAGTTTCTACAACAAAATATCCAAGCTTGAGACTTTTTCAAGAAGAATTTGTAGTCTTTGTCATAGGCCAATCTCCTAGCTAGTTAATGAAAGAATAGAATGGCATACCATGAAAGAAAGAGATTAGAAGTAGCTAGGGATATAAAGAGCTTACAAATACTTGTACAATAATAACAACATACAATGTGAATATTATAATGGAGACACAACATATGAATGTTCTTTCCAATGATTCGATTAAATTCCATGAGCCTATATATTTAAGAAAGTTTGATTTCAAAAGTAACAAAAACTATTGTGGACATATATTTTGATACAAGTTACAGTGAATTAAGAAGACAATCTAGAATTTGAAGATAAGGACTAGTATCTGAGTTGATCTAGGTATAACAACATCAGAGTTGTGCATCATTCTCTATGCAAAATGAAATTTGCATTATCTAGTATGAAATTTCCTTGTAGATGGAAGCCCCAAAGGTTATAGGTAACATCAGTTGTGTCTTCTAGATACTTTTTGTATGTCATGTTTGTCAAGGATGGACAAAGTTGCAATAACAAATTGTTTTTTAGAATCCACTTGTACTGAACATTTGTTGTTGTTCGAATAATGCATTGTAATTGGAGGGCAGCTTCATTTTGGAAATTGAAATGGAGGGATACAACTTGGAAATGACATTTAAATCTATCTAGGTCATATCGAAGGTGTTCAATATTTTCAAAACATTTGTTGAGTTATTGTCTAGAAAGTGTTAAAATCAAAATACACTAAGCAAGATATCATGCACACAATTGTCGTCAATTACAACAAAAGTGACAAAGAAACTTCTCAAAATATCATATGAGATGCTACAAGCAATCATAACACATATTTTTGTTAGGAAAGAAATAATCAGAGAGCTCAAGAACACCACAGACAAGGGAAAAGGCATGGGCGCGATGGATTTTCTCCTTTTCCTTTTTGAACATTCTCAAAGCTAAGTAGAATTTCTATGCAAGAAAATATACTTGATTTATCATGATAGATAGTAGTGTTCCTACTTTTCATTTTAGAATTTGTTCCAATTTCATTGATTAGAAATCACATAGGAAAACATGGTTCTATCTTTAATTTGATCTTGTAATATTTATAAATGGATCAATATTAAAGTGTATCTCCATAACTGAACCTGACTGAATGCAAAGGTCAAATGTTTTAAGTTTAACCAATTTTAGGAGTCCGTTCAATGGTAGAAGTTGGTCTCTTAAGCTAATAAATTTTCCTCCATTGTGACTGTAATGTTATGAAATAGGTCGTTACTGGAGTTCTTGGTTTTCTTTGTATCTTTGTCCTATTTGTAATTTGCAGTGTCACGCTACAATGTATGGATTTTTGGTGCCAAATTCAGAGTAAAATACTCTTTGAAATACAAATAAAATAGAGGTTGAAATTTTTTCATTCTAGTTATGTCTAAATTTTAGGTACCTAGCTGCAACAACAAAAGTTTGAAATGATAATGTCTAATCATCAACTCAAGAAATATTTGAAGATGTGTATTCTAATCGTTCTTGGAGGACATTGAAACAATCAATGCAAGTTTGATTATTACACCCATAATTATGTTTCTTCAATCAGGTAAAATTAAACAAATAGTATTATGAGTTTCCAAATATCATTTTTGTGAAAGTTAGTATGCTCAGTAGATGCAGAGTCATCGAACTCAGATTTGGTAAGGCCTCAAATGATGACTTGCTCCACACTTGGCTTTTGACTTGGTGAACAAACTTGAACAAATAAAAAATACACAAAATATTTAAAAATTTAATTTAAAAGATTCATGTACATCGATGTAAATATAAAAATTTAGACAAGAGGTATGCAATCTTGCTAATTTATATTGTATGAAATCTACTTGACGCTTAAGAAATCAACAAAATGGGCTAGGATTATTACTGGTCTTGAGTATCCCAATGTACCAGTGTGTATGTGTTCACTAGTTTCATTTCATTCTATGACCAGATGTGGAAAGTAGTCCATGAGTTCCCATTGACACTAACTTACCTCTAACTATGCATCTTCTAGCTAAACTAATAAGTTCATAGTTTAGATAGAGTTTTGTCCATGATGAACATAGTAGCTCCATGCTTTCCTTCAGATGGGCTACTAAATTTATACAAGCTACTATGATTTCCATTAAAGGATATGAGCTCAAGAATCCAACAAACAATCAAGCTAACCAACTCCCCATCCAGTGACCCATCTCGCTAACTAGCCAATGAGGAGTTATTGGCTAGGTATGGAACTAGGCTAGTAAGCGTAAAATGATCAGACGTCATAGGAACGTAGAAGAAGGTATATTGAATTAGCACTTTTTGTTAACTCTCTAAAGTAAAGAAAGAAAGGAGATAGTAGTTATACACTTCCTACAACATTAGACTAATTTAAGGGTAGGGAATAATATACTTTCCACCCATAAACACTGGTTTGGAGCTCTACTCAAGTAAGTGCATAAAAAATGTTTGAAAAATGCAAATGTCTTGGGCATAAAAATGCAGTTATAAGTTTATCTTGTCAATAGTACATTCTTCTTACCAATAGAGTGACTCTTGATTTTGAGGATTGAGGATTCACAAACACAGGGCAGAGAGAAAAACTTCATTCCTAGCAAAACAAAGCGCAGTGGACAAAAGTTCATTCACAACAATGATATGCAGTTTCAACATTGTACTATGCAATAAAATAAAATTACACATATGACATTTAGATAAGTGAAAAGTGTTCACAAGAATATTATCAAGCAACACATATTTAATATATATTATTAAATATCAATATATGATGTGATCTATGTTTATTTGTTTACCTGTGTTAGGTTGTCTTAACCAATGTCACATATGTTCATATGCACCATATTCTTCCATTTATGTGTTTAAATTAGCTAAATAGATGTCATATGTTTGTGTTTTAATCAGCCGAACGAATGCCATGTCTTCGGAACCCTACAGTTCATGAGGCAATCTTGATCCATTGGGATATGTATTTCTGCAAGTTGTTTCATTTGTTCTACACAGTTGTCCCTTGTTACACTGCTCTTTTCTGTGTGACCTCCTGACCCTCTCTAAAATATGAATCTGTCCAATGTTCTGTGAATAACCAATAACCACACAGAAATGCAGAACGAACATATTTATGATTCAAGTTTTTCATCTCTTGTATCACAACTTCTTCCTCTAAATTAATTGTTGAATAGATTGTATCAAGTGCCATTGTTGGGCCAATTACCTGAATGGTTGGTAGAGGATATTGTTTAAGTCACTTTCTCACTCCACCTGAGGAACGATGTGAGGGGAGGGAGAAAGATTCATTATGGTCCATCATAGAGGTTGGTTGGATAGGGGGCTTCAAATATTTATAAGATATGATGCCTAGACAGAGCCAACTCGAAAGAATAAATGAGTTACAAGCATGAAAGTGGGTTCTATACTTTTCTATGGGGTGACCTCTGGACCAAATCGTGGGAAGGAAGGCTAGGAAGGCATTCCATTTTGGAAAAGCCTGGTTCCATAGCCCATTGTCTCTCAATCCCCTTACTCCCCCATTCCATGCATGAAAGAGTAGGGGGTTCCTGCTGGCGATCCACATCTTTGTCTTCCTTTGTTCCCACATGTATGTTACTCATAACTGTTACATCAAATTATTGTTCTGACGGACATGTGTTCATTTTTACCCTAGCGTGGCTACCATATATTGGTTGGAACGAAGGTCACCCTTGGTCTCTTTAGGAAGGAAAGAAAAAACCATAAATATTTGGAACCTACAGCCCAACATGGCTCATTCGGGCTCACTTCACTCAACAAAATCCCTTGCCTTCTACTTTTATGATGAACCTCTTGCTGTTGGGGACGTAGCTATTGGATACGGAACAGAATATGGCCCTATAATGAAGGCCAAAAGTGACTCCGCGTCTCGATTAATCAATGCAAACAGCTGTAGAAAATCTTGTTGATTCACAAGCTTATGCAATGTACTAAAGCACATGACAAGAATATACTTTTACTTTCAACCAGTGGAAGCCAATAGATCTATGAAAACAATATGAACAAGAAGAAGATAAGTCAGTGGCGCATCACACAAGATGTATCTGGGGAAAGCCACCACTCAAAACCTCGCTACCTATATTGCATATATCATAAATATGAGTGAAGATACAAAGCTTTTTCTCACTAGAACAATTCTGCACAAGTATGCTCAACTCTCTTAGCTCGCAAGCTAGCTCAAGCTATATATTTTTCCTATTCAACACCTCTCCAAGCCCTTAATCTCTTACGTAATTCCTAGGATGAATAGACTGTATTTAAAGGGAATTCATGCTTACAAAATTGCACAATCAAAACATAGGAAATTCTCTTATTGCATGCATGATATTTACAACTCAGTAAATCACACAACTGATAGTACATTGTCCCTGCACTCTAGTCTCAACTGCTTCTTTCTCAAAATCGATATGCATGATTTTCTGATGAGGGAATCTTCAGTTAAATAGAGTGACACTTATGGATGCACTAGTGCACCAACTAACTTTTAACTCTCTATTGGTTCCACAAACAGTTTGGAACTAATTTAACTGAACATAACTTAGTAAACTAATTTATCTAATTTACAACTCAATTTAAACTCATATTGAACCCATAAAACTTAGGTAGAACATATAAATGACTTCAGAAAGACTTCCAACTCGAAATTACTAAGATAATTAAGTTAATTAAACTTAATTAACTATTTACAAGTTTCTATGATAATAGAATTCGATTTTATTTCTCAGTTTAATTCAAGGACAAATTAAACTAGAATTTCTTGTTGCCATTTCTCAACACTCCCTCTCAACAAGAAAGGGTTTATCAGCTACTCCAATCCTATCTCTGTGAAACTCAAATTTACATCTTGACAATGCCTTTGTCAAAATGTTAGCATCTTTCTCCTCCGTGGGAATGTACTCTAACAACATAATCTGCCTCAATACACAATCTGTGAGATGATGATATCAGATATAAATATGCTTGGATCGATCATGAAAAATTGGATTTTCAGAGATTTTGATACAACTCTCATTATCGCAGTAATCACAGTTGGATCCATCTGTTGACCAAACAAACCAACCAGGATCTTCCTCATCCATATGGCCTCACATGTTGTCTGACCTGCAACCATGTATTATGCCTCTGTTGAACTAAGTGCAGCCGATCTTTGTTTCTTGTTGTATGAAGAAACTATCGTTGACCCAATACTAGAGGTTCCTCCTGATGTGATCTTCTAGTAGGATGGACTCCCTACCCAATCTGCATTGGTGAATCCTTGAAGCTTCACCCCCTATATCCATTTGTACCATAATCCATACTAGGAAGTGCCCCTGAGGTGTCTTAACACATGCTTTGCCACCTTCCAATATAGCTTGGTAGGCCTAACCATCATTTGACTAAGTTGGTTAACTGCATAGCACATATCTAGTCGTGTGTTCACCAAGTACATGAGTGAACCCACAAGCTTCCTATAAACAGTAGCTTCCACTACTTCCCCTAAAGTAGCATCCTCTTCCCTCCAATTACCTGCTAGAGGAGTCTCCATGGGTTTGTTGCTCTCCATGCGGAATCTCCTGAGTATCTCGTTGGCATACTTGCCATAAGGCACAAACAACTCCCCATTTCCCTACCATACCTCCATGCCAACAAAGTAATTCATGAGCCCCATGTCCTTCATCTCAAACTCTCTTGCAAGGTCCTCCTTGAAAAATTTGATCAGCTGGTCATCACCTGTTAGTATGAGATCATCAACATAAAGTACATTGGTCAACAACTTACCTTCCACCACTATGTGGTAAAGATTCACATCCACGTCACTGTTCATGAAGCCCAACCCGGTGAAGTAGTTATCTATCCTGGTGTACCAAGAAAAAGGTGCTTGCTTTAGCCTATACAACACTCTCTTGAGCTAGCACACATGCAACTCACGGTCGAAGGTCTCAATTCCTTAAGGCTGCTCTATGTACACCTCTTCTTCAATCATTCCATTAAGTAAGGTTGTATTTACATCCATTTGATGTATCTTCCAACCCATCTGTGCTGATAGTGGCAATATACATTTGATCAGCGAGTACCTTGCAACATGAGAAAAGGTCTCATCATAGTCAATCCCATTTACCTGTGAAAAGCCACGGGCCACAAATCTATCATTATTATTCTTCACACTACCATATTTATCTTTCTTTACCTTGTAAATCCAACTATAGCTCACCACTAGCTTATCCTCCAGTCTCGGGACCACATCCCAAACACTATTATGAACTATGGATTCATACTCCTCCACCATGGCATCAACCCAAACCGACTGTTGCACTGCTTCCTTAAAGGAAGATGGCTCTATCACAACACATTCTCCCATAAGAGCCATGTATCTAGTGTACCTCTCAGGTGACCTCCTCTACCTGTGTTGAGAAGTGGGTGCTCCCACATTCTCCCGTGCATCATCCAACAATCTGTTAGCCTCTCTCTTACACTTTCTTCCCTCTCTGGAAGATTGTGCCTGAGTAGATGTCTCCACTCTCGTATCCTCTACATGTGGCTTCTCCACATCAATCTGAGGCTCCTCAACCTCAGGAGCTAGAATTTCCTCATCCGCATGTAGCTAAAGATCCCTCTCAAGGGAAACTTGCATGACCTTCTCCTCATCAAATCTGACAACCATGAAAACCATTGTCATCTTGTTGGTCAGAAAGTACACCCGATAGTTGTGAGGTGTATCAGTGTACCCCACAAATATCCCCAACTCTATTGTCAACTCAAGATTATTCCATGCATATTTGGTCACATGGAAATATACCGATGACCCAAAAATCCTGAAGTGACCAACATCTAGCCTCTTACCAGAATAAGCCTCCTCTGGTGTCCTCATCTCAAGTATCCGATGTGGGATACGGTTTTGAACATAAACCATTGTGTTGCATGCCTTAACCCACTATTTTAGTGGTAGGCCCTGACCATGCAACATCGCCCTTGCTACCCATACTATTCTTATGTTCTTCCTCTTGGCCACACCATTTTGATGAGGGTTATGGGGTGTCATCAACTCCCGTTTAATCCCTTTTGTTGCACAGAATTTCTTAAACTCGTTTGAGACATACTCACCATTGTTATCGCTTCGTACAGCTTTAGCCTTCTTGCTTGACTCTTTCTCCACCAATGCTTTAAACTCACAAAACTTTGTGAAGGTTTGATTCTTTTTCTTTATGAAAAATATCCAACATTTTCAAGAAAAATCATCAACAAATATAACATAATACCTATGGCTGTGGATGTTGTTGAGAATGGTCCACACACATCTGAGTGGACTCACTGTAGAATAGCCTTTTCTCGACTGTCTTTGTTGTGAAAGGAAGATTTGGTGTATTTTCCCAAAGTACATCCCTTTCATGTATCAACTTGATCAAGTGTACCTTTAGGAAGACTGGTAGAGATCTGCTGCAATATCTTCAAAGCCCCATGATGCAAGTGGCCCGATCGAATGTGCCACAACTCACCAACATCTCGACTCTACACTCTTTCTGCTTTTGTTCTCAAAGAAGCACACTCCTCTACCTCTAGCTTACATATATTGTTCACCTGAATCCCTATCTTCTTTACTTGACCCGTGGTTATGTGTTGAAGAAACGCCTTTCCTTTCGAGAAGATCACATAATATCCTCTATCCTCAAGCATGGCAATGGATACCAAGTTTTTCTTCAACCCAGGCACATACATAACATTCTTCAAGGTGAGTGGAGCCCCATGCTCCCTCTGAAAAGTAATCGTTCCCAATCTAGTAACACTATATTTCCCATCATCACCCATCTCTATATGCATCTGGAGATATTTCTCCACCAAGTGACTGAATAACTCTTTGCCGCCAGTCATGTGGAATGAAGCTCCACTGCCTAAGTACCATACACTTCCCATGATTGATGACACCATGCATGCAATGAGGGAAAAGTTCAATTCGAATTGAGAGGCCAAAGCCTCACCTGCCGCTCCTCCTGAGGACTTCTTCTTGGATTTCTTGAGTGGACAATTTGTAGCAAAATGGCCCAGCTCATGACAACGAAAGCACTTAACTTTTGTCATGTCTTTCTTCTTACCTCCATGATAAGAATCTGATTTAGAATGGGAAGTTTTCCCTTTCCCCTTCTTCACCTTAATCGCTAAGGCACAGTTCTCTTCATCATCAATCTTTGATGAAGAGCCATCCCTGATGTTCCTCCTAATCTCCTCCTGCATCAAATCTGACCACAGTCATTCCCAATCTGGCAGATTCTCCGGACCATTGATGGAGTCCTGATAATTATGCCAACTCTTTTGGAGTCCTAGAAAAGCAAGACTCACCATATCATCCTCGACAACCGTGATTCCAACACTTCCAAGTTCATCACGACACTAAGTCAACTTGGTCAAGTATTTTGGAATCATCTTGCCTTTCTCCATTTTGATTTTTTGAAGTTTGTCCTTTAGTGCCAATTTCCTTTGGTCACTGTTGTTCTTATACAAGTCCATCAATGTTTTCCACATATCATATGGAGTTTCCTTGTCATGTAGACTCAAGACAATGTGGTCCCAAACTCACTCAAGGATCATCCGCCTCACCTTGTCCACACACTTCTTCCATTCAGCCAAATTAAGTGCATCCAATGCTGTTGGCTTAGGAATTTCTTGATCAAAGAATTCCTTCAAGCCATTATCCTCTACCACAACCTTCATTCTGTCACTACAAGCTATAAAATTTGAGTTACCTTCCAAGGCACACTCGAGTCGCAAACCATAGAATGATATCTGTGGATCCTGAAGTATGTATTAAAAATTAGAATTTCACATGTAACCTAAAACTCAAAACTTTGAAATCTCCTCTACTATATTGCTATCGACTCCAATACCATGTATAAAATCCTATAGATTTATAATCTCATGCAATGTACTAAAGCATAGGACAAGAATCTATTTCTACTTTCAACTAGTAGAAGCCAATAGATCGATGAAAACAATATGAACAGGAAGAAGATAAATAAATGGCACATAATACAAGATTTATCTAGGTAAATACACTGCTCAAAACCCCACTATTTTTATTGCATATATCATAAATATGAGTGAAGATACAAAGCTTGTTCTCACTAGAACAATTCCGCACAAGTATGCTCAACTCTCTCAACTCACAAGCTAGCCCAAGCCAAATCCTTAGCCTATTCAACATCTCTCCAAGCCCCTAATCTCTTGCATAATCCCTAGGATGAATAACCCAAATTTAAAGGGAATTCATGCTTCCAAAACTGCACAATTCAAACATAGGATCTTCTCTGATTGCATGCATTATATTTACAACTCAGTAAATCACACAAATGATAGTACAATGTCCCTGCATTGTGGTCTCAACTACGTCTTTCTCAAAATCGACATGCATGAGTTTCTGATGAGGGAATCTTCAGTTAACTAGAGTGACACTTGTGGAGGCACTAGTGCACCAACTCACTGTTAACTCTCTATTAGTTCCACAAAAAATTTGGAACTAATTTAACTGAACATAACTCAGTAAACTGACTATCTAATTTACAACTCAATTTAAACTCATACTGGACCCCTAAAACTTAGGCAGAACATATACATGGCTTCAGAAAGACTTCCAACTCGAAACTCCTAAGATAATTAAGATAATTAAACTTAATTAATTATTTACAAGTTGCTTTGAGAATAGAATTCGATTTTAATTTCAGTTTAATTCAAGGACAAATTAAACTGGGATTTCTTGTTGTCGTTTCTCAACAGCAACAAGACTTGCAGTAAAGGCCAAAATTAGGAAGTAGTCTCTATATATAAGAGAACCAAACCAATGCTATAAGCATGCTCACATTTTGTAACGCCACAGTAGACACCGCACCAACATGCATTCATAGGGTGGCCACTCCAACTGCCTTAAATGACCTCAGGCTTCCATAATAACATAGAATAGAATTTCATAGCATTTAATAACTTTAAACTAATGTTAGCATTTGTTCAGATCTAAAATATGTCTTTCGAAATATGAAGAGCACAAATGAATATAACTTATGGTTATAGCCTCCCCACCTCGGGAAAAATCCAAATAAAATAGTGAAAAAGATGTAACCCTGACAAACCTAAAAACTTTAATAACCAACTTATTCATGTCATTAACCAACTCAAACTAATATCAATGTGGCCATTTAGATTACTATAGTCCTAGCCATGTTTGCAGCGAGGACTAATAAAAAAAATATTCATATACTAACATAATAACCCTTAATTTACACACAACATTATTCCTTCATACTTTTATGAAAAATCTAACGTACCCTTCTTTTTTCCTTTGATATGATTTGAAATTTCACATCTATATCTCTTTTATCAACAATACTTATAAAAGTTATTTAAATATTTCTTTCCAGGACATTAGTCATCAAGTCATCAATATGTTTGAAAAACAAGACCAATAATTTTTTATACCCAAGACATTATTCATCAACATTTTTAAAAACCAAGACCATTATTTTTTTATAGAAATATTAAAACTTTTCCCTTTTCATTGTCCCAAGACAGTACGCATCAATAGGTTGCAAACCAAATATTGATAAGTGGAACGAAGGTCTTGGTTTACAAATCTTTAGTGTAAAAGATTACAACCTCCACTCGTTCACATGAGAGGGATTGATTTGAAAGAGAGCATGCTTGGAATTGATTTCAAACTAATAGATTTCACAAGCCTGTAATATCAAGAAGGATAAAATTAGAAGTAGTCATCGTTTATTAAAAGTTTTAGTTGGTTATAAAATGATATAAAACTATTTTTAGGTAGAACTTAAAAAATTTAATTAAAATTTAAAAAACATTATAAAAATTTTCCCAATATATTTTATTCATTATTATTTTTATGCGTTTTTTTATAGAGAAAAAGGAAAAATTTATCATTTTTCCTTGTGTCATGACAATAAAAAATGATATGGCATCATTTTTATATACTAAAATTACATTATCACTACACCTATGTCTATGTTACTAATATTAAATGCATTTATTTCTTATTTATGTACGGTAAGAAATGAGCTTAATTCAATCTACATGTATTTTTAAGTTTACATTGTTTCTTCTTATAAGTCACAATTTACAACCAAGTCACCTACCATGATAGAGGTTTGATGAGACATTCGTGATTGTATTCACTAGATAAAAAGTATATAGAGACATTCATAATTGTTTCAAGTGGAAGACTGAAGATTAAATTTGCACAAACAATATAACTCAAATTTAAATATTGAATTTTTTATGCATTTTATGTCTTTTCTGTCTTGTCAAATTAAATTTCGGAATTATAATTTGTTAATTTTATTCATTAAATATAAGAGTAAATAGACAATGTTATAATTTATTTTGGGATAGGAACCCATCAGATAACCATTATATTAATTTATAATTTTTAAATTTATAGGTAGGTAGAAAATTGTAAGTGGCATTACATGATGGGAAACCATGGTATTTAGACTTGAAAAACTTACCTCGAGGAATTTGATGAAGTTGCTCCAAAAGAAAATGAATTGGTTTTCCAATCTCCAACAATTGAGGAAGGGGGTTGAAATATCTGAGCAAGACTATTCCAATGAACAATGAAATTATCTTCAATTATCTATTAATTAAAGAAGGTAATTGATCCAAAAATGAAAAGTGAAGGTTTCATTAAATAATTTGCAAGATAGTTTATGTCTTTTAGGAAATGGTTCATGATTTGAAAAGTACACAAACTTAAGTAAATTTGTATAATTTTAACAATTAAAAGTGGACAAACATGCAACATCAAACACAAGTAAATTGATAACAGAGTCTACCCATCTTGGGCTACGTCTTTGGGTCCATATTCCAGTGGTGACTGCTTTATTATATGCTCATATACTCAATAAATCAATATAAAAGCTTCAATATGCAAAAATAACACTTTTGTTGTGTCTAGAATGCTCAAAAACCCCTGTTTAGGCTCTTCTTGAGCTCAAAAAGGCTGAAAAATGAACAAGCTATTCATCTTTCTTCAAGGCTTCCTGTAAACTCTGCAAAAAAACCAAAAACGCTCGGAAAATTTTTCAACAAAATGAACATATTCCAATTGGTAAGGTGTTGGAGTAGTGTGTCATAGGTCACAAGTTCGACCTGCACCTCCCATTGTTGTTTGCGTTGGTTGGTTATTAAAATATATTAAAAAATAAATTAATAGGCCTCTGCCCCTACCCGAATCACCCGCTCTCGGTTCTCACATCATACATATGGCTTATGGCCTTTGGGACTTGTCCACGAGAAGTGTGCCATGTGCCCCGCCCCCACTATTATGCTGAATTTTTTTTTATATGCTCATTAACCCCAACCGCCAACACATATGACATTAAATATAATAATGTGCCCATGGTTTAACAATAGGTTTTGTAGCCTGGTTGGTTGAGCGATTGTTTCGTGAACCATAGGTTGGGAGGTCAAATCTGTCGGATGTTTGTCAGTCATTCAACCAAATTTTGGTGCCATCGAGAGTGCCATGTGGTGCCCTAGGATTGGGCCACGTATCACTTTGTGATTGGCCCATCTCACACACCATAAAACCAATAGCAACGCATCACATGTCCTTGTACAAAGGGCCCAAATTTCAGCTCCTGATTGGCCTCCTTTTGACATTTGTACTACTTAGTCGGATGATGAAGTTAGCTCCACATCGGAGTACAGACTGACACGTCAGCATACATACTACACAATCAATCCTCCAACTTGGTTTTTTCTTTGCCCAAAACATTGAAACACAATAACTTCCTCATATGGTGTCAAATTGAGGTGATTCAAGCATCAATGAAATCAAAAGGATAATATCTACAATTTGGCATTAGTTTCAGGATATTTTGAGCAATTTCATTTTTGAGCATATTTTTAATCCCTTGGATCACTCCTCCTCATTGGAAGCTTTTGGACCACTAAAAGTCTGTTTTTACTCAACAAGTAAGTGAGAGTACAACTCCCTCACTTTATTGATCTCTATCCACCTTTCTTTTCTTGGATTGGTATCTTTGAGCCCCACATGAAGATAGTCCACATTCCCTGTGTGAAGTTCTTATCCTCCTATCAAGAATAATGCCTTCCTACAACTCATTTAAATATTCAGGAGCAACACCTTCTGTAGATGGAATCTGAATATTCCATTCTTGATCAACAATGATAGGAGGCTCATACAATCTCAAATTTTCCACATTCACAACATAATAAATTTGGATGTATGGTGGAAAATCTAATTAGAAAGCATTGTTACCAATCTTATCCAATATTTTGAAAGGGCTATATCTTATTGTTTTGAGCTTTTTACCTTCACCTTGTAAACTTTCCTTTTTGATGTACAACCAAACTTGATCTCCCACTTGGAAACCAAAATCGACCTGATGCTTATCATGTCTTGTTCTGTACTTGATTTGGCTTTTCTCCAGCTATTCTTGTACCCTTTGATGCATTAATTAGATTTTTTAAATGAAATGCTTGGCTTTGTTCATGTCATTATGTCCATCTATTGCAATATATTTACCAAAGATGAAATCCAAATGAGACTTTGGAAAATAACCCAAACAAGATTCAAATCAAGATACTTATGTAGATGAATGCTTGGCATGATTGTAGGCATGTTGGATGTAACACAAATGCTCATCCAAAAGTTTAGAATTCTTACCACAATATCCTTGAAGGAGATGCATTATTGTTTTTTTCACTACTTCTATCTAATCGCCAGTTTATGGATGAAATGTTGTGTTCTTCTTCAAATTTATGTCCATGAGTTCCCATAAACTTAAACAAAACTTCTCGATAAATCGAGCATCTTGATTAGAAATAATTGAAGTAGGTAACCCAAAATGAACCCATACATTTTGGAAGAACATATTTTCATTTTGTTCAGTTGTGACCTATTTCTGACAAGGCACCAACACACACATTTTGTTGAAATGATCCACTACAACATATAAATAATGATGACATTTCTATACATTGGTAGCCCCCCAACAAAATCCATAGAAACACTTTCCCAAGAATGAGAAGGGATAGGAAGTGGAGTGTACAAACCCAATTTCCTATTACTTGGATTTCTAGTAGCACACATAGAACATCCTTTTACATATCTTGGTATAGTCTCATTCATACAAGGCCAATAACAATACGTTTGTAGCTAAGAAATTGTTTTGCCTACACCAAAGTGACCAACAACAAGATAAGTACGAGCTTCCCTTATGACATTAACTCTTTCACCTTGTGGAATACACATCTTGCCAAGATGATACAACATTTTTTTATGAACATGATAATCCAACTCTTAAACATGATTTCCTTAGCACAAGTTGCATAAACATATTTAGAATCTTCATATTGTGCATATTGTTCAATATAACTTTCACGCACAATTGAGATATGCTTAAGAATGAAAGATGCATTAACAATAGGCCTTAATAACATATCTGCAACTTTTTTGTAAATGCCTTTCTTATACCTGATAACCAAATGAAATTGTTGCAGAAATCCCATACATTTGAAATATCTACCTTGTTGTAGCTTGGTTTGGGATTGTAAATATTGCAAAGATTGATGGTCAATATGAATAATCATTTCTTTACCCATCAAATAATGCTTCAAATTTTTCATGCTTTGTACCAAAGCATACAATTCTTTACCAAAAGTTGGATATTTAATTACTGCATTAGGAAAGGTCTCAGAATGATAACATATTTCCTTACCATGCTCCAACAATACCACTACCATAGCATATTCGCTTGCGTCAGTTTGAATTTCAAATGGCTACTTAAGATCTGGAAATGTTAGAATTGGTGTTGTACTAATTTTCTATTTCAAAGTGTCAAAGGATTTTTGCTTCTTTCCTCCCCATAGAAAGACTTGCTTCACACTTTTCAAATCATGTAATGGTGTTGCAATGAATCATAAGTTAGTGATAAATTCTCTCCAATATTAGGTTACTCCCAAAAAGCTCCTAACTTTTCTTACATTGTTGGGTTTAATCAAATTCACAATAACATCAACTTTGGAGGGATCAATCTTAATTTCACCACCTCCTAAAATATGACCTAAGTAAACCAAAGAGGTTTTCCCAAATTCACATTTAGACATCTTCAAATACAACTTTTCCTTTTTCAAGACATCTAGAACATGCTTTACATACTTGACATGCTCTTCACAAATATTACTAAAAATCATAATATCATATAAGTAGACTATGATAAAATCATCAAGAAATGGTCGCAATACATCATTCATAACTCTCATGAATGTGGCATGTGCGTTACAAATTCCAAACGGCATAACTAACCATTCAAACATACCTTGTTTTGTCTTAAAAGCAGTTTTCCAAATATCATCTTTAGCAATCCTTATGTGATGATAATCGCTCCTCAAGCATAACTTAGTAAAATAAATAACATCCTTCAGTTGATCTAGTAAATCCTCAATGTGAAGAAGAGAAGAGCGATTCTTTACCATAATCTTGTTCAAAGCTCGAAAATACACACACATGTGCCATGTACCATCTTTCTTAGGAAATAGAACAATAGGAGACCCACAAGGTGATGTACTAGGTCTGATGACCCTTTTGTCAAGCAACTCTTGAATTTGCTTATTGATCTCTACGTTATCCAAAACTGACATTCTATACATGCCAGTATTCAAAAGTCATGCATCCTACTGCGATTGTATCTCATGTTGGATTCCTATTTTTTGAGGTACCCTTCAAGTTCCTAAAAAATCTTGCCATAAGTATTAACAACTTCAACCGATTCATGCTTGAGTTTAGAATCACATCTTGAGAAAGCTTCATATTCAACAGTATATTTATCTTTTATCATCAAGAACACAAAATTCTTACTAACATTCACAAGCCTTTTCATTTGACTTGCACTAACAAGAGATAATTTCATCTTCTTGTGACCTGCTCTAACAATATACTAAACTCCATCTTTGAAAATATGATATTTTTTCTCATGACAATAGAATATGGCTTTTCGGTCATATAAATATGGACTCCCTAAGATAATCCCAAAAATATCAAGTGGTACAACATCAAGCTATACCTCATCTATAAAATTAGTAGTGATAGCGAATTTGAGTTTACTTTGTCTTGTCACTTGCAATTTGGCATCATCACATACCCAACTCGAAGGGTAAGGTTTTGTATGTGGTGTAGTCTCTAAATTAAGTTTCTTAATATTTTCTTCAGAAATAAGATTATGTTGTAGCGGCTACAACCACTGTCCAAAATTTTTCCTAAGCTTCATTTTGGAGTCTCCCTACCAACTTTTCACAGCATCTTGTCTTGCTTCGTCAAGTTCACAAGCTTAAATGTTTTGCTTGCACAAAGGTAGCCTGTCAATCATAGTTTGATGCACTCCCCTCATAGGCTGATCACCCGGACTTGATCCATCTATAGGCTGAGCAGTTCCCCCAAGAAATTGTGCATTTATGGAGGGAAACCAACCTTCCCTCCAAAAATTGTGCAATCCTGTCTAGCAGCCTGCTGGGCTCCAGAATTGCGCAATTCTGCCAGTCAACACTCATAGTGAAAATTCCACAATTTTCCCCAGCAAGGATGCTCAGCCCAGAATTTGCGCAAATCTAGGTAGCAGTCAGCTCCTCTACCCAAAAATTGCGTAAATCTCCTGGGCAACCAGCCTAGCTCCCAGCCAGAAATGCGAATTTTCTCCCAGTAGTTGAGTAGCCTCTTTCATGTGCAGCTGAGTTGATTGATTCCCTTGGGACTGAGAAAAACAAACTTGCATGCATGGCCTGCTTCTCCCAACGCAACATGCAAAGGAATCCCTTGATTCAGGGATCTAATTTTAGCAGTTGGAGGTCACATGCAAGGATCACTTCAGAAACCTCCCACGAAGTGTCACTTTCCCTAGATTTGTGGCATGCATGTCAAAACTTTGATGTTATAAAAACTCATCAATTGGGCATTGCAAAGCTCATTCCTCACATCAACCTTGTAGCTCTGACATCCCACATCACATCTAGGAGCAGTCATCACATTTAGCTCAGTTGTTTTGGGGTAAGCCCGCTTTCCATGCCTTTTTTTGCATTTCTGTCCCTTTTTGTGAATGATGTCTACTTGATTTTAGTGAGCGCTTGATATCATTTTGATACATTCTAGCTTGTGCTAGCACCATTTCATTTTTCATTGACATCTCACTGTTGTCACATGCATGAAACCGTTTTTCACGAATGGTGGTCGATTCAGCGACTCGCCTCACCCACATGCATGTTGTTATGTTTTTTGAATATGTCATTCACCATGATTACACTCAGTATCACCATGCATTCACACTCACATTCGCATTCAGTTTCCTATCAAGGAGTCTGGGCAACCTCGGCCTGGACTCTGCCTTCACTGGGACAACATTGCACAATCTGGGGAAGGAAGGCTCTGTCTACCTCTCCAGAAATGCGCATTTTTGCCCAACCATTACCCTCTAAGATTGTTTTGCGCATTTCGGAGGGACAGTGGCTACTAGCCCAGAAAATTATGCAATGCAGTCACTAAGCCTGTATCCATTGCCAGCTGAGAATTCGCTTTGTGTAATTCCAAATGTCAATAGCTAGACTGGACTATGCATTGCATAGTTCCAGCAGTCAGTCAGTCTCCCAGCAACCCAAACTATGCATTGTGCAATATTGGAAGTCAGTCTCCCAACCTCCGATCCAAAATTGTGCAACCTTCAAGATTAGTCACACACGTATTTTGCAAGTCAGTTCTCAATTTCATTTTGGTTTTCAACTGACAGATTGCTTGCCATGAGTGTTGCCATGTCTCTAGGTATTGCAGGTGTTCATTTGCCTCTCAGCAGTGCAGGTACAATGGTTTCCAAGAGAGCATAGTCGAAGATTCTGTTTAGAGCAGCATCATAGCAAGCAACATCATGAACAGTAGCTGACGGCAACATACCGAATGCAACAAATGCAAGAGGAAGGTTGTTGACAACATAGAGGTAGAACAAAGTTGCAAGCTCAAGCAGATCCACTGATGATGAAAGCAACTTTGGAGACTCAGGCTACGAGGTCACGACTTGACATGAAGATCGCGCACAGAAAGAAAATGGAACAAAGAAGGAGTTGCGTGTGCTGAAGCAGCAACTCAAGGAAGAATAGGAAGCTGCATAGACAGACGAATGAGTTGCATCAGGAACAGGAACAGTAGTGGGCGCAACATGCACCCATGGATGAAACTATTCCCGTACAAGTTAAAAATCCATCCCAGCAGTTGGCACGGAGAAAACATGGTGAGAAGTGTTGTTGATCACATGCAAAGGATTTGACAACATGCATGTCATTGTGCACACACATGTGATCCAGCCCATTCAGCACACTCACCGAGGAGAATACAAGAAGCAAGTCCAACTGGAGCTGAACATGTACTTCGTAAATTTGATGTGCATGACCACCAAAACACACTTTAAGATAAGCACGAACACTATGCATCATTGTGTTTTTGGTTCAGTCGCACCCAAGAAGACCATGCGCATGTTAGCAAATGAGTTGGATGAAGAAGCCGAACCAATGCAGCGTTGCAACAGAGGCGAGAGTTCACTTCAGCGAGATGTCACCATGGGGTGCATGTACACCATCACAGATGACCAAGCTTGGCATCAGCTTACCACCTTCACCATCATAAGCATGTCAAAGAGTTGGTCTCATCACAACAGACCGAGTGTTAGTGATGTCTTGCATAGCTTGCTCAAGCCATGTTGTCTCACATGAGTACATGTGCATTGTAATGTAACATCATATCAAGTGTAAGTCAATTGTCAATAGTCAGATGTAACATTCATAGAGTAAGTGAAGAGTTCTGAGGGTAGTTGAACTATCACAAAGGGGAATGTCAAGGGTCACCCCACCCTTTGCTATAAATATTCCCTCATAACTCATTGTATAGGCTTTTGGTCAGCCAAGCTTCTGATAGGACTATCTTGGAGAGAGCTTGGACAATATTGTAACACACCTTGGCTTCTCCACTACATGGAGCTAGTACATCTCTTTGGAGGAGCAGGCGGATGTGGCTGTAACGTTCCACTATTGGGGCTAGAGGGTTTACATGGATGTATTGTATGAATGGAACTTACACTTCTTAATAAAACAGAGATAGCACGTTTTCATGCATATGTTGTTATTGTAGTTGGACTATTCCAGTTTCTGTAGCAAGGTATGTTGTTTAGTTTACGTAGTTGTGTATGAACTATTTTTTATGAAATTGTATGAATGTCATTATAGATGTGTTGTTGGTTTAACCATCACTTTGGATTGTCATCTGACTTGCTTTCTAGCTTGTGATGCATTTTCGCTCATGTGTTCCCTTCACATCTGAGTACTGTTACGGGTTGCCAAGGGGCACACTCATCTCAACCCACATGTGTTAGAACCTCTCATACACCTTCCTTGACTCACTACAGCGGTGACACCCTTGCTACCAACAGAGTTATCTTACTTACCTTTGTGCATAATCGCGGTCAAGGCATTACCATACGACCCACTGTTGGGACTCCTACACCAAAAAATCTGAGGTCTAATTGGGACTTCTTACCAGGGAGATCCACTTGACATGTTGGTGGGTCCAGCACCATCAACATTTTTGGCACTAGAAGGAGGGCTAGATGACAAGCTGTGCACTCTCATCCAGTTTTTAACCTTTGCATACCTTTCATGGATTACTGTACTCTTCTCCCTCCGCGATGTTTTTCGAATCATGAAGATGTCTCCATCACGGGGGATTTTTTGATCTCTTGTCCACTTACATGTATGATGGTGAAGGTGAAGTGGCCTGGCCAGAGCACTTACATGAATTTATTTCCATGCTTCATGAGGAAGATGGGTGTTATGACGAACAGGCCAACTTGCTACTTGCACACACACTTCACGAATCTCCACGTCATTGGTTGCTCAACGTACTAGCTGATAGGGTGCACTCACTTGAGCACTTTTGTGATCTCATTGATGACACTTTCTATCATTTTTATCCAGACTATCTTGATCAAAAACTGTTACAGCAATGGAAGGCTCTTCATGAATCAGTTATAGATTTTTGGCAGCACTTCCGTGACTTGCAGTTTCAAGCTCCGAGGAGCCACATGAAATTTTCCTATATTTGGGACTAGTTCGAGTATTGCCTTAAGAAATCTACGTGTCCCAAGAAGAAGCTTGAGATCAAGCCTCGCTCAACATTCTTCACTGATGGAGGTGTGCAATCTCATGTGGATGCGGTCACTGTCTCAACTGAATTTCCACCTTCCTCTCATTCAATAGCTCCACCACTGCTGAGTGATGTTGAGGATCATGCTCACACACTTGCTCATCTTTCACATCCTCCCAACATCACTTCACTTAATTTTCACGTAGAATTGGTTGTGAGCCCTTTGATTTCTCATATGCATTCTATTCTATGACCTTCGTCTTCGCACTCGGGTGTTCCTCTGGATGATAATGTCTTGTGTTCTTCCATTCTGAACTCTTCACTTGTTGTCAATGAGGAACAACCCATTGACGGAGTTGGTGTTGCACAACCAACATGCGCGGTCATTCATGAAGAGTATGAGTGGGAGCTTAAGCATCAACACTTGGCAAAGGAGGACTCCCTTTCGTCTGAGCCCCCTCCGTTCTTTCCTAACATCTTTGGTGAACCTGTCATCCATGATTTCACATGTGGGTCTTCATCCTCACATGCACCCATTGTTGATCACTTACAGGACCCATTGGATGTTGGTCCATCATTTGACAATGGAGAGGATAAGCTATTCATTGAAAATCCACTTAATCTTTCATTTGTATTTTCTGGAAACATAGAGGATTAGTTTGTTCGATTTCCATCTACCCCTCTGTTTGATTCATCTGATCATGAGGATGCCGATGAAATCATTGATTTTTTTGATCGTGGCAGTCGTGATACATTCGTTTCTGTATTTGATCATGATCATGATTCTATCGTAGTTGATCTTTCGAAGCCACTGGTTTATGATGATCTATCTGATGATGAAGTTGAAACACCCAAGACCGTCAAGGCACTTTAGCCCAAGCTAATGGTTATGCCAGGTCCTCGCTCTCTTGGGGTTAGTCTCACTTCCGATCATGAAACTGTTCAATCACCCGAGGCTCCTCATCACTCATTTGTATGTATTGAATATCCATCTCACACAAAGATCATACTTCCTCCACTCGAACGACATGATCCCATTGCTCATGCATTGGAGGAATCTTACATTGCAAGCACTTTTTCGTGACGCAAGTTATCTTTCCTTCTTTTGTTTTCTTGCATGTCACAGTCAAGGGTGTGATTATTCTTCAAAGTTGCATGTAGTGTCACACATCACCATGATAAGTCCATAGGCTACTCATCATGCGCATGTACTCACTTATGTCCTATGGGCACTTTGAAATAGGAAGTGTGGTTGTCTTCATTATTATATCTTTCTTTCTTGATGGTTTGCCCAACTGGTTTTCTCGCAACCAAGCCTTCACCAACATGGGTTAGCCAATGCGCTGGTGGCTACATTGGAAATATCACTTCATGTGATCAGGACCATGCACCGTTAGTGTAGGAGTAGGAGTAGTGTTTGCTTTCAGTGAGTTTTCTTGCATGCTTGTTTGCTTACTCGCTTTGTTTGTTTGTTTGTCTGCTTGCTTGTTTTCTTACTTTATTTTCTTTTGCTTTTGCTTCTGCTCTTCCTTTGCTTTGTTGTTTGTTAGTTTGCTTGTTTCGTTCATATAGTTCACTTGTTTCGTTCGTAGGTAATAGTTCTGCATGAAACCATGTATGACTGTTGAAACGTGCTTGGTAAAGTACAAGAGGGCTTTGTTATGAAACCAGCTCAAGAAAAGATAGAAAAGATAGATCAACGCCTTAGAATTAAGCCTCTTTGAGGGGGCAACCTCCTTTACATTACATAAATGAACAATTATTGGATGATACAAATGACAAAACCTCCTTTCTATATATAGGAGTCTAAGGAGTCACAATATAATCCAGCCGACCTAACAATAATATAAATCCACAAAAATAACAATAGCGAGATTCTATGGGGCACAGAAATAAAAATATGGGGGTAATAGGGGCACAAGAATATAAATAAGGGGTATAACTACAATAGTAATGGGGTAATCACTAGTATTATAGGGACCCAACATGCCCCTCTCCTTCAAAAAAGTGTTGTCCTCAACGCTTGAGTAGTTCTGGATACTTCTGCATAAAATTGTCATCCTCCCATGTGGAATCTTCAGCGGATAAGTTCTTCCACTTGATAAGATACTCTGAAATTGATCGATTTCGTAGCTGTCAAATTCTTGTTTCTGTGACTGCTTCCGGTTCCAATATAATTTTTCCTTCCTCGTCAAGTTCTAGCAATATTGTTTGAATTGGGAGCTTGTCGCCTATAACCTTCTTTAAACATGAAAGATGGAAAACTGGGTGCAATCGAGAAGCTGCAGGAAGCTCCAATTTGTATGCCATAGTACCAATCTTTTGCAACACCTTGTATGGACCATAATACTTTGGTGATAATTTATTATCCTTCTTAGCTTGCTTTAGGGACATTTGCTTATATGGTTGTAGCCGTAGGAATACCCAATCACCTACATCAAAACTTCTTTCACTACGATGTTGATCTGCCTGTTGTTTCATTCTATTTTGTGCCAACACGAGATTATCCTTTAAGAGTTGGAGGACTTGTTGTTGATGTTCGATGTGATGTTCCACTGCCTGAACCTTTGAATTTTCTCTTAAATATGATGTGATGGATGGTGGTTGATACCCATAAAGTGCCATAAATGGGGTCATTTTTGTTGCTGTATGGAAGGAAGTGTTATACCACCATTCAGCCAGAGGCAACCATTTGACCCATTGTGTCTGTTTATCAGATACAAAGCAACGAAGATATCCTTCCAAACATTTGTTTACTATCTCAGCTTTCCCATTAGATTGAGGATGATAAGGTGAGCTATGAGCTAACTAAGTACCAAGACAAGAAAATAATTTTGTCCAAAAATTTCCAGTGAAAATGGGATCTCTGTCACTTACAATAATCTTTGGGTTTCCATGTAGCTTTTGAACTATTTCCATAAATGCAGTAGAAACTATACTGGCTTTAAATGGATGTGATAATGCACAAAAGTGTGCATACTTGGTAAGTCTGTCAACTACCACCATGATGACACTCTTTCCCTCAGACTTGGGTAAACCTGTGATAAAATCCATTGAAACCTCCTCCCAACGTTGGCTTGGAATGGATAAAGGTTGTAATAGACCCGGTGTCTTAATTGTTTCAACTTTATTTTGTTGGCAAACCAAACATTCCGCCACAAACTTTTGAATATCTGATTTAAGGCCATCCCAAAAAAATTCCTTCTTAACCCTGTGGTAAGTTTTTAAAAATCCTGAGTGCCCTCCTAAGGGAGAAGTGTGCAATTCCATAAGAATCTTTTGTTTTAGCTGGGAATTCTTACAGAGGTATAAGCAATCTTTGTACCATAACGAATCATTTTTCCAGCTAAATGTATCAGAAGTACTGGAATCTTGTTGTAGCTTTCGAATAAGTGCCCACACTTCTTCGTCATTCTTCCATTCCTCCCTTGCTTCGTTTATCCAATCTAGTTGGATAATAGAAATGGCACACAACAATGCTTCCACATCCTCATCCTTTCTTGAGAGTGCATCTGCCACCACATTTTTCTTCCCTTTTTTGTAGATGATTTCAAAGTCATAACCCAACATCTTTGTGACCCACTTTTGTTTCTCTTCAGAGGATAATCTTTGTTCTAAAAAGTATTTAAGGCTATCATGATCCGTTTTTACCTTGAAGTGTCTTCCCATTAGGTAGGGTCGCCATTTCTTAAGTGCATGGAGTATTGCCAACATTTCCTTCTCATAAATAGCTTTGCTTAAAAACTTTCCCTTGATTGGACGACTTTCAAAAGCAATGGGTCTTTCATCTTGCATTAGAACAGCACCAATTCCATTTCCTGAAGCATCACATTCCACAATAAAGGTTTTTGTGAAGTCCGGTGTAGCTAAGACCGGTGCTTGGCACATTGCCTCTTTAAGATGTTCAAAGGCCTTTGTTGCTTCCGAAGTCCATGAAAATGAATCTTTCTTCAATAATGTTGTTAGAGGTGCTGCTATTCTCCCATAATTCTTAACAAACTTGCGATAATACCCTTTCAACCCAAGAAATCCTCGCAGATGCTTTATGGATGTGGGGATTTTCCATTCCTTAATGGCTTTAATTTTGCTAGGGTCTACCTTAACTCCTTCATGAGATACAATATGACCCAAATATTCCACCTCCTGGACTCCAAAGAAACATTTGGATCTTTTGGCATATAATTGTTTCTCCTCCAATAGTTGTAGCACCCTGTCAACATGTTCAACATGATCCTTCCAAGACTTGCTGTAGATTAGTATATCATCAAAAAATACTAACACAAATTTTCTAAGGAATGGTTTGAAAATTGAATTCATCAAACCTTGAAATGTTGAAGGTGCATTGGTAAGGCCAAAAGGCATGACCAAAAATTCATAATGACCCTCATGAGTTCTAAATGCCGTTTTCGGAATGTCTTCAATCTTCATTCTGATTTGATGATATCCCGAACGAAGATCCAACTTGGTGAAGTAAATTGATCCATGCAATTCATCCAGTAATTCATCAATGACAGGAATGGGGAACTTATCTTTAATAGTGAGCTTGTTGAGCTCCCTATAATCCGGACACATGTGCCATGATCCATCCTTCTTGTGCACCAATACTACTGGAGCTGAGAAAGAACTTTGACTCGGTTGAATTATACCAGCCTCTAGCATTTCTGCAACCATATGTTCAATTTCACTTTTTTGGACATAGGGATATCTGTACGGCCTGATGTTTGGAGGAACACTTCCTGGAATCAGATGAATAGCATGATCATGATCACGCATAGGTGGGAGACCTTTGGGAGTCTCAAATACCTTGGAATGATTGTCCAGGACTTTTTTGAGATCTGGAGAAATAGATGATTCCAATGTGGAAACATCTAGCGAACATAATTGTGCAATTACACCTCTTTGCTCCTTTTTTAGAAGCTTTGTCATGCCATTAGAGCTGATTATCTTTCCTGGTTTCCCTGCAATACCCCTTAATTCAACTTCCTTTCCTTCCGTAGAAAATTTGATGAAAAGTTCTTGAAAATTAAAAGCTATTGTACCCAAGGATTGTAGCCATTGGACTCCTAGTACAACATCAGCACCTCCCATTGGAATGGAAAGCATTAGGCTAGTCAATACATATTCTCCCATGGATAGCTTGATATTATGGCACTTTCCAGAGCAATTTATTGTTGCTCCATTTGCAATCATCACTTCACACTCTGGCGCTGGATATAGGAAGCAATTCAATTCTTTTGCTACCCTACAATGAATAAAATTGTGGGTGTTTCCTGAATCAATCAACACTATTACGCTTGATATTATGGCACTTTCTAGAGCAATTTATTGTTCCTCCATTTGCAATCATCACTTGACACTCTGGTGTTGGATATAGGAAGCAATTCAATTCTTTTGCTACCCTACAATGAATAGAATTGTGGGTGCTTCCTGAATCAATCAACACTATTACCTTTTTCTTCTTGATTTGTCCTTCTATCTTGATTGTTTGAGGAGTGGTAATTCCTGCCAATGCATTACAATATATGGTCGGATTTATTTGTTCTTCATCTAGGCTTTGTTCCTAGAGTATATCCTCTTCTTTTGACCTTTCTTGCTCCTTTTCTTCTTCCTCTTCACAATCTATGTAGAATAATTTCTTCTCAGCACACTTATGACCTTTTGTGTATTTGCTATCACAATTGTAACAAAGCCCTTTTTCTCTTTTTTCTTCCAATTGTTGTGGTGTCAACCTTGTAGGTTTTGGAAGACTAGGGGCAACTACACTTCCGTCTTTATAGTTGTGAATGGTATGCTTCCTAGTTGCCATAATTTTGCTTTCCATTTTTCTTGCTAACCTGAATGCCTTCTCTAATGAATCAGGTTCCCAAAGGCGAAATCATGTTGGATATTATCCTTTAAAGACCCTATGAACACATCAATCCTATGCTCCTCTGGAATATCTTTTACCCTTATGTTCAATTTTTGGAACTCCTCAATGTGCTCCATTATTGAACCCTTTTGTTTGAGACTTATCAATTGGATAAAAAAAGTGTTGCTTTTTGTATCCTCATAATGTGCTATCAATTCTTTTGTAAAAATTGCCCAAGTGATAAATTGTTTACGAGAACAAAGCCATTGATACCATACAAACTGATTTGGTTCCAAATATACAGTTGCCATACGTACCTTTTGTGCGTTTTGCACATTATTGAGATCGAAGAATTGCTCCATCTGTAATATCCATGTGGTGGGATCCTTGCCATCAAACTTCCTCATATCAATTTTTGGAATATGGTGATTCTTCGATCCAACATTAGCATCTACGGAATCATGATTAACATTTCTTTTGTTCTCATCATGAGTTTCCTTTACTACCTTTTCACCATTAGTAAGTATTTCTTGTAGAAAATTTGTCAAATCTGTCTTCAAATCTTCCATGCCTGTCTTCAAATTTGTGTTCAAATCTATCTTCAAATTATCCATCTTAGCTTCCATGCCATTCATCTTAGCTTCCACGCCATTTATCTTAGCTTCTATTAACTTTTGTGAGCGTGACATTTGTTGCACTTGTTCTTGTAATTTTGATATATCATGTAGCATTTCTTCCTCTTCTTCATGAGTCATGCTAGAGCTTTCAGGTTCCTTACTAGGTGTTTGCATTTTCTTTCCTCGAGGCATCAGTTACCGATACTAATTCTCTACTACGCCCTTTGAATTCCTTCAAAATAAATTTTCAAACCAAGCTTAAGCAAAAATTTAAAAAAATCTACACACCTTTTTTCACTTTGTAGGAGCTTGATATTTCCTCTGATGTATCTCTGTACTTTCCAATCATCTAGTTCTGAATTTGTGACCTGTAGTAGCTCTCTGTGTCCTCTTTCCAATGCCACCAGTCTGATCCAAATTGGATTCTCCAAGAAAGAGTTATGCACAATCTCCCAAGATGACCTGATTATAGACCTTTCCAGAAGAGCGAACTTGTATGAAGTGCCACGTGTACAATTTTCGATCTTTGATTCTGAAAATGATATACAAGAAACTAAAGTCCGTCCTCTTTCTGTACCTTCTTACGAAATTTCAATCTGATTCCCAGAGAGAAAGTTATGACGATTTTCCCCAGGTCACCTGTTTTGAATGTAATTCAGGAGTCTGCAAAAAGACCAACTTCCTCAGATCATATCTCCGCAAATATCGTGCAAAAAGCTCTAAAAATTGGATCCAAGGTTCAAAGCGATTTCTTCTCAAATGGTTTTTTTTTGCGACTTCTGAAACATCACAGAAAGAAAGTTATAGCGAAATTTCCACGATGACCTGTTTGGAGCAGCGAAACCCTAGAATCCAAAGCTCTTATACCAAATGTTATGAAACCAGCTCAAGAAAAGATAGAAAAGATAGATCAATGCCTTAGAATTCAGCCTCTTCAAGGGGGAAACCTCCTTTACATTACATAAATGAACAATTATTGGATGATACAAATGACAAAACCTCCTTTCTATATATAGGAGTCTAAGGAGTCACAATATAATCCAGCCGACTTAACAATAATAATATAAAGCCACAAAAATAACAATAGCGGGATTCTATGGGGCACAGAAATAAAAATATGGGGGTAATAGGGGCACAACAATATAAATAAGGGGTATAGCTACAATAGTAATGGGGTAATCACTAGTATTATAGGGACCCAACAGGCTTGTACAACTATCACTACTTGGTTATTTTTCATCCTGCCTCTTTATGAAGAGCTTGTTACTTTTATTCCATGATACTTTGAAGGAAAATACGTACTGTTCGAAGTAAACCTTGCTAAAAACAAAACGCTTGCGCGCTAACTAGTGTCACCTTCTTTAGTCGGTTGATTTTGGGTTAACCATTATCAGCTCAGTCAAGTAGAGTAAGGTGAGGGGGAAAACCTTAATAGGCACATCAGAGATATGAAAAACTACTTCTCTTCTGGAACAACCTCTTTTGCTCTAAATAAGTTTAGATCCCTCTTCCGCTTGTGGAATGAGTAAGTGTTATGCACAGTTGAGAAAATGAAAAATTGAAAAAGTAAAAAAATGAAAAATGAATAAGGTGAAAGAAGAGAAAGGCTTCATGTGTAGGGAGGTGATGCAAGTAACTCCACCCAGGTACTGACTAGGCTCCATGGAAGCGGAGCCATGCTTGTGTTGCTATGTGAATCCGTCAGGTTATTGTTCAGGCCTACTGGCACCGAAGTAACACCAGAGATGAAAATAAGACTCTGACGACTATACTGCCTATGCACCAATATACCCCTCAACCCAAATCGAAACAACTATGTTGCCTTGGCTTGGAATGTGTGTCAATCGACTAAGAGCTTCGTAGATGCTACATCTTACAATCAAGCTAGTGTGAAACCAAGATGAGTTGAGAACTGAACAATACTTCTGGAGGTGTTAGACTTGCTTTTCACGAACAAGGTCCATTCAGAGAGTTGGATTTCTACAAGTGTGTAGCCAAGTGTTGTAGTGGCTACAACCACCCTCCAAACTTTTTCCTAAGCTTCATTTTGGAGCCTCCCTACCAAATTTTCATAGCAGCTTGTCTTACTTCGTCAAGTTCACAAGCTTCAATGTTTTGCTTGCACAAAGGTAGCCTATCGATCACAACTTGATGCACTCCCCTCACAGGTTGATCACCTGGACTTTATCCAGCTGTAGGCTGAGCAGCTCCCCCCAGAAATTGCGCATTTATGGACGGAAACCAACCTTCCCTCCAGAAATTGCGCAATCCTGTTTGGTAGCCTACTAGACTCCAAAATTGCACAATTCTTCCACTCAACCTTCACAGTGAAAATTGCGCAATTTTACCCAGCAGGGCTTCTCAGCCCAAAATTTGCACAAATCTAGGCAGCAGTCAGCTCCTTTACCCAGAAATTGCACAAATATCCTAGGAAGCTAGCCCAATTCCCAGCCAGAAATGTGCATTTTGTCCCAGCAGTTGAGCAGCCTCTTGCATGTGCAGCTGAGTTGACAGGTTCCATCTGAGACCGAGCAAAACAGACTTGCATGCATGGGCTTCTTCTCCCAAGGCAACATGCAAAGGCATCCCTTGATTCAGGGATCTACTTTTAGTAGTTGGAGGTCACATGCAAGGATCACTTCATAAACCTCCCACCAAGTGTCGCTTTCCCTAGATTTGTGTCATGCGCATTAGAACTTTGATGTTATCAAAACTCATCAATCGAGAGCTGCAGAGCTCTTTCATCACATCAGCCTTGCATCTCTAACATCCCACATCACATCTAGGAGTAGTCGACACATTCAACTCAATTTTCTTGGGGTAAGCCAGCTTTTTGTGCCTTGTGTTTCATTTCTGTCTCTTTTTGTGAATGCTATCTGCTTTATTTCAGTGAGCACTTGTTGGCGTTTTGATACATTCTAGCTTGTGCTAGCACTGTTTCAATTTTTTTTGACATCTCACTACTGTCACATGCATGAAACTGTTTCTCATGAATGGTCACCAATTCGGTGACTCGCCTCACCCACATGCATGTTGTTCCATATTTTGAATCTATCATTCACCATACTTATACTCAGTATCACCATGCATTCGCACTCACATTCGCATTCAGTTGCCCATCAGCAAGTCTAGGCAACCTCGGCTCAGACTCTGCCTTCACTGAGACAACATTGCACAATATGGGGAAGGAAGGCTTTGTCTCCCTCTCTAGAAATTCACATTTCTACCAGCCACTGCCCTCCAAGACTAGTTTGTACATTTATGAGGGACAATGGTTGTTGGCCCAGAAAATTGCGCAATGTAGTCATCGAGCCTGCAGCCATTGCAAGCTGAGATTGCGCATTGCACAATTCTATCAGTCAGTAGCCAGACTGGACTGTGCATTGCATAGTTCCAGTAGTCATTCAGTCTCCTAGCAGCCTAGACTGTGCCCTGCACAGTCTTGGAAATTAGTCTCCCGACCTCCTGGTCGAAATTGCACAACCTTCAAGATCAGTCACATGGGTATGTTGCAAGTCAGTTCTCAAGTTTATTTTTTTTTTGACTGACAGGTTGCTTGCCATGAGTGTTGCCATGTCTCCAAGTATTGCAATCTTTCATCTGCCTCTTAGCAGTGCAGGTACAATGGTTTCCAAGAGAGAAGAGTCAAATACACTGTTCAGAGCACACCTGGAGATGCAGTCGATCAAATGTCTATGAGCTTGCATACTCACAAAGATATCAAGTTGTTCGTAGACAAGGACATCAAGGCATGACAGTAGCAAAATCACAGTGAGCATCATCATGAACAGTAGTTGACAGTAGGATATCAAATGCAACGAATGCAAAAAATGCAAGACGAAGGTTGTTGAAAACATAGAGGCAGAACAAAGTTGCAAGCTCAAGCAGATCCACTAATGATGAAAGAAACTTTAGAGACTCAGGCTATGAGGTGATGGTGCAACATGAAGATCGTGTGAAGACAAAAAATGGAACAAAGAAGGAGTTGCATGTGTTGAAGAAGCAAATCAAGGAAGAACATGAAGCTGCACAAACGAACGAATGAGTTGCAGCAGGAACAGGAACAACAGTGGGTGCAACATTCACCCACAAATGAAATTGCGCCTGTACAAGTTAAAGATCCATCCCAGTAGCTGGCACAGAGTAGACATGGTGAGCAGTGTTGTTGATTGCGTGCTAGGGATTCAACAACATGCATGTCATTGTGCGCACACATGTGATCTAACCCATTCAACACACTCACCAAGGCAAAGACAAGAAGCAAGTCCAACTAGAGCTAAACATGTACTTCGGCAAGTTGATGCGCATGAACACTAGCACACACTTGATGATCAGCAAGGACACTATGCTTTAGTGTGTTTTTGGTTCAGCTGCACCCAAGAAGACCATGCGCATGTTAGGAGATGAGTTGGATGAAGGATCCAAACCAATGCACCATTGCAAAAAATGCAAGAGTTCACTTCAACAAGATGTCACCATGGGGTGCATGTACACCATCACGAACGACCAAGCTTGGAATCAGCTCACCACCTTCACCATCACAAGCATGTCAAAGAGTTGGTCTCATCACAACAGATTGTTTGACATTGATGTCTTGCATAGCTTTCTCAAGCCATGTTGTCTCACATGAGTACATGTGCATTGTAATGTACCGTCATGTCAAGTGTAAGTCAAGTGTCAATAGTCGGATGTAATAGTCATAGAGTAGGTGAAGAGTCATGAGGGTTTTGAACTGTCATAAAGGGGAACGTAAAGGGTCACCCCACCCTTTGCTATAAATAGTCCCTCGTAACTCATTATATAGTCTTTTGGTCAGCCAAGGTTTTGATAAGACTATCTTGGAGAGAGATTGGATAGTATTGTAATGCGCCTTGGCTTCTCCACTGCACAAGGCTAGTACATCTTTTTGGAGGATCAAGCAGATGTAGTTGTAACGTTCCACTGTTGGGTCTAGTGGGTTTACATGGACGTATTTTATGACTGGAACTTACACTTATAATAAAACAGAGCCAGCACGTTTTCATGCATATGTTGTTATTGTAGTTGGACTATTCCAATTGCTATAGCAATGTATGTTGTTTAACTTACATAGTTGTGTATGAACTGTTTTTTGTGCAATTGTATGAATCTTGTTGCAGATGTGCTGTTGGTTTAACCATCACTTTGGATTTCTGTCTGACTTGCTTTCTAGATTGTGATGCATTTTCGCTCGTGTGTTCCCTTCCCATCTGAGTATTGTTACAGGTTGCCAAGGGGCACACTCATTTCAACCCACATGTGTTAGAACCTCTCATACACCTTCCTTAACTCACTACAGCAGTCACACCTTTGCTATCAATAGAGTTATCTTACTTGCCTCTGTGCGAAATTGCGGTCAAGGCATTACCATACGACCCACTACTGGGACTCCTACACCAAACGGTCTGAGGTCTAATTGGGATTTCTTACCGAGGAGATCCCCTTGACATGTTGGTGGGTCCAACACCGTCAACAAATTGACTTGAGATCCACTATCAAATAGTGTATCAACCTTTGTATTTTTTGTAATGGCCTCCATATGGAAAATATCAATTCTTTCTTTATCATTTTGAGATTCTATAGGTTTGCTAGAAGAACTATTACTTGCATTAGAAGCTATAGCTTTCATCTCCATGGTTGTGATTTCATTTTCATCGCCAGAATCAGATCCTAGATCTTGTTGAGTTGTGGTAGTAGTCTTTTGTTTCCCCTTGTTATTAAATTTCTATGGTCTCAATTTTGTATGTAATTTCCAACCATGGTCTTCATCATGGCCATATTTTGAACAATTTTTACAATTAATTTTCTCTCCCTCTTTTTTGACTGTAGCATTCTTCTTACCTTTCCCTTTAAATTTCCCCTTTCCTTTGTCTCCAGATTTAAAGGGTTTCTTGCTAGACTCTTAAGGAACATTCTTGCCTCTAGACTCTAAATCAGTAGCCTGAACACATACTTCATCTAGATTGGTGGGATTAAACATAAGTATGGTATGTCTCAAATAACTATGAAATCCACCTATATATTTAAGGAGAGTGTCTTGTGCAGTCAAATCAACACCCAAGATTAATGTTCTTTTTCTAAATTCTTGTGTGTAACTTTGGATACTCTGACCTTTAGCTTGTCAAAAATTTTACCAATCCATTATTGCTTTTTTCATATAAGCTAATGGATATAATTTCCTTCTTAATGCAACTATGAAATCATTCCAAGAAAGATAATTTTACCGCTTTTCTTCAAATATTATTGAGTTCAGGCCTCCCACCAGATGAGATTTGCACCTTCCAAACAAAGAGAAGTAATCCGAATCTTTGTGACATCGTCATCAATCTTTTGGATCCTAAAATAAACTTCAATTTGATGAACCCAATTATCCAACATTTCAACATTTACTTATCCATTTTACATTGGCAATTCAAACTTGACTTCAAGCTTAAGCAAAGGAGACTTAGCATGTCCTCTTAGAGATGTAGAAGGAGTAGGTCTATGTGAAGAAGGAGGTGAGAATGGAGGTAAAGGAGGTGGAGGCTTGCTCCCATTACCACCATCTCCTTTTGGTTGATTAGAAATTTCTCCTTGCAACCATGTCATTTTTTCTTTATACGACACTTTTACCATTTTAGTCATATCAAAGAAAGCTTTTCTAAAATATCTCTCACCCTCAGAAATCAATTATTTTCCTTTTCCTTCTTCATGTGCCATGACTTGTGGAGTATGTGGTCTTCTTGATCCAACTTGAGGATTTGGTTCTTCAATATCTCCTTATCCTCTTCTCAATATAGACCTCGTAAGCATTCAAAAACCTTGCAAATTTTGTCTAGCCTTCACAAAAGCCATGCTCTGATACCAAATTGAACCCAAAATGAAAGTGAAGGTTTCATTAAATAATTTTCAAGTTAGTTGATGTCTTTTAGGCAATGGATCATGATTGAAAAAGTATACAAAATTAAGTAAAGTTGCAGAATTTTAACAGTTAAAAGTTGAAAAACATGCATCATCAAACACAAGCAAATTGATAACAAAGTTCACTCATCTTGGGCTATGTCTCCAGGTCCAGCTTCTAGTAGTGAACGCTTTATTATATGCTCAAATTCTCAATACATCAACATAAAAGCTTCAATCTGAAAAATAACACTTCCATTATGTCTAGAATACTCAAGAACCCCTATCTAGGCTCTTCTTAAGCTCAAAAAAGCTGAAAAATGAGCAAGTTATGCCTCTTTCTTCAAGGTTGCTTGTAAACTCTACAACAAAACTAGAATGATCTGCAAAATTTTCAAAAAAATAAACATAGACCAATTGGTAGGGTGCTGGGGTGGTATAGCGGAGGTCACATATTTGACCCGCACCTCTCATTGTTGTTTACGTTGGTTGTTTATTAAAATATATTTAAAAAAAATTAACGGGCCTCTGCCCCCACCTGAATCACCTGCTCCCGGTTCCCGCGTCATACATATGACTTGGGGCCTTTATGCATTTTGCGTAGGTAGTGTGCCATGTGCCCCACCCCCACATATTATGTAGACGTTTTCATTATATGCCAAAAACCATGGGTTGGGTCAGTCGGGTGCACCCGCTGACCCACACATTAACCCCAACAGTCAACACATGTGACATTAAATATAATAATGAATCCATGGTTTAACAAGAGGTTTCATATCCCAGTTGGTCGAGAAATTGTTTCGTGAACTGGAACTCCATCACCCTCCATTGGTAGATGAAAACATTTATGGGAAGGATCTTGAAAGATAAGCATGAGGACCATAATGATATCATCTTGTCATGAATGAAATTAAGTAGGTGAATCAATATTAGTTTTCTTTTTTGGATAGTTTGGATGCCCAACTAGCTCTCTTGGAAAGTCACCTTCATTTCGAACTTAAGCCTCCTGCTCCTACAAGTGATAGTTCCAGGACCTAGCTCCAGTGACCTCTTAGACTCTTGATATCATGATATGTTTTTCAGCAGTTGGTTCTCTTATTTATGTAGTTTAGTACATGGTAGATAAAGTAGTTTTCAACGACATATGTTTATATTTTTGTTATATTTGAACTTCACTCTTTGATCAACAATTTGGTTTCCATCGAGGCGAGCTGAGAACGAATATTGTAAACATTGTATGAAATGTGATGCTTTCGAAGATGTATTTTGAAATATTGAGGTAATACAAATTTAATTAAAAAGAAATAAAAATATTGTCATGTTCTAGATCAAAAAATATGTATCCATCTATTGAAGAAACCTCTACTAATAATAAATATATATGTATTTGTGTATGAATCTAATGGGAAGACTAATCCATTTATTTGTCTTTCAAAGTCCAATTCCAAGTACTTAAACATCCAAACTTTATTTATTTCCACTAACTCTTTGAT
The DNA here is from genome assembly GCA_031772625.1 of Pinus tabuliformis. NCBI lineage: Eukaryota > Viridiplantae > Streptophyta > Pinopsida > Pinales > Pinaceae > Pinus > Pinus tabuliformis. Next base: position 173,908,811 of record CM062820.1, read on the forward strand.
CACTTTCAACATCCTTATGAGAGATGGTTTGTGTTCCTACAAATATTGTATGTATTAAGATCAAACTGTGCAACTCTTAATAGAAATTTGATGAAAATGTTGACACAATTTAGGTACTTCATCAAACTTGTCATCATCATCCAACTTATTATCATGATCACCACTTGCATCATCATCCTTGTCATCTTGTTCCTCATCATGATCTGCAAGTTTAGATACTCCATTCAAGTTATCAACATTAACGTTATGTCCTTGTAAGTAATCATGAAGAAAGCTTGTGCTCACAAACATAACTAGTTTAAAGTACTTAGAGATATGAAAGAAGTCAAAATTTGTTCATTTTGAATTTCAACTCTTCCCAAGGTCTAATATATTTATCTTTATTCTCAAACTCATCCTTATCCTCCTTAGTGTCTTCATCCAAGTTATCTTCTATCTCCTTAATATCTTCATCGAATTTATCTATGTAAGTCATAGTTGTATGATGTTCAATGCCTTCTTGTTGACTTTCAACAATAGTTAATGCAATGAATGGATTATCTTTCGGAAAAAATATGGGTTCAAAATGTTGATTTTGTAACTCATCAAATAACATTTTTTTTGGAATTTGAAGTAAATCAATCTTTGTGTACTTGATGTGCACATATGTAATCACACAGCTCAGTGAATTTTGTTGATTTGAATAATTGATCTTGATGCAATATGAATCAAAGTTTGTTGAAGAATAAACAAGTCTTCAATTCTTTCCATCCTTATCCAAAAAGAGTGCTTCAAGTGTTGCAATGAAAAATAATATGTGTCACAATAGAAAAACACCATAGGTCAAAATAAAAACTCCAAGTATCAAAACAAAAAAAAATCAGTATTTGATCCCCTTATTTAATTTTAGGCTAGATCATATGGCTTCCCATACAAATTTCAAAGTGTGAAAAACATACCAAATTGCATACAAATTTCAAAGTGTGAAAAACATACCAAATTGTTAAATCTTAATTGTAATGGCTCCCTATGACTCCACCTTTATGCTCCTAACTCGTCTTCGGTTAGAAGCAATCCTCAAAATTCAGTCATACATTGAACAAAGTAATATCACAACATTGTGTAGTGTTGTTCCTTGTAAATTCCAATTTAAGGTTTGCACTTTTTAATGAGAATTGCAATGGACTCAAGCACGTCATACTCAACTCAAAAATGGAATTTAACACCAAAGTTTAAAATTATAATAAAATTTGATAAAAAAAAATCTAAAAACTTTATAAACTTATAATTATAAATAATCATCCATATTATATAAAATTTATATATTATATTCCTATGTAAATGCTTTATTCTTTTACTTATTAGTTTGATATCAAAATCCTTATTTTTAAAATAAAATTACATCACATATATATGTGTTTTCCGCATGAAAAACAATAGTCACAAAGCATTATCCATTTTCATAAGCCCATTTATTCAAGTGCAATTAAAATTATATATTTTTATTAACTATCAAAAAACCTCTCATAATCTAAAAGAATATATTATAAAAATTTATAATATTTAAGTATTCAAAATATACTTTATAATTCCTTAATAATTTGATTTAAAAACAATTCTTCTTTCACTTTTCTCCACATGCTAATTTTTATAACATTAATAAAAAGAGAGATATTCACGTACTAACATAACAACCCTTGATTTATACACAAAATTATTCCTTCATACTTTTATGAAAAATCTAACATACCCTTTCTTTGTCTTTGGTATGATTTGAAATTTCACATCTATATCTCCTTTATCAACAATGCTTATAAAAGTTTGTTAAATATTTCTTTCTAATATTAATTTCCTTTTCTTTTTCTTCCCGAGACATTACCAATATCAATATGTTTGAAAACCAAGACCATCATTTTTTTATAAAAATATTAAGACAGTTTTCATCACTAGGTAGAACGAAGATCTTGGTTTACAAATCTTTAGAGTGTAAAAAGATTACCTATTCAACCTCTACTGGTTTCACAAGCGTGTAATATCAAGAAGGATAAAATTTGTAGTCATCGTTTATTAAAAGTTTTTAGTTGGTTATAAAATGATAAAAAAATAGTTTTTTTGGTAAAATTAAAAAAAAATATGGAAATTTTCCGAATAGATTTTATTCCTTATTATTTTTATATTTCTTTTTGCCTGTGGAGAAAAAAGAAAATTTAACAATTTGCCTTGTGTCATTACCATAAAAAGAGGAATCCCATCATTTTTATAAAATAAAATTACATTATCACTACACTTATGTATATGTTACTCATACTAAATGCATGTATTTCTTATTTATGTACTTTAGAAAATGAGCCTAATTTAATCTACATGCATTTTTAAGTTTACATTGTTTCTTCTTATAAGTTATTATTTACAACCAAGCCACCTTCCATGATAGAGGATACAGGAGACATTCTTGATTGTAGTCACTAGATAAAAAGCCCATAGAGACATTGATAATTGTTTCAGGTGGAAGATTGAAGATTAAATTTGCACAAACAATATAACTCAAACTCAAAGATTGAATTTGTTATGTATCTTACGTCCTTTTTCAACTAAATTTTTTGAAGTGTAATTGTTCCTTTTAGTCATTAAACATAAGAGTAAATAGAGAACATTATAACTTCTTTTGGGGTAGGATCCCATCAGATAACCATTATATTAATTTGTGATTTTTAAATTTATAGGTAGGTGGAAAACTATAAGTGACATTACATGATGGGAAACCATGGTATTTAGACTTGAAAAGCTTACCTCAAGGAATTTGATGAAGTTGCTCCAAAAGAAAATGAATTGGTCTTCCACTCTCCAACAATTGAGGATGGGGGTTGAAATATCTTAGAAAGACTACTCCAATGAACAATGAAACTATCTTCAATTATCTATTAATTAAAGAAGATAATTGATCCAAAAATGAAAAGTGAAGGTTTCATTAAATAATTTGCAAGTTAGTTCATGTATTTTAGGCAATGGATCATGATTACAATAGTACACAAACTTAAGTAAATTTGTAGAATTTTAACAGTTAAAAGTGGACAAACATGCAACATCAAACACAAGCAAATTGATAACAGAGTTCACCCATCTTGGGATATGTCTCTGGGTCCAACTTCTAGTGGTGACAACTTTATTATATGATTAAATGATTAATACATCAATATACATGCTTCAATCTACAAAAATAACACTTCCATTATGTCTAGAATTCTCAAAAACCCTTGCCTAGGCTCTTCTTGAGCTCAAAAAGGTTGAAAAATGAGAAAGTTAGGCCTCTTTCTTCAAGGTTGTCTATAAACTCTGCAACAAAACCAAAACACTCTGCAAAATTTTCAACAAAATGAACATATCCCAATTGGTAAGGCATTGGAGTGGTATGGCGGTGCTCATGGGTTCAACCCACACCTCCAGACATTGTTTTCATTGATTGGTTATTAAAATATATTAAAAAAAAATTAACGTGCCTCTGCTTGTAACAACCCTAGTGAAAACTCATGTAAAAATATATAAGACCATGGGTGATGGGACATGTATTCCAAGTTGAATGGTGGTGTAAACATCCTAGTGGGTGTTGGTTCGGTTTACTATGGCTAAGGTTTTAGAAAGGCATGAAGCATTAACTGGCATTTATTTATGAAACTAAAGGAAATTAGGGGAAAAGGAAGGTGAAAGGTCACAAGTTGCATGTGAGGAGGAAAATGAAGGAAAATAATGGAAAATGAAGAAAATAGAGGCATCATTAATAAAAAGGCTTTTTAGGATCAGTGGGCAAGATTTTTTATAGGTTTTGGTGGAGCTCTCTTCTATTCTCTCTCTCATAGTTTTGGATACTTAGAGTTTTTGGAGCGCTCTTAGAGGGTGTGGCATACTTGGATTTTTGGAGCAAGAAGGAAAAGGAAGAGCAGGAAAGCACAAGAGGGCATCGAGATCAGTAGCTACAACAATTTTTCTTGCAAGTACCGAGTTGCATGTATGTTTTCCTCACTAGTTTTGGCATGCATGTAGTTTCTTGGTTATAATATGTCACTGGCATGGAGGATTTCCCAGATTGACAGTGGATTTGCCTAGCCTTGCCATTTCCTGGATAGTCATGGAGATTGTGGGTTTATTTCCTTGTCTCTAATTGGTTGGTTCTCATGTTTCCTTAGTTTTGGTTGAGTTATTACTTCCTGGAAGCCTTGGTTGTATAAACACTCGGTAAGCCTTGTGCTTGGGTTGAGTTACTAGTCCCATAGACTTGGTTGGAAAAACACTCTAGAGCCCTTGGTAGGTTGAGTTACTAATCCTGGATCCTTGGTCGGACAAACACTCTAGAGCCTGACGGCAGCTGTGAGTTGAATTACTAGTCCTAGAGCCTTGGTTGGACAAACGCTCTACAGCCCAGTGCTAGCTGTGGGTTGAGTTACTAGTCCTAGAGCCTTGGCTGGAACAAACTCTCTAGAGCTCTGGATGGTTGGGATAGAGACCGATCAGATGATGGTTTTGTGATGTTCGACTGTGAGGTGGAATCATTGTTTGATGGGTTGAGGTATATGGCCTCTGGAAGTCCTGCATGAGTTTTGATTGATGTGTTCTATGAGATCCCACATTCATGCTTGGAATATGGCATGGGGAAGAATGGTTGAAGAGAGATTTGGCTCAACCATTCTACGGTCAGGTGGAACATGGAAGTCCCATCCTGAGTTTGGATTTTACATCATTAATGAAATTTTATTTATCCTTGTATCTCTATGAGCATTATGATCGATTACATGTGGCTTATATGGTTGTGATTTCATTGGTATTTTTATCCCTATTATGTTGGTTATGTATGTATTTTATGAAAACAGTTATGTATGGCTCTCATTATGTTCTTACTTGTCATTGAATGATCAATGTATCTATGACCTAATGGATGAAATGGAAGCTAATGTGATAAGGAGACAATGCTTCATAACGAATCTCAAATAAGTGTGAGACCCCTATGCTCAGATCTGTTACTTATCCTTGTAGCTTGCATAATTACTAAGTGTTTGAAAAAATGTTTGTCATGGTTAGGCTTGGTTAGGTTAAGCCCTTGATCAATTTTTGTGTTAGATTCTTTGCCTTTATGTCATATATTGTCTTGGAAAGTCTTGTCATGTTCTAGGCATTGGTTTGGAGACTAGCCCTGAAAAGTGGCTTAAATATCATAGTCTCTGGCACAAAACTGGCTAAAAAATATTGTTGTCTCTTCCTTACAGGGATTGTGGGAGCAACTATAGGGTTCCAATCACATGCGTTCCTTTTCATGGGAGCAACTTTGGTTTTAGTTCATTGAAATGTTAGGCTAACTCAGGGTTGGGCACCTGGATTGTTGGATTAGCTCCGAGGGGTCCTTAAGCACCTGAGGGAGGTTTTTAAGGTCTTGTTTTGTCGACTCCATTTCCTTAAGGTTACCTACAAGGTTGAGTCTTATCATAGTGGCCTCTCATTCGCATGTTTACCCCGACTGGCTGGTTTCTTGGGTAGATGTCGGAGGAGGGTGTTATAGAGTGGTATCAGAGTGTGGTTGCACTCTCCTTGAGTTGTGTGTTGATTATGCTTTCATATTCATTGCATATGTGAGCTTATGCATGTAGACCATGTGCTTGTTGCATCTTCATGGTGTTGATCATGGTTGTAGTGATGTCACCATGTGAAGGTTGAAGGTGTTGTCGTGGAGTATTTCTTCATGTTTGTATGGTTGATTATGCCTTTATGCACGTCAATGTTCACATCTTATCAAATGCACATGAGGTGGTTGTTGTTGTCATGCATGAGGTCATGGTTTGTGTAATTGATATGGTCATGCATTGATGACAGGACTCTAGCTAGAATGATGTGTATATGGGTTTTCACTCATGTGTTATATGTATGTATGTAGTTGTTATGCATGTATAGTTTTGGTTATAGTTATGCATGAATAGTAGGTCAAAAATTCCTTAGGAAGTAATTGCATGCAAATTTAGGTTATCATGGTGATATAGGTTGTTATGATGTCAATGTGTTGGTTAAGATAGAATAGGAGATGTAGATCATTAAAGTGAAGTTGCAACATTAGACCTTGATGCAAGAGTAGATCATCATACATGTATTGTATGTTTGGCATGCAGGTATGTAAGGTTTGTCATATGCATTAGCTTTATATACATCAGGTTTGTGTACATGTTTTTTATATTATGGTTACATAAATCATATATGATAGTTGATTAGTATAGTCACATGCACAAGTGTCATGAATGATAGTAATTTGTGGCTGTATGCATTGCTATTTTTGTTTTATGTTAGATAGCTTGATGATGATGTTATATGTTGTTCATGAGTATTCTACAGGTTAACTTGTTGTTTCTAAAGGGTTATTACATTAAGATCTTGATGTTATATGTATCATACTAAGTTGGATTGGTCTATGCAAATGGTTAGGGTTATGACATTCAACTATGAGTTAATATGTTGTGATATTATGTCATAACTATTTTGTCTGTGCAGATGTGATTATTATGTATGAATGATAACTGTTTATGAGCTTATGATGTGAACATGTTAGATAGTGACTATTACGGATATCATGACCTTATTTATGTTTGAGTTGATATGTTGTGAAGTTATATCGTGTTAACTAGATTGTTTGTGCAGACAAGGTCGCCTCCCCTGAGATACATTAAGGTATGAACTTGTTTATGTCATCTACCTTGTGCTTGACTATTTGATTATGACATCTATTTGGTGTTTGAATGCTTGGTGTCTAGTTGATTTATTTAACATGGTATGTTTGCAAGTTGGTTGAATGTTTGATGAATTTCATAATATGAGTATGTGTTCCAATGAGCTTGTTTTAACATGATTGTACTAACACATATGTGTTGAGATAGTTGATATGTACTTGAATGTAGTTGACAGTTGTAGCATTATGTCTAATGACTATGAGTTGGCTATGGGTTATGACATGATTGTTTGTAAAAGTTAATTTCAATTGATAGATACAATTTTCTTGATATTTATAACATGTGGTTGAAATGTGTGAGTAGTTGTAGGAAACATGCTTGGTATTAGGATGACAAGGTAATAGTTGTTTATATAACTAACAGTTGGATGATATAATAGTGCATAATAAGACTCAATTGCAGCAAGGTAAAAGGTAAAAGAAAGGAGTTGGGAAACAATTCCTTTGTCTATGTTTGGAAACCCTAATTCCAAACGAATGAGTGCTTTGCAAGCAGGAAGTCTTCTTAACCTTGATTTTGTCTAACATTATGTGGATATGTGCTATATTCATGGACATGAAATTGACAGGTATATTAGCTAGTCTCTAGTTATAGGTGGAATTGTGAAGGGAATTGAAGTCCCTTGAGAGATCGCATGGACATGTTCAACTACAAGGTAGCATGCTTGGCACAACAAGATAAGGTATATGGTGTATGGTTATATTTATTTATGCACTGATAGTTATGTGTTTATGGTGGTATGATGCAGGGGATTGCATTGCAAAGAAATTGCCATGAAATTTTGAAGAAGGCTCAGCTTTAGCTTTTCTTGGGAACCATACAGATTGAATCATGGTGTTTGTTGTTAGTATTTTTCTTTTGGTCTTTTGCGATTGTTGTGCTTTATTTGTGATTTTGATTGTTTGGTACATAGCTATCCTACTTTATTGTGGTGTCATGTTGTTATTGGTTTTCATGGTTTTCTTCTTGATTGTTTCTTGGTGTTTACTTTTATGTTTTGAGTCTTGGGAATTGTTTATTTAAGAGGAAATTTAATGGAGTTTGGGGAGAGCTATGTGGTACCCAAAAGGTAATGTAAGATATAGATGAAGCTCTGTGCATAAGTGCAGCAGAACGTAAGGCTATGATAGTCAGTTGGACTGGTTGGGTCCAGTGCGGTAAATGGACGTGGAAAGATAGTCATGAGAAAGGTAAAGTAAATAGATTTGAGGCATCATATGCCTTGAATATGTTGGGAATGATTGCTCTCAAAGTTGTGGATGGTGTGCATGCGTAAGTGGCTTTCTATTAACCTTGACCTTATGTAATATGGTAATTATGTTATTATCATGATTATGCTGATGTTTATATATTTATACATGTATGCATGTATGGCGTTTTATGACATGATTAAGATTGTTTTATGTTGATGTTTATATGTATATATATTTATGCATGCATGTTATTTTCTGATAGGTTCATTAGGAATCATTCTTGTGGAAGAATGATTGCTTAAGCAGGTGAATGACATGAAGAGGTTCTTGCTCTTACGAGGAACCAAGTGGGAAGAGTAGCCTGACAGATTTATGAGGTCAGTATCATGTGGTTATGAGTTGATATTATGTGATTATATTATGTCTATTCTATGGGTAGGTAACTCGAGTGATACATAAGTAAGATGAAAGTAGTGTGGTCTGCAACACGCTGGGACAAGCATGGATAAGGCACTCGAAGCAAACCTGCTTGGTAAACACAGTGTGGTTTTGGATGTGTGGTACTATTGTTGTGCATATATTGTATATGTTGTACATGTTGCATCTGTGATGTTGTGCGAATGCAGTATATAGTGTGTTTACATGTTGCTTATGCAATATTATGTACATGATGGTATAGATAGTGTTGTACGAATGTTGTATATCCAGTGTTGGGTATATAAGGTGCTATGTACAAGATGAATATGTGGTGTTGTGTGCATATGGTGTTGTGCGCATGTTGGATATGCAATGTTGTGCATGGTGTCATGTACATTTTGTATAAGCAGTGTTATGCACATATGGAATTGTGTGCATGTTGTACATATGGTGCTATGTACATATGGTGTTGTGTGCATGATTATACAAGTTGTGTTATGAGCATGTGGTGTCATGTACATCTAGTACAAGTGGCGTTGTGTGCAGGTGGCATTGTGTACATGTGGTGTCATGTACATGTCGTGCATGTGGTATTGTGTACACATTGTACAGGTCATACAATGTACATGTGGTGATGTGTACACGATGTGTAGGTGGTGTTGTGTACCTGTGATGCTGACCATGTGTTGTATAGGTGGTGCTTTCTACAGGTGGTACTGTGTATGTGTTATACATATGGCACTGGTGTACATGTGGTATTGTGTGTGTGTCATACATGTTGTGTTGTGTACATGCAATACTATGTATGTGTATTGTGTAGTTGTGGTATCATGACATACGTACTCATTGTGTTGTACTTTGTGTAGTACATGTATTTTGTTGTGTTGTACACCAGGTGTAGGTACATGTATTGTGTGGCATTGTACATCAGGTATAGATGTATGAGTTGTGTTGTATATCAGGTGTATGTGTATGCATTTGTGGTGTCGCACATTGTGTGTGGATGCATGTCTTGTGATGTACATTGTGTACGTATACATGTTGTGTTGTGTTGTACACCAGGTGCAGGCATATGTATTGTGTTGTGTTGTACACTGGGTGTAGGTGTATGTGTTGTATGTCAAGTGTAGATGCATGTATTGCATGGTGTGGTATGTTGTGTGTGGTTGTATGTGTAGGATGTACAATATGTGTGTGTGCACATAGTTGAGGAGAAGGCACGGGGTGTTTGTCAGGTGCAACAACCAATCTAGTGAGTGTACAAAATAAGGACAAAGGTGGAATCCAAGGATTGATTAAAGGATAAGTATCGTTATTTTATTCAATTTTATGATGCATGTAATTTATGATTATGGTATATGATGATTACATGTGATTTATGCTTCTGGTTTATGATGATTAAATATGATTTATGATATTGAACTATGATGGTTTTGTTTTTAGCTAACCAGATGTGATATGTTTATTCATGATGATTTGGTCAAAGATGTTAGTTTGACTTGGTGTGATAGGAAGTAAACAGGGTTGCAAGTATACCTTATTGACGAGCCACCAATGAGGTATGATTTGAAGTTATTTCAATTTATTTTGAATCTAATGGAAATTATGTTCTTCATGTTATCACTCTGTATTTCCTAAGGTCGCGGAGAGAGACCCAGAGGTAACCACAAACCACTTTGGAAGTTGGGATCTAGCTGTTCTATCTTCAGAGAGGGATATCTCTATATGATTTAGATTTGTTGATTTAAGATATTTGGCTAGTAATTGAGTTCTGAGTTTGGCTTTTTCAAATATTTGGTTGAAACTGCAAGGACAATCCATTGGGAAATTGAGTCATAAGTCTTAGGGTGATCAAATACAAAAATGATAGAATAGCTGTAACAGGGAAAGGTAGGCAAGATTTTGGATCTTTAGAGCATTTTTGGGGTGAATGGGATGAAAATATTTAGATTTAATTAAATATAGATCATGCTAGGATGAATTTCTATACTTAATATTAGAGTAAAAACATGAATATTGTTTATAATCTAGAGCAGAGTGTATTCAAGAATTTTCAGCCCTTAATCTTCTTTAAACAATAGAGATAGAAAAATATATGAAAAACTAGGAAAATAACAAGTTTACATGAGAGGAGACATCACTAATTACCTGACACAAGAATTATCCTAGAACAAACTTTCTATATTAATGAAATTGATCACTTCAGTACATGCATAGTTTTACGTCAAAGATTTTCTTTCTTCATACCAATTTCAACCCTTTGTACTTCGATATATGAAGTATTTATAAAATTTTCATCAAAATATCTTGATTTTAAATATCAAGATGTTTCTACAAAATATCCTAAAAAATTGTTTACAAAAATAGTACAAGAAAATAGGAAAATTAAACTACTGAAGCTCTCTCACACTGACTTCAAGGATTTTGCTAATGAATTGGACTGAAAAAGTTGTTGCTTTGTTGCTAAAGATGACTTCCTTTTTACTAAAAAATTTGACATATTTTATCCCATCTATCTTCATATGTGGTGGAGAATTTGATTAACTTTCTATAGGTTTCATCCACCTTGGTATATTTCTGGAAAGTGGGCTTGAATATAAACAGATGTTTTATTTCATGTTTGAAAAGTAATTCAAACTTCAACCTTCCATGAAAGCTTCCCCTGTAATGCTTCCCTTTATGGTGGAAAATTTGGATTTATCTCTTGCTATGGAATATAACCTTTGTTAATAATCATTTAGCTGAACTAATTTATCTCCCATTCCCTTTAAACTTGGAAGCCCCTTTTGTGCAATATATTAAACTTTCTATGGAATTTTTGAATGCTAGCCTTCAAGTTATGATATTTATTCTCTAGCTATAGCATTAGATTCCTTTTTGTAATAACTCTTCTTACCTCAAGAATTGTCTCAGTTTTATCTACAATCTCATATTCTTCCAGTTCTTCTTTTGTCTTTGAATTTAGAATTCTTATTAAGGAAACAAATTCACCTGGTTTTTGATCCAAACTTTCCTTTATATCTTCTATGACCTCTTTTGACTTCTGCATCAATTCCTCCTACTCGAAAATAATTTCAATGGAAGACCAAATTTCATTCATAGCTTCATGAATCTCTACCCATATGTTTTCCTTTGCTTGTGCAATTGTCTGCGCCATGGAATATTCATTCTCTAAAAGTTCAATTATTTGAATTAATTTGTGAGTTGTTTGAAGCTTTGACAAACACACATTATCAATTTTTTTTTCTTTCTCTTGGAGATTATTAAGTTTAGCTTTCAGCTATTCAATCTCTTGCCCTCTGATAGACAAGTATTCCATAGCTCTGATTAATTCTCCTGATGTATTTGTAGATTGTCTCTAATGTAGTAGTTGCTGAAGTAGAAACCCATGTTGTTGATATACATGTAATTGGAATGGTTGTGAAGAGAATGATTGCTAATTGAGTTGATTGTTCTTTCTCCTTTAGCATTTTTTCTATTCCAATCTCCTTTTCTTTAATATGTCCATTATTTTCAACGATAATTTTGAACATATCTTCTTTCTCCTTTTCTAGTTGACCAACTTCCTTTGTTTGTGGATCTTTAGTAGATGGAAGTTTGAGCTGCTTCTTTAGGGTTACAATGTCAATGTTTTTTCTCTAATGATCTCCTCAGTAGCTTTTACATTACTGTGATCATATCCCATTTCAATCACTAAATCCTCTAAAGACTTTATCCTAGTGTCTTTAGCTAAAGAAGATATTTTTTCTAGTTTTAATTAAGACTAAATATTGTCGATTGAAGCCTGAAGTCTAGATGGTTCCATTCTTGAGATTGTCAAGGTAGAATACAACATTACACCTACTTGTTTATGCAAATCAATCTGATCAATACGATGGATTTTATCAATTTTAAAAGAAAAGATAGACTTTTTGTAGTCATCTGCAGTTTTAGGAAAAGGAAATTCAACTTCAATGAAAGCTATCTACATTTTTCCTTTCTCAGTATCAAAAGTAGAGAGAATTTTGTGATCTGATGAAGTTGTTTTCTTCTAAAACTTAGAATAGGTTGTTTCTTTCAAAATTTAATTCTTCTTTTAGATTTCCTTATACCTTGAAAATATATTTGGTTCAGCTTGATCATGGACCAATTTTCCTGATTGAGATGTTTCCAATGGTTCTTGAGAAGCTAAAGATGATGGTGACCCTATGAAAATGTCTTCATTTCGAGGGAAAGTAGAAGTATAAGGACCTTTCAAGACTATTGTAGACTGTGCATTTTCTTCATGCAAAGACCCTTCTATTGAATTACTTTTCTATCTCTTTTTGTATATTTGGAATTCTTTCCCCCGAATTTCTGAAACTAAAGGGGAAACATCCTCCCTTGGTCTTTTATCTTGATTTTCCTATGGCACTATAGTATATGATATCGTAGAAGAAATTACCTATTCTTCTGCCTCCTACAATGTATTTTCTTGCCATTGATATTGATTCATATATTGCTCAATTTTAGGTTTGGGAGTATGAGTGTAAGGAGTAGTTTTCTGCTCTACTCCCAACTTTGAGATTATTCCTAAAGGATCATATGACCAAGTGAAACTGAGTTTAAATTTCATTTGATTGAGGAGAAGATTTGCTTCTTTTGTTGTTGTCCTGGAATTACAAATCAAAGGCCCAATCTATGTTTTGATTTTGAACTGAGATTTCCTTTTTATTGTCACAAAGTGAAACTCATCCATATTTATCATTTGACTAATATAATCTAAAGTAAAAAATCTTATAGGAACAAATTTACGCAATCTATATGGAGGTAATTCACATCCATACACTCTAATCTCAGTGTAATTTTGATACAGGCACCAGTCACATGTCTTTGTCTTTTCACTGAGATGTAGAATTATCTTAATCTCAGGTCCAATTCTAGGTTCAACTTCATTGTTAAGTAGGCAAGAAAGTCTATACAAAAACTGGTCCACATAATCACTGAATGTGAATTCATTGGTATGATTTCTTACCAAGGAAGTCTAATGAATGATAGACTATGAACTTCCCTTTTCATCTAGTTTCTATAGTGGAAATTGAAATCTATATACTTGATGGAATAAGAACAAGTAAACCAAAATTAGAGCATACTTGAAGACTCCTTCAGTAGAAAACTTTAGGAATTGTTCATGGATGACCTCTGCTAAGAATTCACTGTAATGAAAAATGACTGAAGGCTTTTCTCTTGTTGAGAACACTAATAGAAAACCTATAATGGCTTCATCAACCCATTGATCGGTTTGATAGCCCAGTAAACAAGAAACTATAGAAATGACTTGTTTCATCATTTCAGGAAACATTGAGGATGGATAAGGAGGGTTTTTTAGGCAATTAGACATTCCCAAATAGAAATGTCTCGAAAATTTTGGCTCTATGGGGAAAAGTTAGGTTTTTGTAGAGCTCGGTGAGGGAATCTACTAAAAAGGGTTTCAGAGAGGTTGAATTTTGGATCTAAAGCATTTGACATATGGAGTCAGGGGTAATTGTGAACAAAATATCTCTATTCTGGGCAACAATTTCTCTTTGAATGGGTATGTACCTGAAATGGCATCATGAGACAAATCTTGGAAAATGATGGGTTTGAGGAAAAATGAATTGAGGTAGGAAAGAATCCCACAAACTCAATTTTTCACTGAGATCAACAAATTTTTGTTTTAACCAATTATGGTGTTTGTAGAGATCGAACTCACAATTGGTTTCGAAGATTTGAGACTATTGATCTGCTAAGGGGTGGTGGTCTAGGTCAATTATAGGGGGAAGCATAGGGTTTCCCATTGTGGATTTCGATTTACCTTTCAAATACATGTTGAAAACAAATGAAATGGAAAATTATAATTACCCAGGAGTTGGTTGGATGAAAATTGCTTGGTTTGATAACTGGCTGCAATAGCAGGTTTAGACGTTTTGTGTCGTGGAATAATAGAGGAAAGGCTAATTGAATGGGGTTTTGCTTTGTTTTATGAGTGATATCATTTACCGTTGAGAGTTATCCATTTAACATAGCGGTTTAATTAATTTGGCAACGATTATATCTCTTAATGATTAATAGTTAGGTGAAAGGGATGTGGCAGCAGAGGGAGTAGAGCGGAAGGGATGTGACACTTGGCGAGAGTGGGTTGGAGTGGAGGGAGCAGGGTTGATAGTTATTAATAGGAGGGAAGGAGGAAGGTGGATTTCGGAGGGGGGGCTTGATTTGCAAGCAGGTTCGGTGGAGGGGGATCCAAAATCGATGAGTGGATGGCACATTGATAAACTGGGATTAACAGAATCTGCTTTTTGGATCCCCCCCTTTCATTAAATGTCAGAAGGGCAAAGGGGGTCTCAAATCATCAAGAGTCACTGATATGGGTGGGATAGATCATGGTGCTTGATTATAGTGCAGTGGTTATTACATATGACAAAACAGTCATGTCAAAAGAACATTATTCACAACTAAGCTAATCGCGATTAAAATTTGTGATTTAACTAATTAAACTAAATTTATTTAACATCTAGTGTGGCATTTGGGCTAGCATCATATATTTCCATTTGTCTAAGGGTTTTTTATCATTTTATTTTTTTGGAATTAAAGTGGAATTTTAGCTAGCTCACTTATTGGGGCTATTTTTATTTTCCCATATTTTTTATTTCTATTGTTTTATATCCCCTATTTCATTTTGTTTTTATTTTCTTATTTTCCCTTTTTCTATTTTTCTTTCATATATTTTTTCTTTACTTTGAAAATAATTTGCAGAATGAACCATTATTTACAACATATCATGACATGAAAATCAACAGATAATCACCAATTGATCTTATAAATTATAGACCCCTAACAATTGGTACAGGAATTCAAGAACATGCCAATTGGGTGGTTGAAATTGACAACAAAAATTAGCAATGTCAGCAAAAGGAATTGGAAAATGAAGCAGTATGCTGGTAAAGAACTTCAAGAGTAGGGTCATTGTGGGACACTGGTACCCAATATTGTCCATTGATTTCCATGAACATGCTATGACCAATATGATGGTATGAGGCATGTATATGCCTTGGTTTTATATCTTCCGATGTGAGGAAGCCTTGCCAAGGGATGGACTACCCGAGATGGGGGTTCCAGTAGAACTTGGAAGGTGAGAGACTGCAAGAAAGGGGATGACCGGATTGCCCGAGGGACTAAATAGCAGAGAAAGGAAGGTCACGAATGGATTTTTTTTGGCCATTAGCATTGCCATATGGAATCACATGCACATTGGGAGTGTGCCTTGGAACAATGAGACAGTAACTGTTCACTGAGAGGACAAGTGGTGCAGGATTATGTTGTTGTACATCGAATGTAGACTTGACTTTGTAGTGGATTCTGGACTTTTGTGGAAGGAGGTGAATCTTGGTATCACTTTGAGGGTGGAGGTGTGAGCCTCTATATTCCCTTGTTGTGGATGTAGGCATCGTATACTTTTATTTTTTGGTTGAGAAAATGTGCATATGTGTATATGTGTGTATTATTGTAAATATTGTATCGAGCTAGAATTATAAATCTCCATAGACATTATGGTTATTTGTTGGTTGAAGAAAATGTGTATGTGTATATGTGGTTATTGTAAATACCATAATGAGTTGTGTTAAAATGATACAGTAAATGGCATGTTTGTCATGTTTCAGCAATGCTCATTGGAAATACTGGAACGAGCTATGTTATAAATCTCCATGGATAGTATGTTTTGTTTTTAATAGTCTTCTTTGTTATGGGTGCCATTGAACACCAAGGACCACGTTCCCCCAAGGGGGAGGGTTCTGTAACAGCCTTAGGGAAAACTCATATAAAAATGTATAAGACCACAGATGATGGGACACGTATTCCAAGCTGAATGGTGGGGTACACATCCTAGTGGGTGTTGATTCAGTTTATTATGGCTAAGGTTTTCGTAAGGCATGAGGCATTAATTAACATTTATTTATGAAAATAAAGGAAATTAGGAGAAAAGTAAGTTGAAATGTCACACGTTGCATGTGAGGAGGAAAATGAAGGAAAATAATGGAAAATGAAGAAAATAGAGGCCTAATTGATAAAAAGGCTTATGAGGATCAGTGGGTAAACTTTTCGACGGGTTTTGGTGGAGCTCTCTTCTATTATCTCTCTCTCATACTCTTGGATACTTAGATTTGTTGGATCACCCTTAGAAGGTGTGGCATACTTGGATTTTTGGAGAAAGAAGAAAAAGGAAGAGCAGGAAAGTGCAAGAGGGAATCGGAATCCAAAACTACAATAGTTTTTCTTGTAGGTACCGAGTTGCATGTATGTTTTCCTCACTATTTTTGGCATGCATGGCACATGCATGTGGTTTCTTAGTTATGATTTGTCACTTGCATGGAGGATTTCCTAGATTGATAGTTGATTTGCCTAGCCTTGCCATTTCCTAGATAGCCATGGAGATTGTTGGTTTATTTCCTTGTTTTGTTTTGGTTGGTTCTCATGTTTCCTTAGTTTGAGTTGAGTTATTAGTTCCTGGAAGCCTTGGTTAGAGAAATGCTTTGGAAGCCCTATAACAACTTGGGTTGAGTTACTAGTCTCGTAGCCTTGGTTGGACAAATCCTTTGGAGCCCTGCAATAGCTTGGGTTGAGTTACTAATCCCACAGCCTTGGCTGGACAAATGCTCTAGAGCCATTGGTGGGTTGAGTTACTAGTCCCGGAGCCTTGGTCGGACAAATGCTCTGGAGCCCAACGGTAGTTGTGGGTTGAGTTATAATATAGTTATTAATTCATAGGTGATTGTGGTGGTGATACCCTCAAGGATCTTTCTGGGATCCTTGGCAGACAGTCATATTAGCTACAACTGGCCTAGAGATACATGCAAATATTCATATTAGTGAAATGATAATCAAAGTAAAAAGAAGGATTGTTACCTCAGATCTTGGTATGGTTTTGTTGGAGAATGCAAAGTATCGGAGTGGAAGACCCATAAGCTAGCTCCTAGATCAATACCTACACATAAGCAAGACAAGGCATAATATCGTAACATATAACTTCAATAATCAATACAATAATACGTAGGGATATCTAATTGCATACATCTAAGCTACTCATAATCATTAGCATTGCATAAACATGTAAATAAATCACAATACCAACACCATGGAGTGGACAACACAACTACAGGTCTATAATGACAAGAAAGAGTGATTACAACCATCAGTTGCATCAAGCTTCCCTTAATCCTCCAGTTCCTCTCTCTCTCTCTCTTCTTAACCTCTTGAAGAGCCAATGTCTAATACAAGCTTCGACAATCAATAAGAAATCCTTTCAATACTTTCGAACCCTTTCACAATGGCCCTAGCCTCAAGTATATAGCATGAGAGGATAAGCCTTGCCAAATCTTTGATGAGTTATTTTGGGAAAAAGCAGAGATGTTTCCATGCTTTATCTCTCTTTCCTTGTTTGTAGACTCCGTTAGGAATAGAAATTCCTCAAATAGGTCAAATCTGGATGTTTCCCTACTTTATGAGTTGACATATGTGTGAATATAGGGATATTATTCAATCAACCCACTCCTTTGACCTCCAGAAACTCACCACAATTGACTAATGCACCCCCCAAGGCAACACAGAGAGTTACCCTAGGGACTAGTGCACTTGATTCATGGCTAGGAAGTTTTATAAAGCACCTTGCTAGTTCCTAGAGAGCGTTAACCTGGAAAATAGGCATGTAAACATGGTCAATCTTTTAGTCATCTTTCCCTTCTCCTCTGAGCTAATGAGGAGGTCATTTTCCTATGTAATAGATGCCCCCTAAAGTGTGAGATTAGAGGTAGAGACATTGTCTAAAATACTTTATAACTTTCGTTTTCTTCGAAAAGAGAGAGAGAGGATCATAGCTTCGGGACTACAAGAAACTAGATACAACACACATATATAAAAAATCTAAAATCATGTTGTTATTCTTAAACTGAATGATGCTTGTGTACATGATCCTTTCCTGACTCTGTTCACTGATGAAGTGTTGGACAATGTAGGTGGCCAAGAAGCATATTCCTTCACTGATGGGTTCTCAGGGTACCACCAGATCAAAATCACGCTGGAGGATAGGAGCAAGACAACCTTCACGACTAAGTGGGGCTATTTCCAGTACACTATAATGCCATTCAGGTTGAAGAATGTGCCTGCGATTTCTCGCACTTAGTCGTACCTGTGTTTAAATAATTTATTCATAAGTTCCTAGAAGTATAATTTGATGATTGGGCTATGTTTGGACTGGTGAAACGCCATGTAGCAAGCTTACCCCTGATGCCAGATACCTGTCGAAGATACGAAATTGTGCTCAATCTAAAGAAATTCCTATTCTGTGTTCCTTTTGGGACCCTGTTGGTTCATGTGGTTTGCATGCAAGGACTGATGGTAGATCCCATGAAGATCACAGTGATACTAAATTTGGAAGCTCCAAGGAGTGTGAAACAGCTACGCGCTACCCTAGAACATACAGGATATTACAGAAATTTTATGAAAGGCTATGCCCATATCAGCACGCCTATGGAAAAACTGTTGAAGAAGGATGTCACATTCTACTGGGACAAGGACTGTAAGAAGAGCTTGGATGTATTGAAAGAAAAGATGGTCATCGCACCAATTTTAGTCTTCCCAAATTGGAAGAAGGAGTTTCATGTACATGTCGACGCGTCATGTATAGCACTAGGAGTAGTACTGACACAGGCTAGTGGAGGAGACTTGGACCATCCTATCACGTTTTCAAGAAGAAGGTTATCCAAGGTGGGGAAGAACTATTCCACCACCAAGCGCAAAGCGTTAGCTATGGTAGATGCGCTCCAGAAGTTTAGACACTACTTATTGGGTGACCATTTTAAGATATATACAGACCACTCTGCGCTGAAGTACCTGGTCAATAAGCCTACGTTGGGTGGGGGAATCTACAAGTGGCTATTATTGTTCCAGGAGTATGACTTTGAAGTTATTTTGAAGCCTGGACAACTGAACGGGGGACCAGAACAACCGTCGCACATCAAAACAGGGGGAGAGCCCACTAATTTGGAGGAAGGGTTGCACGACGTGCAACGTTTGTAGTGCATGTCGCAGATGGTCATTTTGAGGATATCATACACTTCCTAATGACAGGAACTACCTCGGAGGGATACACCATCCAACAAAAGAAGGAGATAGTGGTGCGCATGGCACATTTTTCTGTCATTTTTGGGCATCTATACAAAATGGGGTCTGATGAGATATTACGATGGTATGTACCATATTTTGAAATAAGAAACATCCTCGCAGATACTCATGGGGGTGGCGCGGGAGGACATTATGCAAGGAGAGAAACTATACAGAATATTCCATACGTAGGGTTGTGGTGGCCAACCCTCCATCAGGATTCAAAAATGTACTACAAGGCATGCAATGTATGTCAAAGGACTAGCAGACCATCATGGAGGGATGAGATGCCTTTGAATCCACAAATGACGTTGCAACCCTTTGAGAAATAGGTGATAGATTTTGTGGGACCCATTCAGCCCCAAGGAAAGAAGGGAGTAAGGTACATTATCACCACAACGGAGTATTTGATTCATTGGGCAGAGGCACAACCTGTGAAGGATTGCACAGGCACGACTACTGCAAATTTCCTCTTTGAGTATGTACTGACACAATTTGGTTGTCCAAAGATCTTGATGAGTGATTGCGGTATGCACTTTTTGAATGAGACGATTAAAGCGCTAATGGAGGAATTTTAGGTATATCACTAGAAGAGCATGCCTTATCACCCATAGGCTAATAGGAAGGTGGAAGCATTCAGTAAATTGTTGAAGAACGTGTAGACCAACGTTTGCAACACTCAGAAAAGTGATTGGGACCTACGCATACCTACAATACTATGGGCTTATCAAACGACATGCAAGAAGTTGACTGGAGAAACCCCCTTTAGGCTTGTTTGTGGTGTTGAAGTGGTAATTCCTATGGAGTATATTGTGCCTAGTCTGCACATAGCAGTGCTCACAGGTATGTTGGATCGCAAAGTCTAGGAGGAAAGGCTCGCACAACTAGATGATCTTGAGGAAGAGAGATTTCTAGCTGGATTTCACCAACAGGTCGAAAAGCAATGCGAAAAAGCATGGCATGATCAGCGCATTAAGCTGCGCACCTTTAAGGTAAATGACGTGGTTTTGTTATATGATAGTAAATTTGATAAATTTCCAGGGAAGTTTAGGATGCATTGGTTAGGGCCCTATGTCATTAAGGAAATTACTAATGGAGGAGTGGTACAGCTGGTCAAATTAAATGTAGATCCCTTCCTAGGAAAGGTGAATGGTAGTCGATTGAGGCCATACACCGGCGGTCTAGCCATGTGACTAAATGAAGGTAGCACAGTCTCAGTGCTCTAGGTAGCTGAAAGGAGGCAGTGAATATAAACTACATTTCCTGGGTTGGGGAGCTGCGTGATTGGAGGATTGTGCAAAGCAAGGAAGTTTCACAGGGTTCGCGGCAGTGCGAAGGGAGCTGCGCTACCCAGGGAGAAATCACACAGGTCACTGGAAAGTGACCGTTAAAGTAATTGTTCATGATTTGATGATAAAAATGCGACCAAATGGAGTGGGCGGCTAGCATTTAAGACAAAATTTGTGATTGAGCTCCTTGAAAATATGCTGCCAATCCAACATTAGTGAACTTAATTTGGGGGGAACGGTAGGATTTGAAATCAAAATGCCCTATAAATTACAAGTGGTTGTCTAGAAAAAAACACTTGGGATTTTGAGAATTGAGTTGTTGAGCTCTCAAGCGTACATGAATTGCGAGCACTATGAACTTCTGATAGCCAGTAAAGTATTTGAGTCATTGTCGAAGGAGACACATGAGTTATTGCATAAAATCATGTTGGCACCCATAGAAGATATAGATACCAAAGTAGCGGAGTCAGTGCTGGAAATGGAGATGGAGTTAGAAGTAGTTGCTCTAGATGTTGCCGAAGTACTATCCAAAGTCCCCAAATCACCAAGAATGTTGAGACCAAAGCATCTACGACCCTGTTATGGAGGTAGCCACACAGATCTTAGCAGGGAAGGTGATGAGGAAGTGTCGCTCCGATGAGGTGTTAGCACCTATCATCACGCTAGCAGCCCAGCGTGCCGAAGGAGTCCAGTTCAATTGGTCAGACTACCTTCGCGGAGAGTTCTTAGCAAACTGTCGCGAAGCACAAGAGCTCAGTAAGACATTCCACTATGCGTAGCTCTTGCTGTCAATTATATTGGTAGCATGGGAGCTGCCCAAGGATAGCCAGTTCCCTTTGGTCACGCTACACCTCCCAGAAGTAGCGAAGTATGCTTCATTGTGGGTGACCAAGGACACGTAGTGAGTTAAGGATAGCAAGATCTTCTAGATCTTGATGGAGATGAACATCCGGATGGCCATCAATCACAAACTGCGATTGTCACCTATGGTGTACGCCAACCTGCAGGTCTATGCAGAATTTAAAGCCAACTTCCATCATGTATCCATTAGGGCACAAAAGGACCCTGTGGAGAAATGGTACAACTTGCCTTACCTGGAAACGGGTGACACCATTGATTTGGTACTTGATTAATGGTCGAAAAAGTGGTGCGCTACAATAGACTTGGTGGTGGGAGGGAGAAATTTTGTCGTGTAGAGAAAGAAGGAGGAGGCCAAGCTTAAGATGACACAGCTAGCCGAAAAGAGGAAAAAGGAGGTCATTGATAAGGCCCAAATAGAGCGTGAGGCTACACAGAAGATAGTGAAACAAACAGGTGGGACAGAGCGGGGCTTTGACAAAGGCACAAGGTTGCCTTCACCTGAGATAGAGGAGGAGACCATACAACACATCGCAGACCCTCAGGAGATGTCTGCCAGCATCAAGCACCCAAGGGAGCTAGAGAAAGGAGGGTCCAGGAAGAAATCAAAAGCTACCAAGACATCATTGGACCCTATCACGCTAACAGAGGGTGATTTGCATGATATCAGTGACACAGTAAGGGATGTCACCGTGGAGGCCCTACAATAATTTGAGCAGTAGTAGCATATCATCTTGGGGGCTATCCAAACAAGGTTGCAGGAGCTGAAGACCTCTGCATCATAGGATGGCAGAGTGTCTACCAGCCTGGCTATTGGCACTTTAGAGGCTGCCGAGATGTTGCATGCAAAGGCCTCCAGCACGATCGTGCTGCCTTATGGAGCATTGACCACAGAGAATGAGGTTGACAGGCCCACTGTTAGCGCCCTAAAGGGAGTAGGGTTGAATCTGGCAGTGCTCTCATGTGAAGCACTCCACCTCTTGTAGGATGGAGTGATTGCAGAGCTGAGGGCCAATGAGCACCACGCCCTCCAGGTGATCAGTGAAAAACGGATCAATAATGAGTAGATGGAACTACAACGAGATTCTTCCATCGCCGCTAAGACTGAGGTGACCAATCAGACCAAGTGCATTACGCAGGTCGTCAAGGAGGCATGCTGAATGGTCCCAGAGTTGGCCATTCCTAAGGAGAAGCCAGTCAAGGTACGCATCCGCAAGCTGGCCACAGGGGTGCATGACACTCGCACTGAGATGGCAAAGGTTCAGTTGGATTTGAGACTATAGATCACAGAGTTGCAGCTGAAGGCCCAGCCTTCCACTCCGCCAGAGGTAAAACGAGTAGTGGGCGACCGTTGTCACAAAAGTAGTAGTAGCGGTGGATAGTGCAGTAGTAGACTACACGCAACTTTTTAGCTAGTCATTTGAGGTCCTGACAAACTTGCAAGAGGACCCCAATGTCCAACGACTAGATATGGAAGCATGCAAGCTACAGTAGCTCTATTATGAAGTTAAGGCTACAACACGAACCATCGCGCTGACACAAAGCCTAGCAAAGCTACAAGAGGCCAAGTAGCTGAGGGAATAGGTGGATGCAGTGCTGCACAAGGAAGCAGTGTTGCAGGTAAGACTGAAGCCCTAGCTTGCTGAGGCTTACACAATGACAGGATCTATTGAAGGAAAGCTTGCAACTCTGCAAGTGATGCATCAAAAGCTTCAAGTTGACAGCTCAGGAGTAGTGACCGAGCAGATGGTCGAAGACGCGAAGTAGGCGGCAATTCAGTGCATTGCCAAGGTTACGGTCATATGAGTCAAACTGGAAGGCCTTTACACAAAGATCTCCATGCCTACTGAGTGACTTGAGGGCGAGTCACGATGTTTATGTTGGGGGCCTGTTGGGAACGAGATCCCCCAAGGACAGTTTTGGGGCTAAAAATCCATGTTTTGGGTCAAGTTTTGTAATAAAATTGTAAAGTCTTCGCATTTTGTGGTCGTGGAGAGCGAAGTTGTCATAAGTCATAAAGGGTTGTCTGCCCTCAGTTTTGTAAAGAAGAGTCGGCTGTAAAAGATCTACCCATGGTCTGCGTACCATGGATTGTATAAAAAGAGCTAAGCTCTAAGTAGTTTAAGAGTCATATAGTCATAGAAGAAGAGTAAGATAGTCATAGCTCTAAAGTAAGAAGTCTAAGTTTCGAGTCGCAACATAGGTAGAGGCTCTGCAGCTGTGTGCGCAGGGTGGGTAGATTCTATAATCACTTGAAGATATCAATAAAGAGAAGTATTCTGCAAATTCTATGTCTTTGTTTTGATTAATGCATCTTGTCATTTTATGTATGAATTTCCTTTATAATGCTTATATGATGTGTGAATGAATGTAATTATGTTGGATAACTGAACGCAAATAAGAATATTTGTTTACGCAGTCCTAACTGTGAGTATCTAATAAGATAAGTAAGACACCTAGACTAGTTTTGAAATCTTCACGGTATGCTGCCTTAGCAGTGCAAAAGTACCTGAGATGCAGGTTAGGGCTGTGTGAAGATCAATCGCACCTTTTTGTGGAGGTACTGAAGGGCAGAATAGAGGGCTAGTCTGGCAAGCCCTAGAACTAAGTGGCCTGTGTGAAGGTAGGAATAAAAGGAATAAAACAAAATCACAACCATCTCAGGGCGCAAAAACTTCGTTCCATCATCCCCCCATACTGCTTCAGGTGAGACTTTGGTCCACGCTCTGCGGGCTGATGCCAAAAGGGCCAATAGTGTAGGGATTTGTTTGGCTAATTAACACTGAGCCTAGGTCAGGCCCAATAAGCCAACAATTAACCTTTGTGCTTTTTTCACTTTTACCAAGTAAACATTATCAATCTTCAGCTTCTGCACCTAAAGGTTAATTAGCTATGTCTTCATCTTCTCAATTTCATGTCCTTTGATTGATAGGTCATCCATTTCTCTAATGACTTCCTATGAAGAATCTATCAACTATCCCTCAACAGTGATAGTTGTTAAAGAAGATGCCCCTGCTACTGATGTAAATGCAATAGTGACTGTTGTCAATGGAACTGCTGCTAATTGTGTTGTTTGTTCTCTCTCTTTTAGCAACTTCTCCATTTCAACCTCCATTGCCTTGATCTATCCACTCTGTTCAATTAGGATCATGAACATATCTTCATTTTCCTTCTCAAGCTGTCCTACTTCCTTAGTATGTAGGTCCTATGGAAGGAAGTTTGAATTTCTTTTTGAGTGTTGCAATATCAACATTCTTCCTTTTGAAAATCTCTTTTGTTTCTTTCACATCACTGGGATCATATCCCAGTTTGATTACAAGTATTCTAATGATTTTATCTTTCTATATTTTGCCAGAGAGGATATTTTTTCTAACTTAAGCTGAGATTGGATATTATTCAAAGAGGCTTGCAGCTTAGAAGTTGCGATTCCAGATGTAGTCCAAATGGAGTGCAAAATTTCTCCAGACTGCTTATGCATATCTATCTAGTCAATTGGATGAAATTGATCCACATCAAAGGAAAAGATAGATTTCTTGTAATCTCTTAGAGTGTTAGGGAAAGAAATTTGAGCGTGTAGAAAGGCTATCTACATTTTCCCCTTTTTTGTATCAAATGCAGATAGCATCCTATGCTGTGAGGAGGTTGTTTGTTTCCAGAACTGTTTATAAGTTGATGCTTTTCACATTTCATTTTTCTGTTTAATTTGCTTATAATTTGCAAAAATGTTTGATTCAACTTGGTCATGAACCAATTCTCCTGACTAAGAAGTGTTCAATAGATCTTGGGAGGCTGTAGAAAATGGAGATCCTACAAAAATTTTCTCAGTCCTCCTCGAAGCATGAGGGCCTGTAAAAGCTATTGTCAATACATTTTCATCTTCAAAGGATCCTTTTGTTGTTGGAGTAGTCTTCTGCCTTTTCTTGTAGATTTGAAACTCCTTTTCAAGAATTTATATGACTATAGGGGAAGTCTCTTCCCTTGGTCTCCTTTCATACTTCTCCTGTGGCATAGGAGTTTGTGATGCTGTAGTGGAGATTACCTTATCTTCTACCTCTTGTAGAGTGTTTTCCTGCCACTGGTCCTAGTTCATAAACTTCTTGATATCTGGTCTGGGAGTGTTAAGTAATGGAGTATTCTTCTATTCTACTCTTAGTTTTGAAAGTGCTCCCAAGGGGTCATATGAATAGGTGAAGCTGAGTTGGAAGTTAATTTTGCTTTAGGAGGATATTTTCTTCTTTGGATGCTTCTCTACTATTGCAAATGAATAGGCCCACTTGTGTTTTTATTTTAAATTGTGATTTCATATTTGCTACCACAAATTGCAGCTCATCCATATTGATCATTTGTCTTATGACCTCCAATGAGAAAATCCTCATTGCAACAAACTATGGAAATATGTAAGGTGGAAATTCATAACCATAAACCCCGATCTTTGTGTAGATTTGGTACAAGTACCAGTCTCTTGTTTTAATCTGCTCACTTAGATGAAGAAATATGTTAACTTCTGGACCTATTATTGGATCAATATTATTGTTTAACAAACAAAATGTTGTGTATAAAAACTTATCAGCGTACTCTGTGAAAGTAAATTCATTGGAGTGTTTCCTTACCAAGGAAGTCCAAAGAATTACTGATTGGGGATTTGCCTACTCCACTTTCTACAAAGGAAACTAAAATCTATCTGCCTGATGGTAAAGAAACAAATAAACAAGTACTGAAGCATATTTGAAAGTTCCCTCCATGGAGAATTTGAGGAATTGATCATGGATTGCATCTGATATAAACTAGTTGTAATTGAAGATGGTGGGTTTTTCACCTGTTGTGAAGACTGATAAAAAACCAATAATGGCCTCATCAACCCACTGATCGGATTGGTAGCCCAGTAAACATGAAACAATATAAATAAATTGCTTGGTCATCTTTGAGAACATAGAGGATGAATATGGGGGGGGGGGGGGGTTTCTTAGGTAATTGGGCATCCTCAGGGAGAAAAGTCTCAAAAATCTTAGCTCTATGTGGGAATATTAGGTTCTTGTAGAATTCCATGAGGGAATCTACTGTAAATGGTTTTAGAGGGGTAGAATTTTGCAATTGGATCATTTGGGAGATGGATTCAGTTGTAATGGTGAAAAATATATCATTATTTTGGGCCACAATTTCCCTCTGACTCGGAATATATCTAAATTGACACCATGACACAAACTCAGGAAAGTGGTAGATCTGGGGAAAAATGAATTGGGGTAGGGAGGATTCCCACGGACCCAATTCATCGTTAAGTTCTATGAATTTCCATTTTAACCAATTGTGGAGTTCATAAAGGTCGAACTCACAATTGGTTTCAATGATCTTGTATTATTGGTATACGAGGGATTGAATGTCTAAATCTATGATCGGGGGTAGCATGGGGCCATCAACTGAGGCCTTAGATTTTCCTTTGGGAGCCATGCTGGAAGGAAAATAGACAAGAAAGTTTGAATTACCCTAGAAAAACGAGATGAAGACTGGTGGCCAGATGCATAGCCGTAGTGACAGGTTCTGCTGATTGAGTGTTGCATCAGGCTCTGATTCTCAAATGGATCTATGTAATAGTTATGGTCTAATAGTCTCGAAACAACATAGGGAAAGGAAAATAAATGGGCTCGGGGTCTATTTAAGGACAAACATGGATAACCATTGTAATTACACATTTAATGGAGAGGGTTAGTTATGCTAGGAAGGGGTGGTTATTAAATGATTTAACAGTTTGATGACGGTGTGACGGAGGTTCCAAGTGGCAGCGGCGCACTGGGGTGAAGTGGGAATGGGAAGTGACAGGGATGGGAGATGAGTGAATAGAGGAGCGTCATGTGGAGGCATCGTGTAGGAGTGAGGTGGGGACAGGAAGATAAGAGTGATTTGGCGGAAGGGAAGTGGGGTTTGGAGATATGAGGCAGTGGAAGAAGAGTGGAGAGGGAGCGGAAAGGTCAACGATCATAGTTGGTGGGGGTGGGAGAAAAAAGGTGGTTTTCAGAGGGGGGGGGGATGGTATATGGTATTAGGTGGGGGGGTGGGTGTCCAAAATGGATGAGGAATGGACACATTGCAAGTGTGGTGAGCAGGGAAACCACCTTTCAGACCCCTGTTAGAAAATTATATATTACGGAGCAATGGAAAACATAAAATATTGCAGAAATATAAACACAGAAAAAATGCATAAAACAAGAGAGACACAGATAACGTGGTTCACCCAGTTTGGGATACGTCCACCCCGAATAGCCAGTCCTTCCTTTCTATTATCTAGCAAAATGAAGAGACACAACCTACAGTAGATCCGCTGTAATATCCTCTATTTTCTCTCACAGTCTCACCTCTCTGTTTCTCGCTCACAGTCTACACATTTATATTACATAGCCTCAAATACAATGCCCTCATACAAAGAGAGGGGTTTCCTTCTAGGACAAAAAACCCTAAACTAAACATAAGTTCTGCTGTCAGATCATCCGCCTAATGAACGGCCCAGATTGACTAGAAATTACTATATTTTTACAATGCAATTTTACATATGTTTTTAGCTTCGGAGGCGCTGCCCCCGAGCCCTCGCTGGGGGACCACTGGCCCCCGGACCCCCCAGCCGAGGGGGATCGGCCCCCCCAGACCCCTGCGGGGGGGACAAGTCCTCCCCGACCCCCCCCCCCTCACATGGAGGGGTGTACAAACTTCCTGGGGTATACATTTCGCTGAAACAAAGAGCTCTGAACAATCATGCTCCACACACAACAATCTCCCACTTGGAGAATGACTGTAGCAACTCCACCACTACTTCATTTGCTGGACAATGACTCCTCTTTGGACCTGGCTATTTCTCATATTCATCGTCATCCTTGAAGACCAATTGAAACTAAGCATATTCTTAGTTTCTCCCTAGTTACAACTTTTGTTAGCATATCTACAGGATTCTGGCTAGTGTGTATCTTTTCCAGCTTCAACTCTCCATCTTCCAACACTGATCGTATGAAATGGTACTTGAGCTATATGTGTTTAGTCCTAGAATGAAATGTTGAGTTCTTTGCAAGATGAATGGCACTTTGGCTATCACTGTATAACGTGCCCATATCATGCTCCTTACCCAATTCGCCCATAAACCTTTGTAACCAAATCATTTCTTTACTAGCTTCTGTAGCAGCAACATACTCTGCTTCTGTTGTTGAAAGTGCAATGACACTTTGGATTTTTGAAACCCAACTGACAGTTGTTCCACAAACAGTAAATACATATCCTGTAGTGCTCCTCCTGTTATCTCTGTCACCTGCCATATCTGCATCAACATATCCCTGTAGAGAAATGTTTGCACCACCAAAGCATAATGCTTGATTTGTGGTACCTTTCAAATATCTGAGAATCCATTTCACTGCCATCCAATGTTCCTTTCCTGGATTGTTCATGTACCTGCTTACAACTCCCACTGCATGTGCAATATTAGGCCTTGTGCAGACCATTGCATACATTAAGCTTCCAACTACTGATGCATATGGAACTTTAGACATATAATCCATGTCTTCTTGGGTCTTTGGGCACATTTCCTTACTAAGTTTGAAATGGCTAGCAAAAAGTGTATTAATTGGTTTTGCATTGTGCATATTAAATCTTTTCAACAACTTTTGTATGTACTCATTCTGAGACAATGTTAATTTGCGATTTTTCCTGTCTCTAGTGATTCTCATACCAAGGATTTGTTTTGCAGCTCCCAAATCCTTCATTGCAAATGAATTTGCCAATTTTCTTTTGAGCACATTTATTTCCTGCATGTTAGACCCTACAACAAGCATGTCATCTACATACAATAACAATATAATATAGCTGCCATCATTTTGCTTTTTCAGATAAACACAATGATCAAAGTGGCATCTAGTATAACCTTGTTCAAACATAAACTTGTCAAATTTTAGATACCACTGCCTTGGAGCCTGTTTTAAGCCATACAACCTCTTCTTCAACTTGCACACTAGTTTCTCCTTCCCTTTCACCTCATATCCTTGTGGCTGCTGCATATATATCTCTTCCTCCAAATCCCCATGGAGAAAGGTTGTCTTTACATCTAACTGCTCAAGATGCAAACCTTCAGCTGCTACTAGACTTAAAATAGATCTGATTGAAGTCATTTTAACAACAGGAGAAAATATTTCATCAAAATAAATACCTTTCTTCTGTGCAAACCCCTTCACCACAAGTCTATCTTTGTACCTCTGTTTTCCTCCATCTTCTTCGTTCAACCTGTAAACCCATTTATTCTTCAATGTAGTTTTTTCTGCAGGCAACCTGACTAAGTCCCAAGTCTGGTTATGCATTAAGGAGTCCATCTCTTCTTCCATGGCTACCTCCCACTTCTTCCTACTTTCAACATGCATTGCTTCTTCATAACATTAGGGTTCACCGGAATCAGTCAAAAATAAATAATATAATGAAGGAGAGCATCGTTCAAGGGGTCTACTTATCCTGGTAGATCTTCTAACACCACTTTCAGGTGTTTGAGGTGCCTGTTGCTGTTGTGGTGGTTGTTGTTCTTGTGGTTGTTGATTATTATTATTTTCAGGCACCTTTACTTTTTCAGTGATTTCATCAAGAACTGCGTATTCCTTGTTTTGCTTTTTCCTGTTTCTTTTCCTGCAATTGATTCTTATACAAGACCTTTTCATTGAATATTACATCTCTATTCCTAATGATTTTGTGATTTTCTTAATCATATAAGCGATAACCAAAATCATTAACACCATATCCAATAAAGGTACATTTCTTTGACTTTGCCTCAAGCTTTGTTCTATTTTCTTTACCAATATGGACAAAGGCCTCACAACCAAAAGGCTTTAAAAAGGAGTAGTTTACCTTTTTACCTGTCCATGCTTCCTCCAGAACACCACCATCCAAGGAACTTGAAGGCCCTCTGTTTATTAGATAAACAACAGTATCTATAGCATCTGCCCAAAACTATAAAGGCAATCCTACATGCAATCTCATGCACCTTGCACGCTCCATGATTG
Organism: Pinus tabuliformis; assembly: GCA_031772625.1. NCBI lineage: Eukaryota > Viridiplantae > Streptophyta > Pinopsida > Pinales > Pinaceae > Pinus > Pinus tabuliformis. Next base: position 173,939,473 of record CM062820.1, read on the forward strand.
TTCTATTCATCCTTTCTGACACACCATTTTCTTGTGGTGTTCTTGGAACTGTCTTCTCTCAGTGAATTCCATGCTCTGAACAGTACCTATCAAACTTTTTGCTGCAATATTCACCTCCATTGTCTGATCTGAGACACTTCAATTTCTTTCCTATCTTAATCTCAACCAAATCTTTCCATTTCTTGAAAGTATCAAATACATTAGATTTATTCTTAATACAATAAATCCAAGTTTTTCTAGTTGCATCATCAATAAAAGTAACATAATAATGAGATCCACCAAGAGATGATACCTGAGCAGGTCCCCATACATCTGTATGCACAAGCTCTAATTTTTCGCTATTCTTTTCTTTCCCAACTCTGAGAAATCTAACTCTCTTCTATTTTCCATAAATGCAATTCTCACAGAAGTCCAAATCAACATTCTTCAAACCCGACAATAAATTCCTTGAGTGAAAATCTTCATCCCCTTTTCACTCATGTGTCCGAGCCTATGATGCCATAATGCTGCATCTGCTCCTTTGGAAGTTAAAGCATTAACAGAGTTAGAAATACCATTGCATAAATACAATGTACCAACCTTTTCGCCTTGTTCTATTACCAGGGCTCCTTTGGTGACCTTCCAAGCTTTATCTATGAAAGTTGTCACACAACCTTCACCGCCTAACTGCCCTATTGAAATCAGATTTTTATTTAGATTTGGAATATGCCTTACCTCCTTTAGTAGCCATTAGTTTCCATTCTGTTGTTTTACAAGAACCTTACCCATTCCAACAATTTTACATGGTTTATCATCACCCAACCAAACTTGTCCAAAATCTCCTTGAGCATAGTCATGAAAGTATTTCTTATCAGGTGTGGCATGGAATGAGGCCCCTGAATCTACCACCCAGGAATCAATGATATTTTCGAAAGAAAGAATCAAAGCATCTTGTAACACCTCACCTGTCACATTTGCTTCATGATTGTTTTCTTGTTGTGCATCTCCTTCTCTTCCCTTCCGAGATCTGCAGTCTTTCTTTAGGTGTCCTTTCTTTTCGCATTTCCAGCACACTATCCCCGATCTAGACTTGGATCTTCCTTTCCTTGATTTACTGCGATATCCTGAGCTCTTTCCTCTTTTCATTTTTCTTCCCCTAGACTCTGCACTCAAAGCATTACCCGATGTCTCACCGGATCTTTTCCGTCACATTTCCTCACTAAGGATATCACCGAAAACATCATCAAACTTTAAAGTACTAGATCCAGAGACAAAGTTACTAAAGGCCATTACAAAACCATTCCAACTTTCTGGTAATGAGCACAAGAAAAACAGAGCTCTAACTTCATCTTCAAAGTTTACTCCTATAGAACTTAACTGACTTGTAACTGTATTAAAATCATTTAAATGATCTGCAACAAATCCACCATTCGACATCTTCATATTAAATAACCGTTTCATAAGAAATACCTTGTTCGAGGACGAGGGTTTTTCATATAGTTTCGACAACACCTGAATCAAACCCTCTGTCGTTGTTTCCTTCGAAATGTTGAAGGCGACTGATGCAGCGAGGCACAACCATATTGTTCCGAGTGCCTTTCTATCGAGAAGGTTCCATTCTTCTTCTGTCATAGCCACTGACTTCTTTGTTTTTTCGCTCAATGGTAGGTACAGATCTTTCTGATACAGATAATCTTCCATCTGCATCTTCCATAGCGAGAAGTTTTGACCATTAAATTTCTCGACCCTAAACTTACCATCTTCCGCCATTTCTCCCACTCGAACGAGGAACCCTTCTTTCCTGCGATTTTATCAGCCAAATAGACCTTCGGCTCTAATACTAGTTGCTAGAAAATTATATATTACGAAGCAATGGAACACATAAAATATTGCAGAAATATAAACACAGAAAAAACACATAAAACAAGAGAGACACAGATATACGTGGTTCACCTAGTTTGGGCTACGTCCACCCCGAACAGCCAGTCCTTCCTTTCTATTATCTAGCAAAATGAAGAGACACAACCTACAGTAGATCCGCTGTAATATCCTCTGTTTTCTCTCACAGTCTCACGCCTCTATTTCTCGCTCACAGTCTATGTTATCCTCCTGTTGCAACAGGGTATCATTTTTCATGATTGACATTTTTACATGCCAAATATGTCATACTTTGCAAGCTGCAGTGTTCCATATTTCCAGAACAGACCAAAGAAAAAGCCATGAAATGTGCTAGTCCAAAGGCCACTGCTGTGTTCCAGTTTTGGAGAGTTTTAGAGGGAGGTCCAAACAGTCCAATCTTGGTCTCCCTAAGTTTCAATTTCCTGTTCTAGAATATAGAGAATGATATCTTTCCAAACAGTTTAATCTTGGTAGATTTTGTAGATAGGTAGAGAATCAAAGGGACCCAACTGTTTAATCTGGGCCCTGGCAGAAATAAGTGTAGATTTAGATAGGAAATCAGAAAAAAGAAAATAAAAATTGTAAATATGGGTCTGCAAGTCTAAGTGCACCCAAATCAAAAGAAGAAAAAATGTTAGGAAGTAGGTTGGGTAGGTAGCTGTGGTTGCAGAATGGTGATTCATGATCAATTTTGTGTTTCAAAATGTTTATCTTTTCGGATCACAGTGCAGGCAGTTTTGCATTCAGAAGAGCTCAGAGCTGGACATCACTAACTCCCCCTTCTTCTAATTCCCCAAAGTCACTTACTAACTCCCCAAAGAGGTCAAGATCTGCTTGAGCCTCTCAGTCTCATCATACTCCATATCAGTTGCCTTGGTGAAAGATCTGCTTCACTCAAGGATTTCATTTCTCTACAGGTTCTTTGCCCCAAATTTAGCCTAAGGTCCCTGACCTTAGCGCTTGCTGGTCACCTTCATATTAACTACTAATAGTATTATGTAACTCCCTATCAGTTATTCCCTTCCCCTACTAAAACTATGTATATATAACTCCCCTATGTAAATATCCCCTCCCTGGCAATATAGCCATATTTTTCAAAGTCCGGGGAAAAAATAGTCCATCTGGGGTTATTTTTAGCCCATCCGTGTCATAACAGGGGTTAGATGGCACCTGGTCATGCTAACAACCTATTCCCTAGCCCTAAAACCCTCAAAAACCCCCTATTTCGCCCCCTAACCAAAGTTTTGTACATAAAATCCTAAACCCGCGCGCATTTAACCCATATTTTACCCCTTACCCTAAGTCCCAACTGTAAATATTAATCGCGCCCGTTTTAAAACCCCAAACCCACTTTCCCTAAGTCATAACCCACCCGCGCGCATATTAAAAAAGGTATATTCTTCGCATATTCCCTGTCCTTTATCCCGCCATCACCTCGCACCGACCGCCAACCGTTGGATCACCCGCCCCACAGATCAACGGTGGGCGGGCCGCCCCATCTCCGAACCGCCTGAGCTTTAGCGTCCGGGAGATGGGCGGTATTACCGCCGTACCTCCCGCCACGCGTCAGCTCCTGAGCTATGGCAGAGCCCCCTCTGACAAAACCGCTCCCCCCCCAAAGGTGGTGTGCCACAAAACCACTTACCGTCACCCCCTGCACAGTCACCACTTACGACACCCCCCTCTGCCCAGTCACATGTCGAGTCATCTGCCTGCGTGGCCCCTTGCCACGTGTCATTTTTATAGACATTTTTGTGCCTTACAGAATTGAGCATGAAATGTCCATAATCTAAGGGATCCAAAGTCCCTAAACATGTTGTTCCTACCCCTAGAGGAACAAGGCTAACAAACCACAGCAATTCACAGAAGTTCTCCACCAGAAACCGCTCAAAAACAAGTCAATTCAGGATCAATTCAATGGCTCCACTAGCTTTCTGCGCTAAATGTCAAAGCCAACACTGGCTACCTGCACTGCAACGCCGGTAGAAGCACTACCAGGGTGCGTTGAGCGAGAATTGCCAAATGGCAAGTTCATTCCAAGAGGTGTCAAGACCCAGGAAGCTTCCAGAATCTTCCTCAATGACACTTACCTCAGTGAATTCGACTGGTGATGAGTAAGAGGTTCCTAATCTCCAAGTGGAAGCAAGAACCTCCAAGTGGAATCAAGAACTGACAGAGGGAGAGGACACTAGTCAGATCTCAAGCTGACTCATCCTCTCTCCAAACATCTATATATGGATCTCTCCTCCATGAGATCTAGGGGGCTGGAATTTTGTTATTGCAAAGAATTGCTATTGGTTTGAGATTGGAATCATTGGGTGCTTAATGCTTTGAAGGGGGTGAAGATAGGAATTCCATTTGCTGGGAAGGAGATGCTGGATTGGAGCCCTCTGGGTTGTATCTCTTCCTGAACCTTGTTATTCATCAATAAAGCTATCTTGGTTTCTCCTATATACTGATGTATCTTTGATGTATGGTTGCATTAGTATGTTTAGTTTATTTCTAATCCTGAACTAGTTATGAATATGAATCTATGTCTTTGTGTAGTGTTCTCTTCTTGTGATCTTGCAGAGACCTGTTGAAGCTGGGCGAGTGAGAAGGCAAGTAGCTGGGAACTCTCAAAGAGAAGGGAAACTGGATCGAGGGACAAACGGAAGACACCGGTTAGTCCATCCATCTCTCTTCATTCTTAATTCATAAAGAAAGAATACTAGAATAGCTATCTCTGTTTGTTGCTAAGGCACTGTCACACCTTAGGTGGATAGGATCGTCCTGCATAGGCATTTTTCCCCACAACAAATTGGCGACTCCACTGGGGAAATCTGTTTAGTCATTTTATTTGTGTTTCTATCATTGTTTGTTTCATAGACTCGACAGCAACAATCGAACTGCATCTGCTATTCCCGGATGCAAAGTAGACAGTTGCTGCTTTGATCCAATCACTGGACTTGTCTATGATCTGAACAATAGACTCACAAATGATTTGATGATCCTTTGTGATAGATCTTAGTACCCCTCAAAGCATCCCTTTGATTGTACCTTGCTTGTTGCTTTTATTTGGCCTGAAACCGTAGATTAATCAGCAATCTGTGACCCAGAACCCAGAGAGAAACTCTCGTTTCTCCTTCAGCGCGACCCCTGTGAAGAGGTTCTGCATTTCAACGCAGGTCCCGTGAAGGCTACCTGCGCTGAATGTCAAAACCCCTGTGTTGAGGTTGCGCTGAACCAGTTAGGTCTTATGCAGCTGGGGTTCTCTGCTCTGTTTTGCCTTGTTTTGATCTCTGATTTTTGCAGCCTGTAACCAGCATAGGTACCAGTCTGATAACTCCTTTTCTCTGCTTAAATTCCACCTCCTTTTGTACAAAAATACTATGAGTTTTTTTATGTGTTTGTGGCGTCATTTACAGTTTTCCTTTGCAAGAGTGAAATAGTCATCCTGTAGCCTTTGATTCAGATCTGTTGATTGTGATCTTAGAAGAGAGTTCATTGGCTGTTTGCGGTTGATTATACATTTACTTTTGCATTTGTTTTGAGTTTGTCTCTTTTAAGTGTCGAAACAAGTATTCATTTCGAAAATCGTTAAGTGTTGTAATCTCTTCTACCCTCTCTGATTTCGAAAAAGTAAACCTGTTTGTATTTGTCATTTAAAAGCAAATTCAAAGTTGCACAAAAAGCTTTCTTTGTAGGCATCAATACTAAGAAAGCGGAAAACAAACACCTGCATTGTGCATTTGCATCTTGATAGTTTTCATGTTTGATTTAGGAAAAGTGCATTAGAGTGTGCTGATTGCTCTTTGAGAAAAGATGGTGTCTTTCTTTTCCCTTAGTAGCTAGGATTTTCAAAGTTGAAAAGATATAAAGCTTGCTTATCATCTTTAGACTGCATTTAGGAATTGTATCATAGATCTCGTGCTGAACCTCAAAAGGAAAACTTCTAAAAAGATCAACCTAAAATAAATTGAATGAACTTAGCAACACTTTGCAACATAACGCACAACATAGAGGTCTAGGCTAGAGACGTGTTCCGGCGTCGTAAAGCCTGGTGACTGTCGATCTCGTTGATGGTGGGTGATTCCTCCTGAGAGACGATAGCGCCAGTACGGATTGTGCTCCCATGTACCGTCGTGTATATATTGGGAGACCCCTATAGGCATAAAACCTTTATCCTTAGGAAGCCATGTTGGCCGCCCTACTGATCGCAATGCACTGAACACAGCATTCAGGAAGATCGACCGCCCGTACCCTAAAAAGTATTCTGCGGTTTTGCGAAAAGCTTGGCACACCCTCTGCCTAGAACTCCAGAGCAGTTTCTTTTGGCCTTTTTCAGACTCTATAACAGAAAAAGTCCATCCGAGCATTTGTCACTTCGGGCTCGTTAAAACATCGAAGGATACTAGAGTCATCTTTAGCTTTTTCTCGACTCTTTAAAATTGAAAAAGCAAGTTGTGTCTAAAGCGTCGTTAAAATTTATTTTAAACGGAACAATCACCCTTTATTCCTGTGTTGATCTTTAGGTTGAAAAAATGGAGCACACCAACCAAGGAATTCCCCTTGGTGGAAATCCTAGTCCCTTCTCCTCTTGGGGAGATGTTGGTGTGCCCCATATGGCCACATTGTCGCTTCCAGGACTGACAATTGGCCTGCCGGTCTGGCTCTTTTCAACCAATGTCGTTCAGAACACCACCATTCCTGAACAGTCGAATCAACAGTTAGACCAGACCAGAATTGCCCACCAGCCTTCTACTTCATCTAACTCTTCCTCTTCTCCTTCCTCTTCGCTTGACGGAACTGGTAAAACAAAAAACCAAGTTCCTAAGGAGAAGAAGGAAAAGAAGAAGAAAGAGAAGAAGAAGAAGTAGCCAAAAGCGACTGGGGGCAAACAAGTGTCGTTTGACAAAAATCCACACACAGCACTGACTAGGCCTAAATCGCCATGTGTCATATGCAAGGGAGACCACTTCCATAGAGATTGTCCCTACATCCCTCGGATACTAAGGGACTGGTCTCCCCGTTTGCACAATTCGGTAGCGTCAACCTCTGATAGCCATGTTGACTGCTCACCGTCAACTAGTTAAAGTGAAGCCACAGGACAGAGAGGGAAAGCTAGATTTCCCTGCAAACTATGTGAAGGCGAACATGCCATCCACCGTTGTCCCTTCTTAGACGAGGCTAAAAGAGTTTTGGAAGATCGCCCGATTTTACGAGCGCAACTTCCTCCTGGATATCAAAAACTCCTGCCTAGTCCTTCACTAGTTGAGAACCCGGCTGGCCCGCCCAGGTGGTCAGCCGAAGCACCTATCATTGAAGATGAACCATCTGGATCCATACCTGACGAAATTCAAAAGGTTGAGGCGGCCGTTGACCCGGTTTTGCCTTCAGAGGCTCTATCTTCGAATGATACCATCACAGAGGAGAATAAAGACGACACCGTCCAAATTCTCTTCATCAACACAGACTCCGACGAACAAGGGGGCAATTTGCCCATTCCTTTATCGCAAGAAGGAACTTCATCAGAGTCATACCCGACCGTCTATTCGGTCCCACCACCAAGCAACCTGGTTGGGTCCTTCGACTGGAACCAACTAGGCAGACCCCGGTTGCCAGCAAGCATACCATTCAGAATTATCGTTCAAATATACAGAATGGTAATGGCTGGCACTATCATTGATGAGGGGGCATCTGTGAGTATCCTTTCCTCTATTGCTTGGAAAGCGCTAGGTTCGCCAGCGCTTTTGCCTAAAATGAGAAATCTATCAGGCTTTGATAAAGGAACCAGTCGACCTTTAGGGATCCTCCCCAATGTGGCTATCACATTGAAAGGGAAGACCGTTCAAATGAACGTGATGGTCATTCAAGGACCCTTGGATTATAACCTACTCCTTGGACGAGACTATATATATTGCATGGGAGCCATCGTCTCCTCACTCTTTAGAGTAATGTGTTTTCCGCATGAAGGAAGAGTGGTCAAGCTCGTGGACCAGCTTTCGTTTCCCGGATCACGCATCGCAAATAGTCATATACCATCCCTAAATGGTCTCTTCACGCAAGAAGTGTCTCAACCCACGGTCCGTCCTCCTGATGAGCGCGAGTAATCCGGGAGGATATGACTGGAACCCAGGGGGCATGCGTCTTGTTCTGCTTCGGCAGGAAAACTTTGGGTATAGGGTAGGTTTCCACGGGAGAATATGACTAGTCTGTACCCCGCCCATGCTGGAAGAGGGTTATTCTAGAATAAGATTCTTTTGTCAAAGTTATGTGAGTTGGCGGGCATCGTCGCTCACCTTTGTCTATTTTGGTAGACATTGCCGAGGAAGTGTTTTGTTTGAAAGATTAACGAGACAATCTTTGGGTAACTTGAAAGAGGTAAGCCTCTCTCGTTAAAACAATTGTTTTGATGGAAAAGAAGTAGAGGTAACCTTGAAATCGTACTTTATACCTGGGGGCATGCAAACCTTTTGGAGTGCAAGCAAAGAGCGGTTATTTATCTGTTTTTTGAGTTAGCCGTTTCCTAACTTGCATAACGAAAGGATGCAGGGCATAGCTTTGTAAGATGAAGCTCCATAAAAAATAGAATCTTAATGAGACACTCTTATCATATGACTGGGTAATCGAGCAGTTTTAGCACACAGTTCATGCTCGTTAAAAAATAAACGCAAGATCCAAGCAGTTTTAGCGCATAGTTCATGCTCGTTAAAAAATAAACATCAAATCGAGCAAATGTTTCCACCCGCATTTAAGCTCGTTAAAAAATGAACTATCCCGGTAAATAACCACAGTGAATGTAATATTATCAGCCATTAAAGCCTTGGTCGTGTTTGCACCATCACCTCCACTTTTCCATTGGCCGATCATTCACCTCCATATGTTTGTTTACCCATTTTGAGGAACAGCTACGAAGAGTGATTTCACTAGCCATCCTTGTGACATTGCCGTGATTGGAAAATTCCAACCTGTACCTGGAATCAGCTGCTAACCTGTTTCATCACTCGTTCCTCAAAAGACGAGTCTTCTTTAAGCTCTTTTCATCTGACTCATAAAATATGAAAATATTGCCGAGTCCTTGGCCTTCCAGCTCGTTAAAGGGACAAGAAATGCTATCCCTCCTCTAGATTTTAATCTTTTTGGACCTGAGGGATTATTGCACAAAAAGATCAAGCGCTTGTTTTATTCGGCTCGTTAAAACTATCGAAAACTCATCCCTTCTGTATTGTTTTATACTTTTTCGGACTTAAGGGATTAGATGACGAAAAAGGACTTTTGGAGTTAACTTTATGTATCTTTTCAGACTCTCTAAAAATGAAAAGAACCGAGTTATCTTTGTCGTTAGAATCGTTAAAATCATTAAATAGCGACGAACTTGTCTTTAGACGAGAACGAGTTTCACTATCGCTAGGCTTGTTAAAACATAGCGATAGGCTTGCCCGAAGGGCAGGTTATAGAACAAGCATATGTTATCCTCCTCAAGCTTGACAAAAATAAAGAGGTACTGGTCAGCAATGACTGGGGAAAAATTGGGAGAAACTCAAGAAAACTTTGATGGTAGCAAGTCGCTCTTGAACATGACACTTTTCCTCCGTACCACAATCGGGTTGGGTTGTTTCATTCACCGGTCACATCCATGGTCTCGCCATACCATCCATATTTGGGGTAATGCTACCGATCCATCGCATCAGTGTCGCCATATGTTCAAGAGAAGTCGTTCAGAAAAGTCAACCGTGTCCCATCCACTACCGTACATTATCCTTCATCCTTTCATGACCGCCACCCTGAATCATATGTCACAGATCGTTTTCACCTCCATCAAAATCATTAGCTCTGTTCCGTGTCATTGATGTGGGATTCATTAAGGCCCTCCTTTAACGGATCGCTTCTTGTCGACATCAGCTCATTATCCAAGAAGTTGATCTAGGAACAACCCCTTCAGTACTTTGAAGCTTGCATGCCTCAATGGCAAGTTTCTCACTTCCGGCGACAGGTATACATCAATGACCTTCGACCGAAAGATTTTGCGTGGTGTTCGATGCCAATTCCTTTATTCACACCACGTGAATTGTACTGCAGTACCTTGAGGGTCATTATCATTATCGGTGATTCCTCTCGCGCTTGTTAACGGTTTACCTCATTGACCGGTAATCAAGCGATGTCTTTCCATGTTCGACTTCAGGACATTTCTCACATGGATCGACTTGTACTTAGAGTGAAGATCGAACGAGTTTGAAGACCCCGGATCTAGTTTCATCCATCCGGGCTGCGATATATATTCAGGAAAGATAAAGACATTGACATGTACATCATTGCAGCAGATAATCATCCTACCCAAAGGATGATAATTTCATCAAAATTATCAATCTACCACCAGACGATTGTCTGTTCTATGTACAGAAAAATGAATTTATAAAGCTGAACATGGGAATTCCCGCCTCAGCTAGATCATGAAAGCAGTATGAAAAATAATGTACTGTATTGTATCTCATTACAGGTCTCCTCCCAGCATTGGATGAACTTCGGATCCTCCTGATAAAGCATTTCACCGGATAAACGGCCTCATACTTTAGGGGGCAACTGTTATAGACATTTTTGTGCCTTACAGCATTGAGCATGAAATGTCCATAATCTAAGGGATCCAAAGTCCCTAAACATGTTGTTCCTACCCCTAGAGGAACAAGGCTAACAAACCACAGCAATTCACAGAAGTTCTCCACCAGAAACTGCTCAAAAACAAGTCAATTCAGGATCAATTCAATGGCTCCACTAGCTGTCTGCGCTGAATGTCAAAGCCAACACTAGCTACCTGCACTGCAACGCAGGTAGAAGCACTTCCAGGGTGCGTTGAGCGAGAATTGCCAAATGGAAAGTTCATTCCAAGAGGTATCAAGACCCAGGAAGCTTCCAGAATCTTCCTCAATGACACTTGCCTCAGTGAATTCGACTGGTGATGAGTAAGAGGTTCCTAATCTCCAAGTGGAATCAAGAACTGACAGAGGGAGAGGACACTAGTCAGATCTCAAGCTGACTCATCCTCTCTCCAAACATCTATTTTATGGATCTCTCCTCCATGAGATCTAGGGGGCTAGAATTTTGTTATTGCAAAGAATTGTTGTTGGTTTGAGATTGGAATCATTGGGTGCTTAATGCTTTGAAGGGGGTGAAGATAGGAATTCCATTTGCTGGGAAGGAGATGCTGGATTGGAGCCCTCTGGGTTGTATCTCTTCCTGAACCTTGTTATTCATCAATAAAGCTATCTTGGTTTCTCCTATATACTGATGTATCTTTGATGTATGATTGCATTAGTATCTTTAGTTTATTTCTAATGCTGAACTAGTTATGAATATGAATCCATGTCTTATGTAGTGTTCTCTTCTTGTGATCTTGCAGAAACCTCTTGAAGCTGGGCGAGCGAGAAGGCAAGTAGCTGGGAACCCTCAAAGAGAAGAGAGACCGGATCGAGGGACAAACGGAAGACACCGGTTAGTCCATCTATCTCTCTTCATTCTTAATTCATAAAGGAAGAATACTAGAATCGCTGTCTCTGTTTGTTGCTAAGGCACTGTCACACCTTAGGTGGATAGGATCGTCCTGCATAGGCATTTTTCCCCACAACAAAATCATTAAAATCATTTTGTCGTTAGACTCGTTAAAATCATTAAATAGCGACAAACTTGTCCTTAGATGAGAACGAGTTTCACTATCGCTAGGCTCGTTAAAACATAGCGATAGGCTTGCTCGAAGGGTAGGTTATAGAACAAGCATATGTTATCCTCCTCAAGCTTGACAAAAATAAAGAGGTACTGGTCAGCAATGACTGGGGAAAAATTGGGAGAAACTCAAGAAAACTTTGATGGTAGCAAGTCGCTCTTGAACATGACACTTTTCCCTCGTACCACAATCGGGTTGGGTTGTTTCATTCATCGGTCACATCCATGGTCTCGCCATACCATCCATATTTGGGGTAATGCTACCGATCCATCGCATCAGTGTCGCCATATGTTCAAGAGAATTCGTTCAGAAAAGTCAACCGTGTCCCATCCACTACCGTACATTATCCTTCATCCTTTCATGACCGCCACCCTGAATCATATGTCACAGATCATTTTCACCTCCATCAAAATCATTAGCTCCGTTCCGTGTCATTGATGTGGGATTCATTAAGGCCCTCCTTTGACAGATCGCTTCTTGTCGACATCAGCTCATTATCCAAGAAGTTGATCCAGGAACAACCCCTTCAGTACTTTGAAGCTTGCATGCCTCAATGGCAAGCTTCTAACTTCCGGCGACAGGTATACATCAATGACCTTCGACCAAAAGATTTTGCGTGGTGTTCGACGCCAAGTCCTTTATTCACACCACGTGAACTGTACTGGAGTACCTTGAGGGTCATTATCATTATCGGTGATTCCTCTCGCGCTTGTTAACGGTTTACCTCATTGACCGGTAATCAAGCGATGTCTTTCCATGTTCGACTTCAGGACATTTCTCACATGGATCGACTTGTACTTAGAGTGAAGATCGAATGAGTTTGAAGACCCCGGATCTAGTTTCATCCATCCAGGCTGCGATATATATTCAGGAAAGATAAAGACATTGACATGTACATCATTGCAGCAGATAATCATCCTACCCAAAGGATGATAATTTCATCAAAATTATCAATCTACCACCAGACGATTGTCTGTTCTATCTACAGAAAAATGAATTTATAAAGCTGAGCATGGGAATGCCCGCCTCAGCTAGATCATGAAAGCAGTATGAAAAATAATGTATTGTATTGTATCTCATTACAGGTCTCCTCCCAGCATTGGATGAACTTCGGATCCTCCTGATAAAGCATTTCACCCGATAAACGACCTCATACTTTAGGGGGCAACTGTTATAGACATTTTTGTGCCTTACAGCATTGAGCATGAAATGTCCATAATCTAAGGGATCCAAAGTCCCTAAACATGTTGTTCCTACCCCTAGAGGAACAAGGCTAACAAACCACAGCAATTCACAGAAGTTCTCCACCAGAAACTGCTCAAAAACAAGTCAATTCATGATCAATTCAATGGCTCCACTAGCTGTCTGCGCTGAATGTCAAAGCCAACACTAGCTACCTGCACTGCAACGCCTGGTAGAAGCACTACCAGGGTGCGCTGAGTGAGAGTTGACAAATGGAAAGTTCATTCCAAGAGGTGTCAAGACCCAGGAAGCTTCCAGAATCTTCCTCAATGACACTTGCCTCAGTGAATTCGACTGGTGATGAGTAAGAGGTTCCCAATCTCCAAGTGGAAGCAAGAACCTCCAAGTGGAATCAAGAACTGACAGAGGGAGAGGACACTAGTCAGATCTCAAGCTGACTCATCCTCTCTCCAAACATCTATATATGGATCTCTCCTCCATGAGATCTAGAGGCTGGAATTTTTTTATTGAAAAGAATTGCTGTTGGTTTGAGATTGGAATCATTGGGTGCTTAATGCTTTGAAGGGGGTGAAGATAGGAATTCCATTTGCTGGGAAGGAGATGCTGGATTGGAGCCCTCTGGGTTGTATCTCTTCCTGAACCTTGTTATTCATCAACAAAGCTATCTTGGTTTCTCCTATATACTGATGTATCTTTGATGTATGGTTGCATTAGTATGTTTAGTTTATTTCTAATCCTGAACTAGTTATGAATATGAATCTATGTCTTTGTGTAGTGTTCTCTTCTTGTGATCTTGCAGAGACCTGTTGAAGCTGGGCGAGCGAGAAGGAAAGTAGCTGGGAACTCTCAAAGAGAAGGGAAACTGGATCGAGGGAAAAACGGAAGACACCGGTTAGTCCATCCATCTCTCTTCATTCTTAATTCATAAAGGAAGAATACTAGAATAGTTGTCTCTGTTTGTTGCTAAGGCACTGTCACACCTTAGGTGGATAGGATTGTCCTGCATAGGCATTTTTCCCCACAACAGTCATGCCACGTCACCGTTCGTACATGATGACGTCATGCTGATGTCATCTCGCCACGTCATCATGCTGACATCATCGCTGACATCACCCGCCGTACAACGTCACATCATGCTGACGTCATGCTGATGTCATCAGCACTTTTTTGGCGCGAAGGGCAAAAAATCGCATTTCGGAGCCCCCGAATCAGATTCTGAGTTCTGCGCCTAGCGCAAATCGCTCATCACTAGATTTTTTGGGCCTGAATGGGGAATGTTCAAGGAATCTTTTCATTCTGCGGCCCCGAGCATTCCCGAAAGGCGCCGAAAGACCCATTTTTCTTCGCAAAGCTTGTTGGAAGGAGCAGATAACAGTTTTGAAGGAAGCAGAGGCCGAACAACGGCCATTAATTTGTGAATAAGACCCACGGCATGTTAGAACAACATCAACTTATTGCCAAAGAGTATCAGAGGAAGAAGAATTGCCAAAGAGTATCAGTCAAGATTTTTTAGGGGCTCGAAGCACCTGAACATTGATGAGGCCCCCCAGAAAGTCAAATCAGGAGGCGTAAGCCCATCCTTGCCCTCAAATCACAGTTAAAGCTTTAAATGCATACAGACAGCGGAGATGCAGAAGCCCATACACATTTATTTCATAAAACACTGCAGCAAGCCACCAAGGACAACATCATTTATTCAGTTTTGATACGGCAGCCCTAAGCGCAGCCCGAGATATTTTTTGCATTTATTTCTAGATAGAATTAGGTTAAGTAGTCACTTTTCTTTATGACCTAATTAGGTCAAGATGTAATAAAGGAACTCTGCAGAGAGTTTTTTCCCTATATATACCACCCTCTGTATAGTTTTAAGGGTTGGTAAATTGAGAATTTCACTAGAGACTCGCTGTGTATACCTAAGTTTTTCCATAATCAAAGATTGCCGAAAGCTTGGAGAGAAAAATGTCTGTTGTGAATGAATGTTTATGGAGATATGAAGATGGAATTCTTGTGTTGCAGCCTGAAGCAATAAGTGCATCTTACCTCTGTTTATTTTTTACCACTATCTAAGTAGCAGGAAGAAAGAATAGCCTAGAATTAGTTTAAATACTCTCTATGCTCAATTTCTGCTATTTTTTTATGTTTTCTTCTTATTGAATTGGTTATGAATATGAATTCCTTCTGGCTCATGTTTACCCCGATTCACCTGTGTTTGCCAATTATCTAGGGATTCTTAACTGCCCCTAGGTAGCGCCCTGTTATCTTCCCTTGTTAAGCATAATTGAGAGATTCTTAATTGCCTCTCATTACTTAGCATTTCTTTCCATCCCTTTAACCTGAAACATTGTTTCATGCTCAGCTATCTCGCTCCATTTTCCCTCACCGTTATTAAGGAAAAGTGCCAGCAGTTTTTCTCCTCGACTCCACGCCCAATGGTTCGAAACCCTTAGACTATGCTCTGCCTCTCTACCTGAAAAATCAATTTTCCCACCAAAAACAAAACAAAAACCCTCTGAACTCGAGACCTAGCCTAAAATCCTTTTCAAACAAAGCTAAATCATAAAGAGAGAGCCCTCTCTGATTGCAGGTTGGCTAGAACCTGCAGTCCAAAGTTGGTTTGTGGTTACCTCGGCCGTATCCTTTTCCGGAGCTTAAGGACAACCTGAGTGATAACATAATGGTGACTCCACTGGGGACTTTCCTCAGATAATTTCAGATAGTTTCACGAAGAAGGTAAGAAAGCTCCACTGAGAGAACCAGACCTTCAGAACTGCTTTTTCAAATTTTAGTTTTGATCTTTGATGGTGGACAGAGATCAGACACTCCAAATTTGATCTTTCACCTGGCGACTCCACATCATCCTCATAATAAAGACTCCACTGGAGAGATGAACCCAAAATAAATTTATGAGCAGATTAGGCTTTTGACCTGGATTATGATCGAAGAGGTCATGTTCTTTCTCTTCCAAAAATTTTTGTTGTACATATTGTTTAAATTTAACTTTTATGATTCTCCTTTTGAAAATGTTGAAGAAATCCCTCCTTGTACATCAGAGCAGCATCTTTTAAATGCTGCTGATGCTCACCTTATAGTCAAGGGGGACACTACTGTCAAAGTAAATCATCCTATCCCTGTTCATACCGAACCCAATCATTTAGCCCCTGTACACAATCCCCTGCCTCGTAAGGTTCCTGATAGATATAAGCCACTCATTCTGCCTCCCGTGCTTAATCCTTTACCCAAAAATCATCCCATGTGTCTCCCAAGATTTGATGGAGAGAAAGGAGTGACTGCCCAAAAGCACATTCAGGCTTTTGAAGATTATTTGAACATTTTTGAAGTGGAGGATGAGGATGTTAGTGTTAGGCTATTTTCCCTTTCTTTGCAAAGTGAAGTTAGGACTTGGTTTAAAGCATTGCCTGAGGCAAGCATCTCAAATCTCTAGTAGTTATTCAAACTCTTCCTTGATAGATGGATGATCAAAGTCAATTTCCTCGTGCTCATAGAAGAATATAATCAGTTAAAAAGGATTCCAAATGAATCTATTCAGCAATTTTCTGACCGATTCAATCAAGTTTATCATTCTATACCATTGAATATAAGACCTCCCCCTGATTTGGCTCTATTGCATTATCCAACAACATTTGATCCAGAAATAGAATTTCATCTGAGAGAAAGGAGCCCCTCTACTATGCAACAGATTCAGAACATGGCAGTAGATGTAGAGGTCAATCTAAAAATTAGGGAGAGGAGGTTGAAAGGAGAAAAAGGGGATGAACTTGATATCTTTGTAAAGAAAGTAGAGGAATTAAAGCAGATGTGCACAATAGAAGTTGAATGTTTAGAGCACCAGAACAGATCTGTTTTGCAAAAGGAAAGTAATGATATTCATGAACAAACCTGCCACAAAACAGATGACATATTCATACCACCATAAATGATGGAGCAGTCTCCTGATATAATGTATGAATATAATAGCTTCTCTTCTTTCAACAGTCTGCCCAAATATGATCAGTATGATGATGATTGTGAGCCTAACGACCAAGTCAGTCTTGCAGATGAGTTGCACCTTATTTTTGCAGAGAGCACAGTTCAGGATTAGCTACCTGAACACAATGATCAGAATGCCCATCTCAACTATGAAGAAAAGGAAAAAAACACAGAGTGTGTTGATTTCAATGAAGGAACTTTACCTTTCTGTTTTGAATCTTTTCAATTTATTAAAGAGAACTATCATGCAATTAATAAGCAAGTATCAGCAAGGGTTAATATTGACCGTCTGGAGGATGATCAAATCATTGTTCAAAATGTATTGCCTCTAATTTTTCAACCCCAAAGAGCCATCGAATATCAGATTGAGGAAGACTTGGAAGCAGCAACATATGATCAAATGATCCAAGTGGATCCCCTGCCTTTTTGTTTTCAGCCATCTGAGTTAGTCGAAGAAGAAGAAGAGGAGCAGCCTGCGCAAATCAGGCAAGTCCTATTCGAGCCAGATTATAAATTGCAAGCACCTCTGCAATTTTTGAATGACCTGTCTGTTGGTAGGCAGAATGATGAAAGAGATCAGCGCTTTTCTCCATTAGCAGGCTACAAAGCTCAAAATCAAGTTGTTGACGATTCCCCAATTTCAAAGCATGATAGTTATCCCAAACTTTTGTACAGTTCTTCAAGTCAGTCCAGCAATAATGTATATATGCTACAAGACCCTTTTGTATAGTTTCTTGTTTCAGCAGAGAAGGTCAGCAGCTTCCTGATCTTCTCAAAAATTAATAAAGCCATATCAGATTGCAAGATCTCCATTTCAGGTAACAGAAAGCACAAGCAGCAGGGGCCATTCATGTTTATAATGCTTAAGTGGCTGCATTGGCTGTTTCATTTCACCTAACGGCAAAGTAAGTGCTAGTTAGGGTAGGTAGGTAGGATTAATAAGGCAACCAGCCAAGCAAATTTTGCAGAATACAGCAGCAATTGAATACAAGGCAGTCTGACCTGCTGTTCTTGGCTTTTCACAAGGAAAGGCCATCCCCAAGTGGAGCCACTGTTAGCCTCCTGTTGCAACAGGGTATCATTTTTCATGATTGACATTTTTACATGCCAAATATATCATACTTTGCAAGCTACAATGTTCCATATTTCCAGAACAGACCAAAGAAAAAGCCATGAAATGTGCTAGTCCAAAGGCCACTGCTGTGTTCCAGTTTTGGAGAGTTTTAGAGGGAGGTCCAAACAGTCCAATCTTGGTCTCCCTAAGTTTCAATTTCCCGTTGTAGAATATAGAGAATGATATTTGTCCAAACAGTTTAATCTTGGCAGATTTTGTAGATAGGTAGAGAATCAAAGGGACCCAACTGTTTAATCTGGGCCCTAGCAGAAATAAGTGTAGATTTAGATAGGAAATCAGAAAAAAGAAAATAAAAATTGTAAATATGGGTCTGCAAGTCTAAGTGCACCCAAATCAAAAGAAGAAAAAATGTTAGGAAGTAGGCTGGGTAGGTAGCTGTGGTTGCAGAATAGTGATTCATGATCAATTTTGTGTTTCAAAATGTTTATCTTTTCAGATCACAGTGTAGGCAGTTTTGCATTCAGAAGAGCTCAGAGCTGGACATCACTAACTCCCCCTTCTTCTAATTCCCCAAAGTCACTTACTAACTCCCCAAAGAGTTCAAGATTTGCTTGAGCTTCTTAGTCTCATCATACTCCATATTAGTTGCCTTGGTGAAAGATCTGCTTCACTCAAGGATTTCATTTCTCTACAGGTTCTTTGCCCCGAATTTAGCCTAAGGTCCCTGACCTTAGCGCTTGCTGGTCACCTTCATATTAACTACTAATAGTATTATGTAACTCCCTATCAATTATTCCCTTCCCCTACTAAAACTATGTATATATAACTCCCCTATGTAAATATCCCCTCCCTGGCAATATAGCCATATTTTTCAAAGTCTGGGGAAAAAATAGTCCATCTGGGGTTGTTTTTAGCCCATCCGTGTCATAACAGGGGTTAGATGGCACCTGGTCATGCTAACAACCTATTCCCTAGCCCTAAAACCCTCAAAAACCCCCTATTTCGCCCCCTAACCAAAGTTTTGTACATAAAATCCTAAACCCGCGCGCATTTAACCCATATTTTACCCCTTACCCTAAGTCCCAACTGTAAATATTAATCGCGCCCGTTTTAAAACCCCAAACCCACTTTCCGTAAGTCATAACCCACCCGCGCGCATATTAGAAAAGGTATATTCTTCGCATATTCCCCGTCCTTTATCCCGCCATCACCTCGCACCGACCACCAACCATTGGATCGCCCGCCCCACAGATCAACGGTGGGTGGGCCGCCCCATCTCCGAACTGCCCGAGCTTTAGCGTCCGGGAGATGGGCAGTATTACCGCCGTACCTCCCACCACGCGTCAGCTCCTGAGCTGTGGCGGAGCCCCCTCTGACAAAACCGCTCCCCCCCAAAGGTGGTGCGCCACAAAACCACTTACCGTCACCCCCTGCACAGTCACCGCTTACGGCACCCCCCTCTGCCCAGTCACATGTCGAGTCATCTGCCTGCGTGGCCCCTTGCCACGTGTCATGCCACATCACCGTCCATACATGATGACATCATGCTGACGTCATCCTGCCACATCATCATGCTGATGTCATCGCTAACGTCACTCGCCGTACAACGTCACATCATGCTGACGTCATCAACACTTTTTTGGCGCGAAGGGCAAAAAATCGCACTTCGGAGCCCCCGAATCAGATTCTGAGGCAGTTTTTGATGAGCGATTTGCGCCTGAATCGCTCATTGCTCATCGCTAGATTTTTTGGGCCTGAATGGGGAATCTTCAGGGAATCTTTTCATTCTGCGGCCCCCAGCAAGCCCGAAAGGCGCCGAAAGACCCATTTTTCTTCGCAAAGCTTGCCGGAAGGAGCAGATAACAGTTTTGAAGGAAGCAGAGGCCGAACAACGGCCATTAATTTGTGAATAAGACCCACGGCACGTCAGAATAGCATCAATTTATTGCCAAAGAGTATCAGAGGAAGAAGAATTGCCAAAGAGTATCAGTCAAGAATTTTTAGGGGCTCGAAGCACCTGAACATTGATGAGGCCCCCCAGAAAGTCAAATCAGGAGGCGTAAGCCCATCCTTGCCCTCAAATCACAGTTAAAGCTTTAAATGCATACAGACAGCGGAGATGCAGAAGCCCATACACATTTATTTCAGAAAACACTGCAGCAAGCCACCAAGGACAGCATCATTTATTCAGTTTTGATACGGCGGCCCTGAGCGCAGCCCGAGATATTTTTTGCATTTATTTCTGGATAGAATTAGGTTAAGTAGTCATTTTTATTTATGACCTAATTAGGTCAAGATGTAATAAAGGAACTCTGCAGAGAGTTTTTTCCCTATATATACCACCCTCTGTATAGTTTTAAGGGTTGGTCAATTGAGAATTTCACTAGAGACTCGCTGTGTATACCTAAGTTTTTCCATAATCAAAGATTGCCAAAAGCTTGGAGAGCAAACTGTCTGTTGTGAATGAATGTTTATGGAGATATGAAGATGGAATTCTTGTGCTGCAGCCTGAAGCAATAAGTGCATCTTACCTCTGTTTATTTTTTACCACTATCTAAGTAGCAGGAAGAAAGAATAGCCTAGAATTAGTTTAAATACTCTCTATGCTCAATTTCTGCTATTTTTTTATGTTTTCTTCTGAATGAATTGGTTATGAATATGAATTCCTTCTGGCTCATGTTTACCCCGATTCACCTGTGTTTGCCAATTATCTAGGGATTCTTAACTGCCCCTAGGTAGCGCCCTGTTATCTTCCCCTGTTAAGCATAATTGAGAGATTCTTAATTGCCTCTCATTACTTAGCATTTCTTTCCATCCCTTTAACCTGAAACATTGTTTCATGCTCAGCTATCTTGCTCCATTTTCCCTCACTGTTATTAAGGAAAAGCGCCAACAGTTTTTCTCCTCGACTCCACGCCCAATGGTTCGAAACCCTTAGACTATGCTCTGCCTCTCTACCTGAAAAATCAATTTTCCCACCAAAAACAAAACAAAAACCCTCTGAACTCAAGACCTAGCCTAAAATCCTTTTCAAACAAAGCTAAATCATAAAGCGAGAGCCCTCTCTGATTGCAGGTTGGCTAGAAGCTGTAGTCCAAAGTTGGTTTGTGGTTACCTCGGCCGTATCCTTTTCCGGAGCTTAAGGACAACCTGAGTGATAACAGTCTACACATCTATATTACATAGCCTCAAATACAATGCCCTCATACAAAGAGAGAGGTTTCCTTCTAGGGAAAAAAACCCTAAACTAAACATAAGTTCTACCGTCAAATCATCCGCCTAATGAACGACCCAAATTGACTAGAAATTACTATACTTTTACAAGGAAATTTTACATCTATTTTTAGCTTCGGGGGTGCTGCCCCCGAGCCCCCGCCAGGGGACCGCTGACCCCTAGACCCCACCGCTGGGGGGGATCGGCCGCCCTGGACCCCCGCGTGGGGGACAAGTCCCCCCCGCACCCCCCCACGTGGAGGGGTGTACAAACTTCCTGGGGTATACATCCGGCTGAAACAAAGAGCTCTGAACAATCATGCTCCACACACAACAACCTCCCCTTATGTTAACCATCGGAAGGACTAGGGGGGCCCAAAACTCCTCACCCGCCATTGATCTGGGCGAGTGAGATCTCCACCGTTGAAAATTGTGGGCCATTTATTACATGGTGACAAAACTCATCGCATCAAAATAAAACTTTATTATATTACATAATCGTAGCTTATGCAAATACGATTTCACTTAATTAATTAAATTAACCCCAATCTAAGTGTGTTTAAATTGTGCACTGTGATTTTTAACTTAATTAAAATAAAATCAACTTTACCTAATCCTACTTTCAATCACGATTACAGTGTGTGGTCAAACCATTATTTTTCCTAACTACTGTAACTTAACCACAATTAAACTATGTGGTTAAACCATTCACTCATCTAGACTAATTATATTTAATAAAGCCTAATCACGCTTAAATGGTGTGATTAAACTAACTAACCCTATTTATCTAACTTCAATGTGGAATTTTAACTAGAAGCACATTATTCAAACTTTCTAAGGTATTACTAATGGATTTTTCATTTTTTGAGTGCCAGATAGACTTGCTCACTTACTTTTGGGGTATTTTGATTATTTTTTCAATTTTCTCATATATATATATATTTATTTATTTATTTATTTATTTCTTCACAGATATAGCTTTTTCTTTTTGTACCCACTTTATTTTCTTTTCTTTTATTCTATTTTTTATTTTTCTTTTCTTTTGGAAATATTTTGCAGAAAGGAAGATTATTTACAATAATCATATACATGAAAATTCACAGATAATCAATTTATGATCCTATAGATTATAGGACCCTAGAAGTGGCTCCAATGGGGATGGCATGCTCCTTGTGAGATGTCAAGAATGCTATAGATCCTTAGCCTTTATCCATTGGGCATGGAGTCCTTATTCTCTAGATAAACTAATTACATGTTGTTATTCTTAAATATGGGTAACAAATCACCAGAAGCTCAAGGCCTTCTCTTCGGGTTTCAACTTCTGATGTTAGCCACCTTCACTCTTGCAGTAGAATAGTAAAATGATATATACAGTAATTCTAAATGAAAACTCATTTCACTTTGAGGAAAGTAGTGTTTGAGCAGTCTGTCATTGACAAGTCCACCAGGCAGTACTTCTTCAGTCAAGTCCTTCAAGAAAAATTCATTATTTACTCAGAAGGCTACAACTTTGTAGGGTCCCTTCCACAGATGATAAAATTTCCCATGTTTTCCTTTATCATTATTCCTTGAACACCATTTCAATACTATATCCTCTAGTTTAAAATCATCTGCCTTATTCCTTCTATCATGGATCTTTTTAATCTTATCCTGAATGATTTTAGTTTTATTATAGACTTCCTCCCTGGACTGTTGCAACTGAATCGACTCATTAATTATTCTATGTAAATCATTGGTTTATACTTGAGATTCCTGTAAAATTTTAACACATGAAATCCCAGAGAAGTAGGAAAAACAACATCAAGTCCATATACTAATACAAATGGAGACATCCCAATAGACTTTTTGGTGTTAATTCAGTTAACCCACAGGGCATTAATCAACTTTTTATGCCATGAATTTTTATTCTCCTGCAGTAGCTTTGTAATGATGGTGACTAAACTCTTGTTGGAGGAATCGGATAACCCATTTCCTTGTGGGTGATAAGCATTTGAGTGTCCTAATTTTATGTTATACTTATGACAAAACTCGATCGTTTTCTTTGATTTAAAGGTTGCAACATTTCCTGTTATGATCTTGTGTGGGCATCCAAACCTAGACAAAATGTTACCTTCTAAAAATTGTATGATGACTGTGTCTATAGCCTGCCTGGTTGGGATAGACTCAATCCACTTGGTAAAATAGTCAGTGGTTGTCAAGATCCATATATGTTGAGTTGAGGAGCTCAAATGGATTTCTCCAATGAAATCTAGGCCCCACTGTTGGAAGGGGACCTCCACTGAAATAGGCTTTAGGGGTAAGGGAAAAAACTTTCTTTTACCTTCAAAAATTTGGCATTGATGGCATGTTGAGACCTTCTTGTATGCATTTACAAATAAAGTGGGTCTGTGGAAACTAGCTCTAAGGATTTTATTAGCTGTGGTTTTCCAATATAAGTGTCCTCCACAGTCTCCTTGATGGAATTCCTGCATGGTCTTATCTGCTTCATCCTTCAATGAATAGTTAAAAAAAATACTCCCAACGTCTTTCCAATACATATTTTGATCTAAAATGAAAAATTTCATAGCTTTCAACTTAAGAAATCTAGATTTAGTTTTAGTTAAACCAAGATGAGCTTGTAAATTCTATAAAACAAAAATGATATATGCATACTAAGGAGAGGTAACAAATGCTTCTGAAACATGTGGAGTCACCTGCTCTTCTTGTCCATCAAGAGAAAATATGAAATTTATGTCAAGAGCATGGAAATTTGACTCAGCCATTAGCTTAGCCAATCCCTATCCTTTAATAAGCTTGGTAGGATTTACTTCAATATCATACTCTAGGATGATTGTTATCCACTTGCCTCATTTTCCATCAAGCTTTGTTAGTGTAAGAATATCTTTTAGCACAAAAATAGGAACATAAGAAATTGTTATAGCACCATTTACCACTCTTGGTAGATTTTATGCTCTGGTTATGGCCTAGGGAAACCCTTCATTCCAGACTAGGTCCAAAATTCTAAAAAACAGTGTTTTACTTCCCATATGCTACTTTTCCCTATGTTAAAATCATGTACACGCAGATCAGTATATATCCAACCCGCGTATATGTGTTAAAACACTAAAAAATAAATAATGTCCTTAAATTCAAGAGGATTTTATGGGTTTTACTTGTTACTCACCTACTATAGCCCGTGGCCCAACTGTTTTCCAACTGAAAAAAAAAAAACACTAATTTTGGGGAAGTATAAATAAACCTCCAAGGGAATGCCTAAGGGGAGAAGAGATAAGATATTGATATTATAGTTTATTGATCCCTGATCGAGTCTGAAGAAATCACTGTGCCTCCTGCACTCCCAAGTTATAGGAAACCTTTGTTTCCTCTTTTGAGATGTCCTTACTAATTTGGGGAAGTATAAATAAACCTCCATGGGAAGGCCTAAGGGGAGAAGAGATAAGATATTGATATTATAGCTTATTGATCCCTGATCAAGTCTGAAGAGATCCATGTGCCTCCTACACTCCCAAGTTGTAGGAAACCTTTGTTTCCTCTTTTGAGATGTCCTTCATCTCTCTTTTGACATCCTTGTGTGTATTGATGGAGGAAGATTGCTGAGGTTAGGGCAGGATGGAACCAGAGGACGGTTCCACTTGGAGTTGGAGGAAGACTCAGGTTGTAGTTTTCCACCTTTCATTTAGCTTACATCAATAAATAAATGTTGTTCTCTTCCTTATATTTATCATGTTTATGCATTAATCCATGTTATGATTTGTTATAAATCTTATGTTAATGCTCAATTGCTCATTTGACTATATGATCTAACACATATATAATTAATATCATTTCTATTACTGTTGTTGTATACTCTTTTCATGGATAAGTTACAGGTTCTCAAGGCATCAGAAGGAGCAGAGGGTTTGGACCCTACAGGATCAACCCCGAATGTAGGACCTCCAGGTAATACCACTTCTTCCCACTTCAGTAGTTTAAGCATTTATATTGTTTGTCTGCACATTTCTTTTTGTTGTATGCCCTCCACTCTGTTGGGGTTTTCAACCCAAGACCCTAGGTTGTTTCCAGCCACAACAATAATTATGTGGGAATTTAAAATGTAAACTCCGAAATATTTTACTATTTTTACCAATGGAAAGGCTTTTTTCTCCATGATGTTATATTTTAGGGATGTATCTATCAAGGCCCTACTAAAGAAAGCAATAGGTTGCTCAAATCCTTCCCTATTTTTTTGCAAAAGAACATCTATAATAGTATGCTCAAATGCAAAAGAAAAAATCATAAAATCCTTTGTAAAGTCAAGGCTAATTAAAACAAGAGTTGTTGTTAAATTTAACTTTACTTCATTAAAATATTTTTTGGTTTCTGTGTTCCATTTTATCTCAAAACATTTCTTTAGCATACCAGTGATGGTTTTTAAGATCTCGACTAGGTATGGAATAAATCTTTAGAGGAAGTTTATAAGGAATATAAAAGATTGGATTTCTTTCTTCTTTCTGGGAGGGTCAATTTGGAACTTGTGTCATAATAAGATCATTTCAATGATTTATCTCCAAAAAATAATATACATAGCTTGGAAGAGGAAACAAGGCTGAGTGATGTAAGCCTCTACCCAAGGTCTTGATCTACGTTTCACCTTAACAACATATTTCGATAAATGTGAATAAAGGTGTTGAGGTCAAACATGTACGAAATCCTATAATTACTAGTCAATAATGGAGACTGTTAACAGATGTGAGGATGGAAACCGATAATGATGATGGTCTCCAACATGCACAGTACAATCTAGTGAGTTTGAATAATGTCTTTGTCTTGGAAAACTCGTAGAATCATTTAACCAGGAGTCAATAATGAAAACCCCTGACCAAACACAAGGTAACCTGCCACTGATGTTTTCACTTTCCAAGGAACTAAAGCGCTTCTGGGTCTGCTTCCTAGATAGAGTGTTGACATCAATAGGAAGAGACCTGTTGAAAGGTAGGCAATAGTGTGTCCTAGATCTATTGGGTTGTGTTATTTTCTTTCCACAACTAGCCCACATAGTTAACTGGGGGGGTTAGAAGGGGAGCGAAGGCCCCCCTTTGTTGCGCTGATTGCGTAGCGGGGGGAGTCACTGGGGGCTTGAGGGGTGCAAGTAACCCAATTCTATGGGGTCTAGGGCAGCGCCCCAAAATTTTTTGTTTTTGGACCCTATATTAGGGTGGGCAAACCTACCTATGGTTTTGTGCATGATTTTTTGCACATGGTTTTAGACACGATGGTTTTCGGTCCATGGTTTTGGACGCGATGGTTTTCGGTCCATAGTATTGGATGCTTCAGCATGTATAAATATGTATTGTAACATTGAAAGGAACATAATGAAAAATCAAGCTAGTAGTCTCGGTTTTGGGATCGAAGGGAAAATCTATGTGTATATTGGTTTTATGTGTTATGCTCTCGCATTATTTATTTTATGTGTTTTAGAATTCATATGCAATTTTGTACGGGTTTAAAACCTACATTTTGTATCTGAGCTATTTTGGCTTCAAGCGGACACCTTTGTTGTTGAGGGGTTTCACTTGGGCCTGTGGTAGACCCTGTTCAATGGGAGATCTATGAGATCGATTCTGGTAGTGAAAGAAGATGGCAAGTAGTGGAAAGATAGAGATCGAGAAATTTAATGGTCAGAGTTTTGAGTTGTGGAAACTCAAGATGGAGGATCTATTGGTGGATAAAGATCAGTGGATCATGGTAGATCCAGGTATTAAACCAACAGGAGTGTCTGACGAAGAATGGAAGAAGCTGGACTGGAAGGCAAAGAGCACAATACGATTGTGTGTCTCAGATTCAGTATTGTTGAATGTATCAAGGGAAGCTACGGTGAAGGCTTTGTGGGACAAGTTAGGGACTTTATACCAATCTAAGTCGCTGGTGAATAAATTGTTCCTACAGAAAAAGCTCTATAACCAGAGAATGAAAGATGGAGACTCATAATAGAGCATCTGAATGCATTTAATATTGTGGTAAGTCAGTTATCATCTCTTGATATCAAAATTTCAGATGAAGATAAGTGCATTAGTTTGTTGTGTTCTCTACCAGATTCGTGGGATAGTCTAGTTATTGCAATAGGTAGCAATGCAACTGCCTTGCAGTTTGATGAAATAGTCTCATCCTTGCTGATGGAGGAGATGAGACGAAAAATATGGAGAGCCAGAATGGTGATGCCTTGTCTATATGAGGATGGTCCCAAAACAGAAACACAAATAAGTCATCGAGTGCGAGATATAAATCTAGAGGGAATCTAAATCTCCAGGAAAACCTGTAAAGGTGGTGTGCTGGAAATGCAAAAAGGAAGGGCACTACAAAAGGGGCTGAAAATCTTAAGCTCTTGACAAAGGAAATGGATCTGATGATGAACCTTCTGCAGAGGCGAAAACCACCTCAGATGAAGGTGGGGATGTGTACTTGGCTTCTTCAAGTACACATGTAGATCATGAGGCATGGTTGATTGACTCAGGTGCATCCTTTCACTTTACTCCCCATAGAGAGTGGTTTTACGAGTATGAGAAATATGATGGTGGTGATGTATTCTTAGGGGATGATAGGAAGGCTAGAATCGTTGGTCACGAAAAGGTAAAGTTGAAGTTGAAAGGTGGAAGGGTTAGAACACTTCCGGGTATTCTACATACTCCTGCATTGGCTAGAAATCTAATTTCTATAAGTAAGCTAGATGATGCAGGTGTAAAAACAGTGTTCGAGAAGGATACCTACAAGATGGTTCAAGGAGCATTCATATTGATGCGGGGAATTCGGATTGGAACTCTATACAAGCTGCAAGCTAGCACTGTTGTTGATGGGTGCAACAGTTATATGGTTCCTGAAAGTGGAGCAGAAAATCTAGTGGTCTCTGGAGAGAAGACCATGTTGTGGCATCAAAGGCTTGGACATATTGGAGAGAAGGGCCTTCGAATACTTCATGGTAAAGGTATGGTAGAAGGTGTGAGTAATAGCTCTCTGGATTTTGATTTCTGTGCAAAATGTGTATATGGGAAGTAGAATCGGGTGAGTTTCCCCTCTAGTGGTAAGAGGGTGAAACAGATATTAGAGCTTGTGCACAGTGATGTGTTTGGGCCTGTGAAAGTTCCATCACTAGGTAAGTCTGTGTACTGTGTATCATTTATAGATGACTTCTCAAGGAATACATGGATATATTTCCTTAAGAAGAAATATGAAGTCTTTGACAAGTTTAAAGAATTTAAGGCTCTTGTGTAAAACCAAATAGAGAAGAAGATAAAGGTGCTGAGGGCAGATAATGGTGGAGAGTTTTACAGTAAGGAATTTGAAGAATTTTGTAAGAATTGTGGTATAGCATGGTAGAAGACTACTCCATATACACCTTAGTAAAATGGAGTTGTAGAAAGAATGAACAAGACGTTGATGGAAAGGGCGAGAAGCATGCTCAGTGGTGCCGGGTTAGGACAGGAATTGTGGGAAGAGTCAGTGGAGACAGCATGTTACCTGGTCAATAAATCACCTTCATTAGTGTTGGAGGAAAAGACTCCACAAGAGGTATGGACTAGTAAGAAACCCCCTCTTTCACATCTGAGGGTATTTGGATGTGATGCATATGTACATGTTCCAAAGGAGAAACGAACCAAGTTGGATAGTAAATCTTAAAAGTGCATCTTTATTGGGTATAAGGATGGTTTAAAGGGTTATAAGTTTTGGAACCCAGTAACAAGGAAGGTTGTGTACAACTGAGATGTGGTGTTCAGAGAGGTGAAAGATGTTATTAAACATGAAGTCCAACCAAAGGAACCTGAGAAGATAGAGTTTGAGCTAAGGGAGGAAGAATCAGACTCTACAGTAGAGGAGGAATCAGAAGATGAAGAGCCACAAACTCCGAGTGTGAGAAGATCAGTTCGAGAAAAGAAGGCAGCCAGAAATGTCCATCTACTTTCTATTCAAATTTTGCTTTATCTATTATTGATGATGATCCCAGAACTGTGAAGGAAGCGGTAGATTCAGAGGATGAAAAAATTTGGAAAAAGGCCATGGTTGATGAAATTGCATCTTTGCACAAAAATGAGGCTTGGGATCTGGTGGAGTTGTCGGTTAGAAGGAAACCCATTGGCTGCAAATGGGTGTTCAAGAAGAAGACAAATACATAAGGAAAGGTGGAGAAATAAAAATCTCGGTTGGTAGCAAAAGGTTATTCCCAGGTGCCGAGAATTGATTTTGGTGATATTTTTTCTCATGTTTCCAAGGTAACTTCTATTAGATTAATTTTATCTATTGTTGCTGCTTTTGATTTTGAGGTAGAACAGATGGATGTGACAACAACATTTCTTCATAGGGATCTAGAAGAGGAGATCTACATGAAGCAACTTGAAGGTTTTTCGGTGAAGGGTAAGAAAGAACTGGTATGCAAGTTAAATAAGTCTCTTTATGGGTTAAAATAGTCACCAAGGATGTGGTATCAGAAATTTGATACATTTATACGGAGACTTGGCTTCACTGGAAGCAAAGCAGATAATGTGTGTATTTTAAATTAATTGGTGACCATGTTGTTTATCTGGTCTTGTATGTGGATGATATGTTTTTAGTTGGAAGTAACAAAGAAATTATCCAGGATTTGAAGACGCATTTGTCCTCCAAATTAGACATGAAAGATCTTGGTGCTGCAAACTATATTTTGGGCATGGAAATTAAAAGAGATCAGACAAAGAGGAAGCTCTGGTTAAACCAAAGGAAGTATGTCGAGAAAATATTGCAGAGGTTTAATATGCAGGATAGTAAACCGGTGAAGGTTCCTATTCCTGTAGCTGTAAAGTTATCTACTGAACAGTGTCCCAAGACACAAGAACAGGAAGACGATGTGTCCTGTGTTCCATATGCAAGTGCAACTGGTAGCCTGATGTATGCGATGATCTGTACTAGACCAGACATTGCACATGCAGTGGGATTATTGAGCAGGTTTATGTCAAAACCAGGGAAGGAGCACTGGACAACAGTGAAGAGGGTTTTTAGGTATTTGTTTGGCACTAGTGACTATGGTTTGTGCTACCAAGGAAGACTAGGATTGGACAGAGTGTTGGATATTTGTGGCTTTGTTGATGTAGACTAGGCTGGAGATATGGATCAGAGAATATCTATAAGTGGGTATGTGTTTAACCTATTTGGAGGTGCATTCAGTTGGATGAGTAAGAAATAATCTGTAGTAGCACTATCAACTACAAAGGCAGAATACATGGCAGCCACTCATGCAAACAAGGAAGTAGTTTGGTTGAAAAGATTGTGTTCAAGTATGGGGTTAGTACAGGGAGCTATAAGGATAAACTGTGACAACCAAAGTGCAATATTCTTGGCAAAGAACCCTGCATATCATTCAAAGGCAAAACACATTGATGTTCAATATCACTTTGTGAGGGATATGATAGAAGACAAAAGGTGTTGCTGGTAAAGGTGGACACTTTGAAGAATACTGTAGATGCATTGAAAAAATCTGTGAGCTCTGAGAAGTTCTCTTGGTGTAGAGAAACAATGGGCATTGCAAGGCTAGATAAATGAGTAAGCTCTCTTGTGGCCCCCTGTGGAAAGAAAACAACAAGTGGGAGAATGATGGGTTGTGTTATTTCTTTCCATGAATAGCCTAGGTAGTTAACTAGGGGGTTAGAAGGGGGGCGGAGGCCCCCCCTTTGTCGCGCTGATTGTGTAGTGGGGCGAGCCATAGGGGGTTTAAGGGGTGCAAGTAACCCCACTCTATGGGGTCTGGGGCAGTGCCCCGGATTATTTTTTTTGGACCCTATATGAGGTTGGGTAGACCTATGTATGGTTTTGTGCATGATTTTTCACACATGGTTTTGGACATGATGGTTTTCGGTCCATGGTTTTGTACGCGATGGTTTTTGATCCATGGTATTAGATGCTTCGACATGTATAAATATGTATTGTAACATTGAAAGGAACATAACGAAAAATCAAGCTGGTAGTCCCGATTTTGGGATCCAAGGGAAAATCTCTGTGTATATGTGTTTTATGTGTTATGCTCTCGCATTGTTTATTTTTTGTGTTTTAGAATTTGTATGTAGGTAATTTCTGTACGGAGTTAAAACCTATAATATCAGTTGACACGAAACAGGACAAGAACGATTGTTTTTTGAAGAATAATTTGAGCATTGGGTCAAATCAACAGAGGGCATGATGGAAGAATATGTTTGATGGGTTGATGGAGGAAACATAAGATAAAGGGTATTCCTTGAACAATAAAAGGCACGAAACAAAGGGTTTAACCATGCAGCACTGGACTCATGAACAGTAGAGAGTGTTAGGATATAGAGATGCAAGAACATCGTGGTATATATGCTAAAATCATAGGATGGTAAGGTTCATTTTGAGAGGCCATCGCAAAGAAGGTTTTGCTGAGGGAGTGCCATGTTCAAGGGAACAAATGTTGCCAAAAAACTCTTTCCAAAATACTGACATAAAGCAATTGTATTGTCCAATTTCCCCATTTGATTAATTTAATGAGTCCAGACGGCTCAAGGGGGCTTCACTTAATGAACCTTTGACATATCACGTGCGATCATGGCATATTAAACAATACCCTTAATTTGAGCATATATTGGAAAATAGCTCTAAAATTCAAATTATTTAACCCCCTACCAATATAAACCCATTACACCTTACCAGTTTAAAAAGCCCCTACTTTCACTCAATATTGTAGGTATCCATTTTTCATTAACATTTTTTATACCCCTTTATGTTTTTTCATTAACTTTGAGCTCCATTTTTTATACCTATCAATATAAAAACCCTTTACTTCCTATATATCTCCCAATATATTATGTCACTTTTTCCTCATTAGATATCCCCAAATATGAACCCATGTGCTATGGTATTGCTCCCACAATGAAGCCCTCATGAGACGGGTAAACTCAGTGGTCTTTTCATATTTCGAGAGTTTGAAAAAATCGTAAAGAGCGACTCCAGGGTGGTCCCTTTGTCATACTTGTTAACTAGGTGCGACAAAAGTTTAATAGTACAGTCGAAAAAGGTTCATTTTCCATAAGTTAGTCTACTGAGTTCGTATAAAGTGATAAACCTATAATCAATAGACGTTTGCCTCATTTTGTTACGAGTACGAGGGGACAGAGTAAACTTGATATTCGTCGTGAAATTTTAATAAGTCACGCAATGACAAGCTCAATAGATCTTCATCAATTTTTAACGATTCAAATGAAGAAAACTCAAGGTATCTTTTTTGGTTTAATGAGCGAGCAGAAAGAGAAAAGAACTGCTCATGCCTTCTTCGTAGAATTAACGAGCCCAAAAAGGGAAAAACTCAGGGACTTTTCAATTTAAGACCAAGAAAGAGTCCCAAAAAAGAAAGCCCTCATACCATCATCGTAGGAGTTTTACAAGCCCAATGATGAAAACTCGTGGTTTTTTCAATTTTTTGAGTGAGAAAATGTTCCTACAAAGAATGCTCAGAGCTTCTTCATAAGTTTTTGACGAGTCTGAAGAAGTAACTATCGGTTTTTTCAATTTTATGAGCAAGAAAAAGTCCCTAAAAAGAATGCTCATGCATTCTTCATAGATTTAATGAGCCCGAAGAAGGGAAAAACTCAGGGATTTTTCAATTTAAGAATGAGAAAGAGTCCCAAAAAGGAAGGCACTCATACCATCGTCATAGGAGTTTTACAACCCCAATGACAAGAACTCGGGGTTTTTTCAATTTTTTGAGCGAGAAAAAGTTCCTAAAAAGAATTCTCGGACTATGTTTTTTAGTTTAATGAGTGATAAAAAGAGAGAAAAAGAGTTTCTCAGATCTTCTTCATAAGATTTTAACGAGCCTGAAGAAGGAACTTTGACATTTTTTAGTTCAAGAGCGAGAAAGGGTCCCAAAAAAGAAAATGCTCATATCTTCTTTGCAGTAGTTTAACGAGCCCAAAGAAGTAGACTCGAGGTTTTCTGGATTAACGAGCAAGAAAAATACCATAAAAAGAATGCTCGACCTTCTTTGTGGTAGTTAAATGAGCCCAAAGAAGGAGAATCAAAGTTTTTTCGGATTAACGCACAAGAAAAATACCATAAAAAGAATGCTCGATACTTCTTGATCTCATACTTGACAATAGAAGGGTCCTTTCCATGCATTTCCTCATAAGACCAAGGGAAAACATCACCAAAATCCTTAAAAGGGTAGGTGAAGCTCGCAATTTCCTCAAGATTGCAGTCAGCTCCAATCTAAATGTTTTCCACAGTGCCTTTCTTGACTGAAATATCGATGAGCAATGTCTTTGAAATATATCCCATGTTCCCTTCTGAATCAAAAGTTTGGATGGTCAAATAAAGCTAGGGAATGATCCCGGGTGTTTCAAAGGTCATGATTTGTATAGGTATCACGTCCGAATCAAATATCAGAACACGATGGTGAGAATCCTCCCAAGGTTGCTCCGCTAAACACATGATCTCTCGAATAGCTTTGTCTCCAGGTTGGACTTGATTGAGGAGATCATTAGAGGGAGCCATTATGGGAGAGGAGGTGGTAAAGTTGGTCATGACCAAAATAACTAGAGACTTGGATGCAGATTGAATGGCTTGGTAGGCTAGTTCAACTAGTGACAATGACATTTGTTCTCTGCAAGAGTTAATGTTTGAAGGGGTTGGGAGGATCAAAGGATCGGTCAGTCCATGAGGAATAGATGAGACCATAGAGACCATCTGTGGAACCATGGACAACAGGAGAGGAAAAAAACCCATCAAGGAAGAACCCCTCAAAAGACTGGTATCGATACTGACATAAGAGTCAGGTATACCACCCACTAAAGGTATAAAGCCACTAGGTAATAGGGAGTAATCTGGGGCACAAAAGGAGATTTGGTCCATTGTGACTATCCTTTCATCTAATGGAAATAGGATGATACAAAAGGCAGTAGACAAAATAGCAGTCATGGAATAAGTCCAACTATGACCCAACAATAGATTATAGTAGAATTTTCTATCCACGACTTTGATATCCACCTTTACCATTTTCCCACTCAAAGTGATGGGGTAGCTGGCAAGGTAACCTTTTGGGATTAAAGTGTGGCTGTCGAAATATTTAAGGGAATTTGATGGCAATGAGAGGGTTGGAGAACCTAAGGTGAGCCAACATGAATCAGACATGATGTAGGTTGAAGCACCTTCGTCAATGATAGTTCTATGTACCCCTCATCCTTTCAAAAATATTTGCACTTGAAATGAAAGCTAGTGTGAAAGGGGAGGTTTACATTTGTCCATGTCAAAAATTTCAAGCATGGAATCCTGAGGGTCGACCCCACCAATTGCCGAAATCAGAGCTTTCCTTTGTGCTAGACAAGTGCAATACTTCTGCTTGCACCAAATCTTCTACAATATTATAGTTCTGGGAAGTATGTGCAAATGTATTATGCATTGTGTGACAAAGTTCCCCTTTTGTGATCTGATATTCACCCTATGAGTGACATCAGTTAAATATTTATTTGTTTAAAGGTATTACAAACTCATGTGCTAGTGTGTGTTCTGTGTTATTGAAGCAACGGATCGATTAGATTTCCAATACACAGACAATAAAATGGAAGGACAACAGAGAAATACAGTAAGCAAACACAAAGACATAAGAAATTTTAATAAGGAGTTCACCCTATTCTCCAGGGCTACATCTCCAGTCCAACTTTCAGTGGTGGCCTTATTTTATTATGCCTTTAAGCATAAAGTTACAATACAGGGACTCAATGTGAGTTCTCTTGAAGCAGGTTTTGCTTCTCAGGGTGGTTCTTGGATTTCGCAAGACACTCGAGTGCACAAACTCTTCTTCTTCCTACCACCTCTGTGACTCTCTGGTCTACAATGGCAAGAGCCCAATGTGGTGCTCAACCCGGATAGATCCTCTATGGGATGGCTCGAATCTTCAAGCTCTCTAGTGCTCGATGCTGCCTCTAGTCAGCTCAACCCTCTGTCACTTCTACTTTTCTTTATTGTTCTCTGTGTTCCATCCTCCTCTCATGATTTTGGTCTCTCTATCTTCGTCTCTTAGACTTCGACTAACTGTCAAACTTCACTAATTCGACTGTCTCTGTTCATGGCTTTTAGGTCATCCGTTCCAATGCCTGTTCAGTTCCTCTTCCACCTCTGTCAATTCACCTTCTGTAGCTGTGCTTGGAGTTCCTTGTTCAGTGTCATCATCAGTGCTCAAGGAGTGGCCACATGTCCTCCTCTAAATGGCACCAACATGCTTCATCGGTTCATTTCTTCAGTTACATCGTGGATGAAGTCTTTCTCCACCATGGCGGTCAAACAGATTCCAAATCCCTTCTAAAATGTGGCGTATTCCTTTGTTGATTTTGCTTCCCCCATCAGGCACAATCTCAGTCGTTTGATCTGGGGCATCCAGATCCGACGCCATACGCATGTTTCTTGCAGTTGACTTGCTCGACCGATAGTGCGAGATCGAAGGTAGTTTTCTCTCACCTCCACTTGCCACGCATTGACTAGTGTATGGAATCACTCTGCTCTCGTCCAAAACCTCTTACTATTTGTGGGCACCCCAATCAATACCTCTGGTTTTCCAGAGTGTGGCTCCTACCTTTGTACGTTAGCGCCTTTTGCTTTTTTCGCCCGTAGTTCTCTAATTCCCCCACGCGACCAAGTGCTCGGGATTTTCCTTCACGACCGTGTTCACCCAGTGATGTGCGATAAGTGCTAATTGTGCATAAAAAACCACCTGTGTTTCCTGATCCAGGGCTCCCAGGGGCTACTTTGACCTCCTGCGTGGTCACCATGGGCCACGGTCAACGTGCTTTGACCGAGGTCCTTGTCGTTCCATGTTGGCTTCCATTGCCATTGGTTCAGGGTGTTTTTGATCGTTGTTTTGGATTTATTTAGAGATTTGTTCCGACCTAATACAGTCATGGTTCTTTGACAGTCTTCTATGGATCAAATTCAAATCATGGCCTCCCCACTGAAAAAGATTTTGGACCACCAAAAGTTGGTTTTCAAGCATCAACTAAGTGAGGGTATTGCTTTCTCACTTGTCCAATCTCAATCCATTTTGCACTGCTTGGCTTCGAACCTTTGAGCCCAATCTTAAGGTATTCAACATCTCCCCTACGCGTCATCCCCACCTTTCTGTCCAGCACTATGTCATCCTACAATTCATTAAGATACTCAGGTAGCAGGTCATTAATAGAAGGAAATTGACTTTGCTCTTCAGGGTCCTCAATCATTGAAGGTTCAAACAATCTCAAGAAATCTACATTTACGACTGTGTAGATGTGCAAGTAAGCTGGCAGATCAAGGCGAAAAGCATTTTCCCCAATTTTCTAAAGTATCCTAAAAGGACCATACCTGATAGGCTTTAGCTTTTTACCTTCACCTTGCATCCTGTCCTTGTTGCTATACAGCCAGACTTGGTCTCCAAATTGAAAACTATGCTCCATCTGATGGTTGTCATGCCTAGCCTTGTACTTGGCTTGGTTCTTTTCCAACTATTCCTGTACTGCTTGATGGATCTCCTAGATCTGTTCAATTAACCTAGTTGCCTTGTCCACATCACTATGTCCATCAACCATGGTATCTTTTCCAAAGAAAAAATCCAAAGGAGGCCTTGGTGTGAAACCAAAACAAGTCTCAAAAGGAGATCTCTGTGTAGAAGAGTGTTTGGCCATGTTGTAAGCATGTTGCACATAACACAAGTGTTCATCCCAAAGCTTAGGATGTTTGTTGCAATATCCTCTCAGTAACTGGATCACTGTCCTATTTACTACTTCTGTCTGGCCATCTGTTTGTGGATGAAACGTTGTGCTTTTCTTCAGTTTGGTGTCCATTAGTTCCCATAGACTCAACCAAAACTTCCCCACAAATTGGGTGTCTCGATCAAATACAATGGAAGTGGGTAATCCAAAATGAACCCATACATGTTCAAAGAACAATTTTGCAGTCTATTTAGTTGTAATATATTTGTTACAAGGTATTAAAATACACATTTTGCTGAACCTATCCACAACAACATATAGATAATCACGACCTTTCCTAGATTTAGATAGTCCTCCAAAAAAATCCATGGAAACACTTTCCCAAGGGTGAGAAGGAACTAGCAATGGAGTGTACAATCCTAGTTTTCTATTGCTGGGCTTGCTTTTAGCGCACATGGCACACCCTCTTACATATCTAGAAACTGTCTCATTCATTTTCGGCCAATAGCAGAATCTTTGCAGTTGTGAAACTGTTTTACTTACCCCAAAGTGACCTGATATCAGAGAAGTGTGTGCTTCCCTAATTATCTTTACTCTCTCATTTTGTGGAATGCAGAGTTTCCCACAATGGCATAAGAGTTGGTCCTTCACATGATAGTCCAATTCTTCTACTCTTTTGCTTTGACTCAAAGTTGCATATACATATTTAAAGTCCATATCCTGAGCATATTTTTCTATGTAGCTTTCATGTAGCACATAATTATGCTTAAGTATGGTAGATGCATTTATAATGGGTCTAAATAACATGTCTGCAACCTTGTTATGTATGCCCTTTTTATATCTGATGACCAAATGAAAATTTTTATAGAAAACCCATCCATCTGTACTGTATTGATTGCTGCAACTTAGTTTGGGAGTGTAGATATTGAAGTGGTTGATGATCAGTATGTATTACTATCTCTTTGCCCATTAAGTAATGTTTCCACTTTTTCACACTCTGAACTAATGCATACAATTCTTTATCATATGTAGGATAGTTAACTACTGCAGGATTAAAAGTCTCAGAATGATAACATATGGGTTTATCGTGCTGTGTCAACACTGCTCCCATGGCATAGTCATTGGCATCAGTTTGGATCTCAAATGGTCTTTGTAGATCTGGCAGTGCTAGTACAGGTGTTGTACTAATTTTCTCTTTCAAGGTGTCGAAGGCTTTCTGATGTTTGCCTCCCCACTAAAACACCTTATTCAATCCTGTTAAAGCATGTAAGGGAGCTGCAATCGAGGAGAAGTTAGAAATGAACTTCCTCCAATATTGTGCTGCTCCTAAGAAGCTTCTCACTTCTGTAGTAGACCTGGGTTTAGGCCATTTCACAATGACTGCCACTTTAGAGGGATTTATTTTCAATTCATCTCCCCCTACTATATGACCCAAGTAGTTTAGAGATGTTTTTCCAAATTCACATTTTGAGAGTTTAACATAAAGTTTTTCTCTTTTCAAAACATCTAATGTTTGCTTAACATGCTTTAAATGTTCTTCCCACGTTTTACTAAAAGTCATAATGTCATCTAGATACACTATAAAAAAAATCATCAAGAAGAGGTCTGAGTACATCATTCATTATTCTCATGAAAGTAGCAAGAGCATTAGTTAATCCAAAAGGCATAACAAGCCATTCGTACAATCCTTGCTTTGTTTTGAAAGTAGTCTTCCATGCATCTTGCTCTACAACTTTGACCTGAGGGTATCCACTGTGCAAATCTAGCTTGGTGAAATAAACAACTTCTTTCAATTGATCCAAAAGATCATCTATGCCAGGAAGGGGATAATGATTCTTGATTGTTATCTTATTCAGTGCTCGGTAATCAATGCACATTCTCCACGATCCATCTTTCTTTCTCACCAAAACGATTGGTGACCCACATGGTGATGTGCTAGGCCTGATGAACCATTTCTCGAGCAACTCCTGCACCTTCTTCTTGATTTCAACATTCTCTAAAGAAGAAACCCTGTACATCCCAATGTTAGGCAATGGAACATCTTGCTGCAAAATAATATCATGTACTATTCCACTTTTGGGTGGCAGACCTTTATGTTCTTGAAACAAGACATCATACTCTAAAACAACTTTTTCTATATCAGCTTGTTTTTCAGCATTACAGCCCTCAAATACATTGGTTTTATCAAGTTTCTTTTCCTTTACAACCATCAGTAAGAATTGTTTGCATGAATTTATCATTCTTTTCATTTGTCCTGAGTTTATGAGAGTGTAATTATTCTTGAGCTTATGATCTCTTACAAAGTATTCGATTCCATCTTTAACAAGTAGATACTTTTTCTCAGCTCTATAGAAAATAGGCCTTCTATGATACAAGTAAGGGCTTCCTAAAACAATTTTGCATATATCTAAAGGAATTATGTCTAACTCAATATCATCTACAAATGCTGGCCCAAAAGAAAACTTAAGCTTGCACTGTCTAGTCACTTGTAGTTGTGCTTTATCATTCAACCATCCTAATGGGTATGGTTTCTTGTGAGGTGTAGTTCGTAATCCCAATTTCTTTACAATTGCTTCAAAAATTAGATTTACTTGTGAGCCACTATCAAACAAAGTATCAATCTTTCGATTTTTGGAAATAACTCGAATATGGAAAAGCTCATGTCTTTTTCTCTCATTTTCTTCATCAATAACATATTGAGCAGAATTACTAGTAGATGCTTCAGAATTCTTACCTTTTATACCTGTGGCTGCTATATTTGTTTCATATCCCAAGTTTGACCCAAAATCTCTCTGAATAGCTACAACAATATTCTTCTTCTTGCCCTCGGACTTCTTAGATCTCAGCTCTGGATGCAGAATCCAACAATGCTCATCATTGTGCCCCTCCTTTTTATAGTGAGTGCATGAAGCTTTGGCTTTCTGTGCAGTATTAGCCTTCCTTGCTTTCCAATTCTGATTTCTTTTCTCCTTGCTCTTGCTTACAGTGGGTTGGGATGGTCCCCCAACTTCTGGATTTCAATTCTTTCCTCTAGCTTCTAGATGAGTAGCTTGTACAGATACCTCATCTATACTAGTGGGATTAAACATGAGGATGGTATGCCTCATGTAGCTATGTAGACCACCAATGTACTTCAAAAGAGTCTCTGGTGAATCTAATGAGATACCCAACATCAATTCTCTTTTTCTAAATTCTTGAGTATACCCTTGCACACTTTGCCCTTTCAACTGTCGAAGAATTTGCTAACTCATCATGGCTTTTTGCATGTAGGCCAATGGATAGAACTGCTTTTTTATTGCAACAACAAATTCACTCCAGACAAAGATGGTCTTGCCATGTATTTTCATATCATCTTGGGTTTTGTCTTCCCACCAAACCAAGGCAGTGCCTCCTAGGCATAGGCTTGCCAGCTAAATCTTACTCTTGTCTGAGTCTATGTTCTATACCCTGCAATACACATCAATTTGTCTAATCCAATTGTCCAACTTTTCAGCATTTAGCTCTCCATCATATATAGG
Source organism: Pinus tabuliformis (assembly GCA_031772625.1). NCBI lineage: Eukaryota > Viridiplantae > Streptophyta > Pinopsida > Pinales > Pinaceae > Pinus > Pinus tabuliformis. The sequence goes on from CM062820.1 coordinate 173,979,730, forward strand.
AAAATCAAATTTAACATCTAGCTTAATCAAAGATGCTTTCTTATTATGCACAAGGCTATTAGGAGGTGTGAGAAAGCTTTCCTCTTTCCCCTTTCCTTTGGAGTGGTCATGGAAGTGAGATTCATCTTCTCCTTTATCTTGCTTAGAACCTGATGAATCTTCAACCTTTTTCTTTCTAAAGTCTCTGTACATTTCTTCTACCAGAGAATTTATAGCTAGGAAACTCTCTATGAATTGAGGGTCTGGCCCTACATAACCTTCCTCTAACATTATCTTCCAAGGATAGACTCTCCCAATTTCAGGATTAGTTTCTACCAACTCTCCTTCTCCTAATTTGAGCTTTGATCTTGTGAGCATTCACAGCTAAACCAACACAAGCTTGTCTAACCTTACAACCTAGAGCTCTGATACCACTTGATCTTATATTCACCCTATGAGTGACATCAGTTAAATATTTATTTGTTTCAAGGTATTATACACTCATGTGCTGGTGTGTGTTTTGTGTTATTGAAGCAACGGATCGATCAGATTGCCAATACACAGACAATAAAATGGAAAGACAGCAGAGAAATACAGTAAGCAAACACAAAGACACAAGAAATTTAATAAGGAGTTCACCCTATTCTCTAGGGCTACATCTCTGATCCAGCTTTCAGTGGTGACCTTATTTTATTGTGCCTTTAAGCAGAGAATTACAATACAAGGACTCAATGTGAGTTCTCCTGAAGCAGGTTTTGCTTGGCAGGGTGGTTCTTGGATTTCCCAAGCCACTGGAGTGCACAGACTCTTCTTCTTCCTACCAGCTTTGTGACCCTCTGGTCTACAATGGCAGGAGCCCAAAGTGGTGCTCAGCCCAGATAAATCCTCTATGGGATGGCTCGAATCTTCAAGCTCTCTGGTGCTCGATGCTACCTCTGTTCAACTTAGCCCTCTATCTCTTCTACTTTGCTTTACTGTTCTCTGTGTTCCATCCTCCTTTCGAGATTCTGGTCTCTCTATCTTCGAATCTCAGACTTTGACTAATTGTCTAACTTCACTGATTCGACTGTCTTTGTTCATGGATTTTAGATCATCCATTCTAATGCATGTTCAGTTCCTCTTCTGCCTCTGTCAATTCACCTTCTGCAACTGCACTTGGAGTTCCCTGTTCGGTGTCATCATCAGCACTCAAGGAGTGGCCACATGTCCTCCTCTAAATGGTGCCAGCATGCTTCATCAGTTCGTTTCTTCAGTTACATCATGGATGAAGTCTTTCTCCACCGTGGCAGTCAAACAGATTCCAAATCCCTTCTAAAATGTGGCATATTCCTTTGTCGATTCTGCTTCCTCCATCGAGTGCAATCTTAGCCGTCCAAGCTGGGACCTCTAGATCCAACGCCATATGCACGTTTCATGCGGTTGACTTGCTCGACTGATAGCACGCGATCAACGGCAGTTTTCTGTCACCTCCGCTTACCACGTGTCGATCAATGTATGGAATCACTCCACTCTCGTCCAAAACCTCTTACCATTTGTGGGCACCCCGATCAATACCGCCGGTTTTCCAGAGTGCAGGTCCCACCTTTGTACGTTAGCGCCTTTCGCTTTTTTCACCCACGGTTCTTCGATTCCCCCATGAAACTGAGTGCTCAGGCTTTTCCTTCACGGCCCTGTTCACCCAGCGATGCGCAATTAGCACTAAGCACTAAGTGCTAATCGCACATCAAAAACCACCTCTGTTTCCTGATCCAGGGCTCCCAGGGGCTACTTTGACCTCCTGCATGGTCTCCATGGGCCTTAGTCAGCGCGCTTTGACCGAGGTCCTCGTCATTCCATGTTGGCTGCCATTTCCACTGGTTCAGGGTGTTTTTGATCGTTGTTTTGGATTTCTTTAGAGATTTTTTCTAACTTGATACAGTCATGGTTCTTTGACAGTCTTCTATGGATCCAATTCAGATCATTTTTGGAGGCAAATCACAGGATCAGAAACCGGTCATTCAATATGAATATCGTTCGGCAGCAGTGGGTTTTGACTCGAGGAAGGAAGTGGCAGAAGGAAGCGGCATATTTTGTGGCTAAGTGATTGGATTATCAACACGTAAAAATAGAATGTAAGAATCCAGGTGGTCTACTACAACCAATTATGATTCCAGAGTGGAAATGGGAGGTCATTTCCATGGATTTCATTACAGATTTTTCGAGGACATCTAAACATCATGATTCTATCATGATCATGGTTGAAAGTTTGACAAAGGTAACGTGCTTCATTCTAGTAAAGTCTACATATTCAGCTATTGATGTAGCACAGGTCTTCATCAGATATGTAGTGAGGTTGCATGGTGTTTCGAAGAATATTGTATCAGACAAGGATGTCAAGTTCACTTCTAGAATTTGGAAAGAGTTATTTTCCAGTTTGCGTATAGAGTTGGCATTCAGTACAAATTATCATCCACAGACAGATAGACAAACAAAGAGTTTCAACAGGATATTGGAAGACATGTTTAGGATGTATGTGATGCATCAGCAACAGAGCTGGGAAGAGTATCTTCCACTGGTTGAGTTTGCTTATAGCAATGGGTACCGATAATCTTTGAGGATGAGTCTATTTGAGGCATTGTATGGGTAGAGTTTTAATACTCCCATCAGTTAGAGTGATCTTGTAAACAGGTTGATGATTGGACCAGACATGTTGGGAGAGATGGAATAGGAAATGCAGGAAATCAAGAAGAATATGAAGGTAGCACAGGACAGGCATAAAGTTTATGTAGGTCAAAACAAGATTTTTAATGAGTTTTAGGTTGGGGAACGAGCGTACTTGCACATTAATCCTAAGAAGATATCCTTGAGGATTGGATCATGTGCTAATTTGGAACCCCGATATTGTGGACCTTTCAAGATTCTTGAGAGAATTGGATCAGTATCCCATTGATTTGCATTACCTCCGACAGTGAAATTCCATGATGTTTTCCATTTGTCATTTCTTAATAAGTATGCTAAAGATGTTGATCATGTGATTGAATGTTTTAAATTGAAAGTGGAACTAGAAGGATAATTCCATTTGGAATCTCAGTGCATTTTGTAGAGAAAGATGCTCATGCTCTAGAACCAAGCAATCAAGCAAGTTAAAGTGCAATGGAAGCACTTTGGGCCCGATGAAGCTACATGGGAGATGGTAGATTAGATGCGGGTTATGTATCCTTCTCTATACCCTGGTTAAGCAATTTTTTTTGGCATATGTTTTTTCGTGATGTTTTGGTATATGTATATATATATATGTGGATGTAAATACCACCTTGAGCTATGTTATAAAAATCTAATAAGAGGTATGGGTGTCATGTCGTTATGGTTTTCATGTTGTTATGTTTTTCATGTTGGTTTGCTTCTCAATAGGATGATCATTGTAAATATTGCAACAAGCTAAGCTATAAATCTCCATGGGAAGTATGTTTTTATTTTGAGCAATCTTGTTGCTTGTAGGTGTCATTGAACCCTGAGGATAGTGTTCCCCCAAGGGGGAGGGTTCTGTAATAGCCTTGGTAAAAAATACATGTAATAAAATTAATAAAGGAAAAATAATAACCAATGTCATGGGATACGTATTCCAAGCTTAATGTTGGGAAAATGCATAAGTGATGGGGATAACTTGTGATTAATTAATGGCTATGGAAATTGGAAAAGTCAATGGAAAAGGCTTTGGAAAGGCAAAGTGGAATTAATTGGCATTTTATTTATGAAAATAATGGAAATTAGGAGAAAAGGGAGGTGAAAGGTCACAGGTTCCATGTAAGGAGGAAAATGAAGGAAAATAATGGAAAATTGAATAAAATAGAGGCTTCATTTATAAAAAGGCTTCTGAGGATTAGTTTGTAGATTTTTGTTAGTGTCAAGTGTTTTGTCAGTTCATTTTTGGAGCTCTCATTTTCTACTCTTGGAGGAGTGTGGCATACCTAGTATTTGGAGCAAGAAGGAAAAAGAAGAGCAAGAAAGCAAAAGAGGAAACCAAGATCAAAAACTACAATAGGTTTTTCTTGCAGGTACTGAGTTACATGTAATATTTCCTTGATAGTTTTGGCATTGATGGCACATGCATGTGGTTTCTTGGTCATGATCTATCATTGGCATGGAGGATTGTTTGGAATGACAGTGGATTTTCCTAGCATTTCCATTTCCTGGATAGCCATGGTGTTGTGGGTTTTTTTCCTTTTCTTTCTGGTTGGTTCTCATTTTCCTTTGGTTGTGGGTTGGGTTACTAATTCCTAGAGCCTTGGCTGGACAAATGCTCTGGAAGCCCTGTAACAACTTGGGTTAAGTTACTAGCCCTAGGATTTGGTTAGACAAACTCTCTAGAGTGCTTGGTGGGTTGGTTTACTATTCCTAGAAGCCCAAGTTGGACAAATGCTCTAGATCTTGGCACCAGTTGTGCATTGAGTTAGTAGTCCTGGAAGCCTCAATTGGAACAAATGCTCTAGAGCTATGGACTGCTTGGGTAGAGACTATCTAGTGATGGTTAGTGTTGTCCGACCATGAGGTGGAATCATTGATTTAGGGTTGAGGTGGTTTGGCCTCTAGAAGCCATGGTTTGGTTTTGTTTGATTTGTTTCATGGGATCCCACATTCATGCTTGGAATATGGTGTAGGTGTGATTGGTTGAAAGAGAGATTTAGTTCAACCCAATCTATGGTCAAGTGGTACGTGGAAGTCCCTAACTTGGTTGCATTTCCATGTGTTAATAAGAGCTCATTTTCCTTGGTACATTCATGAGTAAATGTGCTTGATATTATGCGGCTTTAATGGTTATTTCCTCATAGATATATCTCTAGTTATTTGCTAGTTATAAGTATGTTTTATGACAATTATGATGTATGGAGCTTATCATGTTTTGACTATTATATGAAATGTTGATGAATGAATGACCTAATAGATAACATGAATCTATTGTGAGGAGATATCAGTCCTCTTTGACAATTCTTAGATAAGTATGAGACCCCTATGCTCATATTTGTTGTTATGACCTGTAGATTACATGTTTGTGATATGTTTAAAGAAATTCATGTCATGGCTAGTATGGATCAGATCAAGTCCTCGTTAAAGTGTTTGCATTAGTACCTTTGTTTTGATGTTATTTGTCATTTTTTGAATCTTCATGAAGTTTAAGGCAGTGACCCGAGTCTTGGCCCTAAAAAATTGGCACAGAATTTGAGGTCACTGGCACAAAACTGTTTGAAAAAGGCCACAGTCACATCGCTTTCCTGCTGTGGGAGTGATTGGAGTGTCCTAACCTCATGCATGCCTTTTCATGGGAGTGTCTGAGGCTCTAGGGCAGTGAAAAAGTAATTTTCCTGAGGGGTTAGTCAGCTGGAAGGGTTGGTTGGATCCTAAAGGTTTTGTAGCATGTGTCGAAGGTCATATTGGTATTTTCATGTCGGTTTGACTTCCTTAAATATACTTGGGGAGTTGAATTATATCATAGTAACTCTTCATCACATGTTTACCCCAGTGGACCGGTAGCTTAGGTAAATTTGGGAGGAGGGTGTTACATTTGTATCATCTTACTATAGAGCTTAGTCAACTCATCAAGGTCACTCCCATTGCGCGTGACAAGGTTATGGACAAGGAGCCCCGAAGAATTGTTCTCCACTAGGGAATCCACAAGCACATGAGCTTCCTCTTTGATCCCTCTTATCATTGGTTCGAAAACCTTCATTAAAAATAAATTTCATAGTTATTTACTTCTCTTATGCCATAACTACTTCTTTACTTGAAATTTCCACTTCCATCTCCAACCACCATTTTCGATAGAAATATCATGAGAAATAACAACTCACAACCATGGTACCTGCATCCAAACTAGATCTACAAACAAAATTTGTGTCAATCTCACCATCCACCAGGCCAAATAAACCCTTGACAATAGAAACATCCCCCTGAAGCCAACACTTGGCTTTGATATATTCACCTTCGGCTCTAATACCAAATGTTAAAGTTTCACTAGAGAGAAAATCACTAAGAGAATTAATAATAACCAGCAACAGAATATACAAATCATAAACACAATGCACACAATTTTTACCCAGGGAAAATTCCAACTCCGGGAAAAAGCCCAACTAATGAAATTCCATTAGACCCCTTAGCCAAAATCTGTCCAATCTAGCCAAGTGATCCTTCACCACTCATACCTCCTAGATCACGAACAGTGAAGTCTTCCAAGCCTTTTAAAGGCTTCATTACAAGAAATCCATGGGCACAAAACCATGTGAAACAAAAACCATGGCCCAAAACCACTACCATTTGACCTGGTCAACTTTAACTCTTTCCCTGGCTCAAGTTTACCTAACAAAGTTGTTTCTCATATCTAGAACAAAAATTAAGGACAATCAATATTTTATACAAAAAATGCAAATTTGGTTAGAACATTGGTGACTCAACTTTCAACAATCATGAATTTCCTAATCTAGCATCGACAACAACTTCAATAGCTAGATGATGAAATTGGATGTCTATAAAGCTAATTGGAAGAGATAAATCAAGGAGGACCTCAAATACATCAATATCATTCTCCCTTATTCCATTCAGTCATTTGGATGGCTTGGCATTTTGCACATAAACTCTCAAATTTGAATACATTAGTCAAGACAATGGAGAAGGTGTGTAACCACCCCTACCAATATTTACCCTCTTTTAGAAGATCCCAAGGTAAATGTGAGGTTTTATGCTATGACATGACCTGATCTCCAAGTTCTTGTTATGAAAATGGGGCCTGCAATCCGACTAGAAACTGACATCCCTCAAATACCACAGACCACTCAGGAGGCTGCAAACCACCCTAGCTGGTCTATCCCTGATATGGAACCCTTTTTCATTGACCAAACTCCATAATTGCACCCTTAACACACCCTTCATGTGGTTATGAGGCTATAACCACACTGATAAACCTTCTTCCATGTGGTTATGACCTAAATTCCCCAGTTATGTGTCAGTGGTTTGAAGATCTGAGCCACTTTTCTAGGCTAGCCTCCATACCACTACCCAGAAATTCTTGTAACTTTCCATAATCATAACTAAGATGATAACAATTACAAACATTCAAACTTGAAGCCAAAACTTGACCTAGACTGCCTAGTACACATTAGACATTTCGTCAAACATATGTTAAACTTGTAAGTTACAAGTCATGAATGCATATCTGATCTTAAATATTTGAACTTCATATGAGAATCACCAAGAAGGTGTAATTCCATCTCAAGTAGTTGCAAGAACACTTGTTAGTCCATGCATTCATTAGCCATTCAAACACTTATCAAATCATGAATAATAGCCATAGTTAGAGAACATTATAGAATAATTATTATAACTAGAATATAACCATAATAATAACCATGGAAAATTAGCCATAAAATCTAAATAATAACAAGTACCAATTCTCATAGATCACAATAGGAAAATATCTCTTCTTGACTTATGTAAAATCCAACCAAGTTTGGGACTTTGATGTACTGTCACACGGAATTTGTCAAGGGTGCGGACACGACTGACCTTCCTAGAAGTCTAAGACATTCTAATGACAAACAAGACAAAAAGGAGTGATCTTTCTCTAAATACACCTTTTACAACATGAAAACTACAAGTGTTTAGGCTTACCTTATTCCAAAACGCTGTTGTTGAAGTCCGTTCTTGACGATCCGGATGAGCTCCTCCTTCAAGTCAATTCCTGCAACCACAAACAATCAAACAATTACCAAGCACTTGCATTTCATATAATAAAACATATATCCAACATGCAGACCAAGGAACACATGAAATAACTCATTAACACAAGCTATTGAGAAAAATAAACCAGTTTGTATTAATAACGAAACAAAGAAACTCTTACAACCTGGCCTTGGTGTTGTGCAAGTTCCTCCCAGGGTCCATCAAGGGTTTTCCTCTACTTTGACAAAGCTCACCCTCTCCCAAGTAGAATCTAGTGAAGACAATCTCTCCTCACAAAGGCTCTAATGGAAGACCTAAATCTTGCAGCATTTACCCAAAGAAAATGTATAGCTCCAACCTCTTCTCCTTCTGGCTCAATGCCTTTATTTATAGTGCTGTAAAGAGGTTATTCAGGTCCACTATCAATGGGATCATCCCCCTCTTTGGGTGGGATAGCTCCCTTATTGATGGGATAAGTTCCCCTTTAATAGAGATACATGAACCAACTGGAGGCGCATCCATTTCATCAAACCGACCTCTAGAATGTTCTAGAAGTAACCACAAGTAACTTTTTCAAGATAAAACTCGCGCATTTTGCCTTTTACAGAGGGACGCACCTGTCCCTTAACATACAGAGTGTCCATGGACGCAGATTTTGTGAACATGGTCAGCGTCCCCGCAGGTAAGGCTAGAGAGAACCTGCGACCCCAGAGATAAACATAGTTTTTACAAGACTTTCTCTCTTCTTTGAGTTTGAGATGGATAACAGAGGCATGAGACTTGCCTAAGAGGGTAGCATGACTGTTGATTTGAGCCATACTAACTGTAAGTAGTCAAGGTGACATTTTTTAGTGTAACAGATTGCCCCCTAAAGTGCGAAGCCTGGAATAGAATAGGGTTTTGTAATTCTAGGAAGGGTGAAGCGCTTTATCATTTCAAGGATTGCCTTGTGGATGGCCTGGTTGGAACCTGCAATTTTCAACACAAAATACATGGATAAGATTATATCATCACTGAGGTAGGCATTCCCATACTCAGATTCAAAACTTTAACTAATGGACTAACTATTCTGATACAGGAATGATCTTGCAGTACATCATTTTTATAGACTTTTGTAGACACAGTATGGACGCAGCCATCTGTTTATGATTAGTCTACATAGACAATGAATACAAAACTCCTCGCAGCCTGGATGGTAGAAACTAGATCCAGGGTCTTCACTTCTACTTCCCGAATTGGTACGATTCTAGCCATGTGATTAAATGATTCGATGTCGAACATGATAGAAACCACTTGATTACCAGTCAATGATGTAAACTGTTAACAAGCGTGAGAGAAACCACCAGTAATGTCAATGGTTCTCAAAGTACCAAGCACAACCCGTGAAATGTGAATAGATGTTTTGATGTCGAACACTTCACGGAATCCTCTGATCGAAAGTCAATGATGTAAACTGACGTCAAAGGCGAGAAACCTGCCATTGATGCATGCAGACTTCAAGGTACTGTCGATTCCTAAGTCATCTTTCTAGATAATGTGTCGATGTCGATAGAAAGCGACCCGTTGCAGGCAAGCCCGCAACACGAAATCATTGTTCAAGTTGAAGAAATGTTGCTGTAAGGACTGACTCAGGGATGGTCAAATGGATGACAAGTATTTTGCAGATGAAAGTTTTGCTTGCAGACCTCTTGAACACATAACGACACGACAGATGGCTTGGTAACGAATAACTCAAAGTTAATCCCCGGAACCCGGTTAAAGACTTTCAAAGTGATTTGGTCAACTGTGAGGTAAAAGATTTCCCAACCCAGGTGAATGAAAAGTGTCGTGTTCAAGAGCGGTAATAAAGTTTCTTCTGAGACAAAAGGTGACAAATAGGTTCATTCTTCTCTTTTTTCCCCCACCATTTTTGGCAAGTACCTCTTTATTTTTAACAAGCTTGAGGAGGATAACATATGCTTGATTATAAGCTCATCCTTCGGACGAGTCCAACCTAGTTTAAATTCGAACCCTAGGAAGGAGTGGTTCGTTCCTGTTTGTAATTGAACAGGTCCTTTACTGTAAAAATTTAACGAGCCCAGTATAGGAGAAACTCGGCGTTTTTCATTTTTAGAGAGTCTGAAAAAACTAAAGGAGACTCCACGTTGAACTTTTTCGTATATTTGTGTCCCTCAAGCCCGAAAAAGTATAAAATAATACCTGGGGGAACCGCTTGATCTTACGACCAAGGAGTACTTTCATAATAGTGTCGTTAACCTGAAAAGTAAAAAGCGATCAAAGACACGTCGTTTTATTTTTTTATCGAGTTCGAAACGACAAAAACCCGGCAATCTTTTCCTGATTTTGCGGTCAGAAAAGAGCTAAAAGGGGACCGTCTTTTAATTCCGTTTTAACGAGTGTAAAAGAAACACTCGGCAATCTTTTCATGTTTTAGGAGTCTGAAAAGGGCTTAAAAGAGAACTCCAAGGTTTCACTTTTTCGTAAGTTTTAACGAGTTCGAAAAAGGGATAAAAATGTACTCATGGTTTTCACTTTTTCGTAAGTTTTAACGAGTTCGAAAAAATGATAAAAATGTACTCATATGGCCGACTTTCAATTTAATTTACGAGTAGGAAAAGACGGAAAGATCTCGGCATTTTCATTTGTTTTACGAGAATGAAAGATAGCAAAATAATCTCGGTATTTTCATGAGTTTAACGAGTCTTGAAAATAACTGAAATTGACTCGAGATAGGTTTCATTTTTACAAAAGCTTGAAACAGAGAAAAACTATGCTTCAGAGTAGTTTCATTTTTACACAAGCTTGAAACAGAGATAAAACTGTGCTTGATGCCCCCTAAGCATAACTGCTAGAGTGCATGCCCCCCTAGCTTCATTTCATTCAACCATTTGGATGAAATGAAGGTTTAGTGACGAGATCATCTAAAAGACTTTGACCTAAAACTGTAAGAAAATTATGCAAAACACCGAAACAACTAACCTAAATATACAACTTAACATTTACGAGATCTAGTCAATCTCTCGACTCAAGTAGAGGAGGATTTGTTTCATTTTTTAATGAGCTTGACACAGGAAAAGAACTATGCTCGGATTCGGTTTCATATTTACACAAGCTTGAAACGAAAAACTATGCTTGTTACAAGTTCACATGCCCCCAGCATAATGATGCAAATCAAGGTACATGCTCCCCAAGCTTTATTGCATTCAATGAGGTGGATGGAATGAAGCTTTACTTTCAAAATCTTGGAAAGACTCGTGGGAGTTGTTTCATTTTTTAGTGAGCTTGACACAAGACGAGGAACTATGCTCATAACTACTTTCTACAATCTACCTAACAAAAACTCTACTCTAAAAACCTTGATTCATTTTTTAACGAGCTTGACACAAGACAAGGAACTGTGCTCTAAAAACCTTGATTCATTTTTTAATGAGCTTGACACAAGACAAGGAACTATGCTCTAAAAACCTTGATTCATTTTTTAATGAGCTTGACACAAGACAAGGAACTATGCTCTAAAATCCTTGTTTCATTTTTTAACGAGCTTGACACAAGACAAAGAACTATGCTCATGCCTACTCTCTACAATCTACCTACATATCCTAAAACCTACCTGATTCATTTTTTAATGAGGTTGACTCAGTAAAAGAACTATCCTCATCAACTGATTCATTTTTTAACGAGGTTGACACAGTAAAAGGAACTTTCCTCGGACACACTGATTCTTTTTTTAATGAGGTTGACACAGTAAAAGGAACTTTCCTCACCTACACTGATTCATTTTTTAATGAGGTTGACACAGTAAAAGGAACTTTCCTCACAACCCTACTTTCTAACTGTCTATATAACCTAAAATCTACCTGATTCATTTTTTAATGAGGTTGACTCAGTAAAAGAACTGTCCTCATGCTAGCCTATTTCATTTTTTAACGAGGTTGATACAGGAAAAAACTATCCTCGTACACACTGATTCATTTTTTAACCAGGTCGACACAGTAAAAGGAACTTTCCTCGTAATTCCTTGTTTCATTTTTTAATGAGCTTGACACAAGACAAGGAACTATGCTCATGACTTCCAGTTTCATTTTTTAACGAGGTTGAGACTAGAAGAAACTATCCTCACTACATCCTATTTCATTTTTTAACGAGGTTGATACAGGAAAAAACTCTCCTCGTACACACTGATTCATTTTTTAATGAGGTTGACACAGTAAAAGGAACTTTCCTCGTCACTCCTTGTTTCATTTTTTAATGAGCTTGACACAAGACAAGGAACTATGCTCATGACTTCCGGTTTCATTTTTTAACGAGGTTGAGACTAGAAGAAACTATCCTCGCACACACTGAGCATGGCTTCTAACTGGAAGAAAGACATGTCAATGGACACACCTTGATCATGGCTTCCAAGAGATCTTCATCAGAAGGAAGAACAGTTCTTTGGAAGGAACACATGTCAAGGGACTCAAAAGGGATAAGAACATCGTGTTCAAGTAATCCCATAGAGTTTTCCATGTCAATTACCGGATCTAAATCAAAGGAAGATGAGCAAACAGTGAGAGGCTCACTTACATCGGTAACTGAAATCATGGGACCGGTTGCCACATAATTAACCCGTGGCAGGGTAGATACCACTTTAGAATCAGGAACATTTAGGGGTGTCATATTATTGGTAGTTGAAAAAAGACTAGGGAACGAAAGCTGGTCTACAGTCACAATACTGCCATTGTGAGGGAAAGACATCACGCGAAAGAGTGTCGATACGACAGCTTTCATTGCATAAACATAGTCTCGCCCAAGGAGTAAATTGAAATCCAAGGGACCTCGAACTACCATAAGATCAACACAAACAGTTTTACCTTCCAAGTTAATAGAAAACTTAGGAAGGATCCCTAAAGGTTCACTAATTGTTCTGTTAAAAGCTTTCAGATTCTGCGTAATAGGCGCAAGCTGAGGGGAACCCAAAGCTTTCCAAACAGCTGAGGATAAAATACTAACAGAAGCACCTTCATCTACCTGAGTACGATGTATGTCCCTACCACCAGCCTTGACAATGATTTGGAAAGGGATGGAGGAAGGAAGACGAGGTTCTGTCAGTCTATTCCAATCAAAGGAAAAGACCTCAGTACTTGGAGGGGGTTCTGTAGAAACAGGTGAAATGCCCCCCGGCATAGAAGAATCCGATGTAACAAGAAGAACATCAGCGGTATGAAATTTACTCTCGAAAAGGAGAGTGTGATCGACCGAATGTGAAATTGAATCGACCACTTGATCAACTAATGGATCATCAACCTGAGTGACATGAGTTTCACTCTCCAATGGGAGAGTGTGATCGACTGTACTTGAATTTAGATCAATCACTCCGTCAGTTGACGGTAGGTTGGGAGAAAGTTTACGGTAGCCACTTGGAAATTCTTGCTGTAGAACAGTAAGTTTTTCCAACAATGTTGAGGCTTCATCCATGTGAGGGCAAATGTGAGTTTGATGACTCCCTTTGCATAACTTACAAGGAAACCTAACTTTACCTTTTTTCCCAGGAACCTGACTATCACTGGTTGATGGATCAACGGAAAGTTGATGGGATTTTTCTGACCATACTTCCAAGACCTTTGGAATACCAGGACAATTGACAAGGAAGTGGTCACCCTTACAAAGCCTGCAAGGGTATTTGGGTTTACGATGCATGTCGGAATTTTCCTCAACACAACTAACACTTACAGCCATGGTTGGTTGGTTGACTTCTTTCTTATCTTGCTTCTTCTTCTTCTTCTTCTTCTTCCCTTTCTTCTTCTTCTTAACCTCCTGGTTAGTAACATCAAGGCTTTTACCAGGCGAAGAGGAAGAAATGGAGGAAGAAAAATTAGGCGAAGAAGGTAAAGGGTCAACAGAAGGTTGGTGATGTTGAGATGGTGAACTCTGTTGAGGTGAAGCATCCGGTTGAGATGGAACAATTGGAGTATTTTGGGCCAACGAAGTTGAAAATAACCATATCGGTAAACCTATTGTAAATCCAGGTAATGACAAAGTAGCCATATAAGGAGGACCAACATTTCCAAAGTAAGGAAAAGTACTAGGATTCTCATTAGGAGGGGTTCCTAGGTTGATAAATTCCGGAACATTTGCCATTATATTCAACTTCAGTGAATTTTATTAACAATTTAAAACTAAAATTAACAATTCACAATTCACACTTAACAACTAAAATTCACAATTCACACCTATGGTCTCTAAAAGTAAAAACAAACAAATTAACACGCGCTATCAAATCTAGGAGTCAAACCACACACAAACAGTAGCCTTCCGGACCGAAAACACTAGTTGGTGATTAAGCCCAAGCTCGCAGAATCCAGTACAGAAATAGTGGGTGGAACAGTTACCCCGACAACCTGCTTAATGAATAGACTGGACCAAGTTCCTCCACTTTAACCGTCTCGAGTGAAGTGAACCCCCCAGAAAATCCAAGTGAGTATAGCCGACGTCTGCTCCAGGTACAGTGGGACCTTCCCTCCACCGTCACCTTGGGTAGAATCCTAGAGATTATGGTCACTAAGGTTACCAACGGCCACAAGTACACCTGGGGGAACAGTCTAAACTCCGACAGCACGCAAGGGCAGAGTAGCAAGCTCAATCCCCTTACCGGCTCCTTGACAGTAATCCAAGGTTTACCGATAAGTGACCCCTGGCTCCTCGACAATGGTTAATCCGAGGTTTACCGTTTGTAATACGTACTGTCTGGCGTCGTTCTCAACGAGGGGGGAATGATCCCCTCACTGGTTCGGACACGAGCTCGTGCTTCTCCTTTAAGAGGAGCTTTCCCAGAGTGTAAATGTAACAATTGGATTTGATTCTATCACAAGATCGACTACTTGTTTGGTTTTACTGTCTTGGAGAGTTAAGTACTCACCTACTCCAAGACACTAGCCTAAGCTATGTTGGTGCTTCAGAGCCCTAGAAATGTAAAAAATACTAGATGAATTTTAATTAAGCGTTGTGTTATTAAGGCTGTTATTACTCAAATGGGTAAATGGAGATGAAACCAATGGTGTTATGACCCGACTCAACTGAATGCAATCGAATATGATAATGTAATCTTTTCAATTCGATGAATCCTAACTAAAGTAAGGATAGAGTTTCCATTCACTTCCAACAATGCAAAAAATTGATCACTAAGGGAAAATATAACAAATTCTCTAATGCACTAATTTCATCAAGAAAAACTAATGCAAATCAATTCCAGACCATTTTTTTATTTTTATTTTGTGTAAATTCAAATCAAAGAAAGCTGATCTAAATCTACGATTGATTTTTCAGAATGTAAACTATGCAATTGTAATCTATGCACAATTCACATGAAAAGTATGCAAATGTAATCTATGCACATTTTTCATTCATATTCTGAAACTGAGAACTCTAATTATGCAAATGTGATCTATGCAAGAGAATTCTCAAACACAAGATGATTCTAATGTAATCTAAGAACCAATCAAGTGCAAATTGAGAAAATTGGGTGAGAGTTCCAAAGATCAAAACATAAAAACACTCAAAGGCGATTAACACTCATACACAATTTAGCCCCCCCCGGCGAATGAGGGGGAAATTTTTTTGCAAAAACAAAAGCAAAAAGATGCAAAATTGTGAAAAGACTGAGACAAACCTCCAAGTAATGATCAAAGGAAATCAAATCAAGAATTTCTCAAGAAAGAGACTCAAAACACCCAATTGATGAAAGCTAAGAGCAGGAACAAGCTTAGGTGAAGATTCTGGACAAGGGACTAATGAATCTGGGCAGAAAAAACTAAGAAAAAACAAAATCTAAGAGCAAAAAAGGCAAAAAAGGAGTTTTCCTAAATTTTTACAGGAAGACGCAGGCAACCCGTTAGCACAGGTGCGGGCCCGCTCTGTGCACACAGCAAAAGTGCGTCCAGGGACGCACTGTGCAGCACTCAGAGGATGCGTCCGTCTGAAAAACTCAAAAAAAAACCAAAATAAAACTAATCCTAAGCTAACCCACCCAGAGACAGAATCACAGAGCCAAAACCAGAAAAATAAACCAATTTTCTCAAAGCAAAGTTCACATAAAGGAAAAAACTTTTCATTAATGGAATCCCCAGCGGAGTCGCCAATTTGTCGCACGGAATTTGTCAAGGGTGCGGACACGACTGACCTTCCTAGAAGTCTAAGACATTCTAATGACAAACAAGACAAAAAGGAGTGATCTTTCTCTAAATACACCTTTTACAACATGAAAACTACAAGTGTTTAGGCTTACCTTATTCCAAAACGCTGTTGTTGAAGTCCGTTCTTGACGATCCGGATGAGCTCCTCCTTCAAGTCAATTCCTGCAACCACAAACAATCAAACAATTACCAAGCACTTGCATTTCATATAATAAAACATATATCCAACATGCAGACCAAGGAACACATGAAATAACTCATTAACACAAGCTATTGAGAAAAATAAACCAGTTTGTATTAATAACGAAACAAAGAAACTCTTACAACCTGGCCTTGGTGTTGTGCAAGTTCCTCCCAGGGTCCATCAAGGGTTTTCCTCTACTTTGACAAAGCTCACCCTCTCCCAAGTAGAATCTAGTGAAGACAATCTCTCCTCACAAAGGCTCTAATGGAAGACCTAAATCCTGCAGCATTTACCCAAAGAAAATGTATAGCTCCAACCTCTTCTCCTTCTGGCTCAATGCCTCTATTTATAGTGCTGTAAAGAGGTTATTCAGGTCCACTATCAATGGGATCATCCCCCTCTTTGGGTGGGATAGCTCCCTTATTGATGGGATAAGTTCCCCTTTAATAGAGATACATGAACCAACTGGAGGCGCATCCATTTCATCAAACCGACCTCTAGAATGTTCTAGAAGTAACCACAAGTAACTTTTTCAAGATAAAACTCGCGCATTTTGCCTTTTACAGAGGGACGCACCTGTCCCTTAACATACAGAGCGTCCATGGACGCAGATTTTGTGAACATGGTCAGCGTCCCCGCAGGTAAGGCTAGAGAGAACCTGCGACCCCAGAGATAAACATAGTTTTTACAAGACTTTCTCTCTTCTTTGAGTTTGAGATGGATAACAGAGGCATGAGACTTGCCTAAGAGGGTAGCATGACTGTTGATTTGAGCCATACTAACTGTAAGTAGTCAAGGTGACATTTTTTAGTGTAACATGTACCACCCAACCATATATTGGGTTGAACGAAATATTTCTTTCATCCAATCACCCACATTCCATATTCCAAGCATGAATGTGGGATCCCATGGGATAAACCAAGACATAATCAACTAGGGACTCCATAGGTTAAACCACCTCCACCCTCAAACTACTGTAATCTCACCTAAACCAGTCCTGAGATCACAAAACCAAATGAAGGTTGGATGCCTCAAATTTCCTTCACCATACCTTGAGGAATTTTATTGTCTCTACCCACTTGTCGAAGGATTCCTGGAGAAAACCATCTCCACCCCCAACCTTTAGGAATTTTCATGAGACCACCTCACCCGGTTCCAAAACCTTCCAACAATCCAAAGGTCAACCAAGAATGAATCCCATCACACCATGGTTATCTAGGAAATGGTAAGACAAGGTTGAAACCACTGTCAAACTAGGAAAAACCCATGCCAATGACAAAAAATGAACCAAATAAACAAAATCATGTGCCACGCATTCACGACTCATCTAGGAAATCACACATGCAACCTGTTACCTGCAAAATCCTCTTGCTAAAATTGTTGTTCCAACCTTCTCCTTGCTTTCCTTCACTTTCCTTTGCTTTTCCTTTCTCCAAATCCAAGTGAATGCCAAAATGCTCCAAGAATACTCTAACTGTGCAAGAGTGTATGAGAGAGAATGAAAGGAGAGAACCAAATTGAACTAACAAAAGTTATGAAATAATCCTCTGATGCCTTTTTATTATTGATATCCCTTGCATGAAAATTTGATTCTTCACCTTAATTTTCTCCTATTTTCCTTTATTTTCATAATTAAATGTCATTTATTGTCTCTTTTACTTTTCTAATTTCCATAGCCATTATTGAACCACAAGTGATTCCCACTAAAGTGTTTGTCTAACATTCAAATTGGAATACGTGTCACATGACCTTGATCTTATTTTTCCTTTTTATCCTTTATTACATGAAATTTTAACCTGAGGTTGTTACAAACCCCCCTTAGGAGAACACCGTCCTTGGTGTTCTATGACACCTATAACCATTCACCATTAAAAACAAAACATACTACCCATGGAGATTTATAACATATCTCGATGCACTATTTACAATGACATTCTACTGAAAAACAAAACAAACATACCACTTATTGGAGCTTTATAGCACAACTCATTGTGGTATTTACAACCATATGTATATACATACATATGCCAAAATCTCATTTTGAACTAATAAATAACGAAGAATACAGAGCCCGCATTTGATCAATCATCTCCCATATGGCTTCATCAGGCCTATAGTGCATCCACTGCACTTTAACTTGCTCTATTTCTCTATTTAACATGAGTTTCTTCCACTACAATATGCACTGAGGTTCTGGATAGAACTTTCCCTCTAGTTCCACTTGCAATATAGACCAATCAATCACATGGTCAACATCTTGCACATATATTTTAAGCAATAAAACATTGAAAACATCATGGACTTTCACTGTTGGCAGCAGTGCAAGTCTATAGGGCACTAGTCCAATCTTCTCAAGGATTTCAAAAGGCTCACCATATCGAGGTTCCAACTTGGCACATGATCTAATCCTCAAGGAGCTCCTCTTGGGCTTGATGTGCAAATACACATGCACCCCAACCTGAAACTCCTTGAATTCTTTGTGATGATTTTCATAACTCTTCTGTCTATCCTATGTTTCCTTAAATTCCTCTTAATAGCATGCATTTCCTATTCCATCTGAACCAACATATCTAGTCCAACTAGCACCTTGTTCACTGGATCACCCCAATTGATAGGAGTATTACAACCTCGCCAATAAAGAGACTCAAATGGACTCATATTTAAGGATTCTTGATACCCATTATTATATGCAAACTCTACTAGTGGAATATGTTCTTCCCACTTCTTTAGTTGATGCATAAAATACATCATCAACATGTCCTCAAGAATCCTGTTGATCTTCTCTATATGTCCATTTGTCTATGGATGATAAGTTTTACTAAAGGCTAACTCTATCCCCAAACTTACAAACAACTCCTTCCAAAACTTGGAAGTAAACTTGGCATCTTTATCAAATATAAACTTCTTAGGAACACCACGCAACCTCACTATCTCCCCGTCGAAGATTTTAGCTACCTCACTAGCTAAATTATTAGACTTAACTGCAATGAAGTGAGCTACCTTAGTCATGTTGTCAACCACAACCATGATCATGTTGCCTCGATATATTCAGAAAACCTACAATGAAGTCCATGGAGATGACCTCCCATTTCCACTCTAGAATTGGAATAGTTTGTAATAAACCAATTGGGTGCTTACAATCTTCTTTTACCTACTCATAGTCTAAGCATATAGCCAAAAACTCAACCACTTCTTTCTTCAAGTTCAGCCAATGATATAACTTCTTAATTACAATCAATGTCTTCTGATATCCTAGGTGACTGAATACGAATTGACATGAAACTCCCTCAATATAAGCTTCTTGAGCTCACTATTAGCTAACACAAATCTTATTCCTGAATCTGGCCAAGTCATCTATCGTGAAGTGATACTACCTTAGCTGCTGATACATGTCATCATGTTGTACTTCCTATAATATTTTCTCCTGCAAATTTTTCCCATAAGATCTCACAGCTAAAATATGATTCACTTGCACTCTCCTACTGAGAGCATCTGCAACCCGATTCTCCTTTCCCTTGATGTACCTAATCTCATAGTCAAATTCACTAAGGGTAGACAACCATCTAGATTGTATACCATTCATATTAGTTTGGTCAAACAAGTACCTCATTCCACCATGATCACTCATTAGAATTAACCTCCTGCCAAGAAGATAATTCCTCCACATCTTCAAGGCATGAATGATAGATGCCAACTTGAGGTCCTGAGTCACATAGCTCTACTTGTGCTCATTCAACTTCCTTAACTAATAGCATACCAACTGTCCTTCATGCATCAAGACTCCATTAAGTCCTTTCTTGCAAGAATTTTTACATACTACAAACTCCTTACCAGGATCTGTAATCTTCAATACCAGAGCATTTGTAAGTAAATTCTTCAACTTCTCAAAACTAGTTGCACACTCCTTAATATATTCAAACTCCTTTCCTTTTCTCTTCAAAGATGTAATATGATAGACAATCTGTGAGAGGTTACTAATCAATCTCTTGTAATAACCTTCTAGTCCCATGAATGATCTAACCTCATCCACAGTCCTAGGAACTGAACACTCCATTATAGCTCTAATATTTTTCGGGTCCACTATTATACCTTCCTTGGAAACAACATGCCCCAAGTAATGAACTTCAGTCTGAAATAAATTTCACTTTCTAAGCTTGGCATACAACTTATGCTCTCTCAACAATCTCAATATTATTTCCAAGTTCTCTGCATGTTCTTCCTCATTCTTAGAATATATCAATATACAATCAATTAACAGTATCACAAACTTGTCCAAATAAGGACATAACACATTATTCATAAAACACATGAAAGTAGATGGAGCATTAGTAAGACCAAATGGAACCACCACAAACTCATAATGCCCATACCTAGTATGAAATGTGGTCTTGTAGATATATTCTTCTTTGATGTGTACCTAATGATATCCTGATCTTAGATCTATCTTTGGAAACATTGTCGCTCCTTTCAATTGATTAGATTTTAATTCATCAATCTATGACAATGGATACTTGTTCTTGATGGTCACCTTATTTAGTTGCAGGTAAGAAATACACAATCAAAGAGTACCATCCTTCTTCTTCACAAACAAAATTGATGCACCCCATGGAAACACACTTGGCCTTATGTATCCTTTTTCAAGAATTTCCTTAAGCTGCAACTTCAATTCCACCAAATCCGAAGTGCTCATCCTGTAAGGTGCATTTGATGTTGGTGCTTCTCTTGGTATCAACTCAATAAAGAAATTAATTTTAGTAACTCTGAAATCTCTAAAGGAAATACATCCTAAAACTGTTGCAAAATAGGATACCTCTTCAAGACTTCATAATCCTCAACATCCTTTCGGGAGAGGATGCGTAAGCAGGCTCGACCATAGGGAGAGAACCTTTAGGTGCTCGACTGATAAGGAGAGGTCCGGCAGGGCTCGACTGTTAAGTTCCCTTTAGGGTGCTGGAATGAAAGCAAATACCCAGCCTTGACTTTATTCGTTATCCCGATCATGGCGAAATGAGACTTCTGCCGGTTACAAATTGGTGGAATACGGTTAAATCTCAGAAAATTTTTGATTATCTCCAGGAACAAAATGCTCTGGGAGCCAATTAAGTCATAAACCAGGAGGGATAGTGCTTCTCAAAATGTTGTTACGTCACCTTAAACTCCCTCTATTTTCGAAGAACCATGGCAATTACACACACCCTTTGTCACTAGAAATATGCACTACAAGTAACACACACCCTTTCCTACAATTGTGCTTTCCCTGCATAGTTTTAACCATTCTCACTGATGTAGGCCTCTTCTTTCCCTGTAAGATTCTCTTCTCTCCATCATCATCTAAGAACTCAATATCCTTCTCATAGTATTCTACCTTGGTCCTGTGAGTAAACAACCAATCCATGCCCAAAATCATACTATATGATCCCAAAGGAAGCACATTTAGATGTGTTGATGTATGCATACCATTCAACTCAAATGCATAATCTCTCACCCAATGTTGAATTCTTTTCTTAGTCCTATAGCCAACTGCACCAACCAAGACTCTACATGCACTTCTTTATTCAAGCCACACTTATCCATCAGGTCAGGATTGACATAACTATAATTAGATCTAGGATCAATCAAAATGGAAACAACTTGATCACAGAGCTTACCTTCCATCTCAATAATGGATCTCTGATGGTTTTCCTGCTTATTATCAAATGTTGCATAGATATGAGAAATTCTATGACTAACATCCCCAACTGTTTGTGCCTCTTGAGCACTATAGATATGAGGCCTACCACCCTAGTACAATGGACAATCCTTCTTGTGATGGTCTTTGCCACAAATCCAACATTGCGATGGTTCTATGCCACTGCCTTTATTCTTCTACTCTCTAGGCTGTGGTTCGGGTCCCTTCTTTAATGCATTAAGATTCCTGTGAGGAGCCACATTTTCTTTCTCACATGCATCTTGAGGTATTTCCTGCTTCTAAGATGATTTTCCTTTAGCTTTCTCATTTCCTTTCTAGTCATGCTTAGGCTCATACTTACACTTTTACTACTCATAAAAATGCTTCAACTTCCCAATGACTTCCTCCAATGACTGAGGCTCATCATACTCAATTTTCTCCTTGAATTCTAATGGAAGTTCACTGATGAACATTTGACCTTTTGTCTTCTCATCCTTGAGGTAAGGCACATACCTCAGCAGCTCTAGAAACTTGGTCATGTACTCTTTTCGGTTGGTTATCTCTTACAATCATATGGAGATATTGTTTATGCCTCCCGCATGACAAAATTATACAAAGTTATCATATGTTGCTATATATTTATAGTTGAGTTATGATTTTGTTAAAGGGAAGTAAACCTAAGTTAGCCTTTCTACGGTATCTCTTCACTCATATTCAGTCAGCCATACCCGGTCTTTTAGAGTTATGTTTAGTATCACATCATCTATTTGGTCCTTTGCTCATGATGGTTCGAGAAGGTCTCCATTGACTTCTTGCTGGTGGGTTTGCTCTTATTAAATTTGACACATTGCTTTGAGAGTAGGCATAGAGCTGCACCCTGGCCTATTTCCATTATTGATAGGTGACCTTCTACTCAACATCGATCAATATTATGGGTCTTTAACTGAGTGAATTCCCTTTTGCTCGATGTCAACTTACATTAGCATACATTGGTATTCATGTAATACCTTGGTTTCCATTTGACCCTATTGGTGGATTCTTTGCCTCTGTGTCAACTTTCATTATTGGTTGGTTCAGAGGGTTTCTGTTGTGTGCTAGCCACATCTTTTCTACACTAGAAATGTGCTTCAGTTTGGTTACTTCATCTTTCTTCATATGATTCCTTCCACATTATTAGCCTGTGGGTTACGCTCACCCTAGATTGATGTAGGATGCCTTAATGCCTACCTTCTAGCAGGTCTTTTCCCATTGACTCCGACTCATTGCTCTAGGAATAAGATCTAGATTCCTTCTTTCAGTACCTTAGGGTTTGCAATCATTAGTGGAAATCTCCTTCACTATTGGCAGTGAGAATACATCAATGTCTCCTGATTGATATATTCTCTCAAGTGTTTGACTTCAACTCATTTATTCACACTTATTAGATTGTACTGGGGTACCTTGACTCTCATCATCATTATCGTTGAGTTGTCTTGCGTTTGTTAACGGTATACATCAATGATCGGTAATTAATGGGTTTATCACATGGTTGACTTCAGCTCATTTATTCCCATAGTGTATAAATGTACCATGGAAATCGATGAATACCTCGAGTTGCATTAGCATTTCATGGTTCACATGTCAGTCCCTCCAGTTCACTTCTAGTGATACCAACCACCTTATATGTTGCATTTCATCACAACAACATCTTATATGTTGGCACCCAAGTTGCATGCAGTACCATTATTCCACTTTTTGACTTGGTACTTTTGAGGATCAATTATGTGACTTTAGTGATTAGATATCTACTTCAATATCATTGATCAGTTCTTCTATATGTGATATTGTGACATGACCTTGATATGTTCTTTTGTGGATATTATCAAATGATCCACTATGTATTTCTCAGTTTCCTTTGTACTTGTATATGTATTGGATCTGCTCTACACTTGCTATACGGAAATGCTTTACTATCTATGAGCATGGGTATGCTCACCTCAGACATGAGCTTTCATTCTGATCTCTTCCACTGGTTTGGCAAGTTGGAATCTAGTGATCTCCTCCCAAGTCCTCACATGATTCTTTCTATACACTTAATAAATTTCAGCCATCATGTACCCCTTCTGACCTCATGTATTGGGGGCATCTGTTATAGCATTTTTGGCTTAGTGGGGCCTGACCCAGGTTCAGAAGTGATTTAGCCAAGCAAATCCCGGTACTACTGGCCCTTTCGGCAACAGTCCACGAAGCGCAGACTGAGGTCTCACCCGAGGTAGTATGGGAGGGTGTTAGAACTAGGTTTCCACACCCTGTGGATGTTTTATATGAGGTGATTGGAATGCGGTCAAACCTTCGCACTTACTATGTTACGCGCACCTATGGGCACGCGACGCCCTGCAATACTGTCTTCACACAGTTCTAGCTGCAACGCGACCTGTGTTATTTACCCAAGTCTTCCTTAATTAAGCTCTGTTAGATGACTACTTAGATTATTTTCATATATAAGCATTCATACAAGTAATTACCAATTGCGCGTAGTAATTAAACAGAGTAAAAGTAATGAATAACATCAAAAGACATATCCAAAAACAAATACACATAATTATCTTCTCTTTATTAACTTTCAATCCCAAGTACAGACCCGACTCCACCCTGTGCACTCAGCTGCAGGGGTTTGCGCACTCAACTATGGACTCTACTAGGCCTCTACGCACTCAATTGCAGAGCCTCTTCCTACTACTATGACCTAGTAAACTTTAGATTTCCCTTTTAGCCTTGAACCATGCCTTCGCTATTCTATTACTCATTGACTTCCCTTACAACCTAGAGTCTTGCTCTATTTATACAATCCTGTGGTCCACGGACCATTGGTAGGCCGACACAACTTTACATTAAATTACAATATTTTAGGGCGGACAACCCTATGACTCTTCCTAGACTTCGCACTCTGCGCCTGCAATTCACGGAGTCTTACAATACAATTGACAAAAAATTGGGCTTTGAGCTCCAAAAAATGCTGCGGGGGATCCCATGCCCAACAGGCCCCCAACACAATCAGTGTGACTCATCCCAAGTCACTATGTTGGTGCAGCGATCTTGGCGCAGAGCCCCTCCAACTGTGCCTATGTTGTGTGAAGGTCCGCAACGCATTGTTTTGCCATCTGCTAGATCTTCTCTGCTCTTTCTGTCGAATGCCCACTGTCAGGGGAAAATCCCTGTCTTAAAGCATGCATCGCTTTCTTGTGTGTGAGCTTTCCTTCGATGTTGGAAGTGATGAGGAAGGCCTCATCAATCCAAGGCTAGACGTGCACTTTAAGTACCACCACTTTTCGTCACACAACATCCACCTGTTCCTTTAATGCCTCCGCCTATTATAGCTTTGCCAGCTGCTGGGTCAGGCAACTGTCTACGTCGTTCCACGCATACTATCATACTGCACCTAAAGCTCTCGTGCCTTTGTTTCCAATCACTGTATGGTGGGGTCCTCCTGTAAGGAAGTGAGGACCGCGAAGGATTCTTCCAACATAGTGGTACAGGTCTGCATTGTCTGTCCTATTTCCTCTAGCCCTTTTTGGATAGTGTCAACATGTTGTTCCCTAACTTCCAGGGGCATGGATGACTGCACCTTTAATCGCAATTCAAAAATCTGAAGGTTGAGGTCTAGCTGTATCCTCGTTTCTTCCTCCTTTGCCTCACGAAATCCACTAGCCAATCTATGAATTCGCTCTCCTACTGGTAGATCTACTAGGACAGCCAATTCCAGGATAGTTCTATAAGCATCATCCACTGCCTGCACCAGTCCTTGAGTTTGCACAACAAGTTCATCATGCTGCTGCTTAAGCTATTCCATATTGATCTTTTGGTCACTCAATACCTATAGCGCACAGCCTTCTCTGGTGTGGAGCTTGGCTATGACCCCATCCTGTAACTGTTACAGGGTTTCTCATAGAAGGGCAGTGAAGTTTATGCTCAACTTCTTAATCCTACCCACCGCAGCGTGGTCAACTTCATTCGCTACCGCTAACACACCCTCATGGAACACAAAAATCACAACATCTATTCTGTCTCTGATGTACCTGCTGCGACATATGGGGCCATCGTTCTTGTCTGAGGAGGTTGCACCTATAGTACCTGTAACTACATTTGTAGTGCCCCCAACACAGTGTTCTGCTCCACCATCACTTCTTGGAGCGCGTCCTTAGTGACATCACGAACTGTTTCACCTATGTCAAAAAGATTGCCTTCTGTCAGTGTGATTGGGTCAATGGCCATCTTGGATGCCTTTGTCTTCTTTTTGGGGACCGATTTCTCTGGGACACCCATCCGTTTCAATTGTTGCAAGGTAGTTTCTAGACCTGCGCGCTCTTCATCCAGGTTGAGGTCCTCAGTCCCATGCCCTGTGGATATTTCATGGCCCCCCTCAGCCTCTTATATGGGTGTTGTTGTTGTTTCTGTCATCTACACTGCTGCTACTGCATTAGCCGTCTTCTGCTGTGTGATTGCTTCTTGTTCATGGCGCCTCTTTCTGGCCAGTTGCACAATGCGTAGCTTGGTCTCCCTCTTCCTTTGTTTGGTTGCAGACTTCTCCATTCCTGCCAAATCCAGGGCACGTCACTCTAGAGGCCATGATTCCAATGCTGTGAAGATAACGTCATTAGTAGCAATAAATGGAAGCTTTGTCCATTCCTTTGTTGGATCCTTCCACACCCGGACATGAATGTTGTGCATGTCCGCTTTAAACTTTGCAAAGCTCTGCAGGGTGACGTACACTGTAGGAGACAACCATGGTCTTCTATTGATCCACATTCAGATGCTCGCCTCCATTAGCACCCAAGAAACCTTGACCGCATGGATCCGCTTTGCGTCCTTTGTGGTCCATAATGAAGTGTACTTTGCAGCCTTAGGAAGGTCCTGGTCGATAGGCAGGAACTAGCTATCTACCGATAGTTTGCCTGCTACTAGCACAGTGGATAAGAGCAACCACTTGTAGTGGAAGGTCTTACCCTTCTCTTGGGGCCTCATTGCAGTTTATCAAAAATTCCTCACAGAGGAACTCAGCCCAGTTGAACTAGAACCCCTCCATGCACTGCTCGGTCAACGCAACCACAAGCGCTAGTACTTCATCGGCACAACACTTCTGCATTA
Organism: Pinus tabuliformis; assembly: GCA_031772625.1. NCBI lineage: Eukaryota > Viridiplantae > Streptophyta > Pinopsida > Pinales > Pinaceae > Pinus > Pinus tabuliformis. Next base: position 174,006,545 of record CM062820.1, read on the forward strand.
ATTTTTCGGCTAGGAGCTAGGTGGCTATGCGGACACCTTTGACCTTGATATTCTCAATTGCATAGCCGTGCTTCTTCTTTTGCAGCTTATATTTGGTTTTCATGGCTTCTGTGAGAGCCAAATCACTACTTTTTCCAACTAGTTCCATCGTGATGGGAATAGGCTCCTCTAGCCATAGATACCCATCATGCACTAGGAACAACAGCCGCCTGATGACAAAAATAGTGATGGGTGCATGGTCAAAGTGGGGTATCCATTGTAGATGAAGTAACCCAACCTTCTCCACACTGAGCAGCCATTTCTGTGGTTCCAACATAATCACTGGCCCCTCCAGCTTCTGTCTCATCAAACTTTCCATTGTCAGGTGTGGGAAATTCTCACTATCTGCGAGGTCCCAATCTTCGAACTTCAAGGTAGGCACCCAGCCAAGGGGCGGTCCTTCAAAAGTAATGCCGTCGGGGAGGAGCAGAGTCTGGAGCGCACTCTTTGTGGCCTCCAGGTCTTTGGCTGCCCTAAATTTCCCTTTCCATGGAGGGACATACGTGGGTAACCTTATTGTAGAAGGCATTGGTGGGACATCCTCCTCCTCATCGTCATGCACCTCTATTTGATCAATTAGATCCTGTAAGTCTTCCTCTGATTCAATTGTGATAGCTTTTCCTTTTTCTTCCATTGATAATTTTCTGAATCGTGGGTTTCTTGGGGATATGCAGATTGGTCCCATAGTTTGCTTATCTTTCTTCGGCCAAGGTGTCTGTGGCGATTTTGGAACTTCTGGCGCAATCGCCACATCTCTAGGCTCCTCATGGACCATATGGGGCTCCACAGGCTCACCAGCGGTAGTGAATCGCACTCCTGGTCTAGTAGTAGTCATTGTGTTTACATGGGGTATGCTTTGTCGAGTACTAAAAGGTGGTAAGAGTGTTGGGCATTCAATGCTCTGTAACTGCTCAAATCTCAAACAACCAAGTGTTACCCGTGGTTAGCCCTGGGGGTTTTATAACATATTTTGAATTTGAATTTGAACATTCCCCCCATTTCTGAGTCATTAATGCCTTCATGGTGGTAGATAGTCCCAAATCTAGCTCTTAATTCGTGTATTAATTGTCTGTCGCCCTCTCCTCTTTGTCTTAAATTGGTCATCTTTTCATGAACAGTGACACCAATGGTCACTTCCCAGCCTACCCACATGGCAGCGTAGCCCCCTCTATGCGGGCGCAGTCCTTGTGACCTGCTAATCCTGCGCGCAACCTCCTTATCGGGCAGTTCCCTCATAGACTCTTTTATAGTCACACACTCTCTTTAATTGCTTGAAGAACTGAGACTATGCTCCCTACAACTAGTCAGGTGGTCGCACCACCTGTGTGAGACTTCAATTCACCTTCTAGCACAATCCGCGAGCACTCCTCCATTACCCTCGCAACAGTCAATGTCATGCATTCTCCCTTATGCGGTGCACTCACCCTAGTTACTTTGTTTGGTAAGGTGCGGTCGCAACCATGGTAGCAGAGTCACCATTTCTCGGTGACAATATTCTAATGCAGTAGTATGGCTATCCATGGGCTATCTTGTCATTCCTAGTTTATTGAGGAGACATACTTGCATGATTTCATTTTCCAGTTTTTTGATCTTGGCATCCATTAACATGCTTTTCTTCCTTAGTCGTACCCGATCTTCATCGAGTTCGCGAGGCTTAAGATTCCCTCACCGAATGGCTCCCTGAATCCGCATATATTCACCTTTGCGTAGCTGCTTAATTCCTTCATCCTACTCCTCGTGTACTATCCCAACTGTGGGAGCTATTGCATGAGGATTCCTTTCCTCCAAAATTATGGTCTCGACTCTGCTCCTCAGTTCTAGAATCATCTTTTTGCTCAGGTTTTTGCACATGGCCTTATAGGCCCATCGAACCATTGGCACGCGTAGGTCCCAATCAGTTCTTCTCACCTGGTGAACCCTGTTCAGGACTCCACACACCTTATTGAATGCTTCCACATGGAATGTTTGTGGTGCGCATCACCTTTCCTGCTATTGTATCCTGTTTCGATTTTCGATCCTGAGTTTCGGGTGTACTTGTGTGGGCTGCCCAACACATGTCTATACCCATCGAGACAGGTGGGCACGCAAGGTGCTCTGTCCTTGCTGACCGACCCTTGTTCGAAGCTGGGGGCTTCCAAACTGTAGGCACATCATCCTTCTACATCTGCACCAGTCCTCAAAATTTCCTTTATGTGTACCCCACCATCATGTGGGTGTTGCATGCAGTGCCCATTTGAATGCATCGAACCGCTACTGTTCTGGTACTGCACTTTAAAATTTTCTCAGGAATCCATCCACCACTGTTAATCCATCATATGTCGATAGCTCTTTTGCCTCTGTTGTTACACAACGCAATGATCTAATCATCATGTTGCAATTCAACATCCTCACTTCGTGCAATCTATTCTGCCATCGCTCTACTTCCTCATCTGAATCCGAAGTGCAAGAGCTTTCATGCTCCCATGAGATCCTCCCATCTGTAGTCAGATTTACCCAATCCTAGTCTCGCACAGTCATCTTGTAACTACAATCGAGATCATCGTCGTGCATTGGTTCAGTGTAGTGCGCTCCTTCAGCTGGGTCCAGTGGGACTACTACACGTAGTGCCTTTTTCTCAAAGATCATTTTGCGCTTCTTCAAGTTGATGACTCCATTCATATCAGTGGCCCAGCCTATTCCTAATAGCATGGGATAGGGATTGCTGTCATCGACAATCTCTATTACTTCAAAATCCGTCTGCGCGCTCGCACCTTCAATATCAACTGTTACCCCTTGCAATATTCCCATGGGAAAAAAAAAAATTGGCTCACCATTCGTAATTGAATAGGGGACCATTGTAATGCAGGCCTGCCCATGCATCCCCATGTCTGATTTGGTTACATTCGTGTCCGAACCTAGATCTTGAATTACTTGATCCATTTCATACTCACCAATCTGTGCAGTCAACCTCATTTCCCTTCCAGTGCGCAATGCATGCTTCCCCAATTTTTGGACTGCATGCGGTTCTCTTGACCCCACGCACTTGGTAATCAGTTCCTATAGTCCTTTAACTTCCTTGTTGTTGTGTAGCAATTTCATGCATGCCTCTAGAAAGGTAGTGAGCATTGAAGGATCCATTCCTAGCTCTAGTTGACCCTTACTCCCTGAAGTGGAGGCCTCCGTGAAGCTCTTCTTAGCTTTCATAAATGTCTCCTTTGTGCATTCTAATTCAAACTTGAGTTCCTTTGCAGAAGCCTTACGAACCCACATACTTTCCTCTGGCTGCTTCCCTGTATCCTCTCCCATGGCCGTACTGCTTCTGAGCATCATGTTTACATTCAGGTCCCCTTCGCGTGTCTCAGACCTCATCATTTATATATTGTGAGTCGAGGGAGGCTGGAATACCCCCTTTTCGCGCATCCTCGTGATCATTGTAGGACAATCTATTGTTTCATGATCAAACTAAGCACAATACGTGCAGGATATCCTTATCGGGTTGGTACAATCGCAGGCATAGTGCCCTGGTCCTTCGTAATTGTAATAAATTAATTGTCTGCGGCCCCTTTCTGGTCCCATTCCACCGCGTCCTCGTCTCCGCCAGTGAAATCCCATGTGTGCCATCCCCACATCTGGGTCGAGGGCTCGTGTTTCAGTCTGCATTCTATAGGCAGGGGTATGATCCATCGTTAGCTCGTAACTATGGCAAGTGCGCTCATCGTGGCCTACCGACCTGTAAAAATTACAAAATAATTATTGGGGTGTCTGTGTATACTTCTGCAACAAATGACAATTATCCATCACGTGTTTCCCTCCTATCTGATAGATCGCACACCATAAAGCAAGTTCCACACTCTGCCCTTCCTGTGCCTCCAGTCTCAATGGCATTGGCCCTCCTCCTGCCAAGTAGTTCACAAACACTGCACAATGATCCTTATCATGGCCCTAGCCTTTACACTTTATGCACCATACTTCCTCGCGCACCTCTAGCCATGGTGCCCTGTCCTGCTTCAAACTTTGCATTTCTAGACACAGAGTTTGTAGTTGCATGTGGATTTGTTGAACTCCTGTCACATGGAATGAGTCGATCTTGCGGACAAGATTGACCTCCCTAGTATCTAATGATATCTAGTGACAAGCAAGCCAATCAAAAACTATCTTTATCTAAATATGCAATTTATAAACAAAGGCAAACAAGTGTTTTAGGCCTACCTTGGGTCCAATGCAAGTTTGTGGAAGCCTCTCTCCTTTGATCCAAATGAGCTCCCTTGTAGCAAATCTGCAAAGACAAACAAGCAAACAAATTAAATAGCACCTGAAAAGCCAATATCATAAAGCATACTTATCATGATGATCAAGGAATTAATGAAACAAATGACATAAGTCAATTTGTTGAGAAAAATGAATCTGATTGTATTAATTCAAAAAAAAGAAGAACTTTACAACCTGTGCCTTGATGCTGTACAAGCTCCTCCCAGGGTCCATCAAGAAGTCTCCTCTACTTTGACAAGTTTCACTCTCTTCCCAATGAAGCCAAAAGGTATGTGATCTCTCCTCTCAAGCTTAACTAGGAAGTCTCAATTCCAATAGCATTTACCCTAAAAAATGTTTAGCTTCTAACCTCCCTAGCAACCAGCCCAATGCCTTAATTTATAGTGCAATGGAGGGAAGTTACTAGGTCCTCCTTCAAAGGGATAAATTCCTCCTTCAAAGGGATAGCTCCTCTCATCAAGGGATTAGCTCCTTCTCTTTTGGGATGCATGAACCACCTAAGAGCGAACCATCCATGTCAAAATTCCTTCTAGAATCATCTAGAATTAACCCAAAGTGAATTTTTTAGAATAAACTTGCGCCTTTTTTACTTTCATAGGGGTCCGCACCCACTCCTTTAGAGACAGAGCGGGCAGGTCCACAAGTAATGTGAACAGGGGGTGCGGGACTGCAGGCAACAGTGAGAGAAAGTGCGGAACCAGAACTTTGTTGATTTTTAAGGTCTTTCTCTCATTTTCAAGGCTTGACATGAAGAGCTGAGGTCTGAGACTTGCTTAGGAGGATAGTATAAGTGATTATAGACTCGTACCGACTACAAATAGTTATGGTGACAATACTTTTTGTGTAACAGATTGCCCCCTAAAGTGCGACGTCTATAGTAGATGAGGATTTCATTTATCATCTAGGAAGAGTGAAGTACTTTATCATTTCAATGATCATCTTGTGGAGAGCCTGGTTGGAACCTGTAAAAACATTCAATGCAAAATATATATATGAGATCACATCATCGCTGAGGTAGGCATTCCCATACTCAGATCAAAACTGACTAGAAAACTAACTACTGCTCTGATATAGGAATGATCTTGTAATACATCACAAGTATAGACACATGTAGACACAGTATGGACGCAGCCATCTGTTTATGAATAGTCCACAGTATAATGAATAAAAAATTCCTCGCAACCTATATGGCGGAAACTAGATCCAGGGTCTTCATTTCTACTTCCTGAAATAGTACGATTCTAACCATGCAAATGAATGTGTTGAAGTCGAACATGGTAGAAACAACTTGATTACCAGTCAATGATGTAAACTGTTAAAAAGTGTGATAGAAACCACCAGTAATGTCAATGGCTCTCAAAGTACTCAGTACAATCCATGAGATGTGAATAGATGTGTTGATGTCGAACATGTCACGGAATCCTTTGATCAAAGGTCAATGATGCAACGTATCGTCGAAGGTGAGAAACCTACCATTGAGGCATGCAGATCCCAAGGTACTGACGATTTCTATATCACCCTTCTAGATAATGAGCTGAAGTCGATAGAAAGCGATCCATCGTAGGCAAGCCCACAACACGAAATCATAGATCAAGTTTGAAGAAATTTAGTTGCAAGGACTAAATCAGGGATGATCAAGATGGATGATAGATATTTTTCATATGAATGGCTTATTTGCACTGACCTCTTGAACACATAATGACACAGCAGATGGTTTGGTGACAATTGACTCAAAGTTAATACCCAGAAACTGGTTGAAGACTTTTAATGTGGTTTGATCAATTGTTAGGCAAAGGATTTCCCAACCCAGGTGAATAAAAGTGTCGTGTTCAAGAGTGGTTACAAAGTATGACAAACAGGCTCATTTTTCTCTCTTTCCCCCCGCCATTTCTGGAAAGTACCTCTTTATTTTTGACAAGCTTCAGGAGGATAACATTTGCTTGATTATAAGCTCATCGTTCGGATGAGTCCAACTTAGTTTAAATTCGAACCCTAAGAAGGAGTGGTCTGTTCCTATTTGTAATTGAACAGGTCCTTTATTGTTAAATGTTAACAAGTCCAGTATAGGAGAAACTCGGCGTTTTTCAATTTTAGAGAGTCTGTAAAAACTTAAGAAGACTCCATGGTTGTCCTTTTTCGTAAATTTGTGTCTCCCAAGCCCGAAAAAGTATAAAATAATACTTGAGAGAACCGCTTGATCATTACGACCAAGGAGTACTTTTCGTAATTAGTGCCTCTGATCCAAAAAAGTAAAAAGGTGATCAATGACATGTTGTTTTATAACCAATATCGAATTTGAAACGACAAAAATCTGGCAATCTTTTCATGTTTTTACAGTCAGAAAAAGAGCTGTAAGTGGACCGTCTTTTTAGTTCCATTTTAACAAGTTTAAAAAGAAAAACTCGGTGATCTTTTCATGTTTTAGGAGTCATAAAAGAGCTTAAAGGTGACTCTAATGTTTTTTCATCGAAAATTACCGATTTCGCCTGAAAAATCCATTATCCTGAACAAAAACTCAAACATTACTCATACCTATTTAAAATGGATAAAAATGCTGCAAAATTTACCTTTCTAAAGTGAAACATAAACAAATTAGCAACTCATTTACTCAAAAAACTTATAAAAAGCGCTTTCGTCAATTCATTTTTACCGTTTGAGTTTTGGGTGAGAGAATAGAGCTTTTGGTCAGAAACTTCCCGTGAAGATTGCGGAAAATCTGTCTATTGGAATCGAACGTTGTCTCCTCCAGGTAATCCACATCATCCTACTCTTCAATTTCATCCGTTTCAAATTAATTTTTAGGGTTTAATTTCATTCTTTAGGAGCTTTTAGGTCAAAAAACCCACGCATGGGGGTCCGCAGGAATAACACAAGGGACCCACGACCCCGACTTTTTCGCAATGGGGAAAAAGTCAGGGGTCCGCACCTGCTATGAAGGCAAGGTGAGGACCCACGCACTATCTCTAACATAGAGGGTGTGTACCCCGCGCAAAGATTTTTAAAACCTAACAAACTCAAATTTCACCCAAAAATTTCAATTTTACATATTCTAATTCACCTTTTTATTGAATGTAGAGTATACATCATGCTTGATTGGTGAGAACGGGAGCATGAGGATGTAGATCTTGCCACGATAAATCATCAACCTTCAATTGATGCATTGAAGGCATGCGACTTATACAAATTCTGGGCCATACCTAGCATGAGGGTCCAGGTGGACTTTCTGCAGTGGCTGGTAGACAGGTGGAGCATACAGGACCAGTGCTTCTTCATTGGTGGTCTCTTCTTCATTGGTGGTCTCCAGCTCGAAATGGAGCCAGCAGACATTTACTTTTTGACTGGTTTGCCTAAGAGAGGTGAACACTTGACTTTATTCGGGACTAGGCTAGGTGGCCAGTCTGTCGATAGCCTCCGACTAGAGTTCTGTAACAACCAGACTAGAGACAAAGGGATAGACATCAAAACCATATCCCTTCTTGAACTCATGGTAATCGCGTTTACTGTTACCAGGCTTTGCGGGAGCACAACACGACATATAGCCACTGGATCCTAAATGCGGATGGCAGTTGACTGCTTTCGAGGCACCATCTTCAACTGGTGCGATGTTGTGTTGGCTAATGTAAAAGACCAACTGACTAGAGCCAAGAACGGAAAACTGAAGACCTTTGGATATGGTGCTTTAGTTGTGAGCTTTTGTCTGGAGAGGGTCCCAATGTTGGTCCCACAGCACCTCACTGTTGGAGCTGGACTTCCTCGAGAGCCCAAACTGATGCGATGGGTTGCAGTTATGGCCCGTCATCTTGAGGAGGGGACAGAGGTTGTTCGATTCACACCTGAGTATTTCCATTGGTTGGAAAACCAGGTTTTTGATATTCAGGACTTTCATTACGCTGGGGTAGATTTTCACGGTGACCCAGACATGGCTCTTCCACCAGGAGAGCAATGGGATGACTCAGGTAAAATCATTTTCAACATTTTTCTAATTTATTTATTTTTTTGTTTTTATCTTGTCCCAAAATTGATAGTAAAAGTTTCAAATGCAGATGTGGGTCCACAGTGACTAGCAGCTCTCCGACTCTATGAGAGGAAACAACCAACTATAGCGGCACCAGCCCCACAGGATGAATCAACAGAGACCTTGGCCGAATTGGAGAGCCATCTAGAGCATTTGACAGGAGACATTCCAGAGACCAGCATAGATGACATTCCTCTTCAACTACAGCGTTATGTGATTGGGGTCCCAGGACCTTTCAGGAGGTTCCTTTGTAAGGTGGCCCGTACAGTGGTTTCTTATCGAGATCATCACCAGTGATAGGATGATCGCTTATTGTAGACACATATGTCATTTTTGCTTTTTGTACTATCATTTTTGCCGATCATAAGGTGTTTTTCAACCTATGATCGAGGACAATGTATATTTTGACACACTCCTATATTATACTATATCACTATTACCGGCTTATCTTGTAAAACATGTTATGGAATGTTTTTAAATTTATTTGTATGATTATTGCAAATGTCTACTTAACACTCGAGAAGCAATTGCATCTACTAATGTATTTAAATATCTTGGAATATGCTGATATTCAATATAATCAAATTCACGTTCCAAGAGACGCACTCTCAAAAATAATCTCAATAACACTGGATTTCTAATGGCATATACTCTATTAAGTTGTAATACAACGAGTTCAGAATCTAACCTCACTATCAAACTCTGAATCCCAAATGAAATAGATTCAGATAATAACTATTTCACTACACTATACTCAGCAATGTTGTTTGTTGTTTGACCGAGGCTTACCCCATGCATAGATACCAACTCGTCAGAGGGCAAATAAATAACCCAAGATGCGGAAGAAATGTTCCGTGTATTACGACAAGCACCATTAACAAAACCAATGTATGTTTGGAGAGGCGTCGACATCTGCAATATCAAGAGTAAAACCAAGATAAGAAGGAATAATGACGAAAAACACTCTCTAAGCTAACCACACTTTTTAAACTAAAACACACCAGCTAGAAAGAAAACTAACCTAACTATAAATCTCCACACCCATTTTTAAGCATAATACCTCTTTAGGTAAAGACCATTTCTGGGTTTACCTAAAGAGACCCCATCAAAGTCTACCAATTCATAGGCTCCTTTTGCCAGCTTTCGCTTGACAACATAAGGACCATGCCACATAGGTACGAATTTTCCAGTGCCTAATTTATCATTTGCTTGATCGTACAATAAGACTAGGTCTCCTTCCGAAAAATTTCGAGGGGTCACATTTCGATCATACTGAGCTTTAATACGTTTTGCATGAGTTTCGATCGCTAATGCAGCATCACATCGATTCTCATCTAGCTGAGCCAAGTATAAAAAACGTTTTTCATCTTCGGAAGTGGCTGGAAGTAACTCGATGGCCATTTTCAATGACGAGATTTCGCATTCAATGGGTAACACAGCTTCCAGACCATAAACTAGTTGGCAAGGAGTGAACCCTATTGACGTTTTTACTGAGGTTCGATACGCCCAACGCACTGAAAATAGCATGTTATTCCAATTCAACCTATGAATCCCAATGATTCGTCGGATACTGATGACTAGAACTTTGTTGATGGCTTCAACCAGACCATTAGCTTGTGGATAATATGGAGTTGAACTATCGTGACGCAAGCCAAGCTGGCCTGTAAGTTCAGTCATCATAACGTTTCGAAAATGATGCCCATGATCAGTGATAATCACTTGTGGAACACCAAACCTAGCAATTATATGATTGAACATGAAAATCACAGCTGTTTTTCTGTCTGCCTCAAATGTAGGCATCGCCTCGGCCCACTTGGTAAAATAATCTACAGCAAGGATGATATATGCATGCCCCCGGCCGAGTGAGGGTTACATGTAATAAAATCGATACCCCATTTTGCAAATGGACTGAAGGCAATTATAGGGTGGAGAGGAGCAGGTGGAGCGTACATCTTTCGATCAAAAGCTTGGCATTTGTGGCATTTTCGGATTGCGTTAATACAATATTTAAACAAAGACGGCCAGAAGTAGCCAGTGCACAATATCTTTTGGGTTGTGGCATACCCATACATATGACCGCCACATGCTCCAGAGTGACAGTCATTTAGAACCATTTCAGCTTCCTTATGAGTTAAACAACGTCTAAAAACAGAGTCCACCCCACGGCGATAAAGAGTATCTCCAATAATTCTGAATTGTTGGGACTAGAATCGTATTTTTCGACGTTCTGACCTTGAAATTTCTAGCCGAAAGGATTGGGTCTGGAGATAAATGATGATATCCCCATACCATGGATCTAAAGTTCTAATTAGAAACAAGGATTCATCCACAATGGGCTCCTCCGCCACAGTTTCCGTGTCAGCACACGGGAAGTCACACATTAACTCCGCAAAAACTAAAGATTTCTTCGACTTAGACTTTTCAAATTCCAAGTCGAACTCTTGCAGGATGAAAATCCATTTGGAGTACTTGCCCCCTAGCAATTGCTTGGTTAAAATATAGATCATAGGGTTGCATTCAGAAATTACTGTAGTTTTACGTAGTAAAATGTAATGACGAAAACATTGGACAACTTGAACAGCTGCCAATGCCAATTTCTCCACATGTGAGTATTTTAGCTCAGTTGGATTTAAAGTTCAACTAAGGTAATATATCACATGTTCAGTACCAAATTCATCTTCCTGAACTAACACCATTCCAATGGTGGAATGGGAGGCGGCAAGATACAAGAAGTAGTCTTGGTTGTAGTTGGGAGGATGCAATAATGGTGCATGGGTCAACGCATGTTTTAGTGCATCAAAAGATTTGTCAGCTATCTCATCCCAAAAGAATGGAGTATTCTGTTTCAACAACCGGGTAAAACCCTTTGTGATTTCAGCATAGTTAGGAATGACTCAATGTAAAAAGTTTGCTTTCCCTTGCAAACTTTGGAGTTGGCGAAAGGAGGAGGAAATTTGACAATAGCTTCAACCTTCGAGGGATCAACACGAATGCCGGCTTTCGAAACAACAAATCCCAGTAACCGACCCGTTTCTATACAGAAAACACACTTGTGTGGATTCAACCTAATCCGATAATGCCTACACCTCATAAAGATTGCTCGTAAATGGATGAGATGATCAGCTCAGTGTAAGGAATGAGCAAGCAAATCATCGAGATAGGGTTGCACAATGTGCTTGATGTCATGAAACGCGTAAGACATGGCCCTTTGAAAAGTTGCCCCGGTGTTCTTGAGCCCAAAAGGTAATTTGCAATAAGCAAATGTCCCCCATGGACAAATGAAAGCTGTTTTTGGTTGATCAGTAGGTAGAATATTGATTTTATTGTATCTGGAAAAACCATCCATGAAGGAAAATATTTCACTGCTGGCACAATTATCAATGATTTGATCGATATAGGGAGTTGGGTAACTGTCTTTTGGACAGGCTCAATTAATGTCCCTATAATCGATACATATTCTTATTTTCCCTTGCTTTTTGTTAACAGGAACAATATTCGATACCCAATCCATTAACGGAATTGGATAAATGAAACCTTCTTTGAGTAATTTCTCAACTTCTGCTTTAATAGCAACAGCTTTTCGCGGGTGGATCTGACGCAAACGTTGCCGGACGGGTTTAGCATCCAGGTAAGTTTTGATTTCATGAACAACAATTACGGGGTCAATTCCTGGCATTTTCTCATATGACTAGGCAAACACGTCACGAAATTCTTGAAATAGGGCCTTATATGTTTGAATTTCATCTTCCGTACACGAGGCACCTATATGAATGTTTTCAACAACTCCCGGCTTAACCGAAATATCAATAGGAATAATTCAAGAAATATTTCCCAAATTTAACTCTGAATCAGGATTTTTCATTGGATTCTGAGGTTCCTTGACATATTCAGTCGTAAAAATAGATGAAAAATCATTTTCAAAACGATCACTCTCGGGCAAAAACGAAGATCTATGATGAAGATCTTCCCATGGTAAATCATCGACACATAGGATTTCACGAATTTGCTCATCAGTGTGAACAAGTTCGGAAAACGTTGTTGAATCTGAGTTTGATGTTGGAAGTGATTCCTCATGGACCACATTCATTAAGTCATTTTTGGTTGAATATGGGTCGGTAAACGACTGCATGGTCTGATACGCAATTTCATATGGACTCAAAGGCATAACATCACCAAATGAGTCTATCTTAGATTCGGAAGGTATGATCCAAGGATCATCATAAAAAATAGTGTCTGACGAAATCATATGAATGGTTGCAGTAGAAGACGATGCATTGATAGGAGGAAAAGGAAAAGTTCCCAGTAAACCAGAATCTTTAACTAGTCCTACTCCAACATCCTTATACGAGATAGTTGTTTTGCCGACACGCTGAATACTTTTAGAAGAGGCTGGGTCGGATGAAAAGTAAGTCAGCTGGTCTATAGTTACGATCTTTCCATTATGAGGGAACTTTATAAGCTGAAAGACCGATGAAACGATAGCTGTCATAGCGTAAGACCAACTACAACCCAAGAGAAGGTTGTAATCTAGAGGGGCATCAACCACCTCCACATCTAGATTAATAGTTTTACCTTCAACCCCTATAGGTAAAACTTGTAGAATGCCAAAAGGATGAAACCCACGACCATCAAAGGCCTTTAGAATCATTGGGGATTGATTTAGCCAAGGAGAACCAAGAGATCTCCAACACTGTATCGACATAATACACGTTGAGGCTCCCTCATCAATCACAGTCCTATAACAAGGTCTATTTTTGATTAACACTGGGATCTGGAAAGCCATTTGATGAGGTAAGCACGGTGTATTATTTTCTAGATCGAAAATTATAAGGTTCGAGTCCTGAACGTCAACAGCTCCTATAGCTGACAATAGTAATTTACGCTATGCTGGGCATGATTGCAACACTTCCAAAGCTGACATTGCTGAAGGTGAAACAGCTAAATCTTCAACAATGTTATAGTTCTGAGCCGCTCTCACATGTGGATTGAAAGCTAACTTTCGAAGTATACGCTTGGTGGGCGGTTTGATTACTAAGTCTGGGTTAGGTTTCTCGATCTGTAGCGGATCGGAACTGGGAGCTGAGGTTGATGGGTTAGAATGAGAAGATTCTGCTTCTTTACCATCAACAGGACTTTTACTTCCATAATCATGTGATCGAGTCATAATCCTAACATGGGAAATCATCATTATGGGTTCCTCGAAGGCATTTGAGGAAGAACCTATCATCTTACTGTCTTGACTTGGAAAAGGATCCTTCAAAACAGCAGGTGTTTGGGAACCTTTTACAATTTTCGCAACCTCTGCACGATGAGGGCAGTCTCTTGTAAAATGCTCTTCGTCACAAATGAGACAAGGATAACGAGGTTTACGTTTCTCATCATTTGATTCCGCTTTTTCTGGTTTCTCTTTCGAATTTTTATTTGTTTTATTTTTATTCTTCCCTTTCTTCTTACTTGCCGGATTTTGATTTGGCTGTAGATGACTCTACGACATAAATATCGGCGAAAATTTCCGCGGAAGAATCTCATGTCGGGGAATCTGGCAAGGTTATGATAGGAGAAGAATTCTTGGAAGACTTCTTCTTACTTTTGGTATTAATCATACCAATCATACCATCAGTGGCATGTTATGAAACCAGCTCAAGAAAAGATAGAAAAGATAGATCAACGCCTTAGAATTCAGCCTCTTTGAGGGGGCAACCTCCTTTACATTACATAAATGAACAATTCTTGGATGATACAAATGACAAAACCTCCTTTCTATATATAGGAGTCTAAGGAGTCACAATATAATCCAGCCGACCTAACAATAATAATATAAAGCCACAAAAATAACAATAGAGGGATTCTATGGGGCACAGAAATAACAACATGGGGGTAATAGGGGCACAACAATATAAATAAGGGGTATAACTACAATAGTAATGGGGTAATCACTAGTATTATAGGGACCCAACATGCCCCTCTCCTTCAAAAAAGTGTTGTCCTCAATGCTTGAGTAGTTCTGGATACTTCTGCATAAAATTCTCATCCTCCCATGTGGAATCTTCAGCAGATAAGTTCTTCCACTTGATAAGATACTCTGAAATTGATCGATTTCGTAGCTGTCGAGTTCTTGTTTCTGTGACTGCTTCCCATTCCAATATAATTTTTCCTTCCTCATCAAGTTCTGGCAATATTGTTTGAACTGGGAGCTTGTTGCCTATAACCTTCTTTAAACATGAAACATGGAAAACTGGGTGCAATCGAGAAGCTGCAGGAAGCTCCAATTTGTATGCCATAGTACCAATCTTTTGCAACACCTTGTACGGACCATAATACTTTGGTGATAATTTATTATCTTTCTTAGCTTGCTTTAGGGACATTTGCTTATATGGTTGTAGCCGTAGGAATACCCAATCACCTACATCAAAACTTCTTTCACTGTGATGTTGATCTGCCTGTTGTTTCATTCTATTTTGTGCCAACACGAGGTTATCCTTTAAGAGTTGGAGGACTTGTTGTTGATGTTCGATGTGATGTTCCACTGCCTGAACCTTAGAATTTTCTCTTAAATATGATGTGATGGATGGTGGTTGATACCCATAAAGTGCCATAAATGGGGTCATTTTTGTTGCTGTATGGAAGGAAGTGTTATACCACCATTCAGCCAGAGGCAACCATTTGACCCATTGTGTCTGTTTATCAGATACAAAGCAACGAAGATATCCTTCCAAACATTTGTTTACTATCTCAGTTTGCCCATCAGATTGAGGATGATAAGATGAGCTATGAGCTAACTGAGTACCAAGACAAGAAAATAATTCTGTCCAAAAATTTCCAGTGAAAATGGGATCTCTGTCACTTACAATAATCTTTGGGTTTCCATGTAGCTTTTGAATTGTTTCCATAAATGCAGTAGAAACTGTACTGGCTTTAAATGGATGTGATAATGCACAAAAGTGTGCATACTTGGTAAGTCTGTCAACTACCACCATGATGACACTCTTTCCCTCAGACTTGGGTAAACCTGTGATAAAATCCATTGAAACCTCCTCCCAACGTTGGCTTGGAATGGATAAAGGTTGTAATAGACCCGGTGTCTTAATTGTTTCAACTTTATTTTGTTGGCAAACCAAACATTCCGCCACAAACTTTTGAATATCTGATTTAAGGCCATCCCAAAAAAATTCCTTCTTAACCCTGTGGTAAGTTTTTAAAAATCCTGAGTGCCCTCCTAAGGGAGAAGTGTGCAATTCCATAAGAATCTTTTGTTTTAGCTGGGAATTCTTACAGAGGTATAAGCGATCTTTGTACCATAACGAATCATTTTGCCAGCTAAATGTATCAAACGTACTGGAATCTTGTTGTAGCTTTCGAATAAGTGCCCACACTTCTTCGTCATTCTTCCATTCCTCCCTTGCTTCGTTTATCCAATCTGGTTGGATAATAGAAATGGCACACAACAATGCTTCCACATCCTCATCCTTTCTTGAGAGTGCATCTGCCACCACATTTTGCTTCCCTTTTTTGTAGATGATTTCAAAGTCATAACCCAACATCTTTGTGACCCACTTTTGTTGCTCTTCAGAGGATAATCTTTGTTCTAAAAAGTATTTAAGGCTATCATGATCCGTTTTTACCTTGAAGTGTCTTCCCATTAGGTAGGGTCGCCATTTCTTAAGTGCATGGAGTATTGCCAACATTTCCTTCTCATAAATAGCTTTGCTTAAAAACTTTCCCTTGATTGGACGACTTTCAAAAGCAATGGGTCTTTCATCTTGCATTAGAACAGCACCAATTCCATTTCCTGAAGCATCACATTCCACAATAAAGGTTTTTGTGAAGTCGGGTGTAGCTAAGACCGGTGCTTGGCACATTGCCTCTTTAAGATGTTCAAAGGCCTTTGTTGCTTCCGGAGTCCATGAAAATGCATCTTTCTTCAATAATGTTGTTAGAGGTGCTGCTATTCTCCCATAATTCTTAACAAACTTGCGATAATACCCTGTCAACCCAAGAAATCCTCGCAAATGCTTTATGGATGTGGGGATTTTCCATTCCTTAATGGCTTTAATTTTGCTAGGGTCTACCTTAACTCCTTCATGAGATACAATATGACCCAAATATTCCACCTCCTGGACTCCAAAGAAACATTTGGATCTTTTTGCATATAATTGTTTCTCCTCCAATAGTTGTAGCACCTTGTCAACATGTTCAACATGATCCTTCCAAGACTTGCTGTAGATTAGTATATCATCAAAAAATACTAACACAAATTTTCTAAGGAATGGTTTGAAAATTGAATTCATCAAACCTTGAAATGTTGAAGGTGCATTGGTAAGGCCAAAAGGCATGACCAAAAATTCATAATGACCCTCATGAGTTCTAAATGCCGTTTTCGGAATGTCTTCAATCTTCATTCTGATTTGATGATATCCCGAACGAAGATCCAACTTGGTGAAGTAAATTGATCCATGCAATTCATCCAGTAATTCATCAATGACAGGAATGGGGAACTTATCTTTAATAGTGAGCTTGTTGAGCTCCCTATAATCTGGACACATGCGCCATGATCCATCCTTCTTGTGCACCAATACTACTGGAGCAGAGAAAGAACTTTGACTCGGTTGAATTATACCAGCCTCTAGCATTTCTGCAACCATACGTTCAATTTCACTTTTTTGGACATAGGGATATCTGTACGGCCTGATGTTTGGAGGAACACTTCCTGGAATCAGATGAATAGCATGATCATGATCACGCATAGGTGGGAGACCTTTGGGAGTCTCAAATACCTTGGAATGATTGTCCAGGACTTTTTGGA
Source organism: Pinus tabuliformis (assembly GCA_031772625.1). Classification (NCBI taxonomy): domain Eukaryota; kingdom Viridiplantae; phylum Streptophyta; class Pinopsida; order Pinales; family Pinaceae; genus Pinus; species Pinus tabuliformis. Next base: position 174,023,650 of record CM062820.1, read on the forward strand.
GATCTGGAGAAATAGATGATTCCAATGTGGAAACATCTAGCGAACATAATTGTGCAATTACACCTCTTTGCTCCTTTTTTAGAAGCTTTGTCATACCATTAGAGCTGATTATCTTTCCTGGTTTCCCTGCAATACCCCTTAATTCAACTTCCTTTCCTTCCATAGAAAATTTGATGAAAAGTTCTTGAAAATTAAAAGCTATTGTACCCAAGGATTGTAGCCATTGGACTCCTAGTACAACATCAGCACCTCCCATTGGAATGGAAAGCATTGGGCTAGTCAATACATATTCTCCCATGGATAGCTTGATATTATGGCACTTTCCAGAGAAATTTATTGTTCCTCCATTTGCAATCATCACTTGACACTCTGGTGCTGGATATAGGAAGCAATTCAATTCTTTTGCTACCCTACAATGAATAAAATTGTGGGTGCTTCCTGAATCAATCAACACTATTACCTTTTTCTTCTTGATTTGTCCTTCTATCTTGATGGTTTGAGGAGTGGTAATTCCCGCCAATGCATTACAAGATATGGTCGGATTTATTTGTTCTTCATCTAGGCTTTGTTCCTGGAGTATATCTTCTTCTTTTGACCTTTCTTGCTCCTTTTCTTCTTCCTCTTCACAATCTATGTAGAATAATTTCTTCTCAGCACACTTATGACCTTTAGTGTATTTGCTATCACAACTGTAACAAAGCCCTTTTGCTCTTTTTTCTTCCAATTGTTGTGGTGTCAACCTTATAGGTTGTGGAAGACTAGGGGCAACAACACTTCCGTCTTTATAGTTGTGAGTGGTATGCTTCCTGGTTGCCATAATTTTGCTTTCCATTTTTCTTGCTAACCTGAATGCCTTCTCTAATGAATCAGGTTCCCAAAGGCGAACATCATGTTGGATATTATCCTTTAAAGACCCTATGAACACATCAATCCTATGCTCCTCTGGAATATCTTTTACCCTTATGTTCAATTTTTGGAACTCCTCAATGTGCTCCATTACTGAACCCTTTTGTTTGAGACTTATCAATTGGCTAAAAAAAGTGTTGCTTTTTGTATCTTCATAATGTGCTATCAATTCTTCCGTAAAAATTGCCCAAGTGATAAATTTTTTATGAGAGCAAAGCCATTGATACCATACAAACTGATTTGGTTCCAAATATACAGTTGCCATACGTACCTTTTGTGTGTTTTGCACATTATTGAGATCGAAGAACTGCTCCATCTGTAATATCCATGTGGCGGGATCCTTGCCATCAAACTTCCTCATATCGATTTTTGGAATATGGTGGGTCTTCGATCCAACATTAGAGTCTATGGAATCATGATTAACATTTCTTTTGTTCACATCATGAGTTTCCTTTACAACCTTTTCACCATTAGTAAGTATTTCTTGTAGAAAATTTGTCAAATCTGTCTTCAAATCTGCCATGTCTGTCTTCAAATCTGTCTTCAAATCTGCCATGTCTCTCTTCAAATCTATCTTTGAATCATCCATCTTAGCTTCCATGCCCTTTATCTTAGATTCCACGCCATTTATCTTAGCTTCTGTTAGCTTTTGTGAGCGTGACATTTGTTGCACTTGTTCTTGTAATTTTGATATATCATGTAGCATTTCTTCCTCTTCTTCATGAGTCATGCTAGAGCTTTCAGGTTCCTTACTAGGTGTTTGATTTTCTTTCCTCGGGGCATCAGTTATCGATAATAATGCTTTACTATGCCCTTTGAATTCCGTTAAACCAAGCTTACACAAAAATTTAAAAAAAACTACACACCTTTTTTCACTTTATAGAAGCCTGATATTGAATCTGATGTATCTCTGTAATTTCGGATCATCTAGTTCTTAAATTGCAATCTGTAGTAGCCTTCTATGTCCTCTTTCCAATTCCACAAGTCTGACCCAAATTGGATTCTCCAATGAAGAGTTATGTGAAATCTCCCACAGTGACTTTCTTTTAGACTAGTTCAGTAGAGCGAACTTGTACGACGTGCTACGAGTCACTGTTTCACCATTTGGATCTAAAACACGCATACAAGAAACTAAAGTCCGTCCTCTTTCTGTACCTTCTGACAAAATTTCAATCCGATCCCCAGAGAGAAATTTATGACAATTTTCCCCAGGTCACCTGTTTTGAATGTAATTCAGGAGTCTGCAAAAAGACCGACTTCCTCAGATCATATCTACGCAAATATCGCGCAAAAAGCTCTGATATTTGGACCCAAGGTTCAACACGATTTCTTCTCAAATGGGTTTTTTTTGTGACTTCTGAAACTTCACAGAAAAAAGTTATAGCGAAAATGCCATGATGACCTGTTTGGAGCAACGAAACCCTAGAATCCAAAGCTCTGATACCAAATGTTATGAAACCAGCTCAAGAAAAGATAGAAAAGATAGATCAACGCCTTAGAATTCAGCCTCTTTGAGGGGGCAACCTCCTTTAAATTACATAAATGAACAATTCTTGGATGATACAAATGACAAAACCTCCTTTCTATATATAGGAGTCTAAGGAGTCACAATATAATCCAGCCGACCTAACAATAATAATATAAAGCCACAAAAATAACAATAGAGGGATTCTATGGGGCACAGAAATAACAACATGGGGGTAATAGGGGCACAACAATATAAATAAGGGGTATAACTACAATAGTAATGGGGTAATCACTAGTATTATAGGGACCCAACACGGCATGAGACCCTGAAGGAGCTGCAGCGATTTGATTTTGTTTAGGAAGATCGGGGATTTTCTCGTGTAACATACCTGACTGCGTATAAAATAAGTCAAGGTACTAAGCTTGAGAAATTACTTGCTCCTCAGTACTGACTCCGGCCCTAGCTACATCCTCAGTGATCTTCGGTAACAAATATTTTACAAACCAATCAGCTAAGATCTGATCCGGAATAAAAACTTTCACTAAATGTCGTCGACGTCTCCATTCATGAATGTGATCTGAAATGTAAGTGGACGTTGACTGCTTTAATGAATTTAATAATTCCGTGCCAGTTTCATATCTGACTGGCAACTGAAAATGAGTTAAAAACAAATTAGCTAGTTGACTAAATTTATAAAAAGTGGCTCGCGGTAACTCAATGTACCACTTGGCCGCAAGACCAATTAGAGTGCGCTGGAAAATCCTTAAACGGATTGAATCATATGAAATGGAATTAGATGCACACCAGAGGTGATAAGTCATCACATGGTTCAACGGGTCCTCTCCTGATTTTCCTTCAAACTTAGGAATATCACTAGGCAACTTATTCGGCATTGGCAGCCAAAATGGAAGATAGTTAATGGGATCGTTCGTAAGGTGCGACAAGTCAGGAAAATCCAAAGTTGCAATAAACGACAACTGATGATTAGGGTCCCTAAAAATCTGGGTCATGAGACCAGCCCCAGGAGGAGGATATCTAGGATAACTAGGAATTGGAATTGCATTTGAGATATTATATCCTCCCAGAAAACCAGGATTAACCGAACCGTACTGGGGTTGTTGAGGTTGTTGATATGTATACCCAGGGTACGGTTGATACTGATAGACTGGCTGCTGCACAGAAGGACCGAATTGGTACTATCCCTGGTATGGTTGATAAGTAAATTGAGGTTGACTTGTGACAACCGTACTTGAACCAGGTTTTCCTACAGGCATCTGAACCGAAGTTTGAATTATGGATCTAGACAGAGGTAAAGATGTCTGAGGAGTTGATACAGGAACAACAGAAACCGGAGCTATCGATACTCCAGAAGTAGGTGGGGTAGATTGAACAAATGTTGCAGCAGTTTCAGCAGCCGTTTGAGGTGGAGTACGAGGTGTACTGGGCCCAGGCTGAGAAACTACAGAAGCTGCAGAAGTTTGAATAGTAGACTGGACCAGTTGCTGGGGTGAACCAGAAACCAAGGGTTGTCTAGTTTGAGATGACAACTGTACATTCGGTTGCAAGACCTGTTGAGTTTGAGATGGATTCCACACTAAGTTCATTCCGGGGTGCGGACCCATAACAGGTTGAAAATATTGAGGACCATAACCGGGTTGAGGGTAGGGTTGATAATTCAAAGGTACATTTCTAGTTCCTTGAACATATGATTGACCGAAAGGTGGTTGGAAACATTGGTTCAAGTACTGACCTTGAGGTTGATAACCCTGAGGCACGTACTGATACTAGGGTTGACCTTGAGGTACATATTGATACTGGTGTTGACCCTGAGGTACATATTGAGTCTGGGGTTGACCTTGAGGTACATATTGATACTGGGGTTGACCCTGAGGTACATATTGAGTCTTGGGTTGACCTTGAGGAATGTACTGTCCTTGAGGTTGCCCCCCAGGCACAAATTGGGTAGCTTGAGGCTGCCCCCCAGGCGATAATTTAGGACTTTGAGGCTATCCCCCAGGCGGTAACTGGCCACCTTGAGGTTGAGGATTAGGAATAGTACTTGACATCATGAGAATATCTTCTACACTCAACGACTTAGTTCCATTATTTCCACTTAATAACCCTTGTTCAATAGGTTGAGGAGATGCTCTCGAAAAAGTACCAGTAAGTGACTGATACCCAGAGTGTAGGTTTCAACCTCGTAAAGAAATTACCTGCATATGAATTCTAAATCACAGAATAATAAACAATGTGAGAGCATAACACATAAAACACATATACACAGAGATTTTCCCCTGGATCCCAAAACCGAGACTACCAGCTTGATTTTTCATTATATTCCTTTCAATGTTACAATACATATTTATACATGTCGAAGCATCCAATACCATGGACCGAAAACCATCGCATCCAAAACCATGGACCAAAAAACCATAGGTCGGTTCGCCCAACCTAATATAGGGTCCAAAAATTTTTTTCCTGAGGCGCTGCCCCGGACCCCATAGAGGGGGGCTACCCGCCCCCCTCAAACCCCCTGGACAGGGGGGGCTGCCGCCCCCCCTCTAACCCCCCGGTTCACTACATAGGTTAGTCGTGGAAAGAATATAACACAACCCAACAATATCCCACTTGTTGTTTTCTTTCCACAAGGGGCCACAAGAGAGCTTAGTCATTTTTCCAACCCTGAAATGCCCATTGTTTCTCTACACCAAGAGAACTTCTCAGAGCTCACAGATTTTGTCAATGCATTTGCAGTATTCTTCAAAGTGTCCACCTTTACCAGCAACACCTTTTTGTCTTCTATCATATCCCTCACAAAGTGATACTGAACATCAATGTGCTTTGTCTTTCAATGATAAGCAGGGTTCTTTGCCAAGAAAATTGCACTTTGGCTATCACAGTATATTCTTATAGCTCCCTGTACTAACGCCATACTTGAACATAATCTCTGCAACCAAACTGCTTCCTTGCTTGCATGAGTGGCTGTCATGTATTCTGCTTCTGTAGTTGATAGTGCCACTACAGATTGTTTCTTACTCATCCAACTGACTACACCTACAAATAGGTTAAATAGATACCCACTTGTAGATATTCTCTGATCCAGATCTCTAGCCCAGTCTACATCAAAAAAGCCACGAATATCCAACACTCTGTCCAATCCTGGTCTTCCTTGGTAGCACAAACCATAGTCACTAGTGCCACGCAAATACCTGAAAACCCGCTTCACTGTTGTCCAGTGCTCCTTCCCTAGTTTTGACATGAACCTGCTCAATACTCCCACTGCATGTGTAATGTCTGGTCAAGTACAGACCATTGCATACATCAAGCTACCAACTGCACTCGCATATGGAACACGGGACATGTCCTCTTCTTCTTCTTGTGTCTTGGGACACCGTTCAGCAGATAACCTCACACCTACAGGAATAGGAACCTTCATTGGTTTACTCTCCTGCATATTAAACCTCTGCAGCATTGTCTCGACATACTTCCTCTGGTTTAACTAGAGCTTCCTCTTTGTCCGATCTCTTTTAATTTCCATGCCCAAAATATAGTTTGCAGCTCCAAGATCTTTCATGTCGAATTTGGAGGACAATTGGGTCTTCAAATCTTGGATAATTTCTTTGTCATTTCCAACCAGCAACATATCATCCACATACAAGACCAGATAAATAACACGGTCACCAATTAATTTAAAATACACACAGTGATCTGCTTTGCTTCTGGTGAAGCCAAGTCCCTGTATAAATGTATCAAATTTCTGATACCACAACCTTGGTGACTATTTTAACCCATACAGAGACTTCTTTAACTTGCATACCAGTTCTTTCTTACCCTTCACCACAAAGCCTTCAGGTTGCTTCATGTAGATTTCCTCTTCCAAATCCCCGTGAAGAAATGTTGTCTTCACATCCATCTGTTCTACCTCAAAATCAAAAGCAGCACCAACAGATAAAAGTAACCTAATAGAAGTTGCCTTGGCAATAGGAGAAAAAATATCACCAAAATCAATTCCCGACACCTAGGAATAACCTTTTGCTACCAACCGAGCTTTGTATTTCTCCACCTTCCCTTCTACATTTGTCTTCTTTTTGAACACCCATTTGCTGCCAATGGGTTTCCTTCCAGCCGGAAACTCCACCAGACCCCAAGCCTCATTTTTGTGCAAAGATGCCATTTCATCAACCATGGCCTCTTTCCAGAGTTTTCCATCCTCTGAATCCACTACTTCCTTCACAGTTTTGGGATCATCATCAGTAACAGACAAAGCAAAATTTGAACAGAAAGTAGATGGACTATACCTTTCTGGCTGCCTTCTTTCTTGAATTGATCTTCTTAGAGCCGGAGTTTGTGGCTCTTCATCTTCTGATTCCTCCTCTATTGTAGAGTCTGATTCTTCCTCCTTTAACTCAAACTCTATCTTCTTAGGTTCCTTTGGTTGGACTTCATGTTTAATAACATCTTTCACCTCTCTGAACACCACATCTCGACTGTATACAACCTTCCTTGTTACTGGGTTCCAAAGCTTATAACCCTTTAAACCATCCTTATACCCAATAAAGATGCACTTTTCAGATTTACTATCCAACTTGGTTCGTTTCTCCTTTGGAACATGTACATATGCACCACATCCAAATACCCTCAGATGTGAAAGAGAGGGTTTCTTACCAGTCCATACTTCTTGTGGAGTCTTATCCTCCAATGCTGATGAAGGTGACCTGTTGACCAAGTAACATGCAGTATCCACCACCTCTGCCCAGAATTCTTGTCCTAACCCGGCACCACTGAGCATGCCTCTTGCCCTTTCCATCAATGTCTTGTTCATTCTTTTTGCGACTCCATTTTGCTGAGGTGTATATGGAGTAGTATTCTACCGTGCTATACCACACTTCTTATAGAATTCTTCAAATTCCTTGCTGCAAAACTCTCCACCATTATCTGTCCTCAGCACCTTTATCTTCTTCTCTGTCTAATTTTCCACCAGAGCCTTAAATTCTTTAAACCTGTCAAAGACTTCAGATTTCTTCTTAAGGAAATATATCCATGTATTCCTTGAGAAGTCATATATAAATGATACATAGTACACAGACTTACCCAGTGATGGAACCTTCACAGGTCCAAACACATCACTATGCACAAGCTCTAATATCTGTTTCGCCCTCTTAGCACCAGAGGGGAAACTCACCCAATTCTGCTTCCCATATACACAATTTTTACAGAAATCAAAATCTAGAGAGCTATTACTCATACCTTCTACCATACCTTTACCATGAAGTATTTGAAGTCCCTTCTCTCCAATATGTCCAAGCCTTTGATGCCACAGCATGGTATTCTCTCTAGAGACCACTACATTTTCAGCTCCACTTTCAGGAACCACAGAACTGTTGCACCCATCAACAACAGTGCTACCTTGCAGCTTGTACAGAGTTCCAGTCGGAACTCCCCGCATCAATACCAGTTTTCCCTAAACCATCTTGCAGGTATCCTTCTTGAACACTGTTTTTACACCTGCATCATCCAACTTGCTTACAGAAATCAGATTTCTGGCCAATGTAGGAATATGCAAAACACCCGGAAGTGTTCTAACCCTTCCACCTTGCAACTTCAACTTTACTTTTCCGCGACCAATGATTCTATCCTTCCTATCATCTCCTAAGAAGACATCACCACCATTGTATTTCTCATACTCACAGAACCACTCTCTATGGGGAGTGAAGTGAAAGGATGCACCTGAGTCAATAAACCATGCCTCATGATCTACATGTGTACTTGAAGAAGCCAAGTACACATCCCCACCTTCATCTGAGGTGGTTTTTGCCTCTGCAGAAGGAGCATCATCAGATCCCTTTCCTTTATCAGGAGCTTTAGATTTACAGTCCCTTTTGAAGTGCCCTTCCTTTCCACATTTCCAGCACACCACCTTTACAGGTTTTCCTGGAGATTTAGATCTCCCTCTAGATTTAGATCTCCCACTCGATGACTTATTTTTGTTTCTATTATGGGACCATCCTCGTACAGAAAAGGCATCACCATTCTGGCTCTCCATATTTTTCCGTCTCATCTCCTCTGTCAGCAAAGCTGAGACTATTTCATCAAACTGCAAAGTAGTTGCATTGCTACCAATTGCAATAACCAGACTATCCCACAAATCTTGTAGCGAACACAACAAACTGATGCACTTATCTTCATATGAAATTTTAATATCAACAGACGCTAACTGACTTACCACAATATTAAATGCGTTCAGATGCTCTATCACCGAGTCTCCATCTTTCATCCTCAGGTTATACAGCTTTTTCTGCAGGAACAGTTTATTCACCAGAGACTTAGATTGGTACAAAGTCCCTAACTTGTCCCACAAAGCCTTTGCCGTAGCTTCCCCTGATACATTCAACAATACTGGATCTGAGGCACATAATTGTATTGTTCTCTTTGCCTTCCGATCCAACTTCTTCCATTCTTCATCAGTCACTCCCGTTGGTTTAGTACCTAGATCTACCATGATCCACTGATCTTTATCCACCAAAAGATCCTCCTTCTTGAGTTTCCACAACTCAAAACTCTGACCATTGAACTTCTCGGTCTCTATCTTTCCACTGCTCACCATCTTCTTTTACCATCAGAATCGATCTCGTAGATCTCCCACTAAACAGGGTCTACCACGGGCCCGAGCGAAACCCCTCAACAACAAAGGCATCCTCTTGAAGCCAAAACAGCTCTGATACCAAATGTAGGTTTCAACCCCATACATAAATTACCTGCATACGAATTCTAAATCACAGAAAAATAAACAATGCGAGAGCATAACACATAAAACAAATATACACAAAGATTTTCCCCTGGATCCCAAAACTGGGACTACCAGCTTGATTTTTCATTATATTCCTTTCAATGTTACAATACATATTTATACATGCCGAAGCATCCAATACCATGGACCGAAAACCATCGCATCCAAAACCATGGACCGAAAAACCATAGGTAGGTTCGCCCAAGCTAATATAGGGTCCAAAAAATTTTTTACTGGGGCGCTGCCCCGGACCCTATAGAGGGGGGCTACCTGCCCCCCCTGTGACCCCCCGCTGCACAATCGGCGCAAAGAAGGGGGGCTCCACCCCCCTCTAACCCCCCGGTTCACTACGTAGGTTAGTCGTGGAAATAATATAACACAACCCAACATAGAGGGAACAGAAGGACCGAAATAAAAAAAGGTTTTTGGAGATTGAGAAAACATGGATGACTGTCTTGACATATTTAACGAAGGATAGTAACCTCTAGGTGTTGGGTCAAAGGGAATACGAGGTGGTGGAAAACTTAGTCCCGAGTTTTCCAAAAAATTGGTCAATGAAAGATACCAAGTGTTGCTCCTAGGTGGACTGTAAAATATTGATTCACGCTCCCTAAGTTCTATAACAGGTTGATTTTCAGGGATAGGGATACCTTCTTCTTCCATAGTAGTAAGTTCTTCAATAGCTATAAGTCCAGAAGGAAGATTTTGGGTAATTATTCTTTCTACCCTGGGTGAACCAGGACCACTAGAAGTTGGAGAGGTAAATCCCGATGTTGGAGTAGCAGCAAATTCAGTTTCAGGTTCAGATATTTCAGGTTCCTCACCTAAATCACTAGTAGATGAAAAACTACCATTAACTTTGGAAGCAGACACAGATTGTGGATTATAATTTGCTACTAAAGCTTGATAATCAGGATGTACCACTAAAGAAGATTCTCCTTCTTCGCGTGACCCAACTCTACTCCAGGAGTTACAAGGGCTCTTAACCCTTCAGGTTAGCTCGGTGAAAACTCAGGAGGTTGGCCCCGAAGTCTACGGGACTTCCTTGGTAATTCAACCATGATTAAATATTTTAGCTACTTCACACGCAAACAAAGTAAAATCTCAATGAAAACCACCTAAAGCCTCTAAAGAACCAAACAAATTTGAATCAAATGCCTAAAAAATCTAGGAGATCAAACCACACACAAACAGTAACTTTTCGTACTGAAAACACTAGTTGGTGATGAAATCCAACGTCGCAGAGTTCAATACAGGAATGGTGGTTGGAACAGTTACCCCGACAACCTGCTTAATGAATAGAATGACACAAGTTCCTCCACTAAACCGTCTCAAGTGAAGAGAATCCCCCAGAAAATCCAAGTGAGTCTAGCCAACGTCTACTCCAGGTACAGTGGGATCTTCCCTCCACCGTCACCTTAGGAAGAATCCTATAGAATATGGTCACTATGGTTACCAATGGAAACAAATATACATGGGGGAACAGTCTACGATCCAATACGCATGCAAGGGCAGAGTAACAAGCTCAATCCCCTTGAAGGCTCCTTGACATAATCCAAGGTTTACCAGCAAGTGACCCCAGGCTCCTCGACAATGGTTAATCTGAGGTTTACCATTTTTAATACGTGAATATCTGGCATCATTCCGAATGAGGAAGGATTGATTCCCTCACTATTTCGGACACGATCTCGTGCTTCTCCTTTAAGAGGAGCTTTCCCAGAGCATAGATGTAACAATTGGATTTTTCTCCTACTGCAAGATACAGCTACCTGTTTGTTTTACTGTCTTGGAGAGTTAATTACTCCCTACTCAAAGGCACTAGCCTAAGCTATGTTGGTGTAATAGAGCCCTAGAAATAAAAATATTTCTAGATAGATTTTACTTTAAGCGTTATTTTTATTGGTTTTTGTTTAAGTCAAGAGGTGCAGAGATGAAACTTATGGTGTGAAGACTCGAATCGTAATCACTAAAAAATGCATTTAAGATGATAAGCAATCTTTTCCCTTCAATGAATTTCTAGCTAGGAAAGAGTTTGAGAATGCAAATACTTGTAAACACAAATCTTTTCCTTAACAAACAAATCAAAAGAAGAGCTTTTTGTCTTTTCCAATGCACTCAAAAATGAGACAACTAGTTATGCTCACAAAAATTTCCCTTTTCTTTCAAACCCTCAAATACTACAAAAACAAAATTTTTCCAAAAGAGATTTTTTTATTTTTTATAAAACACTCAAAACTATGGAAAATTTTAATCTTGAGATCTATAAACTATAAAAAACTATTTGAAGTAAAATCTTACAAGATGTCTTTTCAAGGATGTTTTACTTAGTTATAAGCAAACTAAGGAATAATTGGTCCAGAATCACAAATCAGTCAAAAAACAACCAATTTTTGTTTTCTTTTCTAAAAATGAAATCCAAACTTTTAACACAAGTCTTTTCGAAGTTTTGCAAAGAGAAAACACAAGATGGATTCCTCAACAAAGGTAGATTTTGCAAATGGTCAGACTCATAAGAAGGCCAGTAAAAACCAAGGTGATCTGAGGCTTCTATAGCTTCTAAGCTCTGAGCTACTACAAGACCAAAATGAAAACCAAGCCCGGCAACCAAAACTTCTAGGAATTTCACCTAAAACCCTAACACCAATGGAATTAACCTAAGAAAAGTTCCTGACAAGTCACATGCAGGTCTGGGCAGTGGATATAAACATCTAAACAAAAACTAAGCTGACTGAAAGAGAAAATCTTAAGTTTTTCAAAATTTTAGCAGGGTCCGCAGGCCCGCAGTTCACACAAGTGTGGTACCACTCTGTGTGAAAAGCAAAAGTGCGGACAGGTCCGCACTGTGTTGCAAGCCGAGGGTGCGGTCCTCTCCCAAAGTTATGAAAAACAAAAAATAATCCAAGATCTACTAAATCTACCCAATTCCACACACAACAAGCCAAAAACAGAAAAAAAAGCACAGTTTCTCAAGTCAAAGTAAAGAAAGTCAAGAAATCAAGTCCCCAGTGGAGTCGCCATTTTGTCACACGGAATGAGTCGATCCTGCAGACAAGATTGACCTCCCTAGTATCTAATGATATCTAGTGACAAGAAAGCCAATAAAAAACTATCTTTCGCAAGCCAATCAAAAACTATCTTTCTCTAAATATGCAATTTATAAACAAAGGCAAACAAGTGCTTTAGGCCTGCCTTGGGTCCAATGCAAGTTTGTGGAAGCCTCACTCCTTTGATCCAAATGAGCTCCCTTCTAGCAAATCTGCAAACACAAACAAGCAAACAAATTAAATAGCACCTGAAAAGCCAATATCATAAAGCATACTTATCATGATGATCAAGGAATTCATGAAACAAATGACATAAGACAATTTGTTGAGAAAAATGAATGTTATTGTATGAATTCAAATCAAAGAAGAACTTTACAACCTGTGCCTTGATGCTGTACAAGCTCCTCCCAGGGTCCAACAAGAAGTCTCCTCTACTTTGACAAGTTTCACTCTCTTCCCAATGAAGCCAAAAGGTATGTGATCTCTCCTCTCAAGCTTAACTAGGAAGTCTCAATTCCACCAGCATTTACCCTAAAAAATGTTCAGCTTCTAACCTCCCTAGCAACTAGCCCAATGCCTTAATTTATAGTGCAATGGAGGGAAGTTACTAGGTCCTCCTTCAAAGGGATAAAGTCCTCCTTCAAAGGGATAGCTCCTCTCATCAAGGGATTAGCTCCTTCTCTTTTGGGATGCATGAACCACCTAAGAACGAACCATCCACGTCAAAATTCCTTCTAGAATCATCTAGAATTAACCCAAAGTGAGTTTTTTAGAATAAACTTGCACCTTTTTGACTTTCACAGGGGTCCGCACCCACTCCATTAGAGACAGAGCGGGCAGGTCCACAGGTAATGTGAACAGGGGGTGTGGGACCGCAGGCAACAATGAGAGAAAGTGCGGAACCAGAACTTTGTTGATTTTTAAGGTCTTTCTCTCATTTTCAAAGCTTGACATGAAGAGCTGAGGTCTAACCCCCCGGTTCACTACATAGGTTAGTCGTGGAAAGAATATAACACAACCCAACAATATCCCACTTGTTGTTTTCTTTCCACAAGGGGCCACAAGAGAGCTTAGTCATTTTTCCAGCCCTGAAATGCCCATTGTTTCTCTACACCAAGAGAACTTCTCAGAGCTCACAGATTTTGTCAATGCATCTGCAGTATTCTTCAAAGTGTCCACCTTTACCAGCAACACCTTTTTGTCTTCTATCATATCCCTCACAAAGTGATACTGAACATCAATGTGCTTTGTCTTTCAATGATAAGCAGGGTTCTTTGCCAAGAAAATTGCACTTTGGCTATCACAGTATATTCTTATAGCTCCCTGTACTAACGCCATACTTGAACACAATCTCTGCAACCAAACTGCTTCCTTGCTTGCATGAGTGGCTGTCATGTATTCTACCTCTGTAGTTGATAGTGCCACTACAGATTGTTTCTTACTCATCCAACTGACTACACCTCCAAATAGGTTAAATACATACCCAATTGTAGATATTCTTTGATCCAGATCTCCAGCCCAGTCTACATCAAAAAAGCCACTAATATCCAACACTCTGTCCAATCCTGGTCTTCCTTGGTAGCACAAACCATAGTCACTAGTGCCACGCAAATACCTGAAAACCCGCTTCACTGTTGTCCAGTGCTCCTTCCCTGGTTTTGACATAAACCTGCTCAATACTCCCAATGCATGTGTAATGTCTGGTCAAGTACAGACCATTGCATACATTAGGCTACCAACTGCACTCGCATATGGAACACGGGACATGTCCTCTTCTTCTTCTTGTGTGTTGGGACACTGTTCAGTAGATAACCTCACACCTACAGGAATAGGAACCTTCATTGGTTTACTCTCCTTCATATTAAACCTCTGCAGTATTGTCTTGACATACTTCCTCTGGTTTAACCAGAGCTTCCTCTTTGCCCGATCTCTTTTAATTTCCATGCCCAAAATATAGTTTGCAGCACCAAGATCTTTCATGTCGAATTTGGAGGACAATTGGGTCTTCAAATCTTGGATAATTTCTTTGTCATTTCCAACCAGCAACATATCATCCACACACAAGACCAGATAAATAACACGGTCACCAATTAATTTAAAATACACACAGTGATCTGCTTTGCTTCTGGTGAAGCCAAGTCCCTGTATAAATGTATCAAATTTCTGATACCACATCCTTGGTGACTGTTTTAACCCATACAGAGACTTCTTTAACTTGCATACCAGTTCTTTCTTACCCTTCACCACAAAGCCTTCAGGTTGCTTCATGTAGATTTCCTCTTCCAAATCCCCGTGAAGAAATGTTGTCTTCACATCCATCTGTTCTACCTCAAAATCAAAAGCAGTAGCAACAGATAAAAGTAACCTAATAGAAGTTACCTTGGAAATAGGAGAAAAAATATCACCAAAATCAATTCCCGGCACCTAGGAATAACCTTTTGCTACCAACCGAGCTTTGTATTTCTCCACCTTCCCTTCTACATTTGTCTTCTTTTTAAACACCCATTTGCTGCCAATGGGTTTCCTTCCAGCCGGCAACTCCACCAGATCCAAAGCCTCATTTTTGTGCAAAGATGCCATTTCATCAACCATGGCCTCTTTCCAGAGTTTTCCATCCTCTGAATCCACTACTTCCTTCACAGTTCTGGGATCATCATCAGTAACAGACAAAGCAAAATTTGAACAGAAAGCAGATGGACTATACCTTTCTGGCTGCCTTCTTTCTTGAATTGATCTTCTCAGAGCCGAAGTTTGTGGCTCTTCATCTTCTGATTCCTCCTCTATTGTAGAGTCTGATTCTTCCTCCTTTAGCTCAAACTCTATCTTCTCAGGTTCCTTTGGTTGGACTTCATGTTTAATAAAATCTTTCACCTCTCTGAACACCACATCTCGGCTGTATACAACCTTCCTTGTTACTGGGTTCCAAAGCTTATAACCCTTTAAACCATCCTTATACCCAATAAAGATGCACTTTTCAGATTTACTATCCAACTTGGTTCGTTTCTCCTTTGGAACATGTACATATGCACCACATCCAAATACCCTCAGATGTGAAAGAGAGGGTTTCTTACCAGTCCATACTTCTTGTGGAGTCTTATCCTCCAATGCAGATGAAGGTGACCTGTTGACCAAGTAACATGCAATATCCACCGCCTCTGCCCAGAATTCCTGTCCTAACCCGACACCACTGAGCATGCCTCTTGCCCTTTCGATCAATGTCTTGTTCATTCTTTCTGCGACTCCATTTTGCTGAGGTGTATATGGAGTAGTATTCTACCGTGCTATACGACACTTCTTACAGAATTCTTCAAATTCCTTGCTGCAAAACTCTCCACCATTATCTGTCCTCAGCACCTTTATCTTCTTCTCTGTCTGATTTTCCACCAGAGCCTTAAATTCTTTAAACCTGTCAAAGACTTCAGATTTCTTCTTAAGGAAATATATCCATGTATCCTTGAGAAGTAATCTATAAATGATACATAGTACACAGACTTACCCAGTGATGGAACCTTCACAGGTCCAAACACATCACTATGCACAAGCTCTAATATCTGTTTCGCCCTCTTAGCACCAGAGGGGAAACTCACCCAATTTTGCTTCCCATATACACAATTTTCACAGAAATCAAAATCTAGAGAGCTATTACTCATACCTTCTACCATACCTTTACCATGAAGTATTTGAAGGCCCTTCTCTCCAATATGTCCAAGCCTTTGATGCCACAGCATGGTCTTCTCTCCAGAGACCACTAGATTTTCAGCTCCACTTTCAGGAACCACAGAACTGTTGCACCCATCAACAACAGTGCTACCTTGCAGCTTGTACAGAGTTCCAGTCCGAACTCCCCGCATCAATACCAGTTCTTCCTGAACCATCTTGCAGGTATCCTTCTCGAACACTGTTTTTACACCTGCATCATCCAACTTGCTTACAGAAATCAGATTTCTGGCCAATGCAGGAATATGCAGAACACCCGGAAGTGTTCTAACCCTTCCACCTTGCAACTTCAACTTTACTTTTCCGCGACCAATGATTCTAGCCTTCCTATCATCTCCTAAGAAGACATCACCACCATTGTATTTCTCATACTCACAGAACCACTCTCTATGGGGAGTGAAGTGAAAGGATGCACCTGAGTCAATCAACCACGCCTCATGATCTACATGTGTACTTGAAGAAGCCAAGTACACATCCCCACCTTCATCTGAGGTGGTTTTCGCCTCTGTAGAAGGAGCATCATCAGATCCCTTTCCTTTATCAGGAGCTTTAGATTTACAGTCCCTTTTGAAGTGCCCTTCCTTTCCACATTTCCAGCACACCACCTTTACAGGTTTTCCTGGAGATTTAGATCTCCCTCTAGATTTATATCTCCCACTCGATGACTTATTTTTGTTTCTATTCTGGGACCATCCTCGTACAGACAAGGCATCACCATTCTGGCTCTCCATATTTTTCCGTCTCATCTCCTCTGTCAGCAAAGCTGAGACTATTTCATCAAACTGCAAAGTAGTTGCATTGCTACCTATTGCAATAACCAGACTATCCCACAAATCTTGTAGAGAACACAACAAACTGATGCACTTATCTTCATATGAAATTTTAATATCAACAGACGCTAACTAACTTACCAGAGTATTAAATGCGTTCAGATGCTCTATCACCGAGTCTCCATCTTTAATCCTCAGGTTATACAGCTTTTTCTGCAGGAACAGTTTATTCACCAGAGACTTAGATTGGTACAAAGTCCCTAACTTGTCCCACAAAGCCTTCGCCGTAGCTTCCCCTGATACATTCAGCAATACTGAATCTGAGGCACACAATTGTATTGTTCTCTTTGCCTTCCGATCCAACTTCTTCCATTCTTCATCGGTCACTCCCATTGGTTTAGTACCTGGATCTACCGCGATCCACTGATCTTTATCCACCAAAAGATCCTCCATCTTGAGTTTCCACAACTCAAAACTCTGACCATTGAACTTCTCGGTCTCTATCTTTCCACTGCTCGCCATCTTCTTTTACCACCAGAATCGATCTTGTAGATCTCCCACTAAACAGGGTCTACCACAGGCCCGAGCGAAACCCCTCAACAACAAAGGCATCCTCTTGAAGCCAAAACAGCTCTGATACCAAATGTAGGTTTCAACCCCGTACAGAAATTACCTGCATACGATTTCTAAATCACAGAAAAATAAACAATGCGAGAGCATAACACATAAAACAAATATACACAGAGATTTTCCCCTGGATCCCAAAACCGGGACTACCAGCTTGATTTTTCATTATATTCCTTTCAATGTTACAATACATATTTATACATGCCGAAGCATCCAATACCATGGACCGAAAACCATCGCATCCAAAACCATGGACCGGAAAACCATAGGTAGGTTCGCCCAAGCTAATATAGGGTCGAAAAAAAAATTTCCCGGGCCAGCGCCTGTAGAGGGGGGCTACCCGCCCCCCCTGTGAGCCCCCGCTGCACAATCGGTGCAATGAAGGGGGGCTCCGCCCCCCCTCTAACCCCCCGGTTCACTACGTAGGTTAGTCGTGGAAAGAATATAACACAACCCAACACAGAGGGAACAGAAGGACCGCCATAAAAAAAGGTTTTTGGAGATTGAGAAAACATGGATGACTGTCTTGACATATTTAACGAAGGATAGTAACCTATAGGTGTTGGGTGAAAGGGAATACGAGGTGGTGGAAAACTTAGTCCCGGGTTTTCTAAAAAATTGGTTAATGAAAGATATCAAGCGCTGCTCCTAGGTGGAATGTAAAATATTGATTCACACTCCCTAAGTTCTATAATAGGTTGATTTTCAGGGATAGGGATACCTTCTTCTTCCAGAGTAGTAAGTTCTTCAATAGCTATAAGTCTAGAAGGAATATTTTGGGTAATTATTCTTTCTACCCTGGGTGAACCAGGACCACTAGAAGTTGGAGAGGTAAATCCCGATGTTGGAGTAGCAGCAAATTCAGTTTCAGGTTCAGATATTTCAGGTTCCTCACCTAAATCACTAGTAGATGAAAAACTACCAGTAACTTTGGAAACAGACACAGATTGTGGATTATAATTTGCTACTAAAGCTTGATAATCAGGATGTACCACTAAAGAAGATTCTCCTTCTTCACGATACCCAACTCTACTCCAGGAGTTACAAGGGCTCTTAACCCTTCAGGCTAGCTCGGTGAAAACTCAGGAGGTTGGCCCCGAAGTCTACGGGACTTCCTCGGTAATTCAGCCACAATTAAATATTTTAACTACTTCACACGCAAACAAAGTAAAATCTCAATGAAAACCACCTAAAGCCTCTAAAGAACCAAAAAAATTTGAATCACATGCCTAAAGAATCTAGGAGATCAAACCACACATAAATAGTAACTTTCCGTACTGAAAACACTAGTTGGTGATGAAATCCAACGTTGCAGAGTTCAATACAGAAATGGCGGTTGGAACAGTTACCCCGTCAACCTACTTAATGAATAGAATGGCACAAGTTCCTCTACTAAACCATCTCAAGTGAAGAGAACCCCCCAAAAAATCCAAGTGAGTCTAGCCAACGTCTGCTCCAGGTACAGTGCGATCTTCCCTCCACCGTCACCTTAGGAAGAATCCTATAGAATATGGTCACTATGGTTACCAATGGAAACAAATATACCTGGGGGAACAGTCTACGATGCGATACGCATGAAAGGGCAGAGTAACAAGCTCAATCCCCTTGAAGGCTCCTTGAAATAATCCAAGGTTTACCAGCAAGTGACCCCAGGCTCCTCGACAATGGTTAATCTGAGGTTTACCGTTTTTAATACGTGAATATCTGGCATCATTCCCAATGAGGAAGGATTGATTCCCACAATGGTTCGAACACGATCTCGTGCTTCTCCTTTAAGAGGAGCTTTCCCAGAGCATAGATGTAACAATTGTATTTTTCTCCTACCGCAAGTTACAACTACCTGTTTGTTTTACTGTCTTGGAGAGTTAATTACTCCCTACTCCAAGACACTAGCCTAAGCTATGTTGGTGTAATAGAGCCCTAGAAATAAAAAGATTGCTAGATAGATTTTACTTTAAGCGTTATTTTTATTGGTTTTTGTTTATGTCAAGAGGTGCGGAGATGAAACTTATGGTGTGAAGACTCGACTCGTAATCACTAAAAAATGCATTTAATATGATAAGCAATCTTTTCCCTTCAATGAATTTCTAGCTAGGAAAGAGTTTGAGAATGAAAATACTTGTAAACACAAATCTTTTCCTTAACAAACAAATCAAAAGAAGAGCTTTTTGTCTTTTCCAATGCACTCAAAAATGAGACAACTAGTTATGCTCACAAAAATTTCCCTTTTCTTTCAAACACTCAAATACTACAAAAACAAACTTTTTCCAAAAGAGATTTTTTTATTTTTTATAAAACACTCAAAACTATGGAAAATTCTAATCTTGAGATCTATAAACTATAAAAAACTATTTGAAGTAAAAGCTTACAATATGTCTTTTCAAGGATGTTTTACTTAGCTATAAGCAAACTAAGGAATAATTGGTCCAGAATCACAAATCAGTCAAAAAACAACCAATTTTTGTTTTCTTTTCTAAAAATGAAATCCAAACTTTTAACACAAGTCTTTTCGAAGTTTTGCAAAGAGAAAACACAAGATGGATTCCTCAACAAAGGTAGATTTTGCAAATGGTCAGACTCATAAGAAGGCCAGTAAAAACCAAGGTGATCTGAGGCTTCTATAGCTTCTAAGCTCTGAGCTACTACAAGACCAAAATGAAAACCAAGCCCGTCAACCAAAACTTCTATTAATTTCACCTAAAACCCTAACACCAATGGAATTAACCTAAGAAAAGTTCCTGACAAGTCACATGCAGGTCTGGGCAGGGGATATAAACATCTAAACAGAAACTAAGCTGACTGAAAGAGAAAATCTTAAGTTTTTCAAAATTTAGCAGGGTCCGCAGGCCTGCAGTTCACACAAGTGTGGTACCACTCTGTGTGAAAAGCAAAAGTGCGGACAGGTCCACACTGTGTTGCAAGCCGAGGGTGCGGTCCTCTCCCAAAGTTATGAAAAACAAAAAATAATCCAAGATCTACTAAATCTACCCAATTCCACACACAACAAGCCAAAAACAGAAAAAAAAAAGCACAGTTTCTCAAGTCAAAGTAAAACAAGTCAAGAAATCAAGTCCCCAGTGGAGTCGCCATTTTGTCACACGGAATGAGTCGATCCTGCAGACAAGATTGACCTCCCTAGTATCTAATGATATCTAGTGACAAGCAAGCCAATAAAAAACTATCTTTTGCAAGCCAATCAAAAACTATCTTTCTCTAAATATGCAATTTATAAACAAAGGTAAACAAGTGTTTTAGGCCTACCTTGGGTCCAATGCAAGTTTGTGGAAGCCTCACTCCTTTGATCCAAATGAGCTCCCTTGTAGCAAATCTGCAAACACAAACAAGCAAACAAATTAAATAGCACCTAAAAATCCAATATCATAAAGCATACTTATCATGATGATCAAGGAATTCATGAAACAAATGACATAAGACAATTTGTTGAGAAAAATGAATCTTATTGTATGAATTCAAATCAAAGAAGAACTTTACAACCTGTGCCTTGATGTTGTACAAGCTCCTCCCAGGGTCCAACAAGAAGTCTCCTCTACTTTGACAAGTTTCACTCTCTTCCCAATGAAGCCAAAAGGTATGTGATCTCTCCTCTCAAGCTTAACTAGGAAGTCTCAATTCCACCAGCATTTACCCTAAAAAATGTTCAGCTTCTAACCTCCCTAGCAACCAGCCCAATGCCTTAATTTATAGTGCAAAGGAGGGAAGTTACTAGGTCCTCCTTCAAAGGGATAAAGTCCTCCTTAAAAGGGATAGCTCCTCTCATCAAGGGATTAGCTCCTTCTCTTTTGGGATGCATGAACCACCTAAGAACGAACCATCCACGTCAAAATTCCTTCTAGAATCATCTAGAATTAACCAAAGTGAGTTTTTTAGAATAAACTTGCACCTTTTTG
Organism: Pinus tabuliformis; assembly: GCA_031772625.1. Lineage (NCBI taxonomy): Eukaryota > Viridiplantae > Streptophyta > Pinopsida > Pinales > Pinaceae > Pinus > Pinus tabuliformis. Next base: position 174,044,877 of record CM062820.1, read on the forward strand.
ACTTTCACAGGGGTCCGCACCCACTCCATTAGAGACAGAGCGGGCAGGTCCACAGGTAATGTGAACAGGGGGTGCGGGACTGCAGGGAACAATGAGAGAAAGTGCGGAACCAGAACTTTGTTGATTTTTAAGGTCTTTCTCTCATTTTCAAAGCTTGACATGAAGAGCTGAGGTCTGAGACTTGCTTAGGAGGACAGTATAAGTGATGACAGACCCATAATGACTGCAAATAGTCATGGTGACAATATTTTGTGTAACAACTCCCAACCTAGGGTCTTGTATTGGGGTCTCATGTAATCTCATTACCATTTCCAACGCTTCGGCCTGGGTAGAAAGTTTCTGCTGCGATAGTGTTGTCCTTAAGTATGGTGTTATAGATACTACAAACCATGCACGATGTTTTCCATCTTTCAAAGTCATATTGGCTTCGCGGATCATACTCTTTATCCATTGATCCAGATCCCAGGGAGTCTTGCCTGGGAGCATCGCGATTTCTTTAAACTCGGTGATTGATTGTGTTTCTAACTTTGGCTTGCTAAATTCCCTGTTCAAAACATTCTGGATCTCTGCTATCCCCATGTTTGGGTGGTCATTAGAGTGCTTGATATACCATGTTAATGCACAATCCTACAACGTGCTCACCAATGTAGCCTTCTTAATATTGCTGTCCGTAACATCTTGGGCTTCCCATATTGATCTTACCATGAACCAGAATTGGTCAGGATCTTCATTCCCTACTTCTTTGAATACTGCAGTTTGATCGCGCCCGCCATACTGAACTGTGGAGGTGGTGGTGGTGGAGTGGGTGGAGATGGAGGTGGAAGTGGTAGCTGCGGAATGTGCTACCTTATCAAACTGATAGCGTTTATCGGAGAGACCTTCACAAGCACTTGCTTGCTCTCTCGCGTGGGTGAACTTAAGGGACTTTTTTCTAATTCTTCGTTGCTTTTGTAGATTTTTCCACTCCGTGTAGTCCCAAACATTAATGTATTCGCATGACCCTTTTTTCACACAATAGCATCTTAATCCATGTATTCAAAGATTTAATATCCTTGCTAAGGTTTTGCAAATGGGGTAGCAAGCTAAGTGGGCTTGATTGTGGGGAAAAACTCCACAGTTAAGCGCGCTTGAGCCAGAGGAGTTCTGGGATGGGTGACCTCCTGGGAAGTCCTGGTTACCGGGTGCAAGCCCTGGAAGTGATGATTGATGCTATGTGATTCGTTCTCCACATTTCACTAGTTTCAATCCCACTTCTTCACCCCTGTGAGCATCACCCGATGTAATGAGTGCTAAGTGAACTATTCAAAAATCATGAGATATTAGTCACTTTACGACTACCTCTCATGGAAATGGTCATACTTTGAATGACTTACTTAACGCAGTTGAATCCCAAAAATGATATCTAATTTAATATCCTTACCTCACGGTCCTCTGAGAAAGCGTCATTCTGCCTTGCTGTGGCTCACTGTTGTATCTACTACAAACTCAGTGATAAATCCCCCTATTATCCAGTCAAGCCAATGGTCCATAGCTCGCACAACCTTATCTTCTGATGCTTCTAGTCTGCACACTAATTCTAGAGTCCACACTATCAGTTTGTCGAGCCTACACCTTTCCTAGTTGTCGGCTAACTTTCTGATCCACTCATACAGCTCAAAAGGAAAGGATGCAAAGAAAATCTCGTGGATTTCCATATACACGTAGCGCTCCAACCACTTTTCCTTGGATACTTGCGAAGTTCTATTTTCCTACGTCGCGAACTCATTAATATTCTTGTCCAACCACTCTTCAATTTCCTACTTTGTTGGGTTCTAGTGGCACGACATTAGACATCCCTTATGCAGATCCTGGTCTTGGCAATGGAACCATTTGTTGGCTTAGTGGGGCCTGACCGAGGTTCAAAAGTGATTTAGCGAAGCAAATTCTGGTACTGCCGGCCCTTTCGGCAATAGTCTGCAGAGTGCGGACTGAGGTCTCACCCGAAGTAGTATGGGAGGGTGCTAGAACCAGTTTTCTGCACCCTGGTGATGTATGACATGAGGTGATTGGAACGCGGTCCAACCTTCGCACTTACTACATTATGCGCACATGCGGGCACCCCGTGCCCTACAATACTGTCTTCGCACGGTTCTAGCCGTAGTGTGACCCATGTTATTTACCCAAGACTTCCTTAATTAAGCTCTGTTAGCTAATTACTTAGATTATTTTCATATATAAGCATTCATACAAGTAATTACCAATTGCACGTAGTAATTAAATAGAGTAAAAGTAATGCATAACATCAAAAGACAGATCCAAAAACAGATGCATAGAATGATCTTATCTTTATTAACTTTCAATCCCAAGTACAGACCTGACTTCACCCTGTGCACTCAGTTGCAGTGGTCCACGCACTCAGCTATGAACTCTACTAGCCCTCTACGCACTCAACTGCAGAGCCTCTTCCTACTACTATGACCCAATACACTTCATATTTCACTTTTAGCCTTGAACCATGCCTTCGCTATTCTATTACTCATTGACTTCCTTTACAACCTAGAGCCTCGCTCTATTTATACAATCCCATGGTCCACGGACCATGGGTAGGCTGACACAACTTTACATTAAATTACAATATTCTAGGGCGGACAGCCCTATGACTCCTCCTAGACTTCACACTCCATGCCCACAATTCGTGGAGTCTTATAACAAAATTGACCAAAACTTGGGCTTTGAGCCCCAAAACATGTTGCGGGGGATCCAATGCCCAACAAGCATCATTTACCACCTTTGTATACTTGATTCTCTGAGTCATGGCCTTGGGCAGCCCTTTCCCTTCATACTTGGTCCAAATATTAAAAAATATTATTTTAAATTCCATATGTGACTCTGTCATGTCAAAAATGCATGCACACGTGGGTTAATCAATACCCAAACCACGTATATGATTTAAAATATGAAAAAAATATATCCATATTTTTTGGGTAGGGTTTATAGGTCACATCGGAAGCCTACCTATAGGAAGTCGTGGCCTAACTATTTCCCAACTAAAAAAACTATTTTGAGGTCATATAAATATACCTCATGGGGAAGGCCTAAGGGGAGAGAAAGAGAGGATATTGACATTATATCCAACTTGTCCATGATCAAGTTTGATTTATCCCTATGCCTATTGCACTCCTAGCTATAGGAAACCCATGTTTCCTCATTGTGATGTCCATCTCCTTTATATGACATCCATGTGTATGCATTTGAAAGAGTATTGTTGAGGCTTGGGCTAGACGGATCTGGAGGAAGGTTTTGCTTCGAATCGTGGATGACTCAGTTTGTATTATTCCACATTCTTTTGTAGTCATCAATAAAGAATCCATGTCATGTTCCTGATGTTAAGATCTTAATGCTTTAATTCATGTTTTAATATAACTAGTGTATGATTTCATTTGTTTAACTTATATTCTTATATGATGAACATGATTTCAACTACTGCTAGTATATGTGCTTTTCTTGAATGAGTTGCAGGTTTTGAAGCATTGGAGGAAGTAGAGGGTTTGGACCCTATGAGAACGACCTCAAACGTAGGAACTTCGGGTAATACTTCTTCTTCCTACTTCAGTAGTTTAAGTATTAAGGTTTCTTTTTTGTTTGCTTCTTGTTGGTGTATGTGCTCTTCTCTGTTGGGGTGCTCAACCCATACCCTAGGGTGTGTTATTCCCGTAACAAAGAGGATTTATGGATTCTATCTAGTAGATCATTAAACAAAACATCAAAGAGACAATCCTCTTGGAATCCTTGTCATCAAAGGATTGGACAGTGAATCAACAAGAGGATTAAATTCTTAATCACTTGGAAATCAACCAAGCCATGTGCTCCTAAGGATTTCCCAAGCTTCCCCCCATACTCATTTATCCCCCTCTTATTTCACACCATGCCCCTAGCTTCATAAAATTAAATTTTCACTTGGCTTCCAAAGGGAATCTAGGCCCTACTGGATAAGAAGGCATTTTAAAGGATTAGAATAACAAACTCTAAGAGTGTATTGAACTACAACACAACCACCAATAATGTAGCTAAATTTCTGGCATTGGAAATGGGTTTGCAAATAGAAGTAGAGGCAAGTTATTCTAAACTCCAAGTGGATGGGGGTTCCAACTAGTGATATCTATAACTAAGAGACTAATATATGGTACCCTTGTTTCGAAATTGGCAAAGAGTTGGAGATTGGAACTCCTTATCTCTTGCATCTAGAACCTAGTTAATTCTATACAATATGTTATTACCTCTCATTCATGCAGGAATAGGAATAGGGATATTGATTTACTAGCCAATCTGGTTTGTTAGGACAAGGATCTGGATTTTATTTTTTCATGGCTTGTGGGTGAGAACATAAGTTGGTTGGACTGAATACACTCGATATTGGAAGATGATAATAGTACCCTAGTGGGGGTGGAATATTGAGTGGCATTGGAGTAGTAGAGGGCTCGCCACGTCACTAACTCTTGAGATCATTAAAGGAGGGGAGTGGCATGCCATGCCCCCCTCATTTAAGATATGTCCGAAGTGATTAATATCTAGTCAAATGGATTGTTGGGTTTTAACACCTTCCTTTGTATTTTATCTGATGCACATCATATCTTTGTATTGTGCATGTAGATTCTACAAGATTCAGATTGGACATTTTGGCGCCCCTAGAAGCCTGGGTTCAAGCTATTCTAATCAGGGGTGCGTGAGAGTGAGAGGTGAAGAACTAAAAAATTTATATTCAAAAAGGCTTTCCAAACTTTATCGATAGTACATTCCTTGCACTAGCACCATCTTTATGTTTTTTTAAGTTAGGGTCTATGTTGATTACAATAAGTATGGTGGGCATCTAGGTTGGATTTTAACTCAATATTTCTAGGTAGTTTTGGCTCTGAAAGGTGGAGATATGGAGTGAAAGACCTAAGATTTGGTTTGCAGTGGTACCTTGCTTCAACTCTCCCTCGATGTCATGATAAGGTAATCCTGAGCACCCAACCTTTTCTTTAATCACTAGTGGGGAATGGTGGGTATATTTTGGTTGTTTTGATTTCAAGAATTCTAGTTTGTTTAAACTCAGTTCCTCCTCCTAATTTGAGATACATTCAACATTATTTACTTGGAATTATTTTCTTATAGCCTTGTTTTTGGTGTTTATGTTGTCCTTCATCCCCCTTATATTGTATGGTGAGTGAAGTTTGGGTATTTTTGGTATTTTAGTTTGATGAAGGGGGGAGAAACCTATTCTTTTAAGTTTTCATCCTCTTTTATATATTCCTGAGTGTATTTATTTTGGCATCTGGTGAATTGCTTCTATAACTAGCTTGGGATCTATGGTTTTTGGTTGTTAGCTTGGATTACTATGCCTCACTAGAGGGGGTAAAACCATTGTGGGGACGGGGATTGTGGGAAAAATAACAGATATCATGTTGAGACTCTAACCCAAGAGGAAGCTATTGCTTACCACACAACGACCTTGTTGGGTACTCAAGTAGATATCATTGGCTATAAAGGTAGGTTTTTCGATATAGGCAAGATTTCTTGGACTCAAACCTTATTGATGAAGTTTCTCATTGGCTCCTTGACTCAGGGCATACCAAAGGTTAGAGAAACTAATATATGCATGTGGTTACTCTTCATTTTGAATTGAAGACTCTACTGGGGTGGAATTTAAAAGAAAAGCATGAGGACAGAAACGATATAATTTCCTTCCTCAATGACATCCAACTGAACCAATGGTGAATACAGGACAATCTTGATAGATTGGAAGCCTACCTAAATCATTTGGTAAAGAAAATACAATGCAAATTCAAGCTTCCAATCCCCCCTTGGTATTATACCAAAATATTATGCTCATGTGATCTCTTCAGAATCCTTGAATGGTTTATAGCTTTAGCTTCTTTAGATTGTCTCTTTGGTCCTCAAGATATACATGTTTTTTGGCAATACAATCTAGTTTGTTTTTTTGTAACTTTGGGATAATGCATACTAACTAACAAATATGGGAAAAGTGAGGCTAGAATAATTTTGTAAAATGTTATCAATGCTGTAATCTTTTCTTAATGGAAGAATTTTAACTTAAAAAAATTAGACTCAATTAAAACCTAAATACCTTAATAAAGTAAAATAATGTATTATTCATCTACTTTCTACCCATGCTAATGAGACCATGACATAGGATATCTCCAAACTTATTATAATGGAAAAATATATTTTAAATTTAGAAATAAAAGAGAAAAAAAAAATATTTGTTAAAATTTTTAACTAATAAATTAGATTTTTATAATGTTATATAAAAATGTATAGTCGTTAATTAATTAGGAGCGTTTATGGGACGTGAGCTATATTCCTCCCATTCAAAAATTATTCACATAAGTGACTTGTTCAGATTATAATGTGTATATTATTGTAATAGTTTCGAGCCATTTTGTTGACTTGGTATTTTGCCGTGAAAAAATCTAGGGTTTACCCTAGGTACCATCCTTCAAATGAAAGGAAATGCGTGAAGGTTTTCATGAGAATTTGTACCTTGGATATAAATGTATATGTATGTATATATATAGTTAATTTGTTAAATATTTAAATAACTATAAATATAATTATTTCTACAAAGTCAATCTAAAAAATTCATTAGCTAATTTTACCAAACATTAAAATCAATCAAAACTTCAATGCATAACGAGGTAAAATTAGATACCATTGACTTCCTATCTCTATTGGTGAGGCAATCGTATAAGTTAGATATATGTTGATGATAAACAAAAGAAGAAACATTGAACTACACACATATAGTAACTTGGTCAAACAATTTAATAAAAATAAGCAAAACTTGATGTAAATATTACTTTCAAAGATAAATTGTGTGTATGCACAAGAAACGTCCAACATTTTGCAGGGACACTCCACCCATAATCAGGGACACAAGAAGCTACAAAAGATGAAAAAAGGGTGTGTTAGGGTATCTGAAAATCTCTTCATGATTTTAATCCTAAGATTCTCAAATATCCGTATCTCTTTGAGTTAGTCCTCTCCACGGAGATCAAGAATTTGAGAATGTAAGTTTTCACAATTATACTTGATGCAAATATTATTTATTGAAATAAATTGTGTGTATACACGGGAAACATAAAATGTTTTGGGTGGACCCTCCACTCATCATCAATGACACAAGAAACTACAAAAGATGAAAGGATATAGTGTTAGGGTATTTGCAACTCTCTTCATGATTTTAATCTTAAGCTTCTCAAAGATATTTATCTCATTGAGGTAGTCCTCTCCATGGAGCTCAAGAACTTGCGCATGTAAGTTTCCATAGTTATACATTATGCAATTATTATTTTTCGAGATAAATTATATGTGTGTGTGGGAAACATCCAATGTTTTAAGCATAACTCCATTGATCATCAAGGACACAAGAAGCTACAAAATATGAAAGAAGAGAGTACCAAGGATTTGAAACTCTCTTCATGACTTTAATCCTAAGCTCCTGAGATATCCTTATCTCTTTGAGGTATTCCTCTCCATGGAGGTCAATAATTTGAGCATGTAATTTTCCACCATTATAAATGACGTAAATATTATTTCTAGAGATAAATTGTGTATATGCATGGCACACAAGGATGTACAAAATATGGAAGAAGATAATGCCATGGTATTTGCAACTCTCTTCATGATTTTAATCATGATATTCTCAAATATCCTTATCTATTTTATGCATTCATCTCTAGTCATGAATGATATATATTATATACGTCATTATGGTCTTTTGATAGCTCGATCGACAATGTTGCTATTATATATGTAATTACGCTTTTCTTTCTTTTGGGGGCTATATTGCTAAAGGCTTAACATACATCTGAGGACATCTCAGCAGTTTTGGTGAAGGCTATCACTTAGTTCAGGTTCTATGGCGATTGTAATACTTAGTTCATACTCTTACTACGTTAGGGCTCACGTTTAGCATAATAGAACAAGGCTAGCTTCCTTAAGAACAAATGCCAGTTCCTCTCGGTAAGAGCTGCTAGGAGGGCTTGACTTCAACTCTCGTAGTACCTCACAATTCTCATTTCTCTGAAGGTAGCAGGTTTCCTCTCCTTATCAGTCGAGCCCCTCTCCTCTCCCTCTTGGTCGAGTACCTGAAGGTCCTTATTAGTCGAGTGTGCTACACACCCTGTCAGCTCTCTTCTTTCATCTTTTGTAGATTACGTTTACCCTCATGATGGGTGGAGTGCCCACCTAAAACATTGGGAATTTCTAGCACATATGCATAGTTTATCTACAATTATAAATTTTGCATCATATATAGTTATGGAAACTTACACACTCTTATAAAAAACTCATTTTTTCCTTATCCTTCCCTAAATCATTGAGTTCTAGATCAAAATATGTTTTTCCATCTGCCAATGAAACCTCTCCTAATAAAGATGTATATACTTGCATGTGAATATAGTAGTATGCTAAGACTACTCCAATAACTTGGATTTCAAAGTCCAATGCGAGGTACCTAACCATCCAAAATTTAAATGTTTCCGCTAACTGTTGAGAAATGGAAACAAGAAATTCTAGTTTAAATTTGTCCTTGAATTTAAACTAAGAATTAAAATCGAATTATATTCTCATAACAACTTGTAAATAGTTAATTAAGTTTAATTAGCTTAGGAATTTTGAGTTGGAAGTATTTTTGAAGCCATGTGTATGTTCTCCCTAAGTTTTAGCAGTCCAGTATGAGTTTAAATTGAGTTGTAAATTAGATAACTCAGTTTGCTGAGTTATGTTCAGTTAAATTAGTTCCAAATTGTTTGTGGAACTAATAGAGAGTTAACAATTAGTTGGTGCACTAGTGCATCCACAAGTGTCACTCTAGTTAACTAAAGATTCCCTCATCAGAAACTCATGCATGTCAGCTCAAAGAAAGACCCAATTGAGACTAGAGTGCAGGGACAATGTACTATCAGTTGTGTGATTTATTGAGTTGTAAATGTCATGCATGCAATCAGAGAAGGACCTATGTTTGGATTGTACAGTTTTGGAAGCATGAATTCCCTTTAAATACGGGCTATTCATCCTATGAATTACACAAGATATTAGGGGCTTGGAGAGTTGTAGAACAAGCTAAGGATTTGGCTTGAGCTAGCTTGTGAGTTGAGAGAGTTGAGCATACTTATGCGGAATTATTCTAGTGAGAACAAGATTTGTATCTTCACTCATATTTCCAATATATGCAATACAAATAGCAGGGTTTTGAGAAGTGGCTTTCCACATATACATGTTGTTTTATGTGTCATTGATTTATCTTATTCTTGTTCATATTGTTTTCATTGATCTATTGGCTTCTGTTGGTTGAAAGTAGAAGTAAATTCTTGTCTTCTGCTTTAGTACATTGCATGAGCTTGTGAATATATAGGATTTTCTACATGGTATCGGAGCTGAGAACAATATACTAGAGGAGACTTCAAAGTTTTGATTTTTAGGTTACAGGTGAAATTCAAATTTGAAATACACACTTTAGGATCAACAGATGGTGTTCTATGGTTTGCGGCTCGAGTATGCCTTAGAAGGCAACTCAAATTTTATAGACTAGAGGGACAGAATGGAGGTTGTGCTAGAGGATAATGGCTTGAAGGAATTCATTGATCAAGAAATTCCTACGCCAGTAACATCGGATGCAAAAACAATTTCCAAATGGAAGAAGTGTGTGGCGAAGGCGAGGCAGATAATCCTTGAGGGAGTTCGAGACCACATTGTCTCGAGTCTCCGTGGAAAGGAAAATCTGTATGCTATGTTGGAAACATTGACAGACTTGTATCAGAACAAAAGCGACCAAAGGAAAGTGGCACTGAAGGACAAACTTCGGAAAATCAAAATGGAGAAAGGAAACAAAATTCCAAAATACTTGACCAACTTCACTCAGTGTTATGATGAATGTGGAAGTATTGGAATCGCGGTTGCCAAGGATGATATGGTGATTCTTACTCTTCTATGACTCCTAAAGAGTTGGCATAGTTATCAAGATTATGTCAATGGTCGAGAGAAGCTACTAGATTGGGAACGAATGTGGTTAGATTTGATACAGGAGTAACATCAAGGATGGCTCTTCATGAAAGACTGATGATGAAGAAAATTGTGCCTTAGTGATTAAGGCGATGAAGGGGAAGGGAAGGCTTCCCATCCCAAATTGGATTCTTATCATGGAGGTAAGAAGAAATACATGATGAAAGTTAAGTGCTTTCAATGTCATGAGCTAGACCATTTTGCAACAAATTTTCCACTCAAGAAGTCCAAGAAGAAGTCCTCAGAAGGAGCGGCGGGTGAGGCTTTGGCCTCTCAATTCGAATTGGACTTTTCCCTCATTGCATGCATGGTGTCATCGATGATGGAAAGTGTATGGTACTTAGATAATGGAGCTTCATTCCACATGACTAGCGAAAAAGAGTTATTCAGTGACCTAGAGGAGAAAGATATCTAGATGCATATCGATATGGGTGGCTATGGGAAGTGGTGAGCTCCAGTATTGTAGCAATAATGCTACAACTCCTGGGGCTTCCTGTCTCTTAATTTTATCAACCCGGTAGTTCGTACAAACTTGGAAGCGACGGTGCTGTATGCACAAGTACTAGCCCTTGTCGCAGCTGTCACTTGGTCAGCTGGCACAAGTCCGCTAGGGCTTAAGCCAACTTCTATAGGCTCACAGAAGAAGCTTTATCAATGATGGATGAAAGTTAACTTCAAAGAAAGGCTACTCTACTTGACAAACTGAATCAAAAGCAACTTAAAGCATGTAAATCTATGAAACCCTAATTTAACTAGTCTATCCTCTATAATGCAAAGAATGTGGGTGCAACTCTTATGAATGCTGTCATTGCCTCTAACAAGTATGAATGCATGGGTCTAAGCTACTGGCATCATGAGAAATGTGTTTTTGTGTTTTTCCTTTAAGTGTGTGGAGTGATTGTGACCTTGGCCTAACTAGGGTTTGATTGTGCAGGTGGGATGGAGATGGAAGGAAAGTGTGGGACAGGTTGGGGAGGCTTGGAGAGGTTCCTAAGGATCCTCAGCACCCATCCACAGAGGTCCCTCACGTTCAGAAGCTCGACAACGAAGTGAATGGCCTCCTACAGGAAGGCTGCTGGGAATTCTACAGGATACTCTGTTTTCTACAGGATGGCTGTGCACGTCTACAGGATGGTTGGTCGTGGAGATTTTAGGAGTGGATGGAGTGTTGGAGTGGTGTGGGAGGCTAAGGGAGATGGAGATGGACCTAATGATGTCTTAGGAAATGGCAAGTCAGACGAAGAAAGGGTGCATGCAATGGGTTGATGTTTTGGAAGGGTGAAATCAACGAGAGTGAAGGAAATGGAGCGGTACGTGGAATGAGAGAGTTGGAGGGCAAGTGAGTGAGGTAGAGGATGAATAGAACTTGCAGGTGGATGGAGAAAACGATGAAGGAAGTGGCTTGAGAAAGAGCAGCGTAAATGAAACAAATGACCTGTGCATCAAAACAAGAGATTCATTAACCTATTATGCCATGAAACCTACAAATCCGAAATGGAAAACAAGAAATGAAACTAATGCGTGAGAGTGCAGTATGGATCAATGTCGAGAATATATGAATGGATTTTCAATAAAAACGTTCATGTGGCAACTTGCGTGGAGATGAAACGACTGCTGTTCTTTTTGGTGGTTGATCATGGTCTACACCCCAATCCCAACGGTGAGATGGCAGTGAGCCTTTTTCAACCTGTTTTTGATGGAGCTCCAAGAGATTTATTCTACCAACCTATCAAACTCGAATACTGAAAGCAAAGCATCATACCAGTCCTATCTATGCTAATGAAAACAACTAAACCAACAAGCTGGAAATCCGAATTGCATAGGAAACTAAACAAACTCAAGTGTTGGAACTAATGGTAAATGCATTACAACACGGAGGAGGACTATGGCTCTCAGGTTGGGCCCTCACCTGAGAGCTATAGCTCCTTGAGAAAACTCAGAACTAACTCAAAAGTGGCCTTCTTTATTCATAATCTGATAACATGCCAAATTGGCTTACAAAAGAGAACGGAACTTGAGCTGTGCTCCAAAATTACAATAGTAATACGAGAGTTTCAACAACCTAACCAAGGCTAAGGCTTCTATACTTATACAAAACGATGCTCCAACAGATATCCATGATTCTAGGAGCTCGGCTGTTCAATCTATAGTTTAACTGCTGATCCTGTAGGATGGTCATAAATGCTGTTTCCTGTAGAGCAGTTTTGAACTGCTGTTCCTGTAGAACAGCTGGCCGTGTATTAAGCTCGGAGGGAGGCTGAAGTGGGCTCGGAGTTCTTGGTGAGGATCACGAGGAATGTCCCCCAAAACCGTGGACAACCTCTCCTTATGTCAGCAATGCCAACTCGTTGTCTCCTTGCCACCTTTTCGTTGTCTTTTGCTCCCTTTTAATGCCAAAACCTGGAATCACAATGCATTAGCTACGTGGATAAAGTGCCTATCCTTTCTCCTACAAACAACATGAATAAACTAAGAAGTGTATGCATAAACAATAAAAATGAATGGTTTGAGCAAGCAAAATAGGCCAAAAATGAGCCCAAATTGTACCAAAATTGGGGCTCATCATCACCCCCCAGCTGAACCATTTGCTCATCTTTGAGCAACCTTGCCCCTGCTCCTTGTCCTTGGCCGAGGTCTCGGAACCGGAACAGGCTGTTTCTTTTCTGCTTTTGATGGTCCTACCTTTTCTGCCCCTGATGGTGATGAGGGTGATGCTTCCTTCCCTTTTTCTATTTCCTTGAGTCGGGCTTCAGAAGGCGACTGGCCTATCTTTCGTGTCCAGGAAGTTATTTTTGGGCTCCCTTTTTCGGGGGTAGCTGATTGTTTAGAGGGGGTTCTTGCAATGGGTGAAGTAGGTACATCCCCTGAAGTGGTATGGCCACTGGGTGAAGGCTGTGGCTTGCTTGGGGACATCCTCTTGCTTCTCGTGGCTTCAGGTGGCAGAGGGGTCTCCCTCTCCCTTTTCTCTTTCGGTTTTGGAGGAGTGCTGAGGACAGCCAGTGCCGCTGCTGCCTCCTTATCGAGGATGTCAACCTTCTCTTTCTTGTGTTTTGCTTTCTCGGAGCTCCTTGTAGAGGGACCCTCCTTTTTAAATTTCAGGCTTCCTGTGGAAGACCCTGCTTTGCCCGCTTTCGGGCCTCCTGTAGAAGATTCCTTCTTTGTCTTAGGGCTCTCTAGAGGAGGCTGTTTTTCAATGACCTTCGGGCCTCTTGTAGGAACCCCTCTTTCCAGCCTAGTGATTCTTGTAGGAGCCCCTGTCTTTGTCTTCGGGCTTCCTGTAGAAGCCTGTGGTTGTACTGTCAGGCTTCCTGTAGAAACCTTTGCCTTTGTTTTCAGGTTTCCTGTAGAAGCCTGAGTTTGCGTTTTCGGGCTTCCTGTAGAAGCCTGTGATTGCGTTCCTGCAGATGCAATTCTCACCACCTTCTCTTGCCTTGTTGCGTGGCTTTTGCGTTTGGCTTTGACTGCAGAAGCTGGCGAGGTGCTTGGGCTGGCAGGGACCACCTCAGCTTTGACTGCCCTGCTCTTCAACCTCTGTTCTCTTGCTGATAGGATGAGGGTGTCCTCTTTGACTTTGTCATCTTCTCCCTCCTCCTTCTTCTTTCATTCCTTTTTCTGTGCTGGAGCCGAAACTTTTTGGCTTTTTCCTTTCTTACTCCCAGCTGTCGGCTCGTCTTCTTCTCCGTTAGAGGATTCCGCTTCTTCAAGCAACATTTTTATGTTCCCCGTTCTTGATAAGTTCCTAAATGATTCCCAAGCGAGGGGAACTTTATATGAGCGGAGAGCATCCTCCACGAGGAGCTTGACTAGCCCATGGTGGGCTATCTGGTCCGGAATTCCGTCCTTGAGCTTGGTGGAACACTCCATTAAGGATTGTAGTAGAAAGTAAGGAATGCTCAACCTCTGTGCTGCAGGGAGGTCAATCTGGTGTCTTAGTTCGTTAAGCAGCCTGAAGTGATACGCATATACAATGCTATATCGGCCCTCACAGGTGATATATTTCATAATTTGTAGACTGACTTCGTTCCATGGCGGCAACAGGCTTGCCCTTTTGACTCCATTTTTGTCTTCGGTGAATGACTCTTCCGGTGGGAAGAACTCCTTCTTTGCTTGCTGGCTCTGCTTCCGCTCTTCTTTGTCCCACGGCAGACCCATGGGCAACTCTGTAATCCGACTGATATGCTCGGGGGTGAGTTTGAGGCTGAGACCTCTGAAGGTTACCGTGGCCAACGTCTGTGATTTAGGCTGCAGAGCCTGCAAAAATTCCTCGGCTACTTCCTCATCGTAGCCCTGTAGTTTATCACAGAAAGGCATCCATTGTGCTCTAGTGAAGAGCTCAACCACTGCCGGGTTTCTCCTTAATGCATTTGAATTAGTGGGCTCTCGCCTGATAAACCCGTCAGGCATGATGAACACAGTGTTTGTACCAGAGGTGGTGGATACACAGGAAATTCGGTCTTAAAGACAAAACATGCAATGAATTTTCAGACCACAGTGTGATTATACAGCTATCCTGTAGGAGCGATAGTATAGGCACGGCAAACCAAAATTTTTTTATGACCACACTGTGACTAATTGCCTTGCCACCTTTTAAAAAACCAATTGCGGAAGGAGTTGCAGGGTTACCTCTTTTCTGCCACCTTTTTTTTACGTGAAGACTTCACCTTCCTGTAGAGCCGCGTGCCTGTAGAAACTGCTTCCTGTAGGACGGCGTTCCTGTAGAAACTGTTCCTGTAGGAGCAGTGTGCAGGCTTCGGGAAGAGCTTTTAGCTGGCTGGCGGTCGAGAGGTGCTTTACTAGCATTCAGGTAGCCGAGAGCTCGGCGTGTCAACATGCAGAGGTAAGCAGAGGATCTACTCGAGTTTTGAAGTGAGGTTGATGGAGATACACGCTTAATCGAGCCGATTAGATTTTGAATCGGCGCAGCTCGTGGCGCGGGGGTGAGCTGTCCCCGCCGGACCGTTGGGTGACGTCACCCCTCATCCGCCTGCGCATTCGTTTGTTGCCCCATTCATTCCCACAGATCTGCCGCCGCCCTTTTCGGTTAAACTTCACTTCTCGGTTGACGGGACTGATCTTCACGTGCTTGCTGCGTGTGTCTCTCGTCGTGGCTGCCACCTCGTCCTCTGACTATCCCTTTACTAACCGACGTGGCCCATCACTGGCCTTTAGGCCGCTCAACCATTCACCTTTATGCCATGCAAAACAAATCGAAGTAATAATCATGCAGTTTGATGGAGAGAAGGATTAGAACACTTACCTGCGCGCGGCTGCACATGATTTCCAGATTTTTTTAGCGATGGATCCACCTGCCGCATGTGGCTGCACATTCCTGTAGGCTCGTGGTTACAGGATGCTGGCGATGGAGTGGATGGATCTGCGTTCATGCGCCCGTGTTTGATCTCAGATGGTGGTGCTGTGAACGGTCTTCACTTGAGCAGGTCGAACTGTTACAGGATCCCCGCGAGGGGTCTTGTCACCGTTCTTTCTTCTCGGGTGTATGCTGCATGCTGGCGGTTCTGGCTTCTCGATCATGATCCCAGCGCTTCTGATGTATCAACATGGATGTGGTATGGTTCTCGGTGCTTAGTTTCTCTTTGACAGGTGCTTTCTCACGAGAACTGATTACTTTGGTGTGCTGCTGCAGGGATCTGGGTTGCATGGCGACGAGGGTGGTGGAGGACGATAATGGCAATGTTCAGGGGTGCCATCATTGACATGCATGCATTCAATCCACTCCTCAGTCGCTAGATCTTCATTTAAAACACATTTCGGCCATCGTAACCTTCTACAGGAAGTTTCCTGTAGAACACAGAGCTTCCTGTAGAAATTTGGCACTTTCCTGTAGAAGATCCACGTCTTCCTGTAGGAAGACTGTCTGTTCCTGTAGAAGGCACAAAAACTCCTTTGTCTTTGATTTGAGTGCTCCTCCTATCATGAAACGTCCTCCTTTAACCTGCAATGTCATTGCTGCAACATGAAATGGAGATTAGCTTTTTATTTTTTCTTTTTTTTTCTTTTTTTTTTTTTTGAAAAACAACTAGGGCGCCTCATGGAGGTTTTCACCCTAATTGCTTGCCTTGGGCGCCTCCAAGGGAGGTTTTCACCCAAAGATCTTTTTCTCTTTTCTCTTTTTTCCAACCCATTGACCGCCTCATGGAGGTTTTCAATCAATGAGCCAATCTAAGGCACCTCCGAGGAGGTTTTCACCTTAGATTTCTATTTTCCTCTTTTTTCATTTTTTTTCTTTTTCTTTTTTCTCTTTTTTTCTTTTTCTTTTTTTTCTACCCTACCCTACTTGAAAAAAACAAAATCATTTTCAAGTATAAGAATACTTCCAATGGAGCCATGTGCACATCAAGATTAGAGACAAAATGATGTGAAGGCTCGGAATGCATGCTTTGACAACTATCCAAATTTCAGAGACAAAATGATCTGACTTTGAAAGTACAAAACATAGCTGAGGAAGAGAGTACTGCTGCAACTTAGTGACTGTCTGGAACCATGTCTCAATATAGCTTTGATATCCTTGGTCCTTTTTCTGATCTGAATCATGTTTCATGTCACCTTCTAACATGACTTTCTCTTCTTCCTCTTTTTGTTGATCTTTCTCTTGACTACATAGAGGGTTTGATGGTAACCATGAGGAAGCTTTCTCGATCTCTGATTTAGATCTCTTTTCTTCATCAAGTGCAGCCCATGGTTCTTTGATCTCCTCTTTTGATTCTCCTTTTGCTGGATGTGATCCTTCAATGCTTTCAAGATGATCTCTTTTTTGCAATGCTTTTCCTGAGCTTTGGTGAACATCACTGAGCTCACGAGGAATCATTTGCACATGTTGTGCCTCAAATTTGCAATTGGGTTGAGCTGCTCCATTGCATGGTTTTGGAAATGGTACGGGTAGTTGAGTGGAGGTGTGAAACTGAGATGGAGATGGATGACATTGTGGTTGGGTAGGCATTTGGGGTTGCCTTGGTGGAGGAGGAGGCGATGGTTGTGGATGAGCAGGTGGTGGAGGAAAATGAGCGGGATGAGAGTTGTACTGGGGCCTCCACTCCTGATAAGGTGCATTCCACTGAGGCTGGGGCTGAGCATAAGAGTGAAATGAATGAGCAACTGGTTGGGCATAATATGGATCTGTGAAGGAACAAGGAGAATATGACCAAGGAGGAGGTGTAGACCAGGAAGGATGAGCAGGGGGATCCCAAGAAGGCATGAAAGTGGCTTGATAAGGGTCATAATAGGTCTCGGGTATCCCTTGCAGCTCCTGCTGGTAAGATCTAGGTCCATGTGGCCTCCTTTGGTTCATATAATAGAGTGATTCAGTGGCTCCCTTGGCTCTTTGATATGCAGCTTTGATTCTGGGCAAGGAAGGGCACTGATCTGTAGGATGGTATTCTTCACATACAAAACAGACTTCTAGGGAGTGCATTGGACATTCGTTCCTAGGATGCTTTTTAAGGCACCTAGGACAAAAAATGACCAAAGCCCTCTTGGCTTCCTCTTGCTTCTTTTGGATCCGCAAGGTATCCAGTTGCATGGCAAGAAATTGCCTCATATCACTCTTGAAATTTTTGATCTGATTTTCAAATTCATCTTTGGACAAGATGTTGCTCCCAACATCTCTACTTGTAGCCATTTGCTTCAGAGGAATGTTTTCTTCTTCTTCTCCCCTATAGGTTCTTCAGATATGTCTTGATGTCCACCCAGGGGTTCTTTCATCACAGCCATCGAAGAAGAACGTTGGCTGTGTGAAGCAGTGGGGGTGTTGTGCAATCATTTTTCTAACTTATCTCTACTCCTACAAGGCATGAAAAAGATTGAACTGCAACTAACTATCTTGCGAAATTGAAATGAAAGCAGGAAAGGACTAATCTACTTTGCTCAAATGAAATTGCAAGAATGAAATGCTAGGCTACGCTTGCGAAATTGAAACACTAATCTACGCTTGCATAATTGAAATGCGGAATTGAAAGGCTATTCTAGGAAAGCAGGAAATGCTAATCTATGAAAGCAGGAAATGCTAATCCATGAAAGTAGGAAATGCTAATCTAGGAAAGCAAGAAAGGCTAATCTACTTTTGCATAAATGAAATTGCATAATGGAAATGAAGTAAACTACTTAGAAGAAGGTAAGAGTAGGAAAGTAGAGGAAAAGCAACAGGTGCTAATACTCTGACGCTTCCCCGGCAACGGCGCCAAAAAGATGGTGAGCTCCAGTATTGTAGCAATAATGCTACAACTCCTGGGGCTTCCTGTCTCTTAATTTTATCAACCCGGTAGTTCGTACAAACTTGGAAGCGACGGTGCTGTATGCACAAGTACTAGCCCTTGTCGCAGCTGTCACTTGGTCAGCTGGCACAAGTCCGCTAGGGCTTAAGCCAACTTCTATAGGCTCACAGAAGAAGCTTTATCAATGATGGACGAAAGTTAACTTCAAAGAAAGGCTACTCTACTTGACAAACTGAATCAAAAGCAACTTAAAGCATGTAAATCTATGAAACCCTAATTTAACTAGTCTATCCTCTATAATGCAAAGAATGTGGGTGCAACTCTTATGAATGCTGTCATTGCCTCTAACAAGTATGAATGCATGGGTCTAAGCTACTGGCATCATGAGAAATGTGTTTTTGTGTTTTTCCTTTAAGTGTGTGGAGTGATTGTGACCTTGGCCTAACTAGGGTTTGATTGTGCAAGTGGGATGGAGATGGAAGGAAAGTGTGGGACAGGTTGGGGAGGCTTGGAGAGGTTCCTAAGGATCCTCAGCACCCATCCACAGAGGTCCCTCACGTTCAGAAGCTCGGCAACGAAGTGAATGGCCTCCTACAGGAAGGCTGCTGGGAATTCTACAGGATACTCTGTTTTCTATAGGATGGCTGTGCACGTCTACAGGATGGTTGGTCGTGGAGATTTTAGGAGTGGATGGAGTGTTGGAGTGGTGTGGGAGGCTAAGGGAGATGGAGATGGACCTAATGATGTCTTAGGAAATGGCAAGTCAGACGAAGGAAGGGTGCATGCAATGGGTTGATGTTTTGGAAGGGTGAAATCAACGAGAGTGAAGGAAATGGAGTGGTACGTGGAATGAGAGAGTTGGAGGGCAAGTGAGTGAGGTAGAGGATGAATAGAACTTGCAGGTGGATGGAGAAAACGACGAAGGAAGTGGCTTGAGAAAGAGCAGCGTAAATGAAACAAATGACCTGTGCATCAAAACAAGAGATTCATTAACCTATTATGCCATGAAACCTACAAATCCGAAATGGAAAACAAGAAATGAAGCTAATGCGTGAGAGTGCAGTATGGATCAATGTCGAGAATATATGAATGGATTTTCAATAAAAACGTTCATGTGGCAACTTGCGTGGAGATGAAACGACTGCTGTTCTTTTTGGTGGCTGATCATGGTCTACACCCCAATCCCAACGGTGAGATGGCAGTGAGCCTTTTTCAACCTGTTTTTGATGGAGCTCCAAGAGATTTATTCTACCAACCTATCAAACTCGAATACTGAAAGCAAAGCATCATACCAGTCCTATCTATGCTAATGTAAACAACTAAACCAACAAGCTGGAAATCCGAATTGCATAGGAAACTAAACAAACTCAAGTGTTGGAACTAATGGTAAATGCATTACAACACGGAGGAGGACTATGGCTCTCAGGTTGGGCCCTCACCTGAGAGCTATAGCTCCTTGAGAAAACTCAGAACTAACTCAAAAGTGGCCTTCTTTATTCATAATCTGATAACATGCCAAATTGGCTTACAAAAGAGAACGAAACTTGAGCTGTGCTCCAAAATTACAATAGTAATACGAGAGTTTCAACAACCTAACCAAGGCTAAGGCTTCTATACTTATACAAAACGATGCTCCAACAGATATCCATGATTCTAGGAGCTCGGCTGTTCAATCTATAGTTTAACTGCTGATCCTGTAGGATGGTCATAAATGTTGTTTCCTGTAGAGCAGTTTTGAACTGCTGTTCCTGTAGAACAGCTGGCCGTGTATTAAGCTCGGAGGGAGGCTGAAGTGGGCTCGGAGTTCTTGGTGAGGATCACGAGGAATGTCCCCCAAAACCGTGGACAACCTCTCCATATGTCAGCAATGCCAACTCGTTGTCTCCTTGCCACCTTTTCGTTGTCTTTTGCTCCCTTTTAATGCCAAAACCTGGAATCACAATGCATTAGCTACGTGGATAAAGTGCCTATCCTTTCTCCTACAAACAACATGAATAAACTAAGAAGTGTATGCATAAACAATAAAAATGAATGGTTTGAGCAAGCAAAATAGGCCAAAAATGAGCCCAAATTGTACCAAAATTGGGGCTCATCAGGAAGTATAGTGTTACTGGATTGGACACAATTACTTTTCAATGGAAGCATGGGGATCCACTCACCTTGAAGAATTTTATGTACGTTCTGAGGCTGAAGAAGAAGTTTGTATCCATTGCCATGCTTGAGGATAGAGGCTATGATCTAATCTTCTCGAAAGGAAAGGCATTCCTTCGACACATAGCCATGGGTCAAGTAAAGAATATAGGGATTCATGTGAAGAACCTCTATAAACTAGAGGTAGAGGAGTGTGTTGCTTTGAGCACAAAAGTAGAAAGGGTGTAGAGTCGAGATGTTGGCAAATTGTGGCATAGGAAATTGGGCCACTTGCATCATGGGGCTTTGAAGATATTGCAACAGATCTCTACTGGTCTTCCAAAAGGTACGCTTGAGAAATTTGATACATGTAAGGGGTGTAGTTTGGGAAAATACACTGTATTCCATTCACAACAAAGATAGTTGAGCAGAGGCTATTCTAGAGCAAGTCCATTTAGATGTGTGTGGTTCATTCTCGACAACATCCACAACAAACAAAGGTATTATGTTATATTTGTTGATGACTTTTATTGAAAATGATGATTATTTTTCATGCAGAAAAAGGATCAAACCTTCACAAATTTTTATGAGTTTAAAGCATTGGTGGAGAAAGATTCAAGCAAGAAGGTTAAAGCTCTACAGAGTGATAATGGTTTTGAGTATGTCTCAAATGAGTTTAAGAAATTTTTTGTAGTGGAAGGTATTAAACGGGAGTTGACGGCACCCCATAACCCTCCGTAGAATGGGGTGGCCGAGAGGAAGAACAAAAGCATAGTAGGGGCAGTGAGAGTGATGTTGAATGATAAGGGCCTACACACTTGTTGGCTAAGGCATGCAACACAGTGTTTTATGTTCAAAACCATAGCCCACATCAGATACTTGAGATGAAGACACCAAAGGAGGCTTATTCCGGTAAGAGGTTAGATGTTCGTCACTTTAGCATTTTTTGGTCATCGGTATATTGCCATGTGACCAAATATGCATAGAAGAAGCTTGATCCCACAATAGATTTGGGGATATCTATGGGGTACATTGATACACTTGACAACTATCGGGTGTATTTTTCGACCAGCAGGATGACAGTGGTTTGCAGGGATGTCAGATTCAATGAGGAGAAGTTCGTGCGAGTTTCCATTGAGAGGGAGCTTGAGCTACATGCGAATGAAGAGCTTTTAGCTCGTAAGGTTGAGTGGCCTTAGCTTTTTGTGTGGAGCAGCCACATTCAAAGGATCCAGGAGTGGACACATCCACTCAAGTAGAGTCTTCTAGAGAGGGAAGAAAATGCTTCAGAGAGAATGACAGATTGTTGGATGATGCACAGGAGAATGTGGGAGCACCCACTTCTTAGCGCAGGCAGAGGAGGTCACCTGAGAGGTACACTGGATACATGGCTCTTATGGGTGAATGTGTTGTGACAGAGTCATCTTCCTTTAAGGAAGTAGTGCAACAGTCGATTTGGGTTGATGTCATGGTGGAGGAGTATGACTCCATAGTTCATAGCAGTGTTTGGGATGCGGTCCCGAGACCGGAGGACAAGTGAGTGGTGAGCTCCCACTGCCGTTACAAGGTAAAATCAAGCTACAAATGGTAGTGTGGAGAAGCATAAGGATAGATTTGTGGCTCGTGGAATTTCATATATAGAGGGGATTGAATATGATGAGACCTTTTCTCATATTGCAAGGTACTCATCAATTAGATCTATATTGGCACTATCAGCATAGATGGGTTCGCAGATACGTCAGATGGATGTGAAAATAGCCTTCCTTAATGGCATGATTGAGGAAGAGGTGTACATAGAGTAGCCTGAAGGTTTTGAGACCTTTGACCATGAGTCGCATGTGTGCTATCTCAAGAGAGCATTGTTTGAGCTGAAGTAAGCACCCTACACTTGGTACACTAGAATAGATAGCTACTTCATCGAGTTAGGCTTCACGAAGAGTGTTGAAATATGGCCACAAGACTATTCCAATTTAATTTGTCCTTGAATTAAATTGTGAATTAAATTCGAATTTAGTCTTAACAGCTACTTGGAAATAATTAATTAATTTATTTTAAATTAATTAGTTGGAGAAATTCAAGTTAGAAGTCTTTCTGAAGTCATGCAAGAGTTATCCCTTAAATTAAGGAGATAATATTGAGTTATATTTGAGTTGTAATTAGTTAACTCAATTTAATGAGTTAAGTCCAGTTAAATTAGTTCCAAACTGTTTGAGGAACTAATAGTGAGTTAATAGTCAGTAGATGCATTAATGCACTCAACTAGTGCTACTCCAGTTAACTGAAGATTCCGTCATTAGAAACTCAAGCGTGTCTATTCTGAGAAAGACCTAGTTGAGATTAATGTTCAAGGATAGTGTATTATCAATTGCATGTGTTTTCTCATGGAGAAAAATCATGCATGCAGTCAAGGATTCATCCTTGAGGATTGCACAGTTTTGAAGGCTTGGTTTTCCACTTGGTAATAGGCTAATCATCCACAAGGAACAACGCAAGGAAATAGGAGCTTGGAGGGAAGAGAGGAAGGCTGAAGAAAAGCCAAGATTTCCTGTGAGAATCTGTGAGGATTGTACTAAGAGCTGGCTAGCTGTGAGAGCTAAGGCTTTGTATGATTCCTATGTATTTCCACCATGTATGATAATACAATAGTGTGGGGTTTTTAGTTGAGGCTTTCCCCAACGTATTTCATGTGTATTGTGCCATTGATTCTTCTTCTTCTGGTTATATTGTTCAGTTTGATCTTTAAGCTTCCGCAAATTGATAGTAGAAGCAGGTTATAATTTTCTACTTTTATTTATATTGCATTATCATGTTAACCTACCAACATATTTTCTACATGGTATCAGAGCTGTGAATAGTATACTAAGAAGATAATTAGAAGTTTGAAGTTCGGGGTTGCAGGTGCAATTCGAATTCATATCCTACTTCAAGGTTGGCCAATGGCGTTCTATGGCTTGAGACTCGAGTATGCCTTGGAAGGTAGCTCAAATTACATACCATGGAAAGATAGAATGGAGGTTGTATTAGAAGAAAATGGCTTGAAGGAATTCATTGATCAAGAAATCCCAAAGTCAGCTTCAACTAATGCACAAGAGTTGGCCGAGTGGAAGAAGTGTGTGGCGAAGGTGAGACGGATCATTCTTGAGGGAGTTCGAGACCATATTATCTCAAGTCTCCATGGGAAGGATACTCCATTTTCAATTTGGAAGCATTGAAGGACCTCTACCAGAACAGTAGCGACCAGAGGAAATTGGCGCTCAAGGATAAGCTTCGAAGAAACAAGATGGAGAAGGGTGATGCTATTTCCACATATGTGAACAAGTTCACCACTTGTAGAGATGAGCTTGGTAGTGTAGGAATAACTACTACCGATGATGATATGGTGAGCCTTGCTCTCCTTGGCCTTCCAAAGAGTTGGAATAGCTACAAGAACTCTGTGAATGGAAGGGAGAAACTATTGGATTGGGAACGACTGCGGTTGGATCTTATGTAGGAGGAGATCATGAGGAGCACACGAGATGGTTCTTCATCCAAGAATGATGATGAATAAAATCTAGCCTTAGCAAGTAAGGCAAGGAAAGGGAAGGGGAAGGCTTCCCATTTCAAATCAAATTCTTCTCATCGAGGGAAGAAGGGTGACATGTCTAAAGTAAGATGCTTTAATTGTCACAAGATGGGACATTATGCGACTAATTTCCCATCGAATAATTCCAAGAAGGGATCCTCGAAAGGATTGGAAGGTGAGGCATTAGCCTCTCAATTCAAAATGGACTTTAACCTCATCACATGCAGGGTGTCATCAATGATGGGTTGTGTGTGGTATCTTGACAATGGAGCCTCATTCCACATGATCGATGATAAAAAATTATTCACTGCCTTGGAGGAGAAAGACCTCAAGATGAGCATAAAGATGGGTGATTACGGAAGGTATAGTGTTTCAGGAGTGGGCACAGTTACTTTTCAGAGGGATCATGGAGCTCCTCTCACCTTGATAGATGTGATGTATGTGCCTGGACTAAAGAAGAACTTGGTATCAATTGCGATGTTGGAGGAAAAAGGCTATAATGTTGTATTCAGTAAAGGAAAGGCATTCCTAAGACACATAGCCATGGGTCAGACTAAGAGGATAGGGATTCGGGTGAAGAATATCTATAAACTAAAGGTAGATGATTGTGCAGCATTGAGTACGAAAGTATAACTATTGCAAAGGCAAGACATTGGCGAGTTGTGGCACAGGTGGTTGGGCCATTTGCATCATGGGGCTTTGAAGATAATGCAACAGATATCTATAGGACTTCCCAAAGGTAAACTTGAGCAAGTTGACACATGCAAAGGTTGTACCTCGGGAAAGTACACCAAGTATTCCTTTCATGATCGAGACAATCGAGCAGAGGCTATCTTAGAGTGAGTTCATACTAATTTGTGTGGACCATTCTCAACGAAATCCACAGCGAAGCAAAGGTAATATGTGATTTTCCTTTATGACAATTCTTGTAAATGCTAGATTTATTTCATGTAGAAGGACCAAACTTTCACAAAGTTTTGTGAGTTCAAATCTTTGGTCGAGAAAGAGTCAGTGAAGAATATCAACGCCTTGAGAAGTGACAATGATGGGGAATGTGTCCCTCAAGAGTTTAAGGACTTCTGTGCATCAGAAGGAATTAAACAAAAGTTGACGGCACCTCATAACCCATAGCAAAATGGGGTGGCCAAGAGGAAGAATAGAACTATTGTAGGGGAAGCAAAGGAAATGTTGCATGACCAAGGCCTACCACTTCACTTCTGGGTTGAGACATGCAACACAACAGTCTATTTGCATAATAGAAGCTTGCATCACATTGTTGGCTATGTGGGGATTGACCCAAGTTCAGCAGTGAGTTTAGCCAAGAAAATCCTAGTACTACTGGCCCTTTCAGCAATAGTCTGAGGAGCGCAGACTGAGGTCTCACCTGAAGTAGAATGGGAGGGTGCTGGAACTAGGTTTCCACACCCTAGGGATGTCTTGATGAGGGTTTTGGAGGTTCACGATCCTAATATACATGCTGTGCTGCTTCGCGCAGCTTTCTATTCTTCGCAAATCATGTGCCCTTTTTGAATACTGTGTTATTTCGATCCGATCCTTACTGCTTTATTATATTATTACTTATTTTATGCATGCGTACTTCCAAGCAATATAAATGCATAAAAATAACTAGAACATGGAAATACAGATCTACCAAAAGATGAACAATATTCTAAATCAAACTTATCTTTATTAATACTCAAGTTCAGTTACAGACCTGACATCGCCCTACGCACTCAACTGCAGGGGTCCATGCACTCAACTGTGGACTCTACTAGGCCTCTGTGCACTCAATTGCAGAGCCTCTACCTATCACTACAATCCAATACCTTCAGATCCACTTCTATCTTCTAACCATGCCTTCGCATCTGTCCATTACTTGTCAAAAACTAAGAATCCTTTTACACTTAGAACCTCGCTCTATTTATAAAATCGCATGCTCCGCAGACCATGGGTAGGCTGACACACTTTACATTAAATAACATTATCTTAGGGCGAACAACCCTAGACTCTTACGCTCCATGCCCGCACTTCGCAAGGCCTTTACATTATACTTGACCAAAATTCTCGCTCCAAGCCCCAAAACCATGGTATGGGGGGATCCGCTACCCAATAGGCCCCCAACATAATCATCGTGACTTGTCCCGAGTCACTCTGCTGGTGCGGCAATATTTGCGCGAAGTTCATGCAGTAGGTCTCATGCAGCTTGGGTGTCCATAGCTCACTATTCCACCGCCTGTTGTACTTGTTGCACGCATATCTCTGAACTTTCGTGAGTAGGGTTCCATTCCTGTCCAACCAGATATAGTTGTTTCATCTATGCCAGCTTCCCTTCAATGGTAGCTATGATTGTGAATGCTTCATTGATCCATGGTTGGATGCGTGCTTTAAGCAGGGCTTCCTCTTGGTGCGCGGCATCTAATCGGTCCTTCAATGCCCTTGCTTGATGTAGTCTGGCGAGTCGTTGAGCAAGGGAAACCGTCTGCATGGTACTCCAGACAGTGTCGTACTCCTGCTACAGCTCGCACACCTCTGTCTCTAGGCGCTATAGGTTTGGATACTCCTGTAGGTGCATAAGTATGGTTAGTGCTTGCTCCAACATCCAAGTGCACCCTTATGTAACCTGGCCAATTTGTTCCAACCCCATCTGGATAGCATGGGCATGCTTCTCTCTGACTTCTGGGGGTGTGGAGGGCTGCACCTTCAATCACAACTCAGTGATTTCTAGGTTCAACTCCAACTGAACCTTTTTCATTTCCTCTTGGGCCTCGCAGACTCTGACCGCCAATCTATAGACCCACTCTACTGCTGGCAGCTCTGCCAGCACGGCCAACACTAGAATGCTCCTGCATGCATCCTCTACGGCCTGCTCCAATCCACTAGCCTGCACAACCAATGCATCCCTCTGGATGTTGAGCTGGTCCATGTTGATTTTCTGCTCATGCAGGACCTGGATCGTTTGACCTTCCCGAGCATGGAGTTCGACGATGACCCTATCTAGTAGCTGGTACAGTATTTCACCCGGTAGGGTGGCCAAGTTCGAGCCGACACCTTTCATGCTACTCATCGCAACCTTGCCATTCTCACTTGCTACTACTAACGCACCTTCGGGCAAGATGAAGGTATTACCCATACGGGCGTGCAACAGCTGTTCGGCCTCAGTGGTTCTTGCTATGACATACTGGGAATCATGCCTGTTTGGGGGTGCTATACCTGTAAACCTTGTAGCTACGCACTGAACACCCCCAGCACAGTGTTCTACTCCATCTGTAATCCCTGGAACGCACCCTCCATGACTTCTCGAATCATTTTGTTAATATCCAATAGATCACCTTCTATGAGCGTGATTGGGTCGTTAGACGTATTTGCGGCTTTCCCTTTCTTCCTGGGGACGGTTTTCTCTGGGTCGCACGACTGCTTGATTTGTGTTGATGTTATACTGGGGACCGCGCGGTCCTCCTCCCTGTCCACTTCCCTGGTTTTCTGCCCCGAGGACATCTCCTGGCCTTCCTCGGCCTCTCGGGTGGGCGCGGTTGTGGTCTTTGCCGTCTATGCTGCTGTTGCTGCATCGATCGCCTTTTGGCGTGTGGCTACTTCTTATTCCTGGTGCTTCCCCTCAGCCAGTTGCACGAGGCATAGCTTGGTGTCCTTCTTTCGTTGCTGAATTGCAACCTTCTCCATTTCTGCCAAGTTCCGGGCGCGCCACTCTAGAGGCCATGACTCCATCACTGTGAAGATCACATCATCCATTGCAATGAAAAAAAGCTTCACCCATTTTTGTATTGGATCCTTGCGCGCCCGAATATACTGGTTATGCATATCCGCCTTGAATTCTGCTATGTTGTGCAAGTTGTTATGAACGGTATGGGACAAGCACGACCTTCGGTTGATCCATGTTCGGATGCTCACCTCTACGAACACCCAGAACACCTTTATCTCACAAATACTGTTTGCGTCTTTTGTAGCCCAGAGTGAGGTGTGCCTCATGGCTTTGGGCAGGTCACCCTTAGTAGTGGGAAACTGGTTGTCTGCCAGCAGCTCCCCTACAACCAACAAGATGGATAAGAGAAACCATGTGTAGGGGAAGTTCTTACCCTGCTCCTGGGCCTCCCTGCAATTTGTTAAGAACTCATCACAGAGGAACTGTGCCCAGTTGAACTGGACCCCCTTTGCGCATTGCTCTGCCAACGCAATCACAGACGCTAGTACTTCGTTGGTGCGACATTTCCTCATTAGCTTACCGGCCAATAGTTGGGTGGCTATGCGCACCCCTTGGTCTTTAATACTTGCTATTGCATACCCCTGCTTTCTCTTTTCTAGTTTATACTTGGCCTTCATATCTTCTGCGAGGGCCAAGTTGTTACTTTTTCCTGCTATGGCCACGGGGCCATTTCCTTTAACTGGCAGTCAAGAAATTCAGTGAATTAGATCGGTTGTGATGGGAATTGGATCCTCTAGCCAGAGATACCCATCATGCACCAGGCACAACAGCTACCTGATGAAAAAAATGGTGATGGGCACATGGTGGTAGTGGGGTATTCATCACATAAGGAGTAACCCAACCTTCTCCACACCGTGCAACCATTTCTGCTTTATTAACTTCTCTACAGCCAACTGTGGGAACTTCTCACTGTCCATGAGGTCCCAATCTTCGAACTTCATAGGAGATATTTGTCCCAACGACAGATCATCAAACCTTATATCATCAGGGAGGAATGGGATTTGGAGCGCACTCTTCGTGGCCTCTAGAACCTTTGGTACCTTGGCTTTCCCCTTCCACGGGGGGATGTAGGGAGGTAATTTTTTTGTGGAATGCTTTTGTAAGACATCCCCTGCCTCATCGTCTTGCACCTCAATTTGGGAAATCAGGACCTACAAGTCTTCCTCCTCCTCCATTGTTTCAATGGTGACAGCTTTTCCCTTCTCCGCCATTGACAATTTTCCGAACCATGGGTTTCTTGGGGATACACGGATTGGCCCCATCATTTGCTTATATTTCTATGGCCATGACATGCATGGTGATTTTGGAACTTTGGGCGTAGCTGTTGCCTCTCAAAGCTCCTCATGGGCCATACCGGGCTCCGGGGTAACTCCGACAAATTGCACTCTTGTTCTAGCAGCTGTCATTATGTCTACAATTGAGGATGGTAATAGTACGTTGCGCTCAATGCTTTGTACTTGCTCAATTATCAAACAACCAATTGTTTCCATGGATCTAGCCCTAGGGTTTTTATAGTGTCCTTTGAATTTGAATTTGACCCTTCCCCCCACTTCTGCATCGTTAATGCCTTCTTAGCAAAAGATCATCCCAAATTTCTTTCTTAATGCGTGTCTTAATTGCCCACTGCCCACTCCTCTTTACCTTAAATTGGACCTCTTGTCATGAACAATGACACCAACGGTCACCTCCCAGTCTATCTGTGCAGCGGCGCAACCCCTTATGCATGGTCGCGACCCCTGTGATGTCCCGATCTGACGCACAACCTCCGTCTCGCGCATCTCCCATAGAGACTCTTCTATAGTC
This sequence comes from Pinus tabuliformis, assembly GCA_031772625.1. Taxonomy (NCBI): domain Eukaryota; kingdom Viridiplantae; phylum Streptophyta; class Pinopsida; order Pinales; family Pinaceae; genus Pinus; species Pinus tabuliformis. Next base: position 174,074,362 of record CM062820.1, read on the forward strand.
CCACTGTTAAATTGGCAACCAGAGCAAAACTTCATGTGGGTCATCTTATTCATGGCTAATAATATTTTTATTAGATTCCTCTCGTCGAGAGGTGTAGGATTGATATAAATATCATCCAATTCCGATAAGTATTCATGGAGATATGAATTTATTTTGATTATGGAATTATTATCAAGCCGACCTACAACTCATGTAGGCTCAGAAGCCCAACAGTCGCATCTATTCACCCACCAACTTTGTGTATAAATATAAGAGGACTTTTCCTCATTTGGACTCACTCATCTCATCACATCTCTCTCTCTCTACTGCACAGATATGAGTCTCTTCTCTACTGCGCTGAAATGGGTCTCTCTCTCTCACACATGTGAAGCCGGAAGCTGTTGAATTTGAAGCTGCAACTGCAGAAGTAAAGATTGAATTGTGTGGCCTAGAAGATCTCCTCTTTGGAACTGCATTATAGGTTCATCTGAACCTCCTTTGAAAGCTGCAACTTTTGGTGGTGTAATGAAGTCAATCCGACGAACGGTTTGCAAGATATCGACTGCCCTAGTTTGAAGCCGGAAACTGCTGAAACTGAAGCTGCAACTGCAGAAGTAAAGATTGAATTGCGTGGCCTAGAAGATCTCCTCTTTGGAACTGCACTGTAGGTTCATCTGAACCTCCTTTGAAAGCCACAACTTTTGGTGGTGGAATGAAGTCAATCCGACGAACGGTTTGCAAGATATCGACTGCCCTAGTTTGAAGCCAGAAACTGCTGAAACTGAAGCTGCAACTGCAGAAGTAAAGATTGACTTGCGTGGCCTGGAATATCTCCTCATCTGAACTGCCCTGTAGGTTCATCTGAACCTCCTCTGGAAGCCGAAACTTTTGGTGGTGGAATGAAGTCAATCCGACTGTCGGTTTGTGAGATATGGTCTGCCCTAGTTTGATAATGAAGCCGCTATGCTATTGATCTAGGGTTTGCTACTGCTGATATGAATCAGATTTATTGTACTATTTCTCTCTACTGAATTATTGAAGATAAAAGAAGATTTGATCAAAGGGTTTCCCCACACATTGTGGGGTTTGTCCCTGGCTAGCCGCCACATCTTGTGTCTCTTGTCTTGGCTTGTTTTCTGTCGATCGTTTAATGTTCTATCTGCACTTTACTTTATGTACATGTGATTGCTAATCGGTGGAATATAATAAGAAAAAGAAGTAAACTATTATAAGCATAAAACATACCATAACTTAACATGGTATCAGAGATGAGGTGAAGACAAAGCTCGAGCAAGAGCAAGAGCAATCATTGAAGAGAAGATTGGCAAGGCTATCCTAAAACAACTATGGGGTCCTCAACACTCTTTCCTGCCGAAGACAAGCTCCGTGAGAAAGCTGACTATCACGGATGAAAGATGTCTATCGATCTAACCCTTGAAGATCAAGGAGTGTTGGACCATGTAAGAGGCAATATTGTTGAGCCTTCATCAAATGCATCTGTTGCTGCCTGGATCAAATGGAAAAATAGAGAAGTCAAAACAAAGAAGATCATCTGGGACTCTATCGACAAGCACTTGGTGGCCTACATCTCTGATCTAGACACCTCCAAGAAAATCTACGACAGACTGGTGAGTTTATTTAAATTTAATGATGCAAATCACGTTTTGTTTTTTAGAAATAAGCTGAGGGAAATCAAGAAGGGTAAAGATGAAAGTATGCAAGCATACTTCTTAAGAATCACCGAGATCAAGAACGATCTCCTATCTATTGGGGAATCTATTACTGACAGAGAAATGGCACTCACAACTCTCGGAGGATTACCATCTAAATGGTATGTGTTCAAGACTACTCTTCTGAACAATAATGTAATTCCTAGTTTCGAGGAATTAATGGCTAGATGCATTCAAGAACAAACAAGGGTAGAAGAGCAGGAAATGCCCTTGCCTAAAGGTCCTCCTGCTGCTTTTTCTTCTCATGCTAAGAAAATAAATAATTCCTGGACTAAATCAAAAGGAAAGGTTGGACCTAAGGCTAGAAGAAAATGATGATGTTACATTTGCGATAAAGCAAGTCACTATGTATGAGATCATGAGCATCATGATGAATGAGATCATGGACATAAAGGGAAACATGAGATCATGGACATATTGGATAGCATGATGATGATGCACACTAGTTTGAGTAGCATTATGATGGATAAAATCATGGACATGGGCAGCATGATGATAATCGTGATTAGAGAAGCATGGTATAGTATGCAGTGGTGCAACTCGAAATCCCTCTGATGGCAATACAAATTCAACAGAAAAGGTAAGAGGAGAGCTGGGAATCAAGGAAGAGGACAAGCATTCAAGAAGGCTAGAAATTCTAGGATGTAATAAATGCACCTGACCTCAAAAAGAACTTAGTGTCCATCTCGGGAACGAAAGACAAAGGCTACAAGGTAACCTTCAGTGATGGCAAGGTATATGGAAAAATAATGTTGAAGATGCCTTTACTCTTGGGTTTAGTGTTGATTCATTATATCAGGTCGATGGAAGTCTGCTAGGTGTCATGTCTTATGACACATCTCTTTAGTCCGAACTTTGGCATCGGAGGTTTGCCCACCTTCATTACAAAGCTCTACCCGATGTAAGACAGATGGTAACAAGGATGCCCGAATTCCAAGTAGAGAAAGAAGGTGTATGTCCGGGATGTGCCAAAGGAAAGCTCAAAAGGGGACCATTCCCCTCAAGCCAAAGCAAGACCTCCGATATATTACAATTGGTTCACTCAGGCATACTTGAGGTTGGCATTAAGAGGGAGACTACTACACCACATACTCCTGAGAAGAATGGTGTGGTGGGAAGGAAGAACCGCACGATGATGGAAGCTGTCTGGGCCATGCTACATGATCAAAGACTTCCGAAGTTTCTATGGGCTGAAACTACAATCACCGCCATATATGTACAAAATCGATGCCCTCATCAAGCATTGGGTTCCTAAACTCCAGAAGAAATGTTCACCACCGGTCAAAGGGAAGTTGTGATTAGTCGTGATGTCACCCTTGACAAAGATATGGCTCTCAGCAAGGTGAACAATCTTCCAACTTTGAGGAGCTCTCAAGAAGTTGACACCAGGGAACCGAAAGAAAAGGATGATGAATCAATGTCTGATGTAGAAGAACCCATGGATCTGATAGATTCTCATCCACATGAGCCTTCCTCTTCTAGGAAGAGGCCTTCATGGCTTAGGGGATACTTGATGATGCTAAAGGACATGCTGCACCCTGAGGAACCTTCCGTCAAAGTAAGAAACTTAATAGGTATCAAGGATACCGGACCATCATGAGCACGATCATACAAAATGAGCCTTCGTCATTCTCAGATGCCATCAAGCATCAAGTATGGAAGGATTCTATGACCGAAGAATATGAGTCTATCATAAAGAATGATGTTTGGGAAATAGTTCCCAGACCCCAGGACAAGACTGTTGTTACTTCCAAATGGCTTTACAAGATAAAGCATGCACCAGATGGAAGCACGGAAAAGTATAAGGCTCATTTTGTTGCTCGAGGTTTCTCCCAAAAGGAAGGTATAGACTATGATGAGATATTTGGACCTGTTGCCAGATATACGACCATCCGCTCGATCATAGCCCTTGCCGCTTCACAAGGATGGAACCTACATCAAATGGATGTCAACACTGCGTTCTTGCATGGCTCGATCAAAGAAGAGGTCTACGTGGAGCAACCTGAAGGATTTGAGATTTATGATTGAAAATCTCATGTATGCAGGTTGAAGAAGGCTCTCTATGGGCTGAAGAAAGCACCCTAAGCATGGTATGAGAGGATCGATAGCTACTTGATGAAGCTGGGATTCACTAGGAGTGAAGCCGATCCTAACCTTTACTTTAAGGTTGAAGATGACAAGCCCCTCATACTGGTGTTGTATGTGGATGACCTCTTTCTAACAGGTACAGACCCTCTCATTCACAAATGTAAGAGGGAGCTAGCTTCTGAATTTGAAATGAAGGACCAAGGACTTGAAGTGTGGCAGAAGCCAAGGGAAATTTTCCTATCTCAAGGAAAATATGTGGTAAATATATTGGAAAGATTCGGTACGATGGACTGCAAGCCTGTGACTACCTCGAGGATCTTAACTTTTAGAAGTTATATGGTAGTGATGTCGGACCAGACTTGGGAAATGCCTCTGAGCTTCAAAAACTCATTCGCATTGATGTTCTTGGTGAACCTCCGTCCGAACATATGTTTTGCAGTTAGCATTGTGAGCTCATATTTGAGCCTCACTGGATTGATGCCAAGAATCTTCTGAGATGTCTTCAGGACACAATCTCTCATTGATTAAGATACACTGCCGGAGATGTGAGACTACTTGGATATACTGATGTTGATTGGGCAGGTAGTGTGGTGGACCGTAAGAGCACTTCCGGGCACTGTTTCACCTTGGGATCTGCTTCGATATCCTGGATGAGCAGGAAGCAGAAGTCGGTGGCTTTGAGCACCGCCGAAGCAGGATATATTGTTGCTAGCATAACCTCGTGCGAGGTAGTCTGGTTGCGAAAGCTCTTCAGAGAGTTGTTTGGATTTACATTGGATACCACTATGATTCTCTATAACAACGAGAGGTGGGATTCGATTATTGAGGAATCCTGTATTCGTCGATTGCTCCAGCAGATAGACATCATCTTGGATATAGTAAGTTTATGAGTAAGGAAGCTCCATCACATTAAGATGATGTACAGGTTGATACACCTTGTCAAAGCCCCGAGGAAAGATCTAATCTGTGATTTTCCCAAACGACTTGGAGTCGGTAAGAAACCCTTGTACAAGGGTCTTGCATGTTGCATACATTGAGCTCTGGGAGCTCAGAGGGCTTGTGGTTATTACTGGAGCAACATACGACCACAGGGTGACTCACCCTCCCCTGGTGGTGCACACTGGAACAAGATGATTCGCTCTCTTGTGGGACAAGATGATTCGCTCTCTTTTGGAACAGGATGATTCGCTCTCCTGTGTAGTAGGATGATTAGTTCTCCTGTGAGGCCTGGATTGATGTGTTCTCCATGGCGATTGTAGCAGGATTGATGTGTTCTCCTGTGAGGCCTGGATTGATGTGTTCTAATTGGCGGCCTGGATTGATGTGTTCTCCATGGCAATTGTAGCAGGATTGATGTGTTCTCCTGTGAGGCCTAGATTGATGTGTTCTCCATGGAAATTGTAGCAGGATTGATGTGTTCTCCTGTGAGGATAGGATTGATTAGTTCTCCTGTCGAGGCATCCTACCCATGCAGTCTAGGACTCATGGGAAGTACCTCTCATCTGATTAATGAGCAGGGAAATGAAGTTAGGGACCATAGTAGTACTGATGGACGCATCATTGTAACTACCATACTCCCTATGCTAGGATGACCTCCATTGATCTGGGATCAATGATACTGGTCTGGGACCAGTGGTAGGAGTTGTACCATACTATGACGCTGACTTCGGGTTGGTTGACACTGGTCCGGGATCAGTGGTACATACTCTGAGACTGACTTTGAGTCAGTGGAGGATGATATTGGTCTGGGACCATTGGAGTTGTACTCACTATGACTCTAACTTTGGGTTGGTTGAGACTGGTCTGGGACCAGTGGTACATACTTTGAGACTGACTTTGAGTCAATATGATACATCCTCGATCATTTATTCTTCTTCATAATTCGGACAAAAGCAGAGTAAAACAGAACAATGCAAAAGCAGAGCAGAACAGAACAAAACAGTACAGATCAGTGCAGGGCAGAACAAGAAAAATAGAGCAGAGCAGGGCAAGGGTTAGGCTGTACAAGGCAGTGCATTTGATGGATGAATAGTAACGACCGATAGACAGATTGCAGATGAAGTTCTCCATGGTTGAGAGGGAGTGTTAAAATTGGCAACTAGGGCAAAAATTCATGTGGGTCATCTTATTCATGGCTAATAATATTTTTATTAGATTCCTCTCGTCGAGAGGTGTAGGATTGATATAAATATCATCCAATTCCGATAAGTATTCATGGAGATATGAATTTATTTTGATTATGGAATTATTATCAAGCCGACCTACAACTCATGTAGGCTGATGAGCCCCAATTTTTGGTATAATTTGGGCTCATTTGGCCTACTTGCTTTGCTCAAACCATTCACTTTTTACTGCTTATGCATGCATTTCTTAGTTTATTCGTGTTGTTTGTAGGAAGAAGGGTAGACGTTTTATCTACGTGACTAATGCATGATGCTTTCAGGTTTTTGGCATTAAAAGGGAGAAAAAGACAACGAAAAAGGAGACAGGGAGACAATGAGGTGGCACTGCTGGTTTTTAGGAGAGGATGTCCACGGTCTTGGGGACCTTCCTCGTGATTCCCACCAAGAACTCCGAGCTCCAATCCATCTCCCCACCGAGCTTAGAAGCAGCCAGCTGTTCTACAGGAACAACAATTATAACTGTTCTACAGGAACGACAGTTATGACTGTCCTACAGGATCAGCAGTTAAACTTTAGTTGGACAGCCGAGCTCCTAAAATCAAGGACATGTGTTGGATGATCGTTTTTACATAAATACTGAGGCCGTAGCCTTGCAGAGAAGCTTTTTGAACCTTGGCATTACTCTTGTAATTGGAAAGTACGAGCTAGAGCTCAGTCTTTGTTCCTTTTTGTAAGCCAATTTGGCATGACATCAGATTATGAATAAAGAAGGCAGATTTTGATCTAGTTCTGAGTTTTCTCAAGGAGCTATAGCTCTCAGGTTAGGGCCCAACCTGAGAGCAATAGATCTCCTTAGTGTTGTAATGTGTTTGCATTTCGTTCCAGCACTTTGAGTTTGTTTATTTTCACATGCAATTCGAATTTACAGTTTGTTAATTTAGTCATTTTCATGAGCATAGATAGGACTAGTTTATGGTGATTTGCTTTCGGTTGTTTAGTTAGACTAGCAGGTTGATAATACGTTGGAGCTCCACGAAAAAAGGTTGAGGAAGTCTCCACTGCCATCTCTGTTTGGAGATTGGAGTGCAGCCTATACCAACCACAAAAGTACGCAGTTCTTCACTTTATACATGCTGCAACATAGTCTCGTTTATGATAGATCTTCCCATGCACTTCACTCTTGCACCATACACCTTCACCGCTTCATGCACATTCCTCTACACGCTTTATATTCCTGTTCATTGAGTTCATAGCACAGGTAGCATAGGATTAATGAATTTTCATCTTGGTGACAGTCATAAGCCATTTGTTTTATTTACACTGCTCTTCCTCGTTCTATTACCTTCTTCTTCGTCTTGATCACGCATACAACCACATCCTTGACCTCTGCTCCGCTCTGTTAGCTCCCAAACTCCTCCACTCCTCACGTAACTTCATTCTTTAGACATTTCGTTGTTATAATCTTCCATCCATCAACCCACTTCATACACTCGTTCTCCATCCTACTTCTCCACTCCTGAGCCATCACCAGCTTTATTCCTACCTTGCACATCTCCCCCTACCATTCCATCACTCCACCATCACTTCAAACACCCACGGTAGGTCATCTTGTAGCAATTTGTAGACTTCCTGTAGAAACCCCTGCGTTTCCTATAGAATCCCCTGCAGACATCCTGTAGGAGGCCACTCACTCGGTTGCTGAGCCTCTGAACGTGAGGAACCTCTGTGGACTGATGCTAAGGATCTCTGGGGACCTCTCCTAGCCTCCCCAACCTTTCCCAAGCTTTCCTTCCTTCCGCATCACATCTGCACAACCAAACCCTAATAAGCACAAAATCACAATCACTCCATCCACTTAAAGAAAAAATAAAAAAACATGTCTTTTTAGATGCAAGTAGATTAGATTCATGCATTTTCACTTATTAGAAGTAATGGCATCATTGGTAGAAGTTTCCTTCACATTCTTTGCATCATAGAGGTTAGACTAGTTAAATTAGGGTTTCCTAGGGTTTCCATGTTTTGATTTGCTTTCAGTTCATTTTTGCCAAGTAGATTAGTCTTCTTTGAGCTAGCTTTCGTCCATAATTTAACAAGCTTCTTCTGAGAGCCTATAGAAGTTGGCTTGAGCCCTAGCGGACTTGTGCCAGCTGACCAAGTGACAGCTGCGACAAGAGCTAGTACTTGTGCATACAACACCATCGCTTCCAAGTTTGTACGAACTACCGGGTTGATAAAATTAAGAGACAGGAAACCCCAGGAGTTGTAGCATTATTGCTACAATACTGGAGCTCACCATATCTTTGGCGCCGTTGTCGGGGAAGCGTCAGAGTATTAGCAATTGTTGCTTTTCTTCTACTTTCTTACTCTTACCTTCTGCTAAGTAGTTTACTTCATTTCCATTCTGCAAAAGTAGCATAGCATTTCCTGCTTTCATAGATTAGCATTTCCTTTCTGCAAGCGTAGACTAGCATTTCCATTCCTGCAATTTCATTTGAGAAAAATAGATTAGTCCTTTCCTGCTTTCAGTTAATTTTGCATCTTTCATAGATAATTGTAGATCAATCTGTCTCAGTTTTGCAGGTACCCAAAAGAAAAGCAAAGCAAAAGCAATCAAAGAGAAAAAAAAAGAAAGTCTTTTCCATTTCATGCCTCGTAGGAACCGAGATAGATCAGGCAAATTCCTACCAAACACCCCCACCACATCACTGAGTCACCCTTCTCTCCTCTTTGGTGACAGTGACCCAGAAGAACCTATAGGTGAACATCCTGAGATATCCAAAGATCCTATAGTAGAAGAAGAGTTAGAGACTACTCCATTTGAAGCTATGGCTGATAATAGAAGAGAAGATGAGAGAATAGAAGGTGCCTTCCCCATCCGAGAGACCAATGGAGAGATGAAAATGAAAAACATTAGCCCCTCCGCCTTACCTCACTTCCATGGGTTGACCACTGAAGATCCAGATACCTTCCTGTTTGAGTTTGCTGTCCTTTGTAGAACCTATGACTATACTGAAGATGAGAAAAAGTTGAAACTTTTCCCTTCCACTCTCAAGGATGCAGCACTACGCTGGTTCATGGGTTTACCTGGGAATAGTATCATTACTTGGGCTCAGATGTAGCAAGCTTTCAACACCAAGTACCGGGATTACTGTAGGTCCAAGGAAACAAAGGGGGAAATCTTTCGGATGTCCATGGGAAATGATGAGTCCTTAGAGGATTATGAGGAGAGGTTCCAACTAAGCTATAAGCGGGCCAGGTGCACACTTGACCCTGAATCCCTCAAGTTGGTCCTACTCCGAGGAGTCCCTGAAGACCTCTTAGATACCCTTCACATGTTAGCTGGGGGGGACATTTACCAACTGCCTTATGAGGACATCAAGACTGTGTTTAGAAACCACTCCAGGGCAGCTCGGAAACGAGGTAGAGGAAACCACCTCTCAACTAGTGTCCCTTTCTCCAAACATGAGCTTGCAAACCAATTAGAAGATCTTAAGAGTGAGGTGAGACAAACCATTGCCATGCAGCTTGATACATTCAGGATTCAGCAAAAGAAAGAAGAGGCTAGGAGAGCCTTGGCTGTCTTCTATCCTAGGTGCACAAGGAGGCACCCTAAGAACGAATGTCCATTGCATTCGGTTGAAGTGTGTTTCGTTTGTGAGGAGGACCATCCCACAAATCAGTGTCCAACCTTACCTGGGTTTAAAGCCATGTACCAAGGGACCGAAGCTCCCACAGAGCCTCTCTACTACCTCAACCAAAGGAGGCCACAAGGATCTAGACCTTATCAGCAGGGGATGCAAGGGGCATCTCAAGCTTATTACAACCCCAACCAGTCAACTCCTATGCCTTCCTGGGGTCCCCCTGCTCATCCTTCATGGTCCATGCCTCCTCCATGGTCTTATCCACCTCAGTACCCCACTCAACCTACTTCTCATCCATATCACTCACATACCCAGCCACAGCCTCAATGGAATGCACCTCAGTCGGGGTGGAGGCCCCAATACAACACTCCTCCTGCCATTTTGCCTCCACCACCAGTGCAACCTCAACCATTACCTCCTGCTCCTCCAAGGCAACCTCAAATGCCTGCTCAACCGAACCCGAACCCCAACAATAGACAGGCCCAACAGGTATACACTAGGGAAACCTCATGCCCTACCTATGCTGTGGAGATCCAGGAGATCAACCTTCGATCTGGAAAGACTCTACCAGATCGCCAACCTCCTCCCCCAGAGGATGAGGAAGATAAACAGGAAAGTGAACCAAAGGCTATTCCACCCTTTCCTGAGAGACTAACAGCCACCACACAACCTAACCCAGAAGAAGATGAGCTTTTGGGTGAGCTCAAGCAGTTGTGTGTAAAAATCCCACTTCTCCAAGCCATCAAGGATGTGCCAATATATAACAAGCTGGTTAAGGAGAAGTGTTTCAAACACCCAGGCAGACGGAAGAAAGATGCCTCAACTATCAATGTCATAGGACAACTGTCTGACCTTATGCTAGGACAAGTCATCTGCCCAAAGTACCTAGATCCTGGAAGTCCTGTAGTAGATGTTCACATCAATGGCACCATTATCCCCCACACCTTGATTGATCTGGGGGCGGTCATCAATGTGATGACCAGGGATACCATGCTTAAACTCAATCTTCAGGGTTCCTTGAGGAAGACCTCGACAGTACTGCAATTAGCAGATCGCTCCACCGTGACTCCCGAAGGGATTGTGGAGGATGTCATGGTCTCCATTGATTTTTGGGAATACCCTGCAGACTTCCTGGTTCTGCAACCAAAGGCCAAGCTTACTAGATATCCTCTCATTTTGGGAAGGCCTTGGTTAGCTACTGCAGATGCTTACATAAGTTGTCGGGCAGGAAACATGACCATCAAAAATGGTCCCATGTCCAAGCAGCTAGTCCTATACCCTCCTGCCCAACCTTCTTTAGAGCATGATTTACCACTCTGGTTGGAAGAAGGAGAAGAAGACGAGGTGTACTCAGCACCTCTGTGCACCTTAGATACCACTAGAAAAGACCCCCCAACCGAGGATGACTTGATCGAGACCTTGATCCAGAATCCACCTTCCAGTGCACTACCCTTAGAGGAATTGGTGGAGGATGCCCAAGCTAGCACCTTAGTGGATCTCTGTACAACCAACCCTGTTACTGCCAGAGTCAAGAATGTGGAGTTCGGCCCTGAGAAAGCATTGAGGATCAGCTCCTCCCTATCTCCTTCCCAGGAAAAGGAGCTGTGTAGTCTGTTGGCCAACCACCTAGATGCTTTTACTTGGAGCTATAAGGAAATGAAAGGAGTCCATCCTTCGGTCTGTACCCATCATATATACATCAAAGAGGATTGTAAACCGGTTAGGCAACCTCAGAGGAGAATGAATCCAACCCTTAAAGACATTGTCAAGGAAGAATTGCAAAAACTGTTGGATGCTGGATTCATCTACCCCATCTCAGATAGTGAATGGGTGTCCCCTCTAGTGTTGGTTCCCAAGAAAAATGGGAAATGGAGAATTTGTGTGGACTACCGAGAACTGAACAAAGCTACCAAGAAGGACCATTTCCCTCTACCTTTCATAGATCAAGTGTTGGATGGATTGGCAGGAAAGAGGTTCTTCTCTTTCCTGGATGGGTTTAGCGGGTACAATCAAATCCAAATCAGCCCGGAAGACCAAGATAAGACCACCTTCACTTGTCCTTGGGGTACCTTTGCCTATCGAGTCCTTCCCTTTGGGCTATGCAATGCTCCTGCTACCTTTCAGAGAGCTGTCTTGAGCATCTTCTCGGAGCTGGTCCATGATGCAGTGGAAATATACATGGATGACTTTACTCCTTATGGGGCCAACTTCCAGGAAGCATTGTCCAACTTGGGAAAAGTCCGAACCAAATGCACCGAGATGAACTTGTCCCTTAGTCCTGAAAAATGTGAATTCCTAATGACTGAGGGGACCGTGCTAGGCCATACCATTTCTTCCCAAGGATTGCAGATGGATCCTAACAAAATTGCTCTCATCAAGAGGGTTCCACCTCCTCAAAAGGTAAGGGATGTCCGGAGTTTCTTGGGATTAGCAGGATACTACCGGAGATTCATTAAAGATTTCAGCAAGCTAGCCTCGCCATTGTTTGGTCTGTTGGCAAAAGATGTAGAGTTTAAATGGACTGACGATTGTCAGAGGGCTTTAAATGAATTGAAGGACAAGTTGGTGTCAGCCCCAATCCTGAGAGGTCCAAACTGGGCCCTACCTTTCCACATCCACACTGATGCCTCGAACAAAGCCATAGGTGCAGCTTTAGGACAAGTTGAGCAGAAACTCCCATATGCCATTTACTTTGTTAGCAAAAACTTGTCCAAAGCTGAGCTGAATTACACTGTAACCGAGAAAGAATTCTTGGCTGTGGTCCATGCATTGAACAAGTTCCGACATTATATTACTGGTTACCAGACCTTTGTACATACTGACCATGCTGCTATTAGATATTTGATGAATAAACCAGATGTGAATGCTCGTATTATTAGATGGTTACTTTTATTGCAGCAGTTTGATCTAACCATTGTTGATAAACCAGGTAGAGAAAATGTTGTTGCTGACTTTTTATCTAGATTGGATTTGTCTGCAGATGAGGATGGAACAGTGGACGATTAGATGCCTGATGAACATCTGTTTGCTATTTCAGTACTCTCTCCATGGTTTGCTGATATAGCAAACTATCTTGTTTCAGCACAGTTCCCTCCACACCTATCTTCCAGAGAGAAGAGCAGAATCATCATAAAAAGTGCCTCATTCACTTGGATCTGGGGCAATCTGTTCAAGCTTGGCCCTGATCAGATCTTAAGGCGTTGTGTAAGGGAGGAGGAAGTCTTTGATATCCTCCTCACTTGTCATGATGGGCCTTGTGGAGGGCATTTTGCAGCAAAGAGAACTGCCTTCAAGATCCTGCAGGCAGGCTACTATTAGCCCACACTTCATCAAGATGTCAGAAGATATGTCAGTCAGTGTGACCAATGCCAAAGAATGGGGAAACCGACCCAAAGGGATGAGATGCCTCTCCAACCTCAAGTGACTCTTGAGCCATTTGAGAAGTGGGGCATGGACTTTGTGGGCCCAATCAACCCCTCTTCGAGGAAAAGGACTTACATCATTGTGTGTACTGACTATTTGACAAAGTGGGCAGAGACCAAAGCAATCAAAGCAGCAACAGAAGAAAAGGTGGCTGAGTTCCTAAGAGAGAACATCTTTTATAAGTTTGGCTATCCAAGAGAGCTGGTCACCGATCAAGGGAGCCAGTTCACCTCCAACCTGGTTGAAGATCTCCTAGCTCATCACAAGATCAAGCACAGGACTTCCACCCCTTATCACCCTCAAGCAAATGGGCAGGTGGAAGTCACCAATAGAGCATTAGAAGGGATCTTGACTAAAGTGGTGAGCAGCAGCAGAAAGGACTGGGTAGATCGCCTAGTAGAAGCCACATGGGCCTACAACACCACTTGGAAGACCACCACCGGTTTCACACCATATGAGCTGGTCTATGGGAAGAAAGCTTTGCTATCCATTGAGTTTGAATACAACACCTTGAGGATGGCAGCTCAGCTAGACCTAGATCTCAGCCATGTTCAACAAGAAAGGATGCTGCAGCTGAATGGCCTGGACGAGCACCGCATGCAGGCCCTCCTTCACTCAGAAGTGGTTCAACTTCAGAGGAAGGTGTGGCATGACCAACATCTCCATGACAAGCAATTTCAGCTGGGAGATTGGGCTTTGTTGTATGATTCCAGATACAAAGATTTCAACGGGAAGTTGAGAACCAGATGGCTAGGACCATATACAGTGGAGAAATGCCATGACAATGGATCTGTCCTCATTCAAACCATTGATGAGGAAGCCATTCCCATGCTTGTCAATGGGCATCGATTGAAGATCTACATGAGACCTCTCTCAAGACAAGAGTTTATCAAAACTATGGAGAAATCTGTATTGGTCATAGAGAAGGGTTCTGCCTCTGCCTCTGGCACACCCTGAAAAAATATCTGAAAAAAAAAAAAAGAAAAAAGAAAAAAGAAAAAAGAAATAAAGATCCTTGGGTGAAAACCTCTCTGAGGCGCCCAAGGTAGGTAGTAGGGGTGAAAACCTCATTGAGGCGCTCCTATTGCTTTGGTTAAAAAAAGAAAAAAAAAAAAAAAAAAAAAAAAAAAGAAGAGAAAAGGTTGAAAAAGATCCTTGAGTGAAAACCTCTCTGAGGCACTCAGGGCAGATGGCACGGGTGAAAACCTCCTTGAGGCGCCCCTGTTATCTTTCAAAAAAAAAAAAAAAAAAAAGAAGAAAAAAGAGAAAAGAAAAAAGAAAACACAATAAGCAAAATATGGTAAAAATTGCAAGTTGCAGATGCTCTATGGAGAAGAGGAAGCCCTTCAACTCACAGCCAAGGGTCCTTATCATGCTGTCAAGGAACCTCATCAGTACCTCCTCCAAGAGCACCCATGTTTTTCAAGGTATGTGCAATTTTATCATGGTTTGAATCTTCTACAGGAAGCTGCTGTCTTTCTACAGGAAGGCGCAGTCTTTCTACAGGAAAGTGCAGACTTTCTACAGGAAGGCCGAACTTTCTACAGGAAGCTCTGTGTCTACAGGAAACTTCCTGTAGGAGTTTTGGACGGCCAGAATTCATCTTAAAAAGAGATTTCGCGACCATGGATTGGTTTGGATGCATGCAAGCCTCTGTTGGCATCCTTGCACGTTGCTGTCACCATGCTCCACCACCCGTGTCGACATGCGGCCAAGTCCCTGCACAAACAAAGAAAATCGATGAGTCCTCGCGGGAAAGCCATTTCCAAAGATTAACAAATGATGGAATCTCATACCACCTGCATCAAGAGCTCCGGGATTGTGATCGAGAAGCCAGAACCACCATCGTGCAGCATGCACCCAAGGAGAAATGACTGTTACGAGACCCCTCGCGGGGATCCTGTAACAGTTCAACCTGCTCGAGTGGATACCGTTCACAGCACCACCATCCGAAATGAAACGCGGGTGCATACAAGCAAAACCACCCACTTCAGCGTTGGCATCCTGTACCCACGAGCTTCCGAGTCTGTGTAAGTCGCACGCAGCAGGTAGATCCGCTCACCATCGTCCGAGAACTGGAAAAATCATGTGCAGCCGCGCAGGTAAGTGTCTCCACCCTTCCTTCCATCAAATCGCATGAATCTAACTTTGAAATTGTTTGCAAAGCGTAAAATTGAATGGTTGAGTGGCCGTATGGCCAGTCGACTGGCCACGTCGGCTAGTTAAAGTGTAATTGGATGTTTGGGTGGCGGCCACGACAAAGAGAATGAACGGCATGCACGTGGGAACACTCTCGTCAGAAGCATAAGTTTAACAGGAAAGGCGGCGGCAAATCTGTGGGAATGAATGCAGCAGCAAGTGAATACGCAGGCAGAGGATGGATGACGTCGCCCAACGGTCCGGCGGGGACAGCTCATCCCCCGCGTCACGGATTGCGCCGATTCAAAATCCAATCGGCTAAATCATGCGCATGCATTTATCATCCAACACTTTGACTCGGATAGCTATTCTGATCTCCTCTGCACTTTGATACGCCGAGTTGTTGGCTACCAGAACGCTGGTCAAGCACACCGCGAGCGCCGCCAACTACAGTCCTCCCCGAGAATTGCGCATGGCTTCTACAGGAACGTAGTTCTACAGGAGCGCAGTTCTACAGGAGCGCAGTTCTACAGGAACGCAGTCTACAGGAACGCAGTCATCTACAGGAAAGCGGGTGCCTCGTGAAAAAAGGTGGCCAATTAAGGAGGTAACCCTGAACTCTTAATGTAACTGGTTATTAGAAGTGGCAAGACCATCGTCCACGGTCGGGTTATAAAGATATTGGTGGAATTGTTGTTTGCTGTGCCGTTGCTGCCGTTCTACAGGATGTTGGTATAAGTAGTCTGTGTTGAAATTTTGTATGTGCATAGACCAAATCTCTTTTGCATCTGCCACCTTTAGTTAACACTATAAGTAGTCTGTGTTGAAATTTTGTATGTGCATAGACCAAATCTCTTTTGCATCTGCCACCTTTAGTTAACACGACCGTGTTCATCATGCCGGGTGGGTTTATAAGACGAGAGCCCACTGATTCAACTAACTTAAGGAGAAACCCGACAGTGGTAGAGCTCTTCACCAGAGCACAATGGATGCCTTTTTGTGATAAGCTGCAGGGCTACGATGATGAAGTAGCCGAGGAATTCTTGTAGGCTTTGAAGCCTAAATCCCAGACACTGGCCACAGTAAAATTCAGAGGTTTAAGCCTCAAACTCACCCCAGAACATATCAGTCGGATCACAAAACTTCCTATGGGTGTGCCATGGGATAAAGAGGAGAGAAAGCTGAGTCAGCAGGCAAAGAAGGAATTCTTTTCACCTGAGGAAGAATTCTCGGAGGATAAAAACGGGGTGAGAAGAACGAGTCTATCACCACCTTGGAATGAAGCCAGTTTGCAAATCATGAAATATATTACTTGTGAAGGCCGGTTCAGCATCGTGTATGCATATCACTTTCAGCTACTCACTGAGTTGAGGCACCAAATTGACCTTCCTGTAGAGCAAAAACTGAGCATCCCTTATTATCTCCTGCAGTCCCTAATGGAGTGTGCTAAAAGCTAAGAGAGGGCATACCTGATCAGATAGCCCACCATGGGTTAATAAAACTGCTTGTGGAAGATGCATTGCACTCATATAAGGTCCCCCTCTCATGGGAATCCTTCCGCAATTTGACCAAAGATGGGGATATTAAAATGTTGATCGAAGAAACGGGTTCCTCTAGCAATGAGGAACACGAAGCAGTGGCCGAAGAACAAAGGAAGAAGCATGAGGAAAAGAAGGACCAAGAAAAAGGTGGCACACCTATCCTGTCAGCAAGGGAAAAGAGGATGAAGAGCAGAATGGACAAAGCAGAGGTGGCCCACGTCAGCCCAAGTACCTCAACAGCACCTGCACCCAAAGCAAAAAGTAAAACTCAAGCAGGCAAGCAAGCGGAAGTGGAGACACCTGTGTCTACAGGAAAGCAAAAACAGGCTTCTACAGGAAGCCCGAAAACACCAACTTAGGCTTCTACAGGAAGCCCAAAAATCATTGAAAAACAGGCTTCTACAGGAAGCCCGAAAACAAAGACAAAGGCTTCTACAGGAAGCCCGAAGATCAGTGAGAAGCAGGCTTCTACAGGAAGCCCAAAAGCAAAGACCAAGGCTTCTACAGGAAGCGAGAAAATCATTGGAGAACAGGCTTCTACAGGAAGCCCAAAAACGGAGACAAAGGCTTCTACAGGAAGCCCAAAATTGGAAAAAGGGGCTTCTACAAGAGGCCCGAAAGTCATTGAGAAACAACCCCCTACAGAGAGTCTGAAGGCAGAGAGAGGGCCTTCTTCAGGAAGCCCAACGGCGGGAAAGAAAGAATCTTCTACCGGAGGCCCGGAAGTGGGCAAAGCAGGGTCTTCCACAGGAAGCCCGAAATCTGAAAAGGAGGGTCCCTCTACAAGGAGCTCTGAGAGAGCAAAATGCAAGAAAGAGAAGGCTGCCATTCTCGAAAAGGAGGCAGCAGCGGCACTGGCTGCCCTCAGTACACCTCCAAAACCGAAGGAGAAAAGGGAGAGGGAGACCCCTCTACCATCTGAAGCCAGGAGAAGCAAGAGGATGACCACGGGCAAGCCACAGCCTCCACCCAGCAGCCAAACCACTTCAGGGGACGTCCCTACTTCACCCAGTGCAAGAACCCCCTCTAAAACATCAGCCACCCCCGAAAAGGGGAGCCCAAAAATAACTTCCTGGATACGAAAAATAGGCCAGTCGCCTTCCGAAGCCCGGCTCAAGGAAATAGGAAAGGGGAAGGAGGCATCACCTTCGTCACCACCAGGGGCAGCAAAGGCAGGGCCGCCAAAAACGGGAAAGGAAGAAGCGCCACCCTCGGCCGAAAAGGCAGAACCACCAAAATCAGGGGAGGAAAAGCGTGCTCTGGGCTCTAGTTCTCGGCCAAAGATGAGGAGCCAGGGAAAAGTTGCTCAAGGATGAGCAAATAGTTTAGCTGGGGGGTGATGATGAGCCCCAATTTTTGGTATAATTTGGGCTCATTTGGCCTACTTGCTTTGCTCAAACCATTCACTTTTTACTGCTTATGCATGCATTTCTTAGTTTATTCGTGTTGTTTGTAGGAAGAAGGGTAGACATTTTATCTACGTGACTAATGCATGATGCTTTCAGGTTTTTGGCATTAAAAGGGAGAAAAAGACAACGAAAAAGGAGACAGGGAGACAATGAGGTGGCACTGCTGGTTTTTAGGAGAGGATGTCCACGGTCTTGGGGACCTTCCTCGTGATTCCCACCAAGAACTCCGAGCTCCAATCCATCTCCCCACCGAGCTTAGAAGCAGCCAGTTGTTCTACAGGAACAGCAGTTATAACTGTTCTACAGGAACAGCAGTTATGACTGTCCTACAGGATCAGCAGTTAAACTTTAGTTGGACAGCCGAGATCCTAAAATCAAGGACATCTGTTGGATGAACGTTTTTGCAAAAATACTGAGGCCGTAGCCTTGCGGAGAAGCTTTTTGAACCTTGGCATTACTCTTGTAATTGGAAAGTACGAGTTAGAGCTCAGTCTTTGTTCCTTTTTGTAAGACAATTTGGCATGACATCAGATTATGAATAAAGAAGGCAGATTTTGATCTAGTTCTGAGTTTTCTCAAGGAGCTATAGCTCTCAGGTTAGGGCCCAACCTAAGAGCAATAAATCTCCTCAGTGTTGTAATGTGTTTGCATTTCGTTCCAGCACTTTGAGTTTGTTTATTTTCACATGCAATTCGAATTTACAGTTTGTTAATTTAGTCGTTTTCATGAGCATAGATAGGACTAGTTTATGGTGATTTGCTTTCGGTTGTTTAGTTAGACTAGCAGGTTGATAATACGTTGGAGCTCCACGAAAAAAGGTTGAGGAAGTCTCCACTGCCATCTCTGTTTGGAGATTGGAGTGCAGCCTATACCAACCACAAAAATACGCAGTTCTTCACTTTATACATGCTGCAACATAGTCTCGTTTATGATAGATCTTCCCATGCACTTCACTCTTGCACCATACACCTTCATCACCACTTCATGCACATTCCTCTACACGCTTTATATTCCTGTTCATTGAGTTCATAGCACAGGTAGCATAGGATTAATGAATTTTCATCTTGGTGACAGTCATAAGCCATTTGTTTTATTTACACTGCTCTTCCTCGTTCTATTACCTTCTTCTTCATCTTGATCACGCATACAACCACATCCTTGACCTCTGCACCGCTCTGTTAGCTCCCAAACTCCTCCACTCCTCACGTAACTTCATTCTTTAGACATTTCGTTGTTATAATCTTCCATCCATCAACCCACTTCATACACGCGTTCTCCATCCTACTTCTCCACTCCTGAGCCATCACCAGCTTTATTCCTACCTTGCACATCTCCCCCTACCATTCCATCACTCCACCATCACTTCAAACACCCACGGTAGGTCATCCTGTAGCAATTTGTAGACTTCCTGTAGAAACCCCTGCGTTTCCTGTAGAATCCCCTGCAGACATCCTGTAGGAGGCCACTCACTCGGTTGCTGAGCCTCTGAACGTGAGGAACCTCTGTGGACTGATGCTAAGGATCTCTGGGGACCTCTCCTAGCCTCCCCAACCTTTCCCAAGCTTTCCTTCCTTCCGCATCACATCTGCACAACCAAACCCTAATAAGCACAAAATCACAATCACTCCATCCACTTAAAGAAAAAATACAAAAACATGTCTTTTTAGATGCAAGTAGATTAGATTCATGCATTTTCACTTATTAGAAGTAATGGCATCATAGGTAGAAGTTTCCTTCACATTCTTTGCATCATAGAGGTTAGACTAGTTAAATTAGGGTTTCCTAGGGTTTCCATGTTTTGATTTGCTTTCAGTTCATTTTTGCCAAGTAGATTAGTCTTCTTTGAGCTAGCTTTCGTCCATCATTTAACAAGCTTCTTCTGAGAGCCTATAGAAGTTGGCTTGAGCCCTAGCGGACTTGTGCCAGCTGACCAAGTGACAGCTGCGACAAGAGCTAGTACTTGTGCATACAGCACCGTCGCTTCCAAGTTTGTACGAACTACTGGGTTGATAAAATTAAGAGACAGGAAGCCCCAGGAGTTGTATCATTATTGCTACAATACTGGAGTTCACCATAGGCTCAGAAGCCCAACAGTCGCATCTATTCACCCACCAACATTGTGTATAAATATAATAGGAATTTTCCTCATTTGGACTCATTCATCTCATCACATCTCTCTCTCTCTACTGCGCAGATATGAGTCTCTTCTCTACTGTGCTAAAATGGGTCTCTCTCTCTCACACATGTGAAGCCGGAAGCTGTTGAATTTGAAGCTGCAACTGCAGAAGTAAATATTGACTTGCGTGGCCTAGAATATCTCCTCTTTGGAACTACACTGTAGGTTCATTTGAACCTCCTTCGAAAGCCGCAACTTTTGGTGGTGGAATGAAGTCAATCCGATGAACACTTTGCAAGATATCGACTGCCCTAGTTTGAAGCCGGAAACTGCTGAAACTGAAGCTGCAACTGCAGAAGTAAAGATTGACTTGCGTGGCCTAGAATATATCCTCTTTGGAACTATGCTGTAGGTTCATCTGAACCTCCTTTGAAAGCCGCAACTTTTGGTGGTGGAATGAAGTCAATCCGACGAACGGTTTGCAAGATATCGACTGCCCTAGTTTGAAGCTGGAAACTGCTGAAACTGAAGCTGCAACTACAGAAGTAAAGATTGACTTGCGTGGCCTAGAAGATCTCCTCATCTGAACTACGCTGTAGGTTCATCTGAACCTCCTCGGGAAGCCGAAACTTTTGGTGGTGGAATGAAGTCAATCCGACTGTCAGTTTGTGAGATATGGTCTGCCCTAGTTTGATAATGAAGCCGCTAATGCTGATGCTACTGATCTAGGGTTTGCTACTGCTGATATGAATCAGATTTATTGTACTATTTCTCTCTACTGAATTATTGAAGATAAAAGAAGATTTGATCAAAGGGTTTCCCCACACATGGTGGGGTTTGTCCCTGGCTAGCCGCCACATCTTGTGTCTCTTGTCTTGGCTTGTTTTCTGTCGATCGTTTAATGTTCTATCTGCACTTTACTTTATGTACATGTGATTGCTAATCGGTGGAATATAATAAGAAAAAGAAGTAAACTATTATAAGCATAGAACATACCATAACTTAACACCCATGCTCTCTTTCAACTACTTGGAGCACTGAGACTGTGCTCCATACGGTTACTCAAGTGGTCACACCATTGGTGTGAGGCTTCAATTTTCCTTCCTTAGTTACCCTCGCGCTAGTCAACGCCTCATGTTCCTCCTTATGCGGTACACTGCCCTGTTTACTTTGTCTAGTAAGGTGTGGTCACAACCATGGTAGCAGAGCTAGAGATTCTTGGCGACAATATTCCAATGAAGTGGTATGGCGTCCCATACCTTGTCCTGTCCTTCTATCGACATGACATGCTTGCATGATTTCGGTTTCTAGTTTTCTGATTTCTGTGTCCGTTAACCTGCTTTTCTGCCTCAGTTGTACCCGATCTTCTTCAAGTTCGTGAAGCTCAAGGTCTTCTTGCCAAATGGCTTCGAATCTGCATATGTTCGTCCTCACACAATTGTATAATCCCTTCATTCTGGTCCTCACATGATGTCCCAACTATGGGAGTTATTGCATGGGGATTCTTTTCCAAAGCTATGGCCTCGCTTCTACTCATCGTCCTCGGAATCATTTCCACACTCAAGTTCTTATGCATGACCCCATAGGACCATTGGACAACTGGTACGTGCAGGTCCCAATCAATTCGTCCCGCCTGGTAAACTCTGTTCATGATTGACTATGTCTCTGATTTCGGCCAGCTAAATTCCCTGTTCAACGCATTCTGGATCTCTGCTATCCCTGCATTTGGGTGGTCATTAGAGTGCTTGATATATAATGTCAACATGTGATCCTGCAGCGCGCTCACCAATGTAGCCTTCTTAATGTTATCATTTGTGACCCCTTGTGCTTCCCACACTGCTCTTACCATGAACCAGAACTGGTCTGGATCCTTATTCCCTACTCCTCTGAATACGGGTAGCTTGATCGCACTTGCCATGCTGAACTGTGGGGTTGGTGGAGGTGGAGTGGGTGGAGATGGAGGTGAAGGAGGTGAAGCGGGTGGTGGCGTGGGTGGAGGTGGTAACTACGGAATGCGTTGTCTTATCAAACTAACCACACTTCTCGGAGAGACCCGAGTGAGCTCCTCCTCGCTCTCTCGCAAAGGTGAAATTAAGGGACTATTTCCTAATTCCCTACTACCGTTTTAGATATTTCCACTCTGCATCGTTCCAAACATTAATGTATTCGCATAACCCGCTTTTCACATAACAACATCTTATTCCAAGTATTCAGAGATTTAATGTACTTACCTCATGGTCCCCTGAGAAAACGTTGTTCTGCTTCACTGTAGGTCACAGTCATGTCTACCGCAAACTTAGTGATAAATCCCCCTATTATCCAATGAAGTCAATGGTCCACAGCTCACGCGATCTTATCTTCTGATGCCTTTAGTCTGCGCACTAATTCCGAAGTCCACACTATTGGTTGGTTGAGTTTACACCTTCCCTAGTTGTCGGCTAACCTAGCGATCCACTCATATAGTTCATAAGGAAAGGATACGAAGAAGATCTCATGGATTTCTGTATACACGTAGTGATCCAGCCACCTTTTCTCGGATACCTACAAAGTTTTGGTTTCCTGTGTCACGAACTCGTGAATCTTCTTGTCCAACCACTCTTCAATTTCCTTCTTTGCTGGGTTCCAGTGGAACGACATCAGACATCCCTTAGGCAGATCTTGGTCCCAGCAACGAAACCATTTGTTGGTTACATGGGGCTTGATCCAAGTTCAGCATTGAGTTTAGCCAAGTGAATCTCAGTACTACCGGCCCTTTCGGCAATAGTCTGTGGAGCACGGACTGAGGTCTCACCTGAAGTTGTATGGGAGGGTGCTGGAACCAAATTTCTGCACCCTAGTGATGTCTTGATGAGGGTTCTGGAGGTTCGCAATCCTAATCTGCACGATGCACTGCCCCGCGCAACTTTCTATTCTTCGCAACTCATGCGCCCTTTGTGAATACCATGTTATTCCAATCCGATCCTTATTACACTATTATATTATTTCTTTGTTATGCAGGCCCAATATTCTTATTATTTGTTCAAATTTTAGTTTAGCGCACATACTTACAAGCAATATAAATGCATTAAAGTAACCAGAACATGGAAATACAAATCTGCAAAAAGATGCACAATATTCTGAATCAACCTTATCTTTATTAATACTCAAGTTTAGTTACATACCCGACTCCGCCCTGTGCACTCAGCTGCAGAGCCTCTACCTATCACTACGACCCAATACCTTCAGATCCACTTCTATATTCTAACCATGCCTTTGCATCTATCCATTACTTGTCAAAAACTAAGACTCCTTTTACACTTAGAGCCTCACTCTATTTATACAATCCCATGGTCCGCGAACCATGGGTAGGCCAACACACTTTACATTAAATTACATTATCTTAGGGTAGACAACCCTAGACTCCTGCACTCCACACCCACATTTTGCGGGGCCTTTATATTACACTTGACCAAAATTCGGGCTTCAAGCGCCAAAACCATGCTATGGGGGGATCCGCTGCCTAACACACATACTTGGGATGAAGACACCAGAGGAAGCTTTCTCCGGCAAGAGACTAGATGTGGGTCAATTCAGGATCTTTGTCTCATCGGTATATTTCCATGTGACAAAGGATGCATGGAAGAAGCTTGAGCCGACAGTAGAGTTGGGGATATTTGTGGGGTACACTGACACACCTCACAACTATCGGGTGTACTTTCCTACCAGTCGGAGGATAGTGGTTCGCAGAGATATCAAGTTTGATGAGCAAAAGGCCATGCGAGTTTCCTTGAGAGGGAGCTCCAACTATAGGCTGTGGAGGAATTGTTGGTTCCTAAGGAGGAAGAGCCTCAGTGTAGTGCCCCACTCTAGTTGACTGACACTGATATAAGATTAACATTTATTTAGCCCTAAGGCCCACATTTTATTATCTGAAGACCTCAGGTTGAGGATCCGACACATGAATCTATTATTATTGGTTGTGATATTAGTGGTTGTGATGTTTATGTATGATCTCCATTGATACTATGATGAAGATAACATTAATGGTTATGCATGTTCTCTATTGATATTATGATGATTGTGGCATAAATGGTTATGTTTGTTATCTATTTGATGTTATGATGTTGATAGCTTTGATGGATGTGTCCCCTATGTTACCTACTTGCATTAGTTTTGGTTCACAATAAACAATGATGTGAATGACCAGGTGATGGTAATAATGCTATTATGATAATAACTAACATTGAGAAACCTTGTTGCTGATTATTACTGAGAATGGCAGGAAACCACCAGAGGCACTCACACATGACGAGTTGACGACACCTAGTTTGATGAACATTTACATTATTTTATCTTTGAAATTCTAAGTCGATTTTCAAACCTGCTATATATGTTTATCTATATTCTGATGAGATGTTAGTGGTTGCAGGCATAGATTAGTTGCTTGTCCGAATGACTCACATATGGGTGATGGGGTTGTTCAAGTGGATGGAACTACATGGGAGGGGTGGGATAGTGTCCCTAATCTCACCCACTAGCACTCCCATCGTTACTTGGGCTGGAAAGGTTGAAACACCTTCGCCTTGAAGATCACAATGACATGAGGGTAGGTCCCAAAGTTGGGTCGCTCATGAGGATTTTACCAGGGGGCGCGCATCAAAGCATATTCCTTGATCCCTGACACCATTAGTCTCACTATAGCAGGCAACATAAGAGATGATAGTGGTCTACGACATTGCACCTATACTTTCCCCTCATAGTCATTGAATGCTTGAAGGGAAAGTGGTGTGGCACCCTTAGAACTTCAAGGGAATTTCTTGAAGGGCATGACCAGCTTGGAACCCTTGCCATCACAAATAAACTATTAGGCATGGCACCCTTGGAACTGCAATGGATTTTCTTGAAGGGCATGACCAAACTTGGCACCCTTGAAATCATTAAAAATAAATTAATTGATAAATATAATCAAGAAATGAAAAATAGGTAAATTTACATCAAGGGTAAATGATGTTAGAAACCAAGGTAATTAAATCAAGAATAAAACTTGGGTTAAGATGATCATGGGAAGAAATAAAATATTTTATCTTAAAAACTCTACTCTCCCCATGTTGGAAAATATTAGGTAGATTGTGTAGTTTAATTAGGTAGAAAGGGGAAAGAGGGACATAAATGTAAGGATAAAGATTAATCCTAAACTAGTTAAACCTAATTAAGAGGAGAGGAGGTGAATTAAAATAAGATTAATAAATTAAATTTTAGAGAAATGTAGAGAACCTCCATGTGGCAACAACCAACATAAGAATAACCATCTAAGAGATAACTTGAGTTAAATTAGGGAGTAGATAGGGGATCAAATCTTGACTCATTAATTGACTTTAGTAATGAAAAAAAATTAAGGAATAAAAAGGCCTATCAAGAGGAAACTAGGAGAAGAAATAGGAATCTTGTTGAGGTGAGGAAAATATTAGTTTTAAGGACCACATCCATACTATATATTTTTTATTTTTTATTTTTAAAACAAATCACAACAAAATACAACCAGAAGAGAAACACATTGGGAATTCAAATTTATTCAACACTGTCTAACACATTCCTAAAATTCATTTTAGGAAACATATCATAACATTTACAAACATTTAACTAAGATCAAAATAGTATTGCAACACATATGTACCATTCATCGGAAGACGAGACTCCACTTGCTTTATTGTTACTGGTATTCCCTTGTTTCCAGTCACCTCCATGAGTGAATGACGACGTACTTGATCCGAATGTGATGACCCACCAATTAACCTCTTAGCCTACTCCTTGGGTACTCTTCTTCCCTGCAGACCCCTGAGCTGCAATCGGGTTGTACAATGGAGGAATGCACTAGCTAGTAGAGGAGAGCACTCCTTGGATCAAGAGTCCCTTCTCTGAAATCCTCTACCTCACCAAGCTCACTATAGTTTCATAATCACTACTCTGACATCAACTCATCCGTCCAACCGTGGCTTGCCCCTTCTTTTATAGGAGTCCTCATAGGTGACACTTGGCATGTCATGCATAACTAATTATTTTTTTATAATTCAATAACTTGATTATTCACCCACCCATGTGTCACTCTCTCATCAAGGGTCTCCCTAAATTATTTACTTAAATTTTAAGTTAAAACTAATATTTTCCTCACCTTAACAAGATTCTTCTTTCTTCTCATAGTTGCCTCTTTATCCCCCTTTTTATTCCTTAATTTGTGTTCATTACTACAGTCAATAAATGAGTCAAGATTTGATCCCCCTATTTGCTCCCTAATTTAACTCAAGTAATCTCTTAGATGGATATTCTTATGTTGGTTTTTGCCACATGGAAGTTCTCTACATTTCTCTAAATTTAATTTATTATTCTTATTTTAATTCACCTTCCTCTTCTCTTAATTAGGTTTAATTAGTTTAGGATTAATCTTTATCCTTACAATTATGTCCCTCTTTCCCCTTTTACCTAATTAACTACATAATCTACCTAATATTTTCCAACATGGGAAGGGTAGAGTTTTTAAGGTAATCTATTTTATTTCTTCCTATGATCCTCTTAACCCAAGTTTTATTTTTGATTTAATTACCTCGGTTTCTAACATCATTTTCCCTTGATGTAATTTACCTAGTTTTCATTTCTTGATTATATTTATCAATTAATTTATTTTTAATGATTCCAAGGGTGCCAAGTTTGGTCGTGCCCGTCAAGAACTTCCCTTGCGGTTCCAAGGGTGCCACGCCTAACAGTTTACTTATGATGTCAAGGGTGTCAAGTTGGTCATTCCCTTCAAGAAATTCCCTTGAAGTTCCAAGGGTGCCACGCCTAATGGTTTACTTATGATGCCAAGGGTTCCAAGTTGGTCGTTCCCTTCAAGAAATTCCCTTGAAGTTCCAACGGTGCAACACCACTTGCCCTTCAATCATTCAGTGACTACGAGGGGAAAGCATAGGTGCAACATCATAGACCACTATCATCTCTTATGTTTCCTACTATAGTGAGACTAATCATGTTGGGGATCAAGGAATCTGCCTTGATGTGTGCCCCCCAGTAAAAGCCTCATGAGCAACCCAAATTTGGGACCTGCTCTCATGGCATCATGATATTCAAGGTGAAGGTGGTCCAACCCTTCCAGCCCAAGTCACTGTGGGAGTGCTAGTGGGTGAGATCAGGGACACTGTCCCACCCCTCCCATGTAGTTCCATCCACCTGTAAGACATCATCACCCATATGTTAGTCATTTGGTCAAGAAACTAATATGTGCCTACAACCATTAACATATCATCAGAATATAGATAAACATATATGGCAGGTTTCAAAATCGACTTAGAATTTCAAAGATAAAATAATATAATTTTTCATCAAACCAGGTGTCATCAACTCGTCATATGCAAGTACCTCTGATGGTTTCTTGCCATACTCAATAATCATCAGTAACAAGGTTTCTCAGCATTAGTCATTGTCATAATAGCATCATTAACAACTCCTAGTCATTCACATCATTGTTCATTATAAGCCCGAACTAATGAAAGTAGGTAACATAGGGGACACATCCATCATGGTTGTCATCATTAAACATCAATGGAAACATACATATTCATTAAGCTATCAACATCATAACATCAATAAAAATATACCTATCCATCAAATTTATTCATCGTCACGCTTTTAATAGAGAGCATACATATCCTTTACTGCCCTCATCATCATAAATTCAAATAGAGACCAAACTTAACTATTTAATGTTACAATCATACATAAATATCACAACCATGAATATCTCAATCACTAATAATAGTGTCATGAGCCCGGATCCTCAACCTAAGGTCCTCAAGGAATAATGTGTGGGCCTTAGGGCTAAATAAATGTTAGTGTCATATCACTGTCAGTCAACTAGAGTGGGCACTACATACACCCCCTCTTAATAATAGACTTCGTCCCGAAGTCCTTGGAATAGGTAAGGAAAACGGTGATGCATCTCCTCGGAGTCCTCCCAAGTAGCTGAACTGGGACTGTAATTATCCCACTGGACCTTAACTTGGTCCACTAACCACTATCTAATCTGAAAATTTCGCTAGTCCAGTATGCGAACTAGTTCGGCCATTACTGTTCCCTTGACCGAAGCCTAGAAATGAGCAAAGTCAATAACATACGAAGGATATGAAATATAATGACGCAAAACATAAATATGAAACACATCATGCATACGTGCTAAAGATGGAGGTAAGGCAAGCCTATATGCCACCAACCCTTTCCTTTCTAAGATTTCAAAAGGTTGCACAAACCGTGGAGACAATTTTTCTCCCATTCCAAATTCTTAGAGAGCTTATTTTGGGGCCTTACTCTTAGGAACACCCTATCTCCCAATTCATAACTTCGGTCTACCTGATGAGCATCGACATAGCTCTTTTGTCAATCTTGCACTTCCTTTAGCCTCTCCCTAATCATAGTCATTTGTTCTTCCATATCTTGCACTACTTCTGGTTCTATTAATACTCAGTCCTCTAGTTGGTCCAAACTGAGAGGTGTTCTGCAAGGTCTTCCGTATTAGAATTCAATTGGTGCCGTATTGATGGAACTCTGATAACTATTATTGTAATCAAATTCCATGAGGGGTAAGAACTCCTCCCATCTCTTTTGTTGGTTCATCACATACCTCCAAAGCATGTCTTCAAGGATTTTATTAGTCCTTTCTGTTTGCCTATATGTCTCAGGGTGATAAGCAGTGCTAAAGTTCAACTGGGTTCCCAAGGCTTCTTGGAAACTGGTCCAAAACCTTCCTGTAAACACTACTCCCCTATCAGATATGCTCTTCCAAGGCACTTCATGCAATCTCATAATATCATCAATAAACTCTGTCTTTTTCTAGTGCCTTATATGTAGTCTTAATTGGTATGAAATGGGTGCTCTTGGTCGATGTGTCCACCATTACAAATATGGAATCATGTCTTCTTGAGGTCATTGGTAGTCCCACAATGAAGTCCATTGATATAACTTCCCATTTTGATTTTGGTATCTCATGGGGTTACAATCATCCTGTTGGATGTCTATGTTCAACTTTTACTCACTAACACTCTAAGCATCTTGTTACCAATTTTACGATGTCCTTCTTCATCCCTTTCCAAAAGAAGAGTGGTCTCAGGTTCGCACTCATCTTCTTAACACTAGGGTGTGCCATCTATACTACGCGATGTGCTTCATTCAATATTAACTGGCGTATATCTTCATTCGGTGGTACATATATCCTTCCACAAAATTGTACTAGCCCATCATTATCAAGGGAGTATTCTTCATATTTTAGGACCCTCATTTGATCCTCCCTCAAACTTTTTCTAATCCCCTGATACCAGGTGTCTCTAAATTGTAAATAAAGTAGTTTCTCCCTCAAATTTGTATGCACATATCTTTTGTAAGAATAGTGCAGTTCAAAGTGCAAGATGCTATAACTCAATTGAAAATCTAAACAAAAAAAACTCATGAAACACCATCCATGCTGAAAATAGATTATTACATACAAACATTATTGGTTGGTTTTGTGCTCCATGTAGATCTTATTGAACTGATTTTGATAGAGTCAACACTATAAAGCAGCTTTTAGTAGATATTTATTGGCTATTGCAAGAAGTTTCTAACCCCGTGATCCCTTAGAATCCACAAGCTAAGATTTTTCCTCTTGTATCGTGTATGAAGTATAAAATTTGTCACGACTACACTCAATCTTCTCCAAGGCCCACTAGAGCTTGGCATGCCCCATGGTTTTATCCCGATGTTTTTGTAAACCTGAGCTATGGGTCATTCTTATTTGTAGACTACCTCTTATTAGAAGTATGCACACCCCTTTTTGTGTCTACCTATGCAACGCTATTGCAATAAGTTTCTAACCCCGTGATCACTTAGAATCCACAAGCTTAGATTTTTCCTCTTGTCTCATGTATGAAGTATAAAATTTGTCACAACTACACTCAATCTTCTCCAAGGCCCACTAGAGCTTGGCATGCCCCATGGTTTTATCCCGATGTTTTTGTAAACCTGAGCTATGGGTCATTCTTATTTGTAGACTACCTCTTATTAGAAGTATGCACACCCCTTGTTGTGTCTACCTATGCAATGCTATTGCAAGAAGTTTCTAACCCCATGATCCCTTAGAATCCACAAGCTTAGATTTTTCCTCTTGTCTCGTGTATGAAGTAGAAAATTTGTCACAACTACACTCAATCTTCTCCAAGGCCCACTAGAGATTGGTATGCCCCATGGTTTTATCCCGATGTTTTTGTAAACCTGAGCTATGGGTCATTCTTATTTGTAGACTACCTCTTATTAGAAGTATGCACACCCCTTGTTGTGTCTACCTATGAAACTGGTGACAAAAGCAGAATAATAAAAATTCTTGATTTGCATGTTGTATTTATCTTATTTGCATAAGGCATGCATCCTTACAAAACTATTAGGAAATTTCAACTGATGTACCCATTCGAATAGTGCAGAGCCAAAAAGCACTAAGCTTGTATTTCTCTAAGTTCTTAGATGGGTTTTGTTTTATTCAAATAATGCTAAAATCTATACATCTTTTGCAAAATGAAAGTGTTAATATTCAGGTTGAAATAGAATGTTTCATATTAGGCATTGAGTTATTGTCGAAAGGATTAGAATTTGTAAACTTGTCATTATACTAATTCTATTACACTATTTCTTTTACTTTTTAACATCTTTTTTTATTTATTTTTAATTGTCATTTTTCTGTGTTGATGTTGCTGAAAAGATGCTCTCAGGACCCTCTCCGATATTTTTCGGTTGTCGACATTTTCAACACTGGTATTTACAACAACCCTTTGTTTTCTCTGACTCCCTGGATCAGCTCATTGGGGCCATCACCCCTTAGGGAAGTACTCACCAAAATATGGCTTTTCACAACTAATGCAAGTCAACTTGAATCATATAGTTCCTTGGTGGGGAAAAACTTGGAAGATGAAATTTCCCTCAAAAGCAAAATTATTTATATGGCTGATTCCGAGGAAAAATAGCCCACACTTGGAAGTACTTACAAAACCATTATTTTCAAGGACCCAACAAATACTTCCTATGGTCAATGGATGAAGAAACTATTGATCATTTTTATTCTCCAATTACACAATCTATCTGGGCTGAAATACAAGATTAGAAGACCTGTCATACCCTTGGGATGGCCCTTTGGTTGAAGATAGCCTAAAAGCTTGGCTTTCAGCATCTCACAAAATCAAAATAATGCTCTTCCTCTTACCATGGCCTAGGGAATATGGTTGGACAGAAATCAGGCAATCTTTGGTAACTTTGCTCCCTCTTCCATCAAAATTGCCATTACTAACTCAGCCATCATGGAATCTTTTAGATCCAGCAGTGTGTTGTGGTCACCAACAACCCCCCTCTTTGTTTGATATTAGTAATAACATCAAGCAAAGGGGGACCCTTAACCAAAAATCCAAAAAATCTTTTGTTTAAAAAATCTTTTGTATTAACTCCCTAAGAGCTATATCGCGTCGCAAAGGTAGAGAGAAGCGTTTTTCCAAAGCGCATAAATACACTGAAAAAGAGCGACGCAAGAACCCATCGCGTCGCATACATTCAAAGCACTCTTAAAAAAGAAAGTCTTAAGGAATCGTCGATCGCCGATATGCGACGTCGCATATCGCAACGTCGCTTGAAACAACATAAGTAACTGAATGAAAATCTGCGATCTGCGATCTGCAAAATCTGTGATCTGCGATATTGGAAATTTGTGATAACACTTAATGATGTCGCAGTCCTTGATACTGCGATTCCAATCACAGAAAGGACTCATCGCAAGAATTCTCCGACATAAACGGTAAACCCAAAATTGAGCGCGCACCTTAAGGGAAATTAATGATCGCATGCTTCAGTATCCAAGAATGATTGTATCACATTTTTCGAAGAGTCAAATCATGATGAGTGTCAGAATTACGCATTCATTAGAACTTAATGCTTTCATGTCAATCTTTTCGTCATTTCTCTTCTTCTTCGTGTAAACTGCAATACATGTAACTGATATAAATCTATATGCAGGAAACATCTAAGGAAAAGAGGAAAGCGCCAATGGGGTAACAGAGAGAAGATGCCTCCGCAAATGGATGCCGCATGCAGTAGGACCACGGATTCTAGAGTATCATCCAACAGGATCTGATGAAAATAGAATATCTAAGACTCAGAGTCAAAGGCGCACAAAAGCAGCGTGTTTGCAAAAGATCTTGAAGCTCAGACTGAGTAAAGCAAAAAGAGAAACGCAAAAGAAGGAGGACGCTCTAGAAAAGCCTGGAACAAAGAACGGAAGCAATTCTGGATACAGGGGATTGTCCAGACAACGCGACTCCTAACTCATTGAGTCATTCGCACGACCGGAAACCGAAATAGCAACAGCAAAATCAGTTCGAAAGGAACCTGGGTTGTACTAAGTATACGCACAGCGAATACACCCAACTAGAGAAAGGTTTTCGAAAATATCTTCTAGTTTGTCAGAAAGAGGTGCCAGCTCTTGTTATTTCTAATTTTCAAGCTCGAACAAAAGGAAAGGACAACCAGCCGACTCTTCCCAGGCAAACGTTGCATTGCTTACAACACTAAGGAGCAGATACAGAAACGGTTAGAAATTAGATTTGATTTTTAGAAATAAATTTGCTTTTAGTAAAAGGGCGGTCATTTGAAGCCGTTCCCTAAATTTGTGTAATTAAGATTAATTAGTTAGTAGTATTTAACCCTTCTCATGGCATTTGGAGAAGGGTCCGGAAATCTGTCAAAAAACTTGTCCTCAGAACATGCACTTTTGCACCCTCGGAGGGGGTTTTTGATGAATGGATGGATCGAGATTTATTTATGTTTGCATTTTAATGTCTGCTACTGATGTTGCACTTTTGTACTCTTAGTAGATGTTAGAAGTAAGTAGAGATAAATCGTTATTGCTTAAAGTTTGTGAGTAAAATCAGTCATAAATGGTACTTTTATCTCTTGATCAATTTCTGCTCATATTATTAGAGTGATATACAGTTGATTTGTTTATATGTTAATGTATGAATGCCTGGATTACCATTTGGCACTTTTGTACGGTGGAATCATTTGTTTGTGCTTGACATATGAACAACTGATTATGCGATATGCTGTTCACAACTGTTTTGCCTAACTTCTTATGCAGAATGGTTCATCTTAATTGATTTATATTCTTATGATAGCTGAATGATCTTTATTACTAGCTATTGTTCGAAATCTTTTTAGATCGCATAATAGAAGAAAAATACCCCGGGTTAGCGTAGATTAGATGTATTGTTTTTCATTAGATTACAATATCATAGAGTTAGTTTAGAAGCTAGAATTAAATTAGTTTAAAATTACCTTTAGATTAGTGTCTTCAAAATCTACACACACACACACATCTTTTAGATCGGGAAGCTGGTTCCATCATCCCCAGTCGGACCCGCTGCACCAAACGGGCAAGGAGCCGCCAACCAGGTTCCCGACCGGGTGGGTATCCCCCTTGTTGTTGACCCGATTTCGGGGCCCTCAACATATCTGGTGCTAGAAGGAGGGCACGAGCTATGAATGGCGCATAAATCAAAATCTAAATACCATTCTGAGAGCAAATCACCCTCACCAACTCCCCCGACTTCTCCGGTACGATTAAACTCGGAGCTAGAAGTCTCTCGGGCATCCACCGCTGCTACACACTTTAATATATCAGACCAACTTATCATTGATCCCCCTGAACTTCAAACTTTGATTCGTAAACTCTAGGGATTCTCTATTTTTACTCAGAGGTCTGATAAAATCTAAAGGCAGCGTGACTTCGCAGTACAATCCTGCTCATC
Source organism: Pinus tabuliformis (assembly GCA_031772625.1). Taxonomy (NCBI): domain Eukaryota; kingdom Viridiplantae; phylum Streptophyta; class Pinopsida; order Pinales; family Pinaceae; genus Pinus; species Pinus tabuliformis. Next base: position 174,108,386 of record CM062820.1, read on the forward strand.
CCCTGACCAGATTGAAGAGTGAAAAGTTTGGCATCCAGCCAACTGAAATCCCTCTCCCCACTAGGAAAAGAGCAAGGAAAGCACTTCAAGAGTCTGAGAGAGAGACTCTTTCATCTACCTCATCCATTTCAACTCCCTCACCGCGAAGTCAGCCACCCACATCTTCACCCCAAATCACTCACTCATCTTCCACAACCCTTCCTCTTCAAACATCAAAGACCTTAATATCTTCATATTCTCAGCATCAGGGATCATCTTCGGCACTTCCATTGACTAGCAGCTCAACGATGGCCCAGTCTCCATGGAACAATCCTGGGGCGGTTTTAATGCCTCCACCCCTGAGCCCTATACCGGCCCATCCTGAGAAATGGCTGCCTAAATTCAATCCAGAAGCAGGAATGCTAGCCGAAGAACATATCAATAATTTCATGCTTTCTTTTAATCTCAACGGAGTTACTAACGAAGACGCTGTTGTCCGGCTTTTCCCTTATACAATGTAAGGAACAGCCGGGTCATGGTACTTTTCGTTACCTTCCGGATCCATCACAAGCTGGGATATTTTTCAAAGTCAGTTCCTCACCAAGTTTGGTGATGACAGATCCACGGCGACATTGATCAATGACCTATCTAATCTTAAGGCTGAGGCTAGAGAACCCATTAAAGATTTTAACTTACGGTTCAATAAGATCCTCAACAAAATCCCCGCTGCTTCACAACCCAGCGAGGAAGTAAGATGTGAATGGTACATCACGGCTTTACCTCCAAACTTGGCTATCTTCGTAGATAGGGCAAACAAGACCACCTTAGTTGACAACTTGAAAGAGGCATTAGTAGTGGAAAAATGCGTGGTAGCCCTAGAAAAGAGATCTGCTATAGAAGAACGCAAATCTAAGAAGATCTCTTTCAAAGAAGATACCAAGAAGAAGCAAACGAAAGATCCTTTCGATTTGGAAGGATTACAAAAAGTGTTGAAAGCCATGTCCAATGAGATGATTGATATTAAGAAACAAGTAGCAGAGACTTCTTCGAAAAAGCCCTATAGGACTTTTAAAAGAAATCCTCCCATGGAGGTAAAACCACCCAGTGGTGTCTCAAACGTTGAATCTGAAGAAGACGAAGAAGAAGAGAATACCACTGAAGGGCGGACCGACGATGAAGAAGTTGTAGAACTACAAGGAATGTGGGACTTCATCCTCCCACAAGAAGAGGATCAAGAAGCATTTCCTGTTAGCACGAGAAGCAAAAATCAACTTGATCCTCCCCAAACTACCCCAAAACAAAAGGGCGCAAGCCCTGCAACAAAAGATAAGGTCGCAATAAAAAAGACAACTGCTAAAGCGACCCAGTTTAGCCCAGTCCAATCTGATCAAGCACCTCCATCCAGAACACTGATAGTGTCAGATGAAATGGAGTATAACATCATTGATGACATGAAGAAGACTAGGGCTAACATCACTCTTTATGAATTGAGTAAATTGAAACACCAGCAGAAAATAATGATGAAAGAATTACATGCTGTGCCTACTACATCTTTACCTACAGCTGTAGCTTCCCACAATCTGGGAAGGCCTCCAACCAACGCGATCAATAAGATTGATCCAAATGACATCGCCTTGATTGGAGGAAGGTCAAGATCTCATACTCCTCCTTTTCTTCTCACATATGAAATCTTCAATAAAAACGTGCACAATTGCTTGATTGATTCTGGTGCTTCAACGAATATTTTACCCAGATCAATATGTGTCAAATTGAATGTGCAACCTCAAAAATCCGCAGTACGTATAGTTCAACTTGATCGATCCCAAGTCGAAGTGATTGGTGAACTTAATTAGGTGACCATAAGATTGTCGTCTAACCCAAAAGTGTGTCAGGTTATCGACATTCTAGTAGCTGATATCCCTGAGTTCTATGGTTTGATTCTTAGTAGGGATTGGTCGGAGAAACTCCACGGATATTTCTCAACCGACTGGTCGCACATGTGGTTACCATACAATGGTAAACCAAATCAGATAAAGGTTGAACGAGAGTTGCACCAAAAATACATAGTGACAGAACTGGAAGGAGAAAATGAAGCCATAACATACAATAGTAGCATTGTAGGCAATTACGCAGTAGATTCTTTCCTCGGCAATTTCAATGCTCATATTTCACCTTACTTAGAGAATTCAGTTTTATCCCAAGTTGAAAATTTCTCCCAAACTGATGACTCAAAATGTTTTAGTTTTTTAGATAATTCTGTAAATACATCTTTATTTTGGAAATTATATTTTGACGGGTCTAAATCCAATGAGGGAGCAGGAGCAGGATGCGTTCTGATTAGCCCGAACGGGAACAAGATTATGCTCACATGCAGACTTGAGTTCGATTTCATGAACAACACAGCGGAGTACGAAGCCTTGGTTCAAGGCCTATACAAAGCAATCGGATTGAACGTTAAGTATCTTCAAGTCTTTGGAGATTCTGAGATCGTCGTAAAACAGGTACGTAACACCATACATTGCCTGTCAAGTCATTTAAAGCACTATCAATCGTTAGTTCAAGATCTCACTGCACATTTCATAGCATTCAACATCTCGTCAATTCCAAGAATTCAAAACACGAGCGCAGACCTGTTAGCTAACGTAGCCTCTAGACTTATTCCTTCCGAAGATTTTAGTCCTGATAGGTTTTCAATAGAATTAATCTTTAGACCATCCATCCCTGACAACATCACCAATTGGAGAGTATTCAACGACGATCCTGACATCGTAAATTTCCTTACTTCTGAAGGATCCTACTCAAATCAGATAATCGACGAAGGCCATCATGATCACCAAATACAACAAAATGGCACTGACAATGCTATACCGAAATCAGTGGTCAAGTTAGAAGATCTATGTGATTTGAAAAGTCGGTTTAAAAGGTCCGCCAATACTAAACTTTACAGTTCTACCCTGAACTATGAATTAGTAAACCTAGGGACCGATCAGAAGCCACAAAATGTTAACCTAGGCCATGGCCTAGCCCCTGAAGAGAAATCAACATATATCCGTCTTCTGAGACAGTACAAAAACGTTTTTGCCTAGAATTACGATGAACTGAAGACTTACAACACTTCTATCATTCAACACACTATCCCTATGATTGACAATGAAAAACCTGTCCAGCAGAAGCTCAGAAAAATCCACCCCAACCTAGAAAACCAGATAAAGACCGAGCTAAATAAATTGTTGAGAGCCAAAATAATTTTCCCCGTCAGACACTCCAAATGGGTATCCAATATGGTGCCTGTTAGGAAGAAAACCGGAGATATTAGAATCTGTATTGATTTCCGGAATCTCAACAAATCCTGTCAGAAAGATAACTTTCCCCTCCCACCTATGGAACAAATATTACAGGCAGTAGCAGGCTCAAAATTAATGTCTTTCCTGGATGGATTTTCAAGATACAATCAAGTGCTGGTGCATCCCGATGATCAGTTGAAAACCACATTCCGAACCAAGTGGGGCACATACGCATATCGGAAGATGCCATTTGGTCTGATCAATGCCAGCGCTACCTTTCAGAGAGCCATGGACATCGCGTTTAAAGGTTTATTCAATAAATCGGTAGTGAATTACCTGGATGATATAACAGTGTACTCCAAGAAGCGAAACGACCATCTCAAAGATTTGAAGCAAATCTTTCAAAGATGTTTGAGGTATGGGATTTCGCTCAACCCAAAGAAATCTTTCTTTGCATTAAGCGAAGGGAAATTGCTCGGATTTATAGTGTCGAAATCTGGTATTCACATAGAACCTGACAGAATCAAGGAAATATCCGAAATATCCATACCCCATAACAAGAAAGCCATGCAATATTTCCTTGGACAGATCAATTTTGTGAAAAGATTTGTCCCTGATTTTTCACGCATTATTTCTCCCTTACAAAAAATGATAAAAAAGAATTCAAACTTTAAATGGGGTCTAGACGAGCATGAAGCATTCAACTTGATCAAACAAGCCATCATCAACGCTCCATCTTTAGCAACCCCAAATTTTTTAGAACCTTTTATCTTATACACTTTGGCCTCAAAGAAATCTTATGCCGCGATTTTGACCCAAGCAAATCAAGAAAAATCGGAAGCTCCAATCGCAGTCTTTAGCTCAAACTTACAAGGTTATTTAGACGTAGAGAAACAGGCATATGCCGTTTTCAAAGCGATCAAATATTTCAGACCTTTCTTGCTTAAAGCCCACACCAAAGTCGTAGTACCGTTTCCAGCGGTAAGAAACCTTATGGTACAGAAGGACGTGGGCGAAAAGAGAGCGAATTGGATCACCGCCTTACAAGAATATGATCTTGAGATCAAGCCAGCACACATCGTGAGAGGTCAAGGCTTCTGCAAGATGTTAGCTGGAGCATCGCAAATTCCTGAGAACTCGTCTGAAGAGGTACACGCGTATGAGGTAAGCCTAAACGACGCAGAATCATTATATGCTGACACCATTTATTTTCTTAAGAACGAGTATGCTCCATTTCACCTGGATCACACCAAGAAGAGAGCCCTGAGATTGAAAGCTAAACAATACCAGCTCATAAATGATGTTCTGTTTAAAAGAAATTACGATTCTGTGCTTCTTAGATGTCTTGAGAAAACTGAAGCCGAAAAGGTTTTGCAGGAACTTCACGATGGACCAGCAGGTGGACACTATGCTGGAGAAGCCACCGCACATAAAATCTTGCGTGCAGGATATTACTGGCCCATGCTATTCAAAGACTCATACAATTACGTAAGGAAATGCCAAGTCTTCCAGACTGCTGTAGGGAAACAAAAGAAGTCATCCATGCCACTGCAGCCGGTTAACATTGAGCAACCGTTCAGTCAATGGGGCCTGGACATAATAGGTGAGATCGTTCCTCACTCTTCTAAACAGCATAGGTATATCCTCACGGCAACTGACTATTTTACCAAATGGGTAGAAGCGGTTCCTCTCAAGACAGCTAATTCTGAAAACATTATTGAATTCATAGATCAGTTTATCATCACTAGGTTTGGATTGCCAACGACCTTAATGTTTGATAATGCATCATATTTTTCTGGAAATGCAATGACTGAGTTTGCGCTCAAAAGAGGGTTCAAACTGAAGTATTCTGCCAACTACTATCCGCAAGGTAACGGGTTGGCCGAATCAACAAACAAGAACCTAATCAGGATTATTAAAAAGACAGTCGACCAAAACCAAAAGAATTGGCACAAAGCGCTGGTAAATGCCTTATGGGCAGATAGAATTACAAAGAAAGCTTCTATCGACACTTCTCCCTTTAATTTAGTTTATGGGAGAGAAGTGGTTCTTCCGACTCACCTAGTCATTCCCTCTTTGTCTTTAGTGCAATATATCGATGAAGTATCTACTTCCTCTTTACGATTAAGACAAATGGAAATAATCAAACTAGAAGAGCAAAGAGAACAAGCTAAGAAAACCCATGCTCACCACCAAGCGCTAATAAAATCCTCTTTTGACTCAAACATAATGACCAGAAAAAATTTTCAGATGGGAGATTTAGTTTTAAAATGGGATAAGGCTCATGAAGAAAAGGGCAAACATACGAAATTCCAGAAGTTGTGGCTTGGTCCTTTTCAGATTGTAGAGGTCATAGGCCCATCGACTTTTGTGTTGCAAGATTTAACAGGCAGGAGAGATTCTCTGCCTGTGAATGGACAAATTCTCAAAATGTATTTTCCATAGAAGATCATTCTTATAATTTTTGTAGGATAGATTTAATTTTTAGTTTTTATTTTGTTTTGTTTTTCTCTTTTTATGAATAAAACCCGTTGTAAATGATCATTTAAAAAGGATTCATGAAAGAACACGCCAATTCTCTATCAGATTTTGATTTCGCTTGTACAAATGGCAAAAGTTTTGAAAATCTGAATTTTATTATTGACAAATAGAGTTAACTTCACCTTGATTACGATGCTAGTTTCAACCTCTAAAAACTTTGACAAAAGCAACCTTTGGTAAAGAATTTTTTTGTATCAGCATAATGAAAGGTATCATCAATAATAAAATAAGTATTCTCTGCAAAATTGTTGTTTTCAAAAACTCTATTATTGTCGTCCAGAGCTTTCTTAAGGAAAAACAATGACTTCCTCCCTGCTAAAAGGAAATTGTAGCATTCAGAGAAAAAATCCAAGGAAAACACTATATCTCAAAGAATAAGAGGTCTCATCACGAGCCGGCTTATCATGATCACAGATATTATAACTTGCTGACTTTGCCAATACTGTCTATCAAAACAGGGCAACGACTTAAGATTGTTGCAATCAAAAGACAAGAGGTCTCATCATGAGCCGGCTTGTTCAGCAAAAGTGTAAATCAAGTGAATGACTGTGTCATAATTTGGCCACCAAACTAAGACATTGTTCTTTAGAGAATTAAAAAAGGAAAAGTGTGTCAAAAAGGTTTTTTTCTCTGAAATGTTGCGAGTAACCTCAAGCAGGAAAAAGGATCATTGCTGGATAACATGGTAACCCTGTCGAGGCTATGGACGCTTGCGGGCAGCAGAGGCTCTACCTACGACAAATGAGCATACTTTTAAGCCAGTACGCAGAGAAGACCTTATTTTATCTTTAATCAAGACCAAGTAATGTCTGGTGCGAATGCAAGAAAAAGCCTGAGGAAGCAAGCAATTGGGATATAAAAAAGGTTGAGACAAAGTATCGTTGACAAGGTGAGGGGTAATCTACTCTATCTGTCCATAACAAAATTTAGACATATAAAAATTTTGTTGTTTCGGAAGTGAACGGTCAATAGAAAAGCAGAGATAACTGGTTCTTCACAGTGAATCGCCATTGTTGTGGTCACCAACAACCCCCCTCTTTGTTTGATATTAGTAATAACATCAAGCAAAGGGGGACCCTTAACCAAAAATCCAAAAAATATTTTGTTTAAATTTTTTTTTGTATTAACTCCCTAAGAGCTATATCGCGTCGCAAAGGTAGAGAGAAGCGTTTTTCCAAAGCGCATAAATACACTAAAAAAGAGCGACGCAAGAACCCATTGCGTCGCATACATTCAAAGCGCTCTTAAAAAAGAAAGTCTTAAGGAATCGCCGATCGCCGATATGCGACATCGCATATCGCAACGTCGCTTGAAACAGCATAAGTAACTGAATGAAAATCTGCGATCTGCGATATCTGCGATCTGTGATCTGCGATATTGGCAATTTGCGATAACACTTAATGACGTCGCAGTCCTCGATACTGCGATTCCAATCGCAGAAAGGACTCATTGCAAGAATTCTCCGACATAAATGGTAAACCCAAAATTGAGCGCACACCTTAAGGGAAATTAATGATCCCATGCTTCAGTATCCAAGAATTATTGTATCGCGTTTTTCGAAGAGTCAAATCATGATGAGTGTGAGAATTACGCATTCATTAGAACTTAATGCTTTCATGTCAATCTTTTCATCATTTCTCTTCTTCTTCGCGTAAACTGCAAGACATGTAATTGATATAAATCTATATGCAGGAAACATCTAAGGAAAAGAGGAAAGCGCCAATGGGGTAACAGAGAGAAGATGCCTCCGCAAATGGATGCCGCATGCAACAGGACCACGGATTCTAGAGTATCACCCAACAGGCACTGATGAAATAGACTATCTAAGACTCAGAGTCAAAGGCGCACAAAAGCAGCGTGTTTGCAAAAGATCTTGAAGCTCAGACTGGGTAAAGCAAAAAGAGAAACGCAAAAGAAGGAGGACGCTCCAGAAAATCCTGGAACAAAGAACGGAAGCAATTCTCGATACAGGGGATTGTCCAGACAACGCGACTCCTAACTCATTGAGTCATTCGCACGACCGAAAACCGAAATAGCAACAGCAAAATCAGTTCGAAAGGGTTGTACTAAGTATACGCACAGCGAATACACCCAGCTAGAGAAAGGTTTTCGAAAATATCTTCTAGTTTGTCAGAAAGAGGTGCCAGCTCTTGTTATTTCTAATTTTCAAGCTCGAACAAAAGGAAAGGACAACTAGCCTACTCTTCCTAGGCAAACGTTGCATTGCTTACAACACTAAGGAGCAGATACATAAACGGTTAGAAATTAGATTTGATTTTTAGAAATAAATTTGCTTTTAGTAAAAGGGCGGTCATTTGAAGTCGTTCCCTAAATTTGTGTAATTAAGATTAATTAGTTAGTAGTATTTAACCCTTCTCATGGCATTTGGAGAAGGGTCCGGAAATCTGTCAAAAAACTTGTCCTCAGAACATGCACTTTTGCACCCTCGGAGGGGGTTTTTGATGAATGGATGGATCAAGATTTATTTATGTTTGCATTTTAATGTCTGCTACTGATGTTGCACCTTTGTACTCTTAGTAGATGTTAGAAGTAAGTAGAGATAAATCGTTATTGCTTAAAGTTTGTGAGTAAAATCAGTCATAAATGGTACTTTTATCTCTTGATCAATTTCTGCTCATATTCTTAGAGTGATATACCGCTGATTTGTTTATATGTTAATGTATGAATGCCTGGATTACCATTTGGCACTTTTGTACGGTGGAATCATTTGTTTGTGCTTGACATATGAACAACTGATTATGCGATATGTTGTTCACAACTGTTTTGCCTAACTTCTTATGCATAATGGTTCATCTTAATTGATTTATATTCTTATGATAGCTGAATGATCTTTATTACCAGCTATTGTTCGAAATCTTTTTAGATCGCATAATAGAAGAAAAATACCTCGGGTTAGCGTAGATTAGATGTATTGTCTTTCATTAGATTACAATAGCATAGAGTTAGTTTAGAAGCTAGAATTAAATTAGTTTAAAATTACCTTTAGATTAGTGTCTTCAAAATCTACACACACACACACACATCTTTTAGATTGGGAAGTTGGTCCCATCATCCCCAGTCAGACCCGCTACACCAAACGGGCAAGGAGCCGCCAACCAGGTTCCCGACCGGGTGGGTATCCCCCTTGTTGTTGACCCAATTTTGGGGCCCTCAACATATCTGGCGCTAGAAGGAGGGCACGAGCTATGAATGGCACATAAATCAAAATCTAAATACCATTCTGAGAGCAAATCACCCTCACCAACTCCCCCGACTTCTCCGGTACGATTAAACTCGGAGCTAGAAGTCGCTCGGGCATCCACCGCTGCTACACACTTTAATATATCAGGCCAACTTATCATTGATCCCCCTGAACTTCAAACTTTGATTCGTAAACTCCAGGGATTCTCTATTTTTACTCAGAGGTCTGATAAAATCTAAAGGCAGCGTGACTTTGCAGTACAATCCTGCTCATCCCCTGACTAGATTGAAGAGTGAAAAGTTTGGCATCCAGCCAACTGAAATCCCTCTCCCCACTAGGAAAAGAGCAAGGAAAGCACTTCCAGACTCTGACAGAGAGACTCTTTCATCTACCTCGTCCATTTCAACTCCCTCACCGCGAAGTCAGCCACCCACATCTTCACCCCAGATCACTCACTCATCTTCCACAACCCTTCCTCTTCAAACATCAAAGACCTTAATATCTTCATCTTCTTAGCATCAGGGATCATCTTCTGCACTTCCATTGACTAGCAGCTCAATGATGGCCTAGTCTCCATGGAACAATCCTGGGGCGGTTTTAATGCCTCCACCCCTGAGCCCTATACCGGCCCATCCTAAGAAATGGCTGCCCAAATTCAATCCAGAAGCAGGCATGCTAGCCGAAGAACATATCAATAATTTCATGCTTTCTGTTAATGTCAACGGAGTTACTAATGAAGACGCTGTTGTTCGGCTTTTCGCTTATACAATGCAAGGAACAGCCGGGTCGTGGTACTTTTCGTTACCTTCCAGATCCATCACAAGCTGGGATATTTTTCAAAGTCAGTTCCTCACCAAGTTTGGTGATGACAGATCCACGGTGACATTGATCAATGACCTATATAATCTTAAGGCTGAGGCTAGAGAACCTATTAAAGATTTTAACTTACGGTTCAATAAGATCCTCAACAAAATCCCCGCTGCTTCACAACCCAGCGAGGAAGTAAGATCTGAATGGTACATCACGGCTTTACCTCCAAACTTGGCTATCTTCATAGATAGGGCAAACAAGACCACCTTAGTTGACAACTTGACAGAGGCGTTAGCAGTGGAAAAACGTGTGGTATCCCTAGAAAAGAGATCTGCTATAGAAGAATGCAAATCTAAGAAGATCTCTTTCAAAGAAGACACCAAGAAGAAGCAAACGAAAGATCCTTTCGATTTGGAAGGATTAAAAAAAGTGTTGAAAGCCATGTCCAATGAGATAATTGATATTAAGAAACAAGTAGCAGAGACTTCTTCGAAAAAGCCCTATAGGACTTTTAAAAGAAATCCTCCCATGGAGGTAAAACCACCCAGTGCTGTCTCAAACGTTGAATCTGAAGAAGACGAAGAAGAAGAGAATACCACTGAAGGGCAGACCGACGATGAAGAAGTTGTAGAACTACAAGGAATGTGGGACTTCATCCTCCCACAAGAAGAGGATCAAGAAGCATTTCCTGTTAGCATGAGAAGAAAAAATCAACTTGATCCTCCCCAAACTACCCCAAAACAAAAGGGCGCAAGCCCTGCAACAAAAGATAAGGCCGCAACAAAAAAGACAACTGCTAAAGCGACCCAGTTTAGCCCAGTCTAATCTGATCAAGCACCTCCATCAAGAACACTGATAGTGTCGGATGAAATGGAGTATAACATCATTGATGACATGAAGAAGACTAGGGCTAACATCACTCTTTATGAATTGAGTAAATTGAAACACCAGCAGAAAATAATGATGAAAGAATTACATGCTGTGCCTACTACATCTTTACCTAGAGCTGTAGCTTCCCACAATCTGGGAAGGCCTCCAACCAACGCGATCAATAAGATTGATCCAAATGACATCGCCTTGATTGGAGGAAGGTCAAGATCTCATACTCCTCCTTTTCTTCTCACATATGAAATCTTCAATAAAAACGTGCACAATTGCTTGATCGATTCTGGTGCTTCAACGAATATTTTACCCAAGTCAATATGTGCCAAATTGAATGTGCAACCTCAAAAATCTGCAATACGTATAGTTCAACTTGATCGATCCCAAGTCGAAGTGATTGGTGAACTTAATCAGGTGACCATAAGATTGTCGTCTAACCCAAAAGTGTATCAGGTTATCGACATTCTAGTAGCTGATATCCCTGAGTTCTATAGTTTGATTCTTAGTAGGGATTGGTCGGAGAAACTCCATGGATATTTCTCAACCGACTGGTCGCACATGTGGTTACCATACAATGGTAAACCAAATCAGATAAAGGTTGAACGAGAGTTGCACCAAAAATACATAGTGACAGAACTGGAAGGAGAAAATGAAGCCATAACATACAATAGCAGCATTGTAGGCAATTACGCAGTAGATTCTTTCCTCGGCAATTTCAATGCTCATATTTCACCTTACTTAGAGAATTCAGTTTTATCCCAAGTTGAAAATTTCTCCCAAACTGATGACTCAAAATGTTTTAGTTTTTTAGATAATTCTGTAAATACATCTTTATTTTGGAAATTATATTTTGACGGGTCTAAATCCAATGAGGGAGCAGGAGCAGGATGCGTTCTGATTAGCCTGGAGGGGAACAAGATTATGCTCACATGCAGACTTGAGTTCGATTGCACGAACAACACAGCGGAGTACGAAGCCTTGGTTCAAGGCCTATACAAAGCAATCAGATTGAATATTAAGTATCTTCAAGTCTTTGGAGATTCTCAGATCGTCGTAAAACAGGTAAGTAACACCATACATTGCCTGTCAAGTCATTTAAAGCACTATCAATCGTTAGTTCAAGATCTCACTGCACATTTCATAGCATTCAACATCTCGTCAATTCCAAGAATTCAAAACGCGAGCGCAGACCTGTTAGCTAACGTAGCCTCTAGACTTATTCCTTCCGAAGATTTTAGTCCTGATAGGTTTTCAATAGAATTAATCTTTAGACCATCCATCCCTGACAACATCACCAATTGGAGAGTATTCAACGACGATCCTGACATCGTAAATTTCCTTACTTCTGAAGGATCCTACTCAAATCAGATAATCGACAAAGGCCATCATGATCACCAAATACAACAAAATGGCACTGACAATGCTATACCAAAATCAGTGGTCAAGTTAGAAGATCTATATGATTTGAAAAGTCAGTTTAAAAGGTCCGCCAATACTAAAATTTACAGTTCTACCCTGAACTATGAATTAGTAAACCTAGGGACCGATCAGTAGCCACAAAACGTTAACCTAGGCCATGGCCTAGCCCCTGAAGAGAAATCAGCATATATCCGTCTTCTGAGACAGTACAAAAACGTTTTTGCCTGGAATTACGATGAACTGAAGACTTACAACACTTCTATCATTCAACACACTATCCTTATGATTGACAATGAAAAACCTGTCCAGCAGAAGCTCAGAAAAATCCACCCCAACCTGGAAAACCAGATAAAGACTGAGCTAAATAAATTGTTGAGAGCCAGAATAATTTTCCCCGTCAGACACTCCAAATGGGTATCCAATATGGTGCCTGTTAGGAAGAAAAACGGAGATATTAGAATCTGTATTGATTTCCGGAATCTCAACAAAGCCTGTCAGAAAGATAACTTTCCCCTCCCACCTATGGAACAAATATTACAGGCAGTAGCAGGCTCAGAATTATAGAATGCATACATACACCAGTACCTTGGTTTTGTCATTGATCCAATTGGGATGACAGAGAGTGAAATACAACTCTTTCTTGGAACAGATTTCCAAGGGCGAATTGAGCCATGCAAGAAGATAGGGATATTGAATTGGAAGCATCTTTTCCCACAAGGAGTTCGAATTGCTGGCCAACATGAATGTCTGATTGATAATTCTGAGCTTGCAAACATCTCTAGGTGTACTGGAGCAGAGCATGTGCGATATGCAGCTCTCTAGAAAATCCCCCATCGTCGTCATTGCCCTTTTCTCATTCTCCTCCATTTACTAGGGTTACAATCTAATCTGAAGTGTTTCAATACCTAGATTCCTACGTTTGATATATTCCAAGGAAGAGGAGCACTAAACCCTTCAAACGACCAAGTAAGTCCAAAGTTATCATCTAGTAACTGTTATAAAATTTAATACACTTTGCTGACTTGGAGGAATAGTCCAAATTTGGCACCTTCATACCAAGCTTTCTATTATTCTTCTGTCCCGAGCTAAATTAAAATGCCCAGAAACTAACAGGGCCCAAAACTTACTAGTGCACAGTACAAATGATGCAACTGTTACCATTTATCTGTGAAGCACCCCAAAACTTTTAAATACCGAGAAAATGAGACAAATATTCAAACTTGTTTCCATCAATGTGCTACAAAGCGCGAACTTCACAATGCATAGGTCACTGAAATGCGCTTCTAATCATGGCTATATCACCATGCAAAGCATTACAGGAGAACTATTCAACCCCCAAAATTAGAATACTGTCAATTGATTAACAAAGCCCTTTTTCTTCTAATGAAATATAGCAAGCAAAACCTGATAGTAGATGTTGTCGAGCAACAATTGAATCGCCCATCTGTATTAAGGTGACTGAAACAATATCTCGACCTTCATGTACTCATAATGAAACCAAACATACTAGCTCAACTACTACAGCAATGGAAAGTAGTCCAAATCATGTAAAGCCCAAACTTTGACTATATATATATATATATATGTATATATATATATATATATATATATATATATATATATATATATATATATATATATATATATATATATATTTTACTGGGCAGGAAAGCAATTCCATTTTCGGCACAAAATAGAAACTTGCTACACAGTCATTCATATCATTGCAAAAGAAAGATTGCATGGTGATACCAGGGAGGGGTGTTTGAGGGATGAAGTTAAGGAACAAAAACGATCACCCTTATTTTGTATTTAAAAAAAATTGGGAAATCACCGTAGGGTTGAGGGGAGATGGAGAAAGTAGCGATATGACGATCGCCCTACCTCCACCTTACCTGTGCTTGCTTGTGCTAATCATAAAATAGAATCTTATAGCATAATGAACTCAACGAAAACAAAACAAAGATAGGAGGTGTTGGCAGATCAACTGACGAATACAGAAATTTGTGGCACTTGATCATAGGGATTATGAAGGTTCCAGTTAATCGAATTTATAGATCTAGCTGTTATTATGAGTAATGAAAATTTATGATTCTTGATTGTGAATCCCCTATTATGAGTGTATCACGCGTTACAACTCGAACTCCAGATCACTGGATCGAGTTTATCGTGATTTACCACTTGAACTCCAGATCAATGGATCAATCATCTTAATGATGATACAATACGTGGATTCAAAAAGCCCAAAAGTGAACCTGATTTAACAGCTACCACCTCTATGTTCTTTTAATTCGAACGGGATTGATGTCAAGCTTTTGGTGATTCAAGAAAAGAGTCTTCAGGTTCTGACGGAGGTATTGCCCCAACCCCTATGGTTTTAATAGACTAAAGGTCAAATCCCAATTCAACAATTGTGAACATTAGTTCTGATGGTTTTCAAATAGAAGACTTCAACCTTGAGCATGAAAAAATGAATGGCGAAGGAGGGGTATAAACAAGATTTGTGAAAGAACTGTCACACGTAAAAACAGATGAGGCACCTCGACAGCCACATAAATGTGCACACACATTTAATAGAAACTCCTCAAGAACTTGTCCGCATGTATATCGATCGTCAGAACTTATTTACCATATTATACAATTATTTCTGAATCAATCACTTGGTCAATATGATAAGTAAAGATACAGGAATATAGAAGATAACGTTCTAGGTTTTTTTTTTTCTGATCAACTCGCAGGGCCAACAGACTAAAGAATGTTTACAAACTTGTCGAAAGGAATTCCAATTCTTTTCCATTAATGATAATCCAGGCTGTATAATGCAAATGTTCTTTTGACTATCAAGGAATTTTGATCCAAACAATAGTGAAACGCAAAGTGTAGTTAAACTAGCTGCTTCAATTTTATAGGTTAGATTGCTTGATCTATACGGTAAACAGGTATAGATTATAAATGCAAATCTCAGAAGCATCAAGGAGAACGAGGAACACGTATTCCAAAATTTCCTGTCGTCTCAAAGGCAATGAGACATGTATTTCACCTACCTTTACACTATTGTGGATTTATCTTATATTTCTTAATTTATCTTCCATTTTTATTTTTATTTTGAGATTAATCATCTTTTCGTTATCCTCAAAATATGGCATGTATAGTAATCTAAGTGCTAGTTTGAAATAATTAGCATCTAATCTTGCCAACATTTTAATTTATTTATGTTAAAATGATTTTTATATACAAAATGGATCCATTAAATCATGGAATGACATGCTTAAAGAGGTTAATGTGTCACCTTGATTAACAATATTTCTCACTAGAAATTGTTGTGGTATTAACAATGTTTCTCGCTAGAAGATTTTATGTGGCTCAAACAACCAACTATACATGTTGGGTATAATCAGTGATTTGTTTACCTCAAGGTTTATTCATTTTTATTTACTGCACTTGCTTTTTCTCATTAAAAGATTTTAAACATTCCAAACTGGTCAAACGTGGAAGTTTTTATTGTACTACATTTGAGAGAAATTTACTTGAATTTCACAAATTTACTTTATTTCCTGCCATTATTAATTTAAGTTCCCCAATTTCCCCATCTAGTATTTCAAATTAGATGTCAAAAAGGAATTTCTGTTATAATCAAAGCACATTCCCATGAGTCTTCTTCATTTCACTTACATTATCATTTATTTAGTGTGGTGCCCAATAGCTATTGCGAAATAGGAAGATGATCCATTCATTCCTTCTCGCATTTGTCACATCTATTTGGGCCACTAACTTTGAAGACATCTCTAAATCCGCTTGCATTTCTAGGTTAGACCAAATTAATTATTGTTTCGAATTGGTATCCCTTAATAATTACCTTATGCTAGTGGTATGCTATATAACACAATATTTACCTATGCTTATTATTAATATTCGGGTTTTTTGTACTTCCAATATTGAAATCATAAAACATTAGAAACTTATTCTCTCTCTCTTTTTACTAATGACATTCTCAATTTATGTTATGATAATGCTACCAACCACCTCTACCATTTACATGACATAATGTAGTCTAAGCCTACTATGTTGAGTAGATTGATTGTATTCTTTTGATTAAAAGCTTATAGGAATGTTTGAATTTGATAGGTGAATTATATAATCAAGAACTTATAAATGCATAAATTATTCCTTTGGAAGTATATAAACATAACTGTAAATTATAGAACCACTAAGGGGTTATGATTTTATCTGATTTTTATCTTATAAGGAAAAATCATGTTAAATTGTAGTAGGATTCATTGGTGAACCATGGTTATAAGAGGTACAAGAAGGAGTGGGGCAACTAAAGGGCACAACATGGCACCACCACAACAATCGACTCCTACCACCACACCCAATGATGGAGAAAACATCACAACACCAGAACAGATATCAGATGGAGAAGTGTTGAACTTAATGAGATCATTCCAACACATGTCTGAGGCATTAATACACCATTTGGAACAGGAGCATGGAGGACTTGTCATACAAAATGAAGCACCCAAAAACACTACAAGAAATTATGTACGTCGCATTTTGGAAAAGGTAAAATTTCCATAGTATGAGGCTTGTTTCATGGAATTACTTTGTTATGCCCCTCACTTAAACACAAAAAATCTCAAGGTGAAAAAAAATTGTGTATGGATTAAATGTAAACATTCGGGCCAAGGTTAGAATCTTAATGCTTCGCACCTTGCACCAGGTAGCTCAGCGGGTGATCATTGCAGAGGAGGAGATCATGAGAATTGGACCTTGCAAGTCAACAAGGCCCACAGGATCAGGAGTACCAAGTGGAAATAGTATGGAACGTAGAAATTTTCAAAGGTGTCCTATGCTCAATCATTAAAAGTGGTCAACAGGAAATCAAAGAACACCATATAAGCATCCAGCTCAGCATCCGCACAGGGTACCTTAAAAAACTCGTCAACCACAACAACACCACCCTATGCGACAACACCAAGTCACACCACCTCAGCACCAATCCCAACAGTCTAGCTCTTTCTAGCAAAGTTCCAGGCCAACTCCCAGTTCAGTTGGTAGTAAGGCAGTATACATGGCACACCCTGGTCTTAAGAAGATGAGTGTAGACTTGAAACCACTCTTCTTTTAAAAAGGAATGAAGAAGGACATCGTGAACTTGGTAGCAAGATGCTTAGAGTGTCCGTGAGTAAAAGCTGAGCAAAGACATCCAGCAGGTCTTTTGCAACCACATGAGATACCAAAATCTAAATGGGAAGTTATATCAATGGAATTCACTGTGGGACTACCAATGACTTCAAGAAGACATGAATCCATATTTGTAGTGGTGGACATGTTGACTAAGAGCACCCATTTCATACCAGTTAAGACTACATATAAGGCACCATAAATAGCCAGATTTTTATTAATTAGATTATGATATTGCATGGAGTGCCTAGGAAGATCATATCTGATAGAGGACTAGTGTTTACAAGAAGATTTTGGACCAGTTTCCAAGAAGCTTTGGGAACCCAGTTGAACTTCAGCATTGCTTATCACCTGGAGACAGATGGGAAAACAGAGAGGACTAATCAAATTCTTGAAGACATGCTTCGAATGTATGTGATGGACCAACAAAAGAGATGGGAGGAGTTTTTAACACTTGTGGAATTTGCTTACAATAATAGTTATCAGAGTTCCATCAAGATGGTGCCATTTGAGTTCTTATATGGATGATCTTGTAGAACACCTCTCAGTTGGGACTGATTAGAGGACCGAGTATTAATAGGACCAGAAGTGGTGCAAGAGATGGAAGAACAAATGATTATGATTAGGAGGAGGCTAAAAGAAGCACAAGATCGACAAAAGAGCTATGTTGATGCTCATCTGGTAGACCGAAGTTATGAAGTGGGGGATAGGATGTTCCTGAGAGTAAGGCCCCAAAAAAAACTCTATAAAATATGGAAAGGGAGAAAAATTGTCTCCACAATTTGTGGGGCCTTTTGAAATCTTAGAAAGGAAAGGGTTGGTGACATATGGGCTTGCCTTACCTCCATATTTAGCATGTATGCATGATGTGTTTCATGTCTCTGTTTTACGTCATTATATTTCAGATCCTTCGCATGTTATTGACTTTGGTCATTTGCAGGTTGGTCAAGGGAACAGTGATGGCCGAACCAGTTCGCATACTAGACCAGCGAACTTTGCATATTATATGATGGTTAGTGGACCAAATTAAGGTCCAGTGAGACAATTATAGTCCTAGTTTAGTTACTTGGGAAGATGCTAAGGAGATGCGTCACCATTTTCCTTACCTATTCCAAGGACTTCAAGATGAAGTCTATTATTAAGAGGGGGTGTATGTAGTGCCGCGCTCTAGTTGACTGACAGTGATATAAGATTAACATTTATTTAGCCCTAAGGTCCACACTTTATTATTTGAGGACCTCAGGTTCAGGATCCGGACACATGACTCTATTATTATTGGTTGTGATATTAGTGGTTGTGATGTTTATGTATGATCTCCATTGACACTATGATGAAGATAGCATTAATGGTTACGCATGTTCTCTCTTGATATTATGATGATTGTGGCATAAATGGTTATGTTTGTTATCTATTTGATGTTATGATGTTGATAGCTTTGATGGATGTGTCCCCTATTTTACCTACTTGCATTAGTTTTGGTTCACAATAAACAATGATGTGAATGACCAGGTGATGGTAATAATGCTATTATGATAATAACTAACATTGAGAAACCTTGTTGCTGATTATTACTGAGAATGGCAGGAAACCACCAGAGGCACTCACACATGACGAGTTGACGACACCTAGTTTGATGAACATTTACATTATTTTATCTTTGAAATTCTAAGTCGATTTTCAAACCTGCTATATATGTTTATCTATATTCTAATGAGATGTTAGTGGTTGTAGGCACATATTAGTTTCTTGGCCGAATGACTCACATATGTGTGATGGGGTTGTACAAGTGGATGGGACTACATGGGAGGGGTAGGACAGTGTCCCTGATCTCACCCACCAGCACTCCCGCCGTGACTTGGGCTGGAAAGGTTGAAACACCTTTGCCTTGAAGATCACGATGCCATGAGGGCAGGTCCCAAGGTTGGGTCACTCATGAGGATTCCATTGGGGGACGCGCATCAAGGCGGATTCCTTGATCCCTGACACAATTAGTCTCACTATAGCAGGCAACATAAGAGATGACAGTGGTCTATGATGTTGCACCTATACTTTCCCCTCGTAGTCACTGAATGCTTGAAGGGAAAGTGGTGTGGCACCCTTGGAACTTCAAGGGAATTTCTTGAAGGGCACGACCAAACTTGGCACCCTTGGAATCATTAAAAATAAATTAATTGATAAATATAATCAAGAAATGAAAAATAGATAAATTCACATCAAGGGTAAATGATGTTAGAAACCAAGGTAATTAAATCAAGAATAAAACTTGGGTTAAGACGATCATGGGAAGAAATAAAATATTTTATCTTAAAAACTCTACTCTCCCCATGTTGGAAAATATTAGGTAGATTATGTAGTTTAATTAGGTAAAAATGGGAAACAGGGACATAAATGTAAGGATAAATATTAATCCTAAACTAGTTAAACCTAATTAAGAGAAGGGGAAGGTGAATTAAAATAAGATTAACAAATTAAATTTTAGAGAAATGTAGAGAACCTCCATGTGGCAACAACCCATCTAAGAGATAACTTGAGTTAAATTAGGGAGTAGATAGGGGATCAAATCTTGACTCATTAATTGACTTTAGTAATGAACACAAATTAAGGAATAAAAAGGGGGATCAAGAGGCGACTAGGAAAATATTAGTTTTAAATTAAAATTTAAGTAAATAATTTTGGGAGACCCTTGATGAGAGAGTGACACATGGGTGGGTGAATAATCAAGCTATTGAATTATAAAAAATAATTAATTATGCATGACATGCCAAGTGTCACCTATGAGGACTCCTATAAAAGAAGGGGCAAACCATGGAAGAAGGGACTTTTTGGGAACCCTATTTCTGGATGGATGAGACGATGTCAAAGCAGTGATTACGAAGCTATAGTGAGTTTGGTGAGGTAGAGGATTTTAGAGAGGGGATTCTAGAGCCAAGGAGTGCTCTCCTCTACCAGCTAGTGCATTTCTCCATTGTACAACCCCGTTGCATCTCGGGGGTCCGCAGGGAAGAAGAGTACCCAAGGAGTAGGCTAGGAGGTTAACCGGTGGGTCATCACATTTGGATCAAGTAGGTCATCATTCACTCTCAGAGGTGACCGGCAACAAGGGAATACAAGTAACAACAAATCAAGTGGAGTCTCTGTTGGCATTATGATTCAAGTGTTGTCCTTGATGGCAACTCACTCAGAGGATGGTACAGGTGCTCAGAGGTTGGTACAGGTGATGGCAACTTAATCAGAAGACAGATCTCAGTACAGCATACCAAGGAAGCTCATACACGCCGTTTAGTTAAGCCCAAGTCGCGTGTACACGCAAGTTCGATTCATAAAAAGCGCGTGTATGTGGAAAGGTTCCTTTGGTCCATGGTGGTTAGTCCTTGGAAGTTGTGCCTATGATTTCGGACCATTGTGTCTCGACGGGCGTGTCGATCCCTAGTTTTGAAGTTGATGGTATTGTGTTACTATGGTTTTGGCTCTTGGTATTGAGTTAGGCCTAAGACTATATAAGGAGAAGAAGATCATTAGGCAAGATCATCTTTCGACAAGGCTTGAATATCTAAGAGAGAAAGAGATCTGATATGCAGGTTCTGGGTTGCTTGATCTAAGCCAAGGAGAGATCACATCGGTTGATGGAAGACTAGATCTAAGGATAGATCAGGATCTAATGGTTTGAAATGCACTATCATGATATGGTTGATTATGCGTATTTCTAGATCTGCATATTGTCGCAATGTTACGTTTTGGATCTAACTAATGTCTGGTACAGTTGCAAATTGAGAAAGTTTATTTTTAGATCTGTACGCAGGTTGGCTTCGGTAAAAGAGCGTGTATACGCGGGTTTTGCTCATTGAAGTAGCGTATATCTTTTGAAGCTTGATTTTGGGTTTACAGTGGGGTCTGACTGTTATTGCAGAGTTCTGTAGTCTGCTCTGTGTTCTGGTAACTGGTGATTGACAGGGTTCAGTGGTTCAGTGATTCAAAGTTTGGTTGTTTTATGCTTCAATGATCTGTTGTGGAAATTGAATGATTTGTGGTCTTCAGATTGTAATGTTGTGCTTCAGGAATATCCAAGTCTGAAAATGTATGAAAAGTGATATCTGAAAGAAGGAAGATTGTAGGTCAGCACCTACGTACTAGTATCTTGGCTAGTACAAGAGCAAAGGGGGTTGGAGCTCCCTTCCAAGGAAGTTTGGAGAACGAGAGAAGGTTGAAGCCTTCTGCAGGTTGTAGCCTGCGTACTGGTATAAGGCTGCACCAGTACAAAAGATTGTAAACTGAAGTTTCATATTAAAGAAAGATAGAGACAACTTGCAGCAGGTGGTTTTCACCCACATTGGGTTTCCACCTTATATCTTGGTGTTCATGTGTGTGGCTTTTTATCTGTTCTGTTTTACTGCACATGTTTACTGTTAATGTGATGAATAATGTCCTGATGCACTTAATTGAAGAAAAAGCTAACTAAATTGTGAGTTTTCTTCCTATACGCTGTTTTACTTCGTCACAGTAGCGTGTACACGCTGGTTCACTTAACTGAAGTAGCGTATATGTTTCTGAGCATTTAAAAAGTTTGATTAATCTGATAATACTGATTCACCCCCCCTCTCAGTATTATTTCCAACAATTGGTATCAGAGCAGGTCCTTCAGAGAAGCTTGATCGCTTGAAGGAAGATCATTCATCATGAGCAACTACGAGAAAGAAGCATCAATCAGGCCACCGGTTTTTGATGGAACAAATTTCAATTATTGGAAGGTAAGAGTTACTGCATATCTTCAATCTCTTGGTACAGAAGTTTGGGACATTGTAGAAACAGGCTATGCTTTTCCTTCAGCTACTCCTACAGATCCAGCTGAGAAAAAGGCATATGAAACAAATGCAAAAGCAGTCAGTACTCTATTAGGAAGTATATCTCAAACAGAATTCATGAAGGTCATGCACTTCAAATCAGCAAAAGAGATATGGGACAAAATGATCACTAGCTATGAAGGAGATGAACAGGTAAAGCAAGCTAAACTTCAAACTCTCAGGATTCAATATGAGACCCTCAAGATGTATAATGATGAAAGTGTGGCTAATTATTTTCTTCGGGTAGATGAGATTGTTAATTGTATGAAAAATTTGGGTGAAGAAATAAAAGAGACTATAGTAGTTCAAAAGATTCTAAGATCATTATCCCCCAAGTTTGAATCTAAAGTATCTGCAATAGAAGAAAAGGAAAATCTCAAAGTTCTCACTATGTCTCAGCTACATGGAATTCTAACTGCTTATGAAATGAGAAAGGGAGGTCCATCAGACAGAAGGGAAGCTGCTTTTAAGGCATCAAGAAAAGAAGATTACTATGAAGCAAGCCATGTTCCAGAAGAAGAGGAAGAAGAATCAAATTTTGTCAGAAATCTTCAAAGGGGTGCTGGAAGGTTCAGAGGTAAGCTACCTTTCAAATGCTTTGCTTGTGGAAGAGTAGGTCATTATGCTGCAAAATGTCCTAATAAGGATAAAGGAAAAGAACCTGCTAGATGGAATAAGAAACAAAGTGCAAATAAGAAAAGCTACTACACCCATGAAGATAGTGATGGCTTATCAAACAGTGATGAAGATGAACAAGGTAATAAATATAAGCTATTAATGGCATTTGAAGATGATGATTATGAGGATGCTGTAGATGTGGATAATCTCTATAATGAAATTACTAGACTCAAGAGATGCATAGAAGAAAAGAGTGTGATCATTGATACTTTGCAATTTCAAATTGATGAAAAGGAAAAACATCTTGAAAAACTAGAAGGTGAAATTGTTGGTCTCAGAAAAGAAATTGAGAAAACAAAAACTATTAATCTTAAGTTTGTCAAAGGATCTGAAACTTTGGATGAGATTATCAATGTGCAGCGGTCTCCTCTAAACAAGACAGGTTTGGGCTATAATGGAGAAACCTCTCAAGCATCCACCTCAAAAAGTTATCTTGATGCAGCAAGAAGAAATGAGCAGAAGAACAATGAAGATAATCAGGTAAAGCAGGGACGAATTACAAACAGAAACTATCAGGGACAATCCTTCTTAAGGGTGAACAAAAGCTACAACCAACCACAGGTAAAATCTTCTCAGTTTGGCACAAGAATAGATGAAAATAGAAATTACAATCAGTTGGCTGGTAGATTCAATAACCGCAGAAGCTTCTTCAATGGACAATGCTTTTCTTGCCATAACTTTGGTCACAAAGCAGCTCAATGTGTTGCATATAAAACAATCATGACTAGGGAAGCTCAAAAACAAAGAAGTATGACAGGGATTACAAAGAGGACCTATAACAACTTTTCGGTTCTTGAAAATGAAGTTGAATGTTCTATTTGCAATAATTTTGGTCATAAAGAGTCTGAATGCAGGAGCAGGTTTCAGGAGAAAAAGGAACAAGCCACGAGCACCAAAAAATGGAGAATAAAAGAACCTCAGACAGAAAGATGTGGGATAGCGTTTTATGCAGAAGGACAGGAAAATCTATGGTACATTGACAGTGGATGTTCGAAACATATGACAGGTGATAAAGAAAAACTTGAATCTTATTCTACTTTAGAAAAGGGAAAGAAAGTTTCTTTTGGAAATGATACTCCTGCAACTATAAAAGGAAAAGGTATTGCTCCTTTGAAAGAAAAGGTCAAGGCTGGAAATGTTTTGTATGTTGATGGATTGAAGCATAATCTTCTAAGTGTCAGCCAGATGTGTGATCAAAAAACCGAGGTTATTTTCAGATCGAATGGATGTCTTGTTCGTGATCTTGATACAGGTAAAACAGTTCTCAAAGGCAAAAGAACTCCAAATAATCTGTACATATTTGAAGAAGGACAACAACAATGCTATCTTAGCAAGGATGAAGAGCACTGGTTATGGCATCGAAGGTTGGGACATCTAAGCTTCTCACAAATAAGGAAAGCATGCAAATATCAGGCAGTTCGCGATCTTCCAGATATCAAAATTCCAGACAACACCATATGCAAATCTTGTCAGTTTGGAAAGCAAACCAGAACTAACTTTCCAGAGAAGGAAGGATCAGCTAGCTTGCCTCTTGAGCTAGTCCATACAGATGTATGTGGTCCATTTAGGAAAAGGACACCTCGAGGAGAAGAATATCTGATATTATTCATTGATGATTTCTCAAGGTTTGTTTGGTTAGGGCTTATGAAGCACAAAGATGAAGCATTCGAAAAATTCAAATCCTTCAAAGCATTGGCTGAAAATGAATCAGGACACAAAATTAAGTGCCTCAGATCTGACAGAGGTGGGGAGTTCACATCAAATGAATTTTTCGATTTCTGCGATGAACATGGGATAAGAAGAGAATTCTCTACAGCTAGAACTCCTCAGCAAAATGGGGTTGTGGAAAGAATGAACAGAACTATCCAACAAATGGCTCGTGCTATGCTCGATGAATCAGGTACTCCTGCAACCTTCTGGGGTGAAGCTGCACATGCTGCTGTTATCATTCTTAACAAAACAAATGTCCGAGTAAACAGCACTCAAACACCTCATGAGCTTTGGAGTGGTAAAACTCCTTCCGTGAAGCATTTCAAAATCTTTGGGAGCAAATGTTATATTAAGAATACTGATGAGCAACTTGGCAAACTTGAACCTAGAGCAGATGAGGGCATTCTTCTTGGTTATTCTCCACATAGCAAAGCATACAAGTGCTACAATAAAAGACTTGGCAGAATTGTTGACAGTATTGATATAGTGGTTGATGAGAAGGGATATATTCCTAGGCAAGTTCATCATGAAGACATTGAAGAAGATGAAGGTTACTCTCAAAGGCGAAATGATGAAGAAGAAGAACCTCAAGAAGAAGAAGAATCTCAAGAAGAACCAGAGGAGCAGACAAGAATAGAAGAGAAGACTCCATCCAGATATGTCCAAAAGAATCATCCAGAAACTCAGATTGTGGGGCAGAAAGAAGCAGGAGTACAAACAAGAAGGACACTTGCAGAAGCTTCAAGCTACTTGGCTCTACTCTCCTCCATTGAACCACAAAATGTGAAAGAAGCATGCAAAGATGAATGTTGGGTCAAAGCAATGGATGAAGAACTTGAGCAAATCGAAAGGAACAACACTTGGGAATTAGTTCCTAGACCAAAAGATAAGAATGTAATAGGAACAAAATGGGTCTTCAAGAATAAGTTAAATGAAAATGGAGAAGTAATTAGAAACAAGGCCAGACTTGTTTGTAAAGGGTATGCACAGCAAGAAGGAATAGATTTTGAAGAGACCTTTGCTCCTGTGGCAAGACTAGAGGCCATCCGAATGTTCCTTGCTCTCTCAAGCTTTCAAAACTTCAAGGTATTTCAAATGGACGTGAAATCAGCCTTCCTGAATGGAGACTTAGAAGAAGAAGTATATATTGAGCAGCCAGATGGGTTCATTCTTGGAAATGATCCAAACCTTGTATGCAGATTGAAAAAGGCACTCTATGGGCTCAAACAAGCTCCAAGGGCTTGGTACTATCGGTTGGACAAATATCTTCACCAACAAGGCTTTTCAAAAGGATCAGCAGATAGCAATCTCTATATAAAAGTTGAAAATAACAAATTGCTAATTCTTGTTGTTTATGTAGATGATATTATTTTTGGCAGCAATGAAGAGACCATGAGTCAAAACTTTGCCTTGGTTATGCAGAAAGAATTCGAAATGTCACTTCTTGGAGAATTGACATATTTTCTTGGATTGCAAATCCAACAAAATGAAGGAGGTATCTTCTTGTCTCAAACCAAATACCTCAAGCAGATCTTGAAGAAGTATGGCATGGAAGAGTCAAAGCCAGTATGTACACCCATGGTTACAGGATGCAGCCTCAGTGCAAATGATGAATCAGCAGCAGTCCACCAACCCACTTATAGATCCATGATTGGGAGTTTGCTTTATTTGACAGGTACTCGACCAGATATTACACATGCAGTAGGAATGGTTGGAAGATTTCAAGCCAACCCAAAGGAAACTCATCTTCAGGCAGTCAAAAGAATCTTCAAATATCTTCAAGGGACCCAAAACTATGGCTTATGGTATCCTAGAAATACTGATCTCACTCTTCATGCTTACACAGATGCAGATTGGGCTGGAAGTGTGGATGATAGGAAAAGCACAAGTGGAGGTGCTTTCTTCATGGGTTCCAGATTAGTATCTTGGTTCAGCAAGAAACAAAGTTCGATTGCCTTATCTACAGCTGAAGCAGAATATGTGGCTGCAGCATCTTGTTGCACACAACTTCTTTGGATGATGCAGACCTTGCAGGACTTTCAAATCACTTGCACTCCACCTGTCTCTATCTTATGTGATAATACAAGTGCAATCAGCATTTCAAAGAATCCTGTCATGCACTCAAAGACCAAGCACATACCAATCAAGTACCATTTTCTTCGGGAACAAGTGCTTGAGCAGAAGGTCAAGTTGGAGTATGTTCCTTCTAAAGAGCAAGTTGCTGATATTCTCACAAAACCACTGCCCAGGGAAACTTTTGAATATCTCAGACAAAAGCTGGGAGTAGTTGATGCTTCATCCTGTTGTTGAAGTTTGTTTGTTCTACAGAAAAGTTGGTATACGCAGGTTACGGAAGGGATATGAGCGTATACACGCGGATTCATGCTGGGTAAGTCGCGTGTATGCTGGACGCTTGTTGCAGAAAGAATATCCGCGTACATACGCTGTTTTGTACAGGATAAAACGCGTATATGAAGTTCTGAACAGCAAGGGAAAACTCTGAAGTTCTGAACAGCAATAGGAATGTCAGAATTCTTCAGGCACAGTTTCAGGGAGTGCAACAGGCACAGGTTCAGGGGGAGCAGCTCAAAAGTCTCATAAAGCATTGTTGGCATTCAGATGTTTTGGTTGTTGGTTTCAGGAGAAGGAGCTCAGAAAGAAATTCTGGTTGCTGATCTAACAAGATGTTTATCAGATGCTGCTGGTGTCTTTCCTAAGTCTTGGTCTAGATCTGTTGTCTCTATGTCATGTATCTCTCTTGTCATATCTCTTTTATGGTATCAAGGTCATGTAACGGCCTTTGTTGGTTTCCCCACTATGCCTGGGATGAATGCTGTAATATAATTGGTTGTTTCTGTTATGTCCCCTCTTGGTAGGGAGTATGGATGTATGTATTGAGTCTTTTGGTGATAGGAAGGTCCCTTATGGTGTATAAGTCTTGGTTCTTGTTGAAGAACATCTTTTGCAGATCTGGCCTACGGTCAGGGGGAGCACAAGTCAGCACAGCCAAACAGAGATATCAGCATGTCCTCAGGGGGAGCACAGCCCTTTGCCCTTGATGTCAAAGGGGGAGAGTGACTTGGTGTGATGGTTGCCATCAAGTCCAAAGGGGGAGATTGTTGGCATTATGATTCAAGTGTTGTCCTTGATGGCAACTCACTCAGAGGATGGTACAGGTGCTCAGAGGTTGGTACAGGTGATGGCAACTTAATCAGAAGACAGATCTCAGTACAGCATACCAAGGAAGCTCATACACGCCGTTTCGTTAAGCCCAAGTCGCGTGTACACGCAAGTTCGATTCATAAAAAGCGCGTGTATGTGGAAAGGTTCCTTTGGTCCATGGTGGTTAGTCCTTGGAAGTTGTGCCTATGATTTCGGACCATTGTGTCTCGACGGGCGTGTCGATCCCTAGTTTTGAAGTTGATGGTATTGTGTTACTATGGTTTTGGCTCTTGGTATTGAGTTAGGCCTAAGACTATATAAGGAGAAGAAGATCATTAGGCAAGATCATCTTTCGACAAGGCTTGAATATCTAAGAGAGAAAGAGATCTGATATGCAGGTTCTGGGTTGCTTGATCTAAGCCAAGGAGAGATCACATCGGTTGATGGAAGACTAGATCTAAGGATAGATCGGGATCTAATGGTTTGAAATGCACTATCATGATATGGTTGATTATGCGTATTTCTAGATCTGCATATTGTCGCAATGTTACGTTTTGGATCTAACTAATGTCTGGTACAGCTGCAAATTGAGAAAGTTTATTTTTAGATCTGTACGCAGGTTGGCTTCGGTAAAAGAGCGTGTATACGCGGGTTTTGCTCATTGAAGTAGCGTATATCTTTTGAAGCTTGATTTTGGGTTTACAGTGGGGTCTGACTGTTATTGCAGAGTTCTGTAGTCTGCTCTGTGTTCTGGTAACTGGTGATTGACAGGGTTCAGTGGTTCAGTGATTCAAAGTTTGGTTGTTTTATGCTTCAATGATCTGTTGTGGAAATTGAATGATTTGTGGTCTTCAGATTGTAATGTTGTGCTTCAGGAATATCCAAGTCTGAAAATGTATGAAAAGTGATATCTGAAAGAAGGAAGATTGTAGGTCAGCACCTACGTACTAGTATCTTGGCTAGTACAAGAGCAAAGGGGGTTGGAGCTCCCTTCCAAGGAAGTTTGGAGAACGAGAGAAGGTTGAAGCCTTCTGCAGGTTGTAGCCTGCGTACTGGTATAAGGCTGCACCAGTACAAAAGATTGTAAACTGAAGTTTCATATTAAAGAAAGATAGAGACAACTTGCAGCAGGTGGTTTTCACCCACATTGGGTTTCCACCTTATATCTTGGTGTTCATGTGTGTGGCTTTTTATCTGTTCTGTTTTACTGCACATGTTTACTGTTAATGTGATGAATAATGTCCTGATGCACTTAATTGAAGAAAAAGCTAACTAAATTGTGAGTTTTCTTCCTATACGCTGTTTTACTTCGTCACAGTAGCGTGTACACGCTGGTTCACTTAACTGAAGTAGCGTATATGTTTCTGAGCATTTAAAAAGTTTGATTAATCAGATAATACTGATTCACCCCCCCTCTCAGTATTATTTCCAACAGTCTCATCTTCTGGTGAACGGTACATATGTGTTGCAATATTATTTTGCATGATTGCTTTATGGTCTTAGTTAAATGTATGTAAATTTTATGATATGTTTCCTGAAATGAATTTTAGGAATGTGTTAGATAGTGCTGAATAAATTTGAATTCCCAATGTTTGTCTTTTCTAGTTGTATTTTATTGTGATAATATATCTATATCTATATATATATATATATATATATATATATATATATATATATATATATATATATATATATATATATATATATATATATAAAGGGATGGTCCTTACACTCAGACTGATGTGGAGCAGCCGCATGCAGAGGTTCCAGGAGTGGAGACATCCACTCAAGTAGAGTCTTCCAGAGATGGACAGAAGCACACAAGAGAAGCTGATAGATTTTTGGAGGATGCGAGAGAGAATGTGGGAGCACCATCTTCTCAGTGCAGACAGAGGAGGTCACTTGAGAGGTACACTGGATACATGGCCCTTGCTAGGGAATGTGTTGAGACCAAGCCATATTCCTTTGATGAAGCAGTGCAGCAGCCGATTTGGGTTGATGCTATGGTGGAGGAGTATGACTCCATAGTTCGTAACATTGTTTGGGACGTGGTTCCGAGACCGGAGAACAAGTCAGTTGTGAGTTCCTGTTGGCTTTAAAAGGTAAAGCAAGTTGTTGATGGTAGTGTGGAGAAGCATAAGGAAAGATTTGTTACCCGTGGCTTTTCATAGGTCGAGGGGATTGACTATAATGAGGCTTTTTCTCCTATCGCAAGGTACTCATCTATCGGATCTATGTTGGCACTATCAGCACAGATGGGTTGGAAGATCCAGCAGATGGATGTGAAGACTACATTCCTCAATAGCCAAATTGAGGAAGAGGTGTACATAGAGCAAACAGAAGGTTTTGAGACCTTTGATCGTGAGTCGCATGTGTGCTGACTCAAGAGAGTGTTTTACGGGATGAAGCAAGAACGTCATGCTTGGTACACTAGGATAGACAACTACTTCACCGGGTTGGGCTTCACAAAGAGTGAAGTGGATGTGAACCTGTACCACATCGTGGTGAAAGGTAATATATTGATCATTGTACTTTATGTTGATGATCTCATATTGACTAGTGAGATGAAAGACATGGGTCTCATGGATTACTTCCTTGTCATGGAAGTGTGGCAGAAGGATGGGGAGTTGTTTGTGTCTTAAGGCAAGTATGCCAACGAGATACTTAGGAGATTCCACATGGAGAAGTGCAAGCCCATGCAGACTCCTCTAGCAGGTAACTGGAGGAAGGAGGTTGTTACTTCAAGAGAAGTGGTAGAGGCTACTTTGTACAGGCAGATTGTGGGTTCACTGATGTACTTAATGAACACACGACCAGATTTGTGCTATGCGGTGAACCAGCTGAGTCAAGAAATGGTTCAGCCTACCAAGATGTTTTGGAAGGCGGAAAATCATGTATTGAGATACCTTAGAGCACATCCCAGTATGGATTATGGTACAGACGGATAGAGGGAGTGAAGCTACAGGGCTTCACTGATGCAGATTGGGTAGGGAGTCCATCAGATCAGAAGAGCACATCAAGAGGGATTTTCAACCTTGGGTCAGCGGCAATTTCTTGGTACGACAGAAAATAGATGTCAGAAGCATTCAACTCAGCAGAGGAAGAATACATGGTTGCAAGTCAAGTAGCATGTGAGGCCATCTGGATGCATAAAATCCCATTTGGTTTATTTGATTAGAGGATGGATCCAACTGTGATCTATTGTGATAATCAGAGTTGCATCAAACTCTCTGAGAATCAAGCATTTCATGATAAGTCCAAGCACATTGACATCTGGTATCATCATCTCAAAGACTGTGTATTGAGGAGGATCATGTTGCTACAGTATATTTCGACAAAGGAGCAAGATGCTGAGATTTTGACAAAGGAATTGTCAAAGTGTAAATTCGAGTTCCATAGAGACAAGATCGGGGTGGTAGTTAATCCCTTTCTTGTTGAGAGGGAGTGTTGAAATATGGCAACAAGAATATTCCAATTTAATTTGTTCTTGAATTAAATTGTGAATTGAAATAAAATTTAGTCTTAACAACTACTTGGAAATAATTAATTAATTTATTTTAAATTAATTAGTTGGAGAAATTCAAGTTATAAGTCTTTCTGAAGTCATGCAAGAGTTATCCCTTAAATTAAGGAGATAAGATTGAGTTATATTTGTGTTGTAATTAGTTAACTCAATTTACTGAGTTAAGTCCAGTTAAATTAGTTCCAAGTTGTTTGAGGAACTAATAGTGAGTTAACAGTAAATTGATGCATTAATGCACTCAACTAGTGCTACTCCAGTTAACTAAAGATTCCCTCATCAGAAACTCATGCATGTCTATTTTGAGAAAGACCCAGTTGAGATTAATGTTCAAGGATATTGTACTATCAGTTGCATGTGTTTTCTCATGGGGAAATCTCATGCATGCAGTCAAGGATTCATCCTTGAGGATTGTGCAGTTTTGAAGGCTTCGTTTTCCACTTGGTAATAGGCTAATCATCCACAAGGAATAGCGCAAGGAAATAGGAGCTTGGATGGAAAAGAGGAAGGTTGGAGAGAAGCCAATGTTGAAAATAGCAACAAGAAATGCTAAAAATAGCACTTCTATAAATAGCAGTTTGGGTACCAGTGCTGGATTGGGCAACAAGGAATGAAAAATGGAAGTGCTAAAAAAAGAATTGCTATTTTTAACAATTCAGGATGGATTCCTATTTTAGTCAGTCGCTGGACTAAAAATAGGAAGTAAAATTCGAATTTGAACTTAACAGTTGTTTGAAAATAAATTAATTAATTCTCCATGAGTTAATTAGTTGTGAAAAATCAAACATGAAGTCAATGTGAGGACATGCAACAATTTATCTATTAATTGAGGAATTTATCCATCAGTTAAAAGGTAAGGATGAGTTCTAATTTGAGTAGTAATTAGTTGGCTAATTTAACTGAGTCAAGTCCAGTTATAATTGATTTAAATAGTTTGTTTAAATTAAGTAAGTTCAGTTAGTTAATGCATGCTTGCATATAACTGCTACACTTCAGATAGTTGAAAATTCTCTCATGAATAACTCATGCATGTCAGTTCAGACAGAGACCCAGTTGAGATCAGAGAAGGGACATTGTACTATCATATGGATGAATATTTTTCCTATAAAGGAAGCTCATCCATGATGAGGATTTATCTCCTTCAAGACTTCGTAGTTGGATCAGAGGTTAGTGACTGTGTGAAGAGGCCAAATCACACAAGTGGTTGCACTGGACCCCAATCAGAATTGTGCAAAGAAATAGGAGGCTTGGAGGGCAGACAAGAGGTTAGAGAGAGGCCTTTGACTGTCTATGAGCAGCAGAGGTATTGTAGAGAGAGTAGGATAGCTTTTGAGTTGATTCTTTTTGTAATACTGGCTATATTTCCACTTGTATGATAATACAGAGTTGGGGTTTTAGGCTAAGGCTTTCCCTGGGTAAATTCCTCTATGTTATGTGTGATTGATTTCTCCATATCAGTTATATGTGTTCTTATTGATGTTGCTCATGTTCGATTAAGCTTCCGCTAAATTGGTTGTAGAAGTAGATCAAGTATTTTGATTTAGTCTATTGCATTATCAGGTGATCTACAGTGGGAAT
This sequence comes from Pinus tabuliformis, assembly GCA_031772625.1. Classification (NCBI taxonomy): domain Eukaryota; kingdom Viridiplantae; phylum Streptophyta; class Pinopsida; order Pinales; family Pinaceae; genus Pinus; species Pinus tabuliformis. The sequence goes on from CM062820.1 coordinate 174,141,173, forward strand.
TTCTATAGCCAAGATTTCCTGTGAGCATCTGTGAGGATTGTACTGAGAGTTGGCTAGTTGTGAGAGCTAAGGATTTGTATGATTCCTATGTATTTCCACCATGTATGATAATACAAGAGTGTGGGGTTTTTAGATGAGGCTTTCCCCAAAGTATTTTCATGTGTATTGTGCCATTGATTCTTCTTCTTCTGGTTATATTGTTTAACTCAATCTTTAATCTTCCGCAAATTGATAGTATAAGTAGGTTATAGTATTCTTATTTGATTTATATTACATTATCGAGTTAACCTATCACATATTTTCTACATAGTGAAGCAGATGTGAACCTATCCCACATAGTGGTGGAAGGTAAGTTGTTGATCATTGTACTTTATGTTGATGATCTCATACTAGCACATGATGATCAACTGATCAAATCTTGGAAAGAGGACCTTGCAAGAGAGTTTGAGCTAAAGGACATTGGGCTCATGCATTACTTTCTTGGCATGGAGGTATAGCAAGGAGATGGGGATTTGTTTGTGTCTTAGGGTAAGTATGCCAACGATATACTTAGGAGATTCCACATGGACAACAACAAACCCATGGAGACTCTTCTAGAAAGTAACTAGAGGAAGGACGATGCTACTTCAGGGGAAGTAGTGGAAGCTACTATTTACAGACAGCTTGTCGGTTCACTCATGTACTTGGGGAACACACTACTTGATATGTGCTATGCAGTTAATAAGCTTAGTCAAGTAATGGTTAGGCCTAAGAAGTTGTATTGTAAGGCAGAAAAGCATGTGTTGAGATACACCACGGGCACTTATGAGTATGGATTATGATATAGATGGATAAAGGGATTGAAGTTTCCAGGCTTCATCGTTGCAGATTATGCAGGGAGACCATCTGACTAGAAAATCACATGAGGAGGGATCTTCAGTATTGATCCAGCAATAGTTTCTTGGTACAAAAGGAAACAGAGATCAATTGCACTCAGTTTGGTAGAGGCAGAGTACATTGCTGCGAGCTAGGAAACATGTGAGGCCATCTGGATGAGGAAGATCCTGGTTGGGTTGTTTGGTTAGCGGATGGATCCAACTGGGATTTACTGTGATAATCAGAGTTGTATCAAGCTCTCTGAAAATCCAGTTTTTCATGATCGGTCTAAGCATATTGATATTTGATATCATCATCTCAAAGATTGTATATTGAAGCGAATTATGTTATTATAGTACATTCTCGTGAAGGAGAAATATGATGACATTTTGACAAAGGCATTGTCAAGATCTAAATTTTAGTTTCACAGAGACAGGATCAGGGTCATTGATAATCCCTTTCTTGTTGAGAGGGAGTGTTGAGAAATGGAAACAAGAAATTCTAGTTTAAAATTTTCCTTGAATTTAAACTGAGAATTAAAATTGAATTCTATTCTCATAGCAACTTGTAAATAGTTAATTAAGTTTAATTAACTTAATTGTCTTAGGAAGTTCTAGGTGGAAGTCTCTCCCTAATTTTTAGGGGTCCAGTATGAGTTTAAATTGAGTTGTAAATTTGATAACTTAGTTTACTGAGTTATGTTCAGTTAAATTAGTTCCAAATTGTTTGTGGAACTAATAGAGAGTTAACAATTAGTTGGTGCACTAGTGCATCCACAAGTGTCACTCTAGTTAACTGAAGATTCCCTCATCAGAAACTCATGCATGTCAGTTAAGAGAAATACCCAGTTGAGATTAGAGTGTAGGGAAAGTGTACTATCAGTTGTGTGATTTACTAAGTTGTTATCATGCATGCAATCAGAGAAGGACCTATGTTTTGATTGTGCAGTTTTGGAAGCATTAATTCCCTTTAAATATGGGATAGTCATCCTAGGAATTTCACATGATATTAGGGGCTTAGAGAGCTACAGAATAGGCTAAGGATTTGGCTTGTGCTAGCTTGTAAGCTGAGAGAGTTGAACATACTTGTGCAGAATTGTTCTAGTGAGAACAAGCTTTGTATCTTCACTCATATTTCTAATATATGCAATACAGATATTAGGGTTTTGAACATTGGCTTTCCCCATATATTGTTATGTGCCATTCATTTGTCTTCTTCTTGTTCATATTGTTTTCATCGATCTATTGGCTTCTGTTGCTTGAAAGTAGAAGTAAGTTATTGTCCTGTGATTTAGTACATTGCATGAGCTTGTGAATCTACAAGATTTTCTACACTAGCATCCTAATCATTTTCAACATCTTAATTACAGGTGATTTTTATTCCCAAAAATACTGCATAGGTTAAGATAAAACTTTGCAACTCATAATGGCCAACTCAATGACATGTTGACACTATTTATGTACTTCGAAAATATTCACCATCATCTAACTTGTTATCATGATCAACACTTGCATCATCCTCATCATGATCCTCAAGTTTATGTACATCATTCTAGTTATTAGCATCAACAATATGTGGTTGTAAATCATCTTCAAGAAAGCTTGTGCTAACAAACATAATTTGTTTGAAGTAGTTCAAGATATGAAATAATTCAGAATTTATTCCAATTTAATTGCAACTCTTCCAAGGCATGATAACTTTATATTTATCCTCAAAATTATCCTTATTCTCCTTAATATTTGTTAGGTAAATTTGACTCAGGGAAAGATTCAAAGTTTATTAGGTCAATATTAGTGGTTTTGGGCCCATGGTTTTTTTGGTTACCCATGGTAATTTTCTAAGTGTGGATTGCATGTAATTAAGCATTTAAAAGTCTTGGAAGAATTCATTGTAAAGGCGTCAAGAAGGTGAGCGGTGAAGGCTCACTTAGTCATCTTAGCCAAGGTTTTGGCCAATGACTAATGGAATTCCATTGGTTGGGTTTTTCCCCAAAGTTGGGGTTTCCTGGGGTAAAATTTGTGTCCATTGTATTTATGTTTCATGTATTTTGTTATTGGTTTAATTATTCTCATGGTAAATATTTATCTCGTGTTAAAATTTTAACAATTTGTATCAGAGCCAAGAGTTGGATTTAAAGGGATGCTTATGTTGCCAAGGGTTTATGTGGCCTAGTGAGTGTATAATGATGGCGCAGTTTAATGATGAAGAGGCCATGTGTGTTGGCCCTGGTGTGATTATGCATCTCTTCAATAAAGAAAAGTAGAAGATGTAGTAGGCCATTGCATGAGAACATGTGAAGCATGGAGGATTGATTCATGATGCTAGAGGAGATCAGGGGTGTGATCTCACAGGCAGTGTTGTCCTTGTGCTGAGTGATGTGGTATGTCTTGGAGGCCAGAGGAAAGGAATCAAAAAACCCATATCTGCAGTAGTGATTGGCATTCCTGGGCTCCCACAAAGGCCATCTTTCTCAAATGGTGGAAGCAACCCATAATTCCTACCTCGTAAGAACCTACAGAAGTGTTGCCTTCAATGCTTGGATTTAGAGGAATTTCAGGTTATGGATGAGGTAGGTCTATTTCTTGATGGCCAAAACTAATTAGAATAAATTTATCAAAAGAAAACCAAAATGCTCATCCTGTGAGGCCAGTTATGGGTGGGTAGTAGCCTAGGCCAAGCCCAACGCCTGCATCTGCCACTCTTAGACTTGTGAGAGGGGATCTTGTGAATCTTTCACTTAAAATATTAACCAAGAAGTGAGAGGAATTAGGGATTACCAAAGGGCTTGGTGGGCATATAGGTAGCTTCATACTTTCCAATCATCTAGTGAAGGTTCTTCATACATTTACTAAGAATTGGAGGGACTTCGAGTAGGCCATGACTGCAGTAGGTGGGAGCAGTGACGTGTAAGAATGGAAGAGTGGTATTCAACTTTGAAATATGTGTATTGTATTTTATTTAGAATTGGGTGTCTCAAGGGCGAGAGGATGGGTCAAGAGAGAAGCAATAATAATAATAATAATATGGAGTTAAATTTTAAAAATGCGTGTAAATGGGCATATTGTGTTGTAAGACCTGATAAGACATGCGTACACCTGGGAAATTGTTAGTAAATTTTGGTGTTATACCTAGGTAATAGGGGGTCTTGTGGATACCCTTGGTATAAACTTTGAGGGGGGTAAAGGTTGGAGTGAGTAGGGTTGTCTGACCTGGCTAGTTTGGCTAGATTTAGTCAAGGAACTGAAATTCAAGGTTTAAGGGGGGTTTGTTAGGTATATTTGAATCAGGTCAATTGTAGTGGTTATGGGCCCATGTTTTTTTTGTTTCCCATGGTAATTTTCCCATGGATTTCATGTAATGAAGCCTTTAAAAGGCTTGTAATACTCACAGGGGCTTCACTGGGGGAGCAATACCATACCACGTGGGTTCATATTAGGGAATATATATTGAGGATAAAATGGCATAATATACTAGGGGATATATAGGGGGTAAAGGGTTTTTATATTGGAAGCTATAAAAAATGGAGTTCAATGTTAATGAAAAAATATAAAGGGGTATAAAAATGTTAATGAAAAAGTTGATACCTACAATATCTAGTGGAAGTAGGGGTTTTTAAAATTGGGAAGGTGTATTTGGTTTGTACTAGTGGGGGTTAAATAATGTGATTTTTAGGGTATTTTCCAATATGTAATCAAATTAAGGGTATTATATAATATGCCACAAACACATGTGATAGGTTAGAGGTTCATTGAGTGAATCCCTCGTGGGAATACTTCATTGTAAAGGCATCATGGATGAAGGCTCGCTTGCCCGGCTTGGCCAAGCTTTTGACCACGGACTAATAGAATTCCATTGGCTAGGTTTTTCCCTCAAGTCGAGGGTTTTACCAGAGTAAATATTGTGTTCTTTGTATGCTTCATGTAATTTTTTGTTGGTTTAACTATTCTCGTATTAAATAATTTTTTTCTCGTGGTCAAATTTTAACAATAGATTCATTGAATTCATATTTTATCTCCTTATTATCTTCCTCAAATTTATCTATCTAATTCATAGTTGTATGATGCTCGATGTCCTCTTGTTCTCTTAGAATAATAGGTAATCCAAACAATGGACTAAACTAAAAAAATATGGGTTCATATTGTTGATTGTATAACTCATTAGTTAACAATTGGTTTTGAATTTGAAGTAAATTAATCTTTTTTTGCATGATGTACATGTATTTAGTCACATGAGATACTGAATTTTTATTGATTTGAATAGTTGATATTGGTGTAGTATAATTAAAATTTGTAGAAAATTGAACAAGTATTCAACACTTTCCATCTTGATCCAAAAAAAGTGTTTCAAATGTTGCAATGCAAAACACAATGTGTTACAATGAAAACCTACCAAATGTTGCAAATAAAATTGGTGTTGTTTATAAGTTATATTATTTACATGACTACCCCCATGTGTGATTCATTGGGCTAGGCACTGTGAGGGGGGGTCAGAGGGGAGGTGGTATCCCACCCTATTCACAAGGGCATGCGGGTTCAAGGGTAGTGCCCCCAAAAAAATGAGTAGTTTTTTTTCTCCATATTTAGCACACAATTTTCGCTTTTAGTGGTTTTATGGTGAATTGTGGTTTAGCTCATGGTTTTGTAAATTTTTTATTAAGGAATTATGGTTGTTTTATACTCTAGGGTACATATATTACTAGTTTATGGATGTCACACAATATATATTATATTGTAACATTATAAATATAGAGTAATACTAAAGAATCTTTCTAGTTTTCCTAGTTTGGATTTCCAAAGTAAAATATTAGTGATAATGTGTGTGTCTTTCAATGAATCTTTCCTATTTTTATTAAGAATCTAGTTACAACATTTAATTGTACAAAGTTACGACCTACATTTTTTATGAAAGTAGTTTGGCTTCAGGGGGACACCTTTATGGCTAAGGGGTTTGGCTTTGGCTTGGGGAAAGCCTTATTATAGTGGGATATCTATGATATCGATTCTTCTAGTGAAAATAAATGGAAATAAATTCAAAAATAGAGATAGATAAATTAAACTGGTGGAATTTTTAGTTGTATAAGCTTAAAATGGTGGATCTGTTGGTGGAAAAAGATCAGTGGATCACTTCAGACCTAAGTACTGCACTAAAAAGGATGTAGAAAAAAGACTAGACCAAGTTGGATCAGAAGCAAAAGAGCACAATATGGTTGTGTCTCTTAGATTTAAATTATTGAATGTTTTATGAGAAGCCATAACAAAATCATTGTGGAAGAAGCTAGGATTTTTGTATCATTCTAAAATCCCAGTGAGTAAATTGTTACTGCAAAAGAAGTTGTATAACCTAAGGATCAAGCTTCGAGACTTACTGATAGAGCATCAAAATTCCTTCAATATTGTGGTAAGTTTGTTATCATTGATATTAATACTTCAATTTAAGATAAATATATCAATTTTTTTATTCTTCACCATACTCATGGGATATCCTAGTTATTACCATAGGTAGTAATGCAATTATTTTAAGTTCCAACAAAATAGTCTCATCCTTGTTATAATAGGAGATGAAACAAGATGTTAAACACAACAATGGTGAAGATAGAATATATGAGGGATCAACCTTGAATACATATATTATTCACAGTTATACATATTTATACAATTCTAGTGACCCTTGGTTTCAAATCCCAAGTGGTCTCCCGGACTCCCTTTGACTGTTCAACTTCCACACCAACCCTTAGAGGATTAGGTGTCCAAAATTCCCCCCCTTAATCCGAAGGGGTATGTATGATTCCAATAAGAGAGCTGTAATACAAAATGTGCAAAAAATCATGGCAGCACTAGGTTGAATTTGCTCTCCGAAATGTTGGTATAAGGTGGTGGTTTAAGGATGACCATCAACACTAGAACGCTTAGTGAAGCTCCCGGAACTCTTCCAAATATGGAAAAAATTTGAAATATTTTGCTAGAGGAATTGTCCCTAATGATTTGGAGAGGGAGACCTTCAACCTAGAAAAGGGAAGTCTACAACCTACGATGGTTTAAGGATGACCACCAAATCTGGAATGCTTAATGCAATTCCTAGAATTCTTCCAGAACTAGAAAGAAGTTGAAGTCTTCTACTAGAGGAAGTGTCCCCAATTCTTTGAAGAGGGAGAATATCAACCTAAAAAGGGAGGTCTCAACCCCACATAGATGGTTTAAGGTTAAATAACAACTAAAGGCATGCTCAGGGGCATCTCTATTTATGGCTACAAATTTGAATTTGGTATGGCAGGTTGTGGCTCAGGCTCACTTAATGTGGCTTTGAAGCTTGTATATGACAATCAATTCCCCCCCTGTTAGATACAAGGTGAGATGATGAAGAAAAATCAACTACAATATTGTTCAATACTCTAGAACAAGTTCTGACATAAGACTGAAATATCTTCTTGGTTGTTGAAGCCCATTGCCAAGAAGCGATCCATCCAAGATGAAAATTTGTTCTTGCAAGAGGCTTGTTTTTGAAGCATTTGTTTGAATGATGATTATGCTGACCACAATGCTTGCATGGGTGAAGATCAAAATAGTGATATTTCACATGGCCAAATTTGTCACAATGTTTCCATTTAACAATCTGTTGTGGTTGTTGTGGAAGAGGACCAGTATCTGGAATAGCTAAAGGTGAACTATCATGAAGAAATCTAGCACTCTGAAACTGGATGGGCTTTGAGTAATCTAGAATATGAATGGACACATCCTTGTCATATCCGAGACTGGTTTTGTTCTTTCTGTTGACAAGCTCTTCCCAAGGTCTGATGAATGGCTTGGGAAGTATTCAAATCTTCTTCTGAAATGATCACTTGATATGAATCAACCTCAACATTATTGACTTGATGACTTTTTGGTTTTTGATAGGATATTGTTTCAAAGTCAAATAGGGGATTTTTTTTGAACAAAAACAAGTTCAAAAGGATGCCTTTTCTGTTGTAACTCATCTTACTGAATCTGAGACTCTAGCTACAAAAATTCAATGTTTTCTTGTACATTTTTCAAAAAAGTTTGAATGTCTGTGACAATGGCTTTGTCAATCAAAATGGTATTGTCCATGGTAGAATTCATTAGAGTATATAGCAATTCTAATACATCACCAATTCTATCCATTTCATAATAATGTCACTGCCAAAAAACTGATTGGCATACAACTTTGACTTCAAAACAATATTCAACTAAAGATGTAAGCTCTCAATATACTTTCATACACCATATGATATATGGCCATCAAAAAAGGTGTGAATCCCACATACCATATTACATACCACTTTCATGTCATACCATACATACATATGGCATGTTCATCACATATAACACATCGTATTCACATTATATGCCATATAAAAGGGCCAACGTATTCATGGTTTATGGTCTTCAAAACATATCACTTAACATATGAGCCTAATTATATGTATATGAGCCAAAGTTCCAATTTAATATGTATGAATATATATTATCAAAGCTCAAAATATATATGAATCCACCATTATATATACCATATGACCGCTCTTTTTTTCTTTTATAAATAAGAGCTCAACCGAATTGCTCCCTACGGACTTCAACTCATCATTCAATGTAGGTTTAAATTGCTCTACAAAATTCCATGACTTTCACCACAATCCACACATGGTAATTGAGGCTTAAGATAGGAATTTATAATCAGGGGTCTCAGCATATAATGAGTAGTGCATATGCATGAAACTGCACAGAGAATAGATCAATGCATCAATGCTAAAGTTGGAGTCAACATACATACCAAGACTGCTTCAACTCGTTTCTTTGGGGGTCAACTTAGATATAAATCACATGAACCAAATACATTATCAATCACAATACAAATTTGAACACCACACCAATTCAACGGTCGAAGCAACCGACCCCCCTGAAATCCCCTTCACATGAATTTTTGAGACGGGGCTGGTGTTATGTAGCATCAGGATGATGATGTTGAGGTTTATGAAACCCCCCTTTGACGGAAGAACACAAAGGCACCGCGGGCCCGAAGGAATATTTCTACCCCTAGAATCGACCCTTGAAAATCCCTACCAGGGCCTCATGAAGCATTGCACATCCCTGCTAAAAACATTAATGAATCACAAATATGGCTATTTTTTTAAATAGCATGTTGATCCTGTGGCCCTGGGGGTTCCCGACTATTTCATTGTTATTACCTCGCCCATGGGTTTGTGCACCATTAAGGAAAAAATGCAGGACATTTTTTATTCAAGCCCTCTCGAGTTTGTTGTCGATGTCAAGCTAACTTTCTCCAATGCCTTCAAAGATAACCCTCCTTGCCATACAGTTCACAATATGGCCAAAACCTAATAGCCCAAACGGTGTCTATGAATCCAAACAAATCATGTGCATCACACCTGAGAGCCTATAGACCATTATCCAAGCTTTCATTGAGTGGGAAGACACAATAGGAAAATAAAGGCCACAACACAAGTGGCTAAAATTAGAGCAGGCTAGAATAGCCCCACTCTGATACCATGTTAAACACAAGAATGGTGAAGACAAAATATATGAAAGATTAGCCTTGAATACATATATTATTCACAATTATACATATTTATACAAGTTTAGTGACCCTTGGTTTCATATTCCAAGTGTTCTCTTGGACTCCCTTTGACTATTCAGCTTCCACACCAACCCTTAGAGGATTAGGTGCCCAACACAAGAAAACACGAAAATTTAGAATGTAGATACCTTATATGTAAGACAATGTTCCTAGAATAGAAATAAAAATAAGTCCTCAAGTGGGAGATTTAAATCTAGAGGAAGATCTAAATATCTGAGAAAATTTGAAAAGGTATATTGGACATGTGGAAAAGAACAACAGTACATGAAAGGCTATAGATCCAAAAATATTGAGAAATGGAAGGGATCCAATGATTCTCGTTCTACAAAATCAAAAACCTCCTCAGATGAAGGAGGGTATATGTACTTTGTTTCTTCAAGAACACATGTAGATCATGAGCCATGGTTGGTCTACTCTAGTGCATATTTTCATACGACTCCTTATAGAGAGTGGTTTTGTGACTATGAAAGTTAAAATGGCAGTGATGTTTTCCTAAGATATCACACAACAGGTATAATCATAAGATGAGGAAAATTCAATTTTAATCTCATCTATGGGAGGATTAGAACACTTCGTGATGTTTCATACATCCTAGGATTGGCCATAAATTTGATATCCATAAGAAAGATGAGTGATGCAAGTGTAAAAATAATGTTTTGAAAATGATACATGTAGGATGGTTTGAGGAACAATGGTATTGTTGAGGGAGGGTTTTTGGGTGCTAAAAGGTGTCTTTTAAAACTCCTAATTACCTCACATTAATTATCAACCTGGGTAAGTCTTTTTGTTTCAAGAGTGTACACAATATGTGCAAGCTATAAATCTAGAGAGTAATGATTTAAGATAATCTATTAAATTCAATACAAGAGTAAATGGATGCAATCATAAATCTCAAGCTGTAACTTTTAAAGGAAATAATACATCTAAGCATCAAGACTTAATCTCAAGCAAAACCATAATCCAATCTTAAGCAAGCAATTCAAATGGGAATAACATCAACCAAGAGCACTGTAGCAGTAACTGAGCTCTTCTAGCTGGATCTACATTAATCAAGCAATTTGAATGGGAATAACATCAACCGAGAGCATTGTAGCAGTAACTAAACTCTTTCAGCTAGATCTATACTAATCACACTCTGTCTTAATTAACGAGAAACAATTCCTTAACTGATAACTAATTCAATCCACAGTATGCATAAATGAAATCAATTAACAGAGTTGTGAATTACTGAAATGAGTATACGAAATCAAAATTAAGGAAAGTAATACAACTGCAAAGATATAAAAAAGAATAAACTCGTAGGAAATGGAAAACTATAAAACAAGGAACAGTAATAAGATCCACCAGAGACCGGGCCCTAGCCACCAGTGGATACCGCTTAGTTACTTCAAAATATCGGAATGAACAACAACGCAAGTTATATTATTCATCAAATCCAAATGTCATTTACAGCATGATGTGTCCTTCAGAATAACATTTTGTATATTGAAATTACAATTGAGGTCCAAAGAGAAAAGTTAAATCTCTCCATTATATCTCCTCCTCTTATCCTATCCTATTATCCCCCATTATCATCCTCCTCTCTTTGATCTTTGTTTTCATTTAAATACACAGAGATCAAAGAGAAGTTACAAAAGAGATGATTACAAAATGATTCCTATTAAAAAATTGGATTAAACAAATTGATTAGAAATATCATATATGAAATATATCTCCATCAACATTCAATAGGAATAGGTCGAATTTGGTATTGCAACTGAAATAATTTGGAAAACGGCCGCAACAACAAATCTGAGAAAATTGTATTTGGAGAACCTTCTGTTTCTCTTAATACAGACTGAATTTGGGAAAACTTCTCATTATAAAACTAATTTGGTCCGTTTTGGACAAAACCCATGTTTCGGATTTTCCAGATTATTCTTCATTTGCCCGAAATGTTCAATGCAAAATTGTCACTTCTTATTCCAGCGAATTTCTGAGTTGGAATATTTAATAATGAGCTGGAGATCAAATTTGCAATCTGGAAAAGATCTTGGAGGCTAAAATCATGAGTGATGTTACAAAAAATCCATTAGTAAACCATCATTGGTAAAATCATGCATAATAATCATTAATTTATTAAAAATAAAGGAGAAGAAATAATATTTATCCATAAGAGCATAAATATTTATAAAATGGAATTATATGATAAAGTATGATAAATGACATGATAAAGAATGGTAGAAATGGATGAAATAGGCGTTAACGAGTGATAATAATAATGACAATCTAGCAGCCCAACATAACCCCAAACAGAATATATTACATGTCCTCATGCAACCCAAAGCCTCTGTATTAACTAAACAATAATACAAAAATTGTTCATCCCAACTCATGAAATGGATGGAACAAATGACTTCTTCCACAAATAATGAATATTCAATTTTATCAATGTTGATGAAGGCGTAACAATTTTTACATTGACATTCAACTATATGTATATGAAGTTGCAACAAAATATGATATAAGTAACAACAAACTTCATTAACCATTTTCTCAAAAACTACAAGCCAAAGTTTTGCAGGTAGATTTCCACTATATTAATACTTCTCTAATCCAAAAATCAAATCATTTTGATGCAAGGATCATGAGATATAAGAAAAATGGTTGTAGGTGACAGTGCATGATATCTGAAATTTGACAAACTAATTTAACTTGAAATTTTTTGGGTTTGTGTATTTTAATGATACCTCTTTGTTATCCAAAAATCACAAGAATTCAATTCATAGTTTTAAATATATACTTCAATAAATTTCTACACTATATAAAAATGAAATTGTATGCCTTAAATGAGAAAGAAATTAAAAGCATTCATCATGTGTAGCATTTCCTCCCCCAAACTGGAGAGTTAGCATGCCCTCATGCAATGCTAGAAAACAAAATGCGGTGGTTGCTACAATCTGTTGAAATCTATGCTTGGTGTAAAACAACATGGAATCAGGGAGGTATTGAGAATGAATAAGAATATCAATGGATGATAAAGAATATTAATGGCATGGTCATAATAAATAAATAAATGAAAGAAACACTCCCCCAAACTGAAAGATTATGTCTCTGAAAAATGGGAATTGGTAAAGATGTGGAATGAATGATGATAAATAATGCTCAATGGATTTTGCATGAAATTCTACTAAATTCGTAATAAATCAGAAAAGTATGTTATTTTACCTCAAGTTTTACCTTCGAAAAAAATGTGGAATGACATGTATGGACCGACATTTGTTGAAGCTGATGTAGGCTGAGTTGATGCCAAAAGTGATGCAAAAGGTGGAATCCAGGCAAGCACATCATGTTTGAACAATTGTTCATGTTCGCGAATTTCTCGAGCCTCTTCTGTTAGTTGCAATAGTGTGGCCTTGCTGCGAATAGAGTTTTCCCCATACTTGTTGTTCTCCTGCAAGCAAGTCAATATTTTGCATCCAAATTTCTTGAATCCACATTTTTAGTTTTGAACAGCAACCGATAAGCCGTATGCAAAAATTTCACTCAAAAAAAACTTTTGTATAAATGTAAATACTAATATTTGTCAAATCAACAAGTTATGTCAGAGTGCGGTAATTATATCACATGTTATCCCATAATGCATACCTTCCCCCTCCAATTGGAAAATGGCGTTCATGACCATAAACCTTGTTCTGATGGCAAGGCAAGGGAATGAACATTACAACAGTGAATGAAGCAGAGTACACATATCAATGATAGGACAACAAGAGGTATGGTTATAATGAGAGCAGAGTGTGTAAATATAGTTATGAATAAGAGATAGGATGCTTTGGATTGATGATAAGTTATGCGAAAAAGAAAAAGGACAACAATATGCCAAAAAGATGCTTCGCTAACGGTATTCTACCTGAGAATGATGTGATTGATCGGAAAATAATTCTCATGTGTAAAGGTTCAAAACAGGGAAAAATTAAGGAAATAACTTCTCCGATAAAAGGAGAGAATAAGAAGAGAGTATTATATTAATAATTGACAATAAGATATAACTTCAACACCATAAGCAAAGCCTCTGTTGCCAGCAGGCATCCATAGCCTCGGCTTGGTTGCTTTTTAACCCATATGATCCAGGATCCTCAATTTATAAATGGATAGTTCCAGTGTTGTTCTATAGAAGAGATCAGTGTTATAGCGTGGTAACCAGATAACCACACTACCATTCACTGGGATGTAGCAAAAGTGATCAGGACGGCTTGTGATGAGGCCTCCTATTCCAAGGATACTTTGGCTATCCAATGGATCATAACCCTGGTGTGGTGGCCATAGTGGTAATGTCACTTCGCTACATCCTTATGAACATGGTAGGCTAGCTCTTAATGAGATCCTCTATCCTCTATCTGTAGGAAAAATTTTACTGTTATTACACATTTTTATGATAAATAGAGGGAGGCTTAGTACTCCTTAAGAGTAGGGATGGTGGAAGAAGTTGAACATGTTAATAGAAAACAAATATATCCATAATCTCATTTATTACAGACATAGAAGATTATAACCAGGAAGGGTGGAACCAACATGGCATTAAGATGATCAATCAGTATCATGTACAACAGAAAACGATGCAGTAAAGTAATATATAAATAAATGTGTCCCTTTTCTTAAAAATAATCTTTCATCTAGAAGTTGTCCTGTTAAAGATCATAATGTTAAGGTTATTCACCTGCCTCAATAAACTTCATAATTCTTGTCCTCATAAAAGTATTTTACTTCATGCCATGAAAGGGAATCGGAAAAATGGGGCTAAGATGAGCTAGGAATAATCCCAAAAGAGGAAGGAAGTGCTATTCACAAAACACAAAACTTCAGAAAAAGCAAAAATGTTCTTTCAAAGATGGAACAACAGTTGTTCAAAAGCGGGAAAAACAAGACACGCTAAGAGAAAAAGGTGTTGTTCAAAAGTTTGAACAGTAAACAACAAAAAGTGTTGTTCCAAAGTTGGAATAGTAAACACACAAAAAGTGATGTTCCAAAGTTGGAACAACAAAAATGCAGAAAAGTGTTGTTCCCAAAAGGGAATAGCAAAAAAACACAAAAGTGTTGTTCCCAAAGAGGGAACAACAAAAACTCAAAAAAGTGTTGTTCAAAAGCTGGAATAGAAAAAATGCAGAAAAGTGATGTTCCAAAGTTGGAACAACAAAGACGCAAAAAAGTGTTGTTCCAAAGTTGGAACAACAAAGACGCAGAAAAGTGTTGTTCCAAAGTTGGAACAGAAAAGACACAGAAAAGTGTTGTTCCAAAGTTGGAACAACAATGACACAAAAAAAGTGTTGTTCCAAAGTTGGAACAACAAAGACGCAAAAAAGTACTATTCCAAAGTTCAAACAACAAAAACGCAAAAAATGTTGTTCCAAAGTTGGAACAACAAAAACGCAAAAAGTGTTGTTCCAAAGAGGGAACAACAAAAACTCAAAAAAGTGTTGTTCCCAAGAGGGAACAACAAAAACTCAAAAAGTGTTGTTCCAAAGAGGGAACAAAAAAACTCAAAAAGTGTTGTCCCCAAGAGGGAACAACAAAAACTCAAAAAAGTGTTGTCCCCAAGAGGGAACAAAAAAACTCTAAAAAAGTGTTGTTTCCTAGAGGGAACAACAAAAAATTCAAAAAGTGTTGTCCCCAAGAGGGAACAACAAAAAACTCAAAAAAGGTGTTGTCCCCAAGAAGGAACAGTAAAAACACTCAAAAAGTGTTGTTCCCAAAAGGGAACAACAAAAACTCAAAAAGTGTTGTTCCCTAGAGGGAATAGCAAAAACTCTCAAAAAGTGTTGTTCCCTAAAGGAAATAGCAAAAAAAACTCAAAAAGTGCTATCTGAAAGTTGGAACAGAAAAAACGTAGAAAAGTGTTGTTCCAAAGTTGGAACAACAAAGACACAAAAAAGTGTTGTTCCAAAGTTGGAATAGCAAAGACGTAGAAAAGTGTTGTTCCAAAGTTGGAATAGCAAAGACACAGAAAAGTGTTGTTCCAAAGAGGGAACAAAAAAAACACAAAAAAGTGTTGTCCCAAAGTTGGAACAACAAAAACGGAAAAAGTGTTGTTCCAAAGTTGGAAGAGAAAAAACGCAGATTGAACATTGTGCGTGTAGTGGGAATATTGAGTATTTGTATATGCTAAATTTGGGGAAGGACAATCGAACAATAGTAAAGAACTTTTTCCCATATTTTTGTGGCACTATTGGTATGGATTTTGCTACCAAGGAATACCAAGATTGGATAGAGTGTTATACATACATGTCTTTATTGATGTAGACTAAGCTATATATCTGGATCACAAAATATATACAAATGGGTATGTGTTTAATATATTTGGAGGAGAAAGAAATTAGATGAGCATGAGATAGTCTGTAATGGCACTATGGAGTACATAAGATGAATAGATGGCAGCCACTCATGCAATTAATGAAGCATTATCGTTACAAAGATTGTCTTCAGGTATTAGGTAGGTACAATAAACTATAAGGATATATTTTGATAGTCAGAGTGCAATGTTCCTGACAAAGAACTAGACTTATCATTCCCATAAAGAAAATATTGATGTTCATTATCACTTTGTGAGGGATATGATTGAATACAAGAAGGTGCAATTGGTAAAGGTAGACAGTTTGAAGAATTTTTTAGATTCATTGATAAAATCTATGAACACTATGAAGTTCTCTTGGTTTAGAGAAATAATGGGTATTATTCCCCTTGATTGTTGATCATGTACTCCTACAACCCGCTATCTACAAATAAAATAACAAGTGGTTGAGTGTTGGATATGTGTTATATTCTTAGTAAAAGTTCCCACACACATGATTTGTTGTGTCGAGCATAGAGTGGGGGTCATAAGGGAATCATAGTATAACATATCCAACCTCAAGGTGAATTTTATGGATGTGGGGTGTAAAAACAATCCTATTTCAATAGCCATATTAGACATATTTTCTAAAGTCACCATTGCTTTTTACTCATCATGCTTTCCAACAATATCAATTTTACTTCATTTCGAGCTATGAGCACAAACTTATGTCCCTTAGAAGATTTTTATCAATTCATGTCTAGTCAATATCCATACAAATGACATGTGGCTAACATGTGGTAGTCCTCCCACATGTCACCACCATACTATGTTGCATACATAGACACATCGAAATCATTTACCCACATATCAACATCGAGTCACGCAACCTCTACAAGAAAGACATTTTGTATGTTGTGTTGCATCCAAATCCAAGTTTTTAGTAAAGGTAGAGTTATTGGAAATTATGTATTTAATGGAGTTTGGATATGAGATCTATTGGAAGATGGGAAATTGGTAAAGGAATGACAAGTGATAGATTCTATACTCCCACCATATGGTATCTATATAGAGATTGGATCTGAGATATATTGGATCGTATTTTTACCCACATATCAGCATCGAGGCACACAACCTCTACAAGAAAGGCATGTCAAATGTTGTGTTGCATCCAAATCCTACTTTTTATTAAAGGTAGAGTTATTCGAAATTATGTATTTAACGGAGTTTGGATTTGAGATCTATTGGAAGATGGGAAATTGGTAAAGTAATGATGAGAAATAGATTATCTATTCCCACCATCCGGTATCTATCTAGAGATAGAAAGGTCCCCATTAGTCAAGAAGTCAACCCTTCCTTTCCTGGGTTCCACATCGCACACCAATACAACTACCACCTTGACTCTATCTTGACATATGTGCCATGTTATCTTACCAAATTGGCATGCTATGTCACGAACCACCTCACATACCATATCATTTCACCCTAATATCATGCCGCATAGCTTATCCATGTCATCATTCCATGATAGCATCCTAATCATGCCACATCAATGTGCCATGTCACTCATCCATAACAACATGCCATGTTGGCATCCAAATCTAAGTCTTTTTATAAATGGAATTTTAAGTAATTTCCCATTTCCATAATTCTAGACTTCAAGTCCTATGTATCTAGGTTATATCAATCAATAAAATCATGGCCAAAGAAGATAGTTACTACCAAAATGTAATCTAATGTATATTCAGGTTTTGTTAGGTAGCTCGATGGTCTAGTCAATGGTTCTCATTTTGATTTGGTTGAAACATTAAGGAATTCCTTTTGCAAAAGTAATATTATGGATCACTGCCTTCCTAACTCTCCTTTAGTTAATCTCATGGTACTGGCCATCAACCCATGTGACCTTGAGCTAAGATTAAATGGATTTTATCATTTAGATTTGAAAAACCTTTAATGGTGCCCTTTTTAAAAAGAAAAATTGGATTTTTAGATTTTCTTCCTACTAACTGGGTTGCTAGGCACCGAAATACATAATGCAATAACTTGTGGACTTGGTCGATTCTAGTAGGAACATTTGTCAATTAATAGTACCCATTCCTATCAATTGCTAAATCTATTAACAAGGTACTGAATTTTATTAATTGGGGACAATATTCTATTAACTAGGCACTAGGCCACCATAATGCACAACAAAACCTTATCTTACTTGGTACTGGTATAAATAATGTAACTATCAACTAATGAAACCATCCCCTCAATTAATTGACATTTCTATCATCCTTTCCACCAAGCCTCGTAACACATAACTCAATATTTCATTGACTGAGTCCAGCGTAATTTTTCAGGTTATCTATTGATGGAACTCCCTTTTCGTTATCCAATTTATATCAACCAGCCACGAGGACTATTACGACATCTCCTTTTCACTCAAGGCTAGTTTGGTGGATATGAAATTGATTAACAAACCCCAATACCCATCGATTGTTGATTTTTTTAACTAGGCACTAAGCCACCAACAATATAAAACACAAACTTATGAGTTTCTACTAGTTAGTCCCTCTGTGCTTAAGCCGGTCTATTGCTAATATCTTTGTCATTGCCCCCTACTAGCCCATGTGACCAAGGGATGGGGCTAAAAAAACCCATCTCCAAATTTCTAAAGTTGTAAGCTTTGGTAGTGAGACTCTAGCTCACTCATTAATGATTAATTTTGACTTTGATGGATTAGACTCAAATTCCTTAAAGGAGCATGAGCCCTCCTTATCCTCAAGAGACTCACTACATATTCAATTTAACCATTAATAGGTATCATCTAGGGACACTGTAAACCACATTCCACCTACCCATTCCATCTAATTGAGCAGAAACATATCCATTATATTTGTCCCCAACTACATAGTGCAAGTCTTTTTCTGATTTCAATTTAGTAGGAGAAGCCAACACTATGGCTTATTTTACCTAAGGATAATGCCCCATAGAATTTATTTAGTTGGGATTTCATCCCTATTTGCACGTACATTTTTACAGATTTTATAGAAGGTAAAAGAGCGCTTGAGGATGTCTAATAGTTTTAGGAAAAGCTCCATGATCGAACTAGACCAAGCATCTATTACAACTCATTTAAGTTTTCTTATTACGCAAAAACACCAAAAATTCCCTTCCCAATAGGGAGGTCTTAGTATTTCATCGCAAGGATATATTATCACGCATATTCATTTAAAAATGGATATACAAACCCAAATTAAATTTTCTAGTATGTTATGACAACTTTCATGAATTTATTAAAGAATTCTTGACCTATGAGTTTATATATTTTGTGAAGACTATTTCTATTGAGTTATTCACTATAATATTGTGGCCTCTTCCCAAGCTTTAAGGTCCACTTAATTAGTGGATCCTATTAGTATTGGTATCTTCATCCCTCCATTAGTGATCAAATTCTCTTGTTGCATTGCATGTTAGGTGTCTCACCCGACCAGCTGCATTCCATTAGGGTCATGGATCATCTGACGGTAGTGGATTATTATACATTTTCCCTCATGTGCTGGCCCATTTTCATTCATCTAGATCATCTGCAGTCAATTTCTGTCTTTAAATCTGCAAAAGTCATTTTTAGGGTTTTAGGTCTCATTAGGTCTAGGGTTTTGTCAATAAGGTCTTCAAAATGCTCAATAATGGTCAGCATGCACATGAGGAGGTCAAATAAAGTTTCAGCAACAATAATTTCCATAATCACATGCTCAGTGAAAAAACAGAGTTTTTTATGTTTTCATGTATAAATTTGATGTAATTTCATTTTTTTTTATATGTAATAACCTCAGTGGCAACCCTGGTCACCTTGCCAAGCCTCTGCAACTCCATCACCTACAAGGCAAACAAAAAGTCAAAGCATTCAGTTCATCAAAGGCAAAAATAAAGCAAACTGCCCAAAAACAGAGTTTTAAAAGCGAGTCAAAGGCAAACATTACAAAGTGGGTTTTTATAAGTAAAAAATTAAAATCCTTTGTAAAGAGTTCACTTGCATCTAAAGGATAAAGAGTGAACAAGAGAAAGGTCGTGTTGAAGCCAAAGAGAAAAATCGCAGCAACTTTGGTAAATTTCAGGGGCACGATGCATTGGGTTGTGGGCGCGGTGCATCCATCTAGCATGGCGCATTGGGCCGCACTCTTCAATATAAAAATTACACAGGTGCGGTGCATTGAAGTGGCGCAGCGCACTGGGTTTGTGGTGTGGCGCACAGGGTTTGGAAGCCGATTTCATCCACAACCACCTCCCAAACTGCCAAATTTGCTCAATCTTCAGTTGTTCAAGTAAGTCAAACATTCCTCCATGATCATTGAATGAGTTTCTCTTGGTGTTTATGGTGATTTAATGAGAAAAACTTGAAACCCTACCTCGCAATTTTTGTCAAAAACAATTGCACAAGGTTTAATACTTGTGTTTTTTGTTGCTAACTCCACTCCTAGCCATTTCTCACTCCCTCACTCTTTCTTTCCCTTATTCATTTTCTCCCTCTCATTAGATTTTCATCAACCCATTGCCCCCAATCCCCATATCCTTAATTTTACTAATTCTAAATCCCTAATCCCACTATCCCAAACCCTAGTTAAAAATTCCCAAACCCTAATTGCTGCCCCAAAGCTTAAATACTGTTCCCTAAACCCTTCTATCACCCAAAATCCCATCAAAACATTCCCAAAACCCCTCATACACTTTCCCTCCACAGACCCTCATACATTCTCATCCTTGATAGAGAAAACCTAAAGACACCATAAATCTCTTCATACTCATCAAGGAGAACTCAAACATTGGCAAACATGGAGTTAGATCCTTCTTATGATCGAGATGAGGAGAAACTTAGTGATTCTTCTAGAGAAATGCATGCACCAAGGAGACCTCACAAGGGTGGTAAACATATACGAGAAGAGCCTACTTCACTTGCCGAGCTGTTGGCCTGTCCACTTGTTATCACATGCTTTCAGCACCAATCTTGTTATCAGTTCTATGAGATGGCAGAGAGAGTCTAGTACCATCATGAGTTGGCCAGATTGTTTGTGCTCCATCTTCATAATGGTCAAGTCACTTTGGCAGGTGTGACATTCACCTTGACATCCGAGACTATTTATCAACCAACTGGCATTCCAAATGTTGGTGAGCAGTGGAATAAAAGCCAACAAATTGATAGAGAGAATTATGAGCCTTACATCAGGGCTGGTTATCATAGGCATCTCAGTAGAGTTTTTCCCTTCAGATATCTAAAGGACACATATGCTCCCTTGATGAAACTCATAATTAAATATTTTAGCTGTGAGGGCCGGTTTTCTCACTTAGATGCCTATCACATTAAATTGTTGATGCACTTCACTAGGGTGAGAATGATGAATCTCCCCTATTTTATTTGCCGAAACATTGAGAAGATGACAACCTTAGTGCATAGGAAGCCTCCTCAACAGTAGTATAACAATATATATCATTTTGCACTAATCAAAATTGTGGTCTTGCATCAGCTTCGTTTACAGAACATCTCATGGGAGGATTTCATTTCACATGAGGTCTTTATAGGTCCTAAAGTACCCCCAACAGTTTTTCATGACACAGGAGGACCTTCACATCAGCAGGAGATTCATGAGACACAAACCACTAGTGTGCCAGTGTTTGTCACCTATCAAAAGCGCACTAGAGGGTTGTTTGCAGTGGAAAAACGACTATTATCTCCACCCAGGGTGGAAGGGGTCTCATTTTCTCCATCAGCAGAGTAGGTACAGGATAAGGGAAAGTAGCCATTACATGATGAGGGGCCTTCAAGAGGGCAAGAGACAGATTTCATTCTTATTTAGGATGATGACACCAATTTGGGCTCACAAAGCTCAAAGCTCAAAGAGATCATTCAGGAGCAACAAGTGGACATTCATGATTTGTCTCTCAACCTAGAAAGAGCCAAGTGGATAATCAAATATCTAGAGCAAAGAAACAAACAGCTAGAGGATCAACAAACCATTATGGAGCTAAAAAACATACGAGAAAACTAGCAAGCTGCCAAGAGGAGGAAAGTCAATCTCACACCACTTGAACAATAAATCAACGTTGATTGTGAATCTTGGCTTGAGAGGGCAAATATCCACTTGGAAAAGGTGCTAGAGAAGGCCAACAGAGAGAAAAATATGTTGAGGCACATGGTCCATCATTACTTGGCGAGAAACAAGGTGTGCAAAGCAAGAATCAGGATTTTGAAGGCCAAGTTGAAGAAGGCATCGAGGAAGCAAAAAGAGAAAGATAGAATTCAGATCTTGGCTGAGGCTTCCTTGGCCCAACACAGCACTTGATGAAGGACACTCAGCCCAAATTTCAAGAAATTTCGGACAATTTTGCAATTTTGAAATTGTTGGCCTAAAAAACAGGTTTTTCTGCCTGATGCACCGCGCCACCTGGCGCGCGCTTTTACTAGGGACCTCATTTTGAGGAAAACTCAGCATTTCTAGAATTTTCATGAAAAGATATGAATTCCCACAAATTGCCAAGAAATTTTGACAGGTTTTGAGCTTCCAAAAAGGTCAAAACACCTCAAAAATGACCTTTTTGCCCTTTTTTGGACACACAGGAAGCAATGTTGGGAGAACTCAGTTGTGGAGGGGAAAATGGAGGTCAATTTCAGAAATTCCACTTGTTCTGGAAAGTAGACAGGTAGACCTTTCCAACAAGCCCACTTGGAGAAAATTTGGAAACTGAGAAGGCTTCCAAAAATAGTTGAAAAAAGGAACTACACATAGGGAAATCAACGCGGTGCATAGGAGGAATTTTGCTCATTTTGGCCAAAAAACTCTATTTTTCGCCTAGCTTCTTCACAGTTTAACTTTTCTCTTTCTAATAGTCAAACTCATGATGTAATTTAATGTGAATTGATGGATTTTGATGTAATTATGCTAAATTTTCACTCATAGAGGTAGATTCATCCATCAAAAGGTAGTTTGCAACTGAATGAATCAGTTCCCTAGTTTTTAGAGGCAAGTTGTTCCACTGCCTACTTTTTAGTTCTCAATTTAGATTTTGTTGGAACAGCTCCTAAACTTATGAGCTCGACCCCTAGAGGCTAGGATGAGTTGTTGGTTGCCTATATCTTGTAATTTTTCAGTCATTGGCAAGGGTTGGACTTTTGGGAAAGCTTGGAGCTTCATTGTATACTCATTTCAGCAGTTTGGCAAAGGAATAGACCAGGGTTTGCAACACTTTATGGGATTCTTGTGGCATCTTGCTTTGGCATTGTGTTTTCTTCTGTAATTGTAAGTTTACATGTGTTTTATGTATGCCATCATCTCTCTTTGCTTCATCTTAACTAAATCAAACAAGGATAAAGGTAGAATTCATTGATTTGCAGTGCTCTACCTAGGGTTTATTTAGTTATTTATGTTTTCAGTTGTTTGAAGAGGATCCCTGAGACTTTCATGCCCTCTTCAACTCCTCACCAGTCTAAAATCTCTCCATATCACTCAATTTGAAGTACCAAACCATTTGCCTACCTCACCCCATAGAGATCTCTGCAAAACTGAGCTTCATTCCCCAGCTCCAAATCTGCCTTTCACATTTGAGCCAACAAAACATCATCAAATTCAATAAAAACTCTTCTAAACACATACCTAGCCTAAAATCAGTCATTACATTAGTCATCTCAAGCTTCATAGGCCATCTTTTCTGAGATTGACGAGGAGAGAGCCCTCTTCTGACTTGGAAGGGCTAGCTACCAGGTTAAGCGTGGTTTGATGTTACCCTAGATCCTACCTTTCTCAGCCCGAGGTAGATTTAGGCACTAACATAGTGGTGACTATACCGAGGAATGAAATTTTATTATCATTGTTTTGCTTTGTAGACTACAGACGGAGCCTGAAGTTAGCCAGGTAGCCTTCGAAGCACTCTTCCTTTGCATTAGCGAAAGTAGATGAATATTGCTTCAGTCAATCTCCGGTCTAGTTTATGAACCGAACATCTGGATTCCTCAGTAAAATGTAATCAAGTTCAGATTTGATTGTTGATGGTGGACAATGATCAGACATCAGAAGGATAAAATTATTCACCTGGCGACTCCAGTGTTGAAAATCCCAAGGTTCAGACTTTTTATGGAGACTCTACTCTTCAATAACTAGTAGCCTAAATAATTTCTTGGTGAATTCATTGTTATCAAAATGGTTTTGTTGGATTGAAGGTATCCTCCCATGAGCCAAGATCACATTCCAAGTTTTCCAAATAAAATTCTGAAGGTAAATTGGCAAAGGAATTTGCCTATGTTTAAAGATGATGATAGGAATGATGCTGCTCTACATCTAGTTAGATTTCACATGCATATTCACTAGTTGAAGGTTGATTTTCCTGAAGATTTCTTGATGAAGATATTCATGGCCACTCTGGAAGGTGAAGCCCGATCTTGGTATGAAAGTTTGCCACTTGCTTGTATTTACTGTCTGAAGGATTTTCATGCCATGTTCTTTGAAAGGTATAAAGAATCTTATCCATCATTAAATTTAGTTCAGAATTGTTGCAAACATGTTTATAGTTTTATTGAAAATCTTGAGAGAATTTATGAAGATGATAACTTCATGGATGATGAGATCATGGAAGCCCTGCATGAAAATCCATTTCAGTAGCATAAAGAGGATATTTATCAAGATGCATAGGAAAATTTGCAGCTGGATCAAGATCTTACTACAGTGGAAAATTATGAAAGAGAAGGTTTTATTTCAGATCTGTCCATAGAAGAAAACAACATGCAAGAAAGTCAAGTTTCAATTTCAGAATGTGATAAAGTCGAGTTGGCTATTTCAGATCTAGATTCAGATCGTGATGATCAAGAGTACCTTGGTCTGAATCTCATGAATGAGAGATCTGCTATTGAGATCATATGGAATGAAGAAGATAGAGTTATTGACCCAAGTGTTCTCATTTCATTAGAACCAAGCCTTCATGAGGAGGTAATCCAGTCATTTTATGAAAAACAAGATGAGATATTTGTTCAAGTAAGTGAAAAATCCTCTTTCGATAACTCAGTGGCAAATGATAATTTGATTGCCATGTCATATGAAGATGATCAACAATGTTATCAAATTTCAGAAGATCAGGGAAACGAGGACTGTCATTCAGGTTTTCATGTTTTGAAATGTTATTTCAAGAAGAAAATAATCACTTGAGAAAAAGAAAACAAAAAGTAGTATCTCCTCTGTCTAAAGATGAGATAGATCAACTCCTGAAAGGTCAAGTTACAACCCAAACTAATGCAGGTCTACAGTGTGCACATGGTCAAGAAAGTGTTGGTGAAACTTCTTCCACTTTTGAAAATAATGATAGTCTTGAAATTAGCTTTATTGATCAACGAAAAGATAATGTTTTCCTTCATGAAAATGATAAGACTGTCATGTTTGATAATCTTGAAGATTGTTTTCTG
This sequence comes from Pinus tabuliformis, assembly GCA_031772625.1. Taxonomy (NCBI): domain Eukaryota; kingdom Viridiplantae; phylum Streptophyta; class Pinopsida; order Pinales; family Pinaceae; genus Pinus; species Pinus tabuliformis. The sequence continues at coordinate 174,166,366 of CM062820.1, forward strand.
TTTAAGAATGACCTAGACCATGAAGTTGAGGAATATGAGCTTGAGAGGGACAATATGCTAGAATTTCTCATGGTCAAGGAATTTACAGCTAACACTCAGATGGCAGAAGTTTATACCTCTCTGTGCCTTCCTATCACTCAAAACTAGTTGTTCTTTCAGATCAAAATGAAGGGAGTACTTGTATTTTTGCTGCTGGATCTCAAGACAAGCTAGTGCTTCAGGATTTTCAAGATCCTTTCAACATTATTTTGCAAGAACCAGAGAAGATGAATGTTGCCTAGTTCATTAGCATAAGCCTTGGTTTGAATTGTTATTGTGAGTTGCCTACATGTACATCGTTCTTCCTGCTCGAGGAAAGAGAGAAGAATTTCATTAAGTAGCCATCTGTTGGATTGGTTACATTGGAAGGCCCACTTCACATGATTGTACATATTTCATCAATAAGCAGGTAGTTGTCGTCATGATTTGAAACCCTCAAAACTCAATGGACTACTGCCCTTTGAAAGCTTTGTAAGTAATTATTTCAATTAAGTCAGTCTTGAGTCATTTTTTGTTTTAGCCAGTTCAGTTTAAAGATAGTTTCAGCTGAGTGTCCAGTTTCAGCTTTTGAGAGTCTTGTTTCAGTTTTGAATTAGTCAGTTCAACTATGAGTCTTGAGTCAAAGTTTCATAGTAATTGGTTTTTGGGTGTTTTGAAGTTATTGACTCCATTTCCCAATGGATGAAGGCACTTGTTTTCTCTCCCAAAGATCTGCGGTTTTTGGCACCTCCAAGGAGCTACCATCCCCATTGGAGCCAATGTTAGTATCGGCATCTTCATCCCTCCATCAGTGATCAAATTCTCTTGTTGCATTGCATGCTAAGTGTCTCACCCAATCAGTTGCATTCAATTAGGGTCATGGATCATCTGACGGTAGTGGCTTATTATACATTTTCCCTCATGTGCTGGCCCATTTTCATTCATCTAGATCATCTGCAGTCAATTTTTGTCTTTAAATCTGCAAAAGTCATTTTTAGGGTTTTAGGTCTCATTAGGTCTAGGGTTTCGTCAATAAGGTCTTCAAAATGCTCAATAACGGTCAGCAGGCGCATGAGGAGGTCAAATAAAGTTTCAGCAACAATAATTTCCATAATCACATGCTCAGTGATTGATTTTTCCTCAAAACCCTGTTTTGAGGAAAAACAGAGTTTTTTATGTTTTCATGTATAAATTTGATGTAATTTCATTTTTTTTTTCATATGTAATAACCTCAGTGGCAACCCTGGTCACCTTGCCAAGCCTTTGCAACTCCATCACCTGCAAGGCAAACAAAAAGTCAAAGCATTCAGTTCATCAAAGGCAAAAATAAAGCAAACTACCCAAAAATAGAGTTTTAAAAGCAAGTCAAAGGCAAACATTACAAAGTGGGTTTTTATAAGTGAAAAATTAAAATCCTTTGTAAAGAGTTCATTTGCATCTAAAGGAGAAAGAGTGAACAAGAGAAAGGTTGTGTTGAAGCTAAAGAGCAAAATCGTAGCAACTTTGGAAAATTTTAGGGGCGTGGCGCATTGGGTCGTGGGCACAGTGCATACATCTGGCGTGGTGCATTGGGCCGCACTCCTCAGTGTAAAAATTACACAGGCACGACGCATTGAAGTGGCACGGTGCAGTGCATTTGTGGCGTAGCACACAGGGTTTGGAAGCCGATTTCATCCACAACCACCTCCCAAACTGCCAAATTTGCTCAATATTAAGTTGTTCAAGTAAGTCAAACATTCTTCCATGATCAGTGAATGAGTTTCTCTTGGTGTTTATGGTGATTTAATGAGAAAAACTCGAAACCCTACCTCCTTGCAATTTTTGTCAAAAACAATTGCATAGGGTTTACAACTTGTGTTTTTTACTGCTAACTCTACTCCTATCCATTTCTCACTCCCTCACTCTTTCATTCCATCATTCATTTTCCCTCTCTCATTACATTGTCATCAACCCATTCCCCCAATCCCCATATCCTTAATTTTACTAATTCTAAATCCCTAATCCCACTATCCCAAACCCTAGTTAAAAATTCCCAAACCCTAATTGCTGCCCCAAAGCTTAAATATTGTTCCCTAAACCCTTCTATCACCCAAAATCCCATCAAAACATTCCCAAAACCCCTCATACACTTTCCCTCCACAGTCCCTCATACATTCTCATCCTTGATAGTGAAAACCTAAAGACACCATAAATCTCTTCATACTCATCAAGGAGAACTCAAACATTGGCAAACATGGAGTTAGATCCTTCCTATGATCGAGATGAGGAGAAATTTAGTGATTCTTCTAGAGAAATGCATGCACCAAGGAGACCTCAGAAGGGTGGTAAACATATACGTGAAGAGCCTACTTCACTTGCCGAGCTGTTGGCCTGTCCTCTTGCTATCACATGCTTTCAACACCAATCTTGTTATCAGTTCTATGAGATGGCAGAGAGAGTCTAGTACCATCATGAGTTGGCCAGATTGTTTGTGCTCCATCTTCATAATGGTCAAGTCACTTTGGCAGGTGTGACATTCACCTTGACACCTGAGACTATTTCTCAAGCAACTGGCATTCCAAATGTTGGTGAGCAGTGGAATAAAAGGCAATAGATTGATAGAGAGCATTATGAGCCTTACATCAAGGCTGGTTATCAAAGGCATCTCAGTGGATTTTTTCCCTTCAGATATATGAAGGACACATATGCTCCCTTGATGAAATTCATAATTAAATATTTCAACTGTGAGGGCCGGTTTTCTCACCTATATGCCTATCACATCAGATTGTTGATGCACTTCACTAGAGTGAGAATGATGAATCTCCCCTATTTTATTTGCCAAAACATTGAGAAGATGACCACCTTAGTGCATAGGAAGCCTCCTTAGTAGAAGTATAATAGTATATATCATTTTTCACTAATCAACTTGGTTTACAGAAGATCTCATGGGAGGATTTCATTTCACATGAGGTCTTTACAGGTCCTCAAGTACCCCCAATAGTTTTTCATGAGACAGGAGGACCTTCACATTAGTAGGAGATTCATGAGACACAAACCACTAGTGTGCCAGTGTTTGTCACCTATTAAAAGGGTGCTAGAAGGTTGTTTGCAGTGGAAAAATGAGTATTATCTCCACCCGGGGTGGAAGGGGTCTCGTTTCCTTCATCAGCAGAGTAGGTACATGACAAGGACAAGCAACCATTACATGATGAGGGGCCTTCAGGAGGGCAAGAGACATATTTCATTCTTATTTAGGATGATGACACCGATTTGGGTTGACAAAGCTCAAAGCTCAAGGAGATCATTCAGGAGCAACAAGTGGACATTCATGATTTGTCTCTCAACCTAGAAAGAACCAAGTGGATAATCAAATATCTGGAGCAAAGAAACAAATAGCTAGAGGATCAGCAAACCATTATGGAGCTACAAAACATACGAGAAAACCAACAAGCTGCCAAGAGGAGGAAAGTCAAGCTCACACCACTTGAACAAGAAATCAATGTTGATTGTGAATCTTGGCTTGAGAGGGAAAATATAAACTTGAAAAAGATGCTAGAGAAGGCCAATAGAGAGAAAACTATGTTGAGGCACATGGCCCGTCATTACTTGGCGAGAAACAATGTGTGCAAAGCAAGAATCGGGATTTTGAAGGTCAAGTTGAAGAAGGCATCGAGAAAGCGAAAAAAGCAAGATTGAATTCAGATCTTGGCTGAGGTTTCCTTGGCCAAAAATAGCACTTGATGAGGGACACTCAGCCCAAATTTCAAGAAATTTGGGACATTTTTTGCAATTTTGAATTTTTTGGCCTAAAAAACAGGTTTTTCTACCTAATGCGCTGCGCCACCTGGCGCGCGCTTTTGCTAGGGACCTCCTTTTGAGGAAAAATCAACATTTATAAATTTTGCATGAAAATATATTAATTCCCACAAATTTCCAAGAAAGTTTGACAGGATTTTAGCTTCCAAAAAGGTAAAAAACACCTCAAAAATGACCTTTCTACCCCTTTTTGGACACACAAGAAGTAGTGTTGGGAGAAATCAGTTTTGGAGGGGAAAATGGAGGCCAAATTCATAACTTCCACTTGTTCTGGAAAGTAGACAGGTAAAAATTTCCAACAAGCCCACTTGGAGAAAATTTTGACATTGGGAAGGCCTCCAAAATCAGCTGCAAAAAGGCGCTACGCATAGGGAAATCAGCGCGGCGCATAGGAGGAAATTTGCTCATTTTGGCCAAAAAACTCTGTTTTTTGCCTAGTTTCTTCATAGTTTGACTTTTCTCTTTCTAATAGTCAAACTCATGATGTAATTTAATGTGACTTGATGTATTTTGATGTAATTATTCTAAATTTTCACTCATCAAGGTAGATTAATCCATCAAAAGGTAGTTTTCAACTGAGTGAATCAGTTCCCTAGTTTTTAGAGGCAAGCTGTTCCACTGCCTACTTTTTAGCCTTCAGTTTAGATTTTTTTGGAACAGCTCCTAAACTTATGATCTCGACCCCTAGAGGCTAGGATGAGTTGTTTGTTGCCTATATCTTGTAATTTTTCAGTCATTGGCAAGGGTTGAACTTTTGGGAAATCTTGGAGCTTCATTGTATACTCGTTTCAGCAGTTTGGCAAAGGAGTAGACTAGGGTTTGCAACACTTTATGGGATTCTTGTGGCATCTTGCTTTGGTATTGTATTTCATTCTGTAATTGTAAGTTTACATGTGTTTTATGTATGCCATCATCTCTCTTTGTTTCATCTTAACTAAATCAAACAAGGATAAAGGTAGAATTCATTGATTTGCAGTGCTCTACCTAGGGCTTATTTAGTTATTTATGTTTTCAACTGTTTGAAGAGGATCCTTAAGACTTTCATGCCCTCTCCAACTCCTCACCAGTCTAAAATCTCTCCATATCACTCAATTTGAAATACCAAACCATTTTCCTACCTCGCCCCGTAGAGATCTCTGCAAAACTGAGCCTCATTCCCCAAACCCAAATCTGCCTTTCACATTTGAGCCAACAAAACATCATCAAATTCAATCAAAACTCTTCTAAACACATACCTAGCCTAAAATCAGTCATTAAATTAGTCATCTCAAGCTTCATAGGCCATATTTTCTAAGATTTACGAGGAGAGAGCCCCCTCCCTACCTGGTAGGGCTAGCTACCAGGTTAAGCGTGGTTTGATGTTACCCTAGATCCTACCTTTCTCAGCCTGAGGTAGATTTAGGCACTAACAGATACCTTGGCTCATTCTTTATATATTGAGGCATCCCTAGCCTATCTAGAGCTTATCCCAACTCCCATGCAATTGTCCATTTCTACATTAATTAATATTTGTAGTAATCCCTACAAGCATGCTTAACTACACATAATGCATAACCACATATATACATGAATAAGTATGTACCATCATTAAGCATAATTAAATCCCAAAGATCATGCAACATGAAAATACAAATTATAGATACATTAAAAATATAAATACAAGGTAGAAACATATTCCCTGAATTTTTCACCAAGCAGCTGCAAATATCCAATGTTCCTCCTAGCCATGGACCATTTTGTTCATTATCTCTCATCAACAAGTCATCCCCAAGTTAGGGCCATAACTCCACAAGGTTTGAAGGATCACCTCGAGTCAAATTGAACACATAGTCCAATGGACACAAAATCTAGTACCATTTATAAATGAGGCATCATTTTGGTGTACCAATTTAACCACTTCACCCTCTAAGCTCTAACCTTCCCAAAGGTGGTGTAGGAGAACTTAGCCATATGGTTCATTGGAAAACCCAACCAATTTCCCTCTCCAATCTCTAGCCTCACTCAATATAACCAAGGGAATATTTGGCCAACCAATTCCCCCTCCAAGCTTTAGCCTCTCCCAAATGAGAAAGGGAGCCAATTATCCTATTCCACCAAGGAATTCACAATAATTATGAGTCACTAAGTGAATGGTTGTCTTAGATTATAGGTTAATGAATAACTTAGATCATAGGTTAATGACTTATTCAAGTCATAAGTTTAATAGTTATCTTAGTCCTAAGGATTTGAGGCCCGCATGAATTTATTTCAACTCCAAATCTATCATTTCAAACTACAACCAAAAATTAAGCCACAGATGCAACTACCAAACACATGTATACAATCTCCCCAATATATTATACCTGGATTTCCAAGAAATTGTACATGAATGGCATAAGGCCCCCACCTTGTTGATGTGTTTTCATGTCACACATCAAATAGTATTATTTGGGTTCATACTTGAACCTATATCCCTCTAGATGGAGACCAAATTTTGAAATTTGTAAAGTGATAGATGACCTTCACTTATTTATGATGAAGATCCAACAAGTAAATAATTCAAATTCAATTTCAATGTTGTAGTGCTTCGTCACACAACTGTTAATAGGGATATTTTCCCCTTTTAAAAGGATAATAAAAAGGAAGAAAATTTGTTATAATCACCCTCTCATTGGATATCCCTATGTTGAAAATAAAACAAGAAAATCTCAGTTTGACTTTTTCTTGGTCAAATTAGAGAAAATTCAAATTTCTATTTCAGCAGAAACCTTGGAGGTAGTTAAACTAATGTGATATGGAACTTGTTACTCATTTAACTCAATTACTTGAAGTTGGCAAAGCTTGAGTTCAGTTCAGTATGTTTGATTTCTAATTTGTAGAAAAATATTTCAATTAATTTGAGTTTTTGTCAATTTAACTAGTTCTAGCTATCAAAAGAACTAGTGGAGGTCAAGTTGTGGAAGTGGAACTTCAACCACACTCACTGATCAACTAGTTAATTGACCAATCAACCCAAAACAATTGTTGTATGCAGAGAATTTGAGTTACCCAGTTGAGATGGAGACTCTAAAGTAGTGTACTATCATTTGTAGCATATTCCAATGTGTACAGGTGGTGATTTTAGTTAGATGAAGAACCCTAGCGAATTGCACAATTAAATAGTGGGAAATTCCTCAATAATAGGTGATCTGAAAATGGAATGTACTTGTTTAAGGGTGCAAGGTATCCATTTCCCATAATTGCAAATGTGAGCTATACACTCCAAGTGACCTCTAAAAATGTGAAAACTTATTATTTCTTATACAGAGATAGACTGTAGGGGCATTCACCGGACATGTCACCTCTAAAGAGAGGATGAGTTCCAGAGGCTACCTGGCCCTCTACAGGCTCTGCCTAAAGAAATAACAAAGTAAACACTTAGAAGTCTTTGACATACACATACTTGAAATTTGATGTCTTGCGGAATAAGACAAATAACTTTTTGCAGTTGAATAGGTGATTATGTGTGTATGCAAGTTATGTATATTTGTTGTTTAATACTTTATATCAGTTTTGTTTAGCATATCATCTTCAGTAAATAAAGACATCAAAATGATAGAGCAGTTCACCCTTTTTGGGCTACATCTGCTGGACCAAGCCTCTCCAACTAGGCTTGTCCTCTTGTATTAAAAATGCTACAAAGGCTAATACAAGAATATGGGTGTCTCAAAGGACAAATATGACTGTAAATACAGAATCAAAAGATAGGAATTAGCTAAACATGCTCTTTTCCAAACACTAAATAGTGAAATTGTACCTTATACAGTACTTTCCCCAATTGGCCTGGTGGCCCTTTAAACTTGCATGGAGAATTTTGAGGTGAATATGACCTCAATTGGTTCTAAAACCTCTGCCATTAGACTCAAAAGGTCGAAAATAGCAGACATAGGCTTTTGAATCACCAAAAATGGATGAACATAGCCCCCAAACAGCTCAAGCATTGAAATGGCCCTTATGGCCCTGAAAGCTTCCCTGAAACTAAACAGTGAGAAGAATGCCTCAACAAGAAAAACGAGCTGTAGAAATAGATTTAGAATGCTGGAAACCTTTAGGAATGACCTTTGTTCCACATTCAATGGCTGCACAATTTCCAATGCAGCTCCCAAACTGATTTGGCCCTAGTGTCTCCTGGAACTTCCATGAAGCTAAAACACCTGTAAGTGACCTCAGATGGATGTGAAACCTATGCCAATGGATTCAAAAGGTCGAAGAGACCCAAAATCAAAAACAAATTCATCCAAAACGGACTTTCCTAGCCAAAGTTATGGCCATTTACTCCCAACTGCCAGTTGGTCCAAAAAAAACTCCAGATAACTTTAGTTACGGCCAGATAGGCCTGCCAAATATGGCGGGCCCGCCAATTTTGGTGCTCCGCCAATTCCTCTGCCATGCTATCTGGCAGTTAACTCCATTAAATCCCGCATGTGACCGAAAATTTGGGCAGTTTGTTTGCATGGGATTCCGTGCCAACGGTTAAGGGATTGGCACTTGGTCATGGGTCGCCGGTCACATGGTATGGGGGGGCTGGCACTTAGGGGCTGGCCCCCTTCATTTCCCGCCCAAAATGAGTTTTAAACATTAACTATACTTCAGTGCTCTCATATAACAAGAATGGTTCTTGTGACCTAATGGTAAAGTGCTTGAGTGTTAGACGGGAGGTCTTGGGATCAAACCTCACTGCCTCCAAACAAATTTTAATATGCGCTCAAACAAACCTTTGCTAACGTCATCCCTGGGCCATATGGCACGCCCATTCGCTGCCCAAAAGGAATATTCCCTGGAATATTCTTTTTTTAATTTTTTTTTGAAAAAATTCAAAAATTAAGGGTTATTGGGCAATTTTGTTTTTGGCATAACATTCTCATACGGAAACCGTTTTTCGAACCATTCACGGTGCCGGAATCAGGAAGAAGCGCTCTATCCATTCATTTAGGTTCGAACTAGTTCTGAGAACTTTCATTTTTGACCATTTTACGACACTTGGTCCTGAGCTCCTAATCACACCTCCCAAATGAGAAGGCTTTTGGTCCCCAAAAGCTCACTGAATCTCTGAACTGAACTATACAACACTTGAGGAACAGAAATATCCTCTTCCATTCAACCAAAAGAGCATACTGATTCCAAAATGTCCTGTCCTGCCAACTGTCGTCATAGCAACTTTTTGCTGCATAAGCCAAGTACTCGTCAAATCCCGACCAAGTTCTTTCGCTAGACAAATCTGAAATTACAGGAACCAGCAATGAAACTTTCTGATATATGAGCTGAAATATTCTCCTGAACATGTGGGCTTACCAACTGTCACAATGCCCATCCATGGCACCTCCGCTCCAGAAGAAGAGCTGCCTCCCAAATGAGAAGGCTTTTACAAAGATGAAACACTTCATCATTTCTCCTCTTTACAATCTTGGAGATCAAATTAACTTTTTCCAAGTCAATATTATATTACATGCATGGTTAAAAACAAAGTAATCAAACCTTCAAGTTAATCACACATACATGTTTAAAATACAAGGAAATCATCATGATCCCTGTGCTCATGCATATCATTCTCATGCATGTGGTTTATCCTTCAACTTTTTCTTAAGTACAATATCCTCGATCACATGTACATGTACTTTCAAAGCTGAAATGAATATAACTTTCGCTGCGATAGAGTGAGTCTCATACTCAGCTTTTCCATCCTGCAACTTGCATTCCCTTAACAAAGAAATGCATTCAATCAAAAGACATGCAACTTTAATTGGATAAGAATTCTAACCATTTCTTACCAATCCATTTCAAAGGCACTTCCTTTAACTACACATCAATATCAACATGTGTATCATCCTAACACATATCAATGATAGAAACTTCCTTCCCATTCTTGCCATACTCTTTCTCTAATTTCTTCAACTTTCATGGAAGCATTGTTGGATTTAGAGTCCAACACCTTTCAGGAGTATGTCCTTGCTTATGGCAATACGTGCAACACATGTTCATCTTCTTGACAGCATGATTTGCATTGTCCAATGGAACTTTGGCTTCTTGCCTCCTTTCCTTCAAAAGTTTCCTATTTGTTGCCATTCTTTTCCAACATCTAGAAACACTATGGTTAACCAAACCACAAAAAGAACATGCAATTCTTTTCCAATGCTTATGTGGAAATTTACCATGCTTTACATGATCAAAGGAAGTGTGATGGAAATCAGATTTATACCTTTCTCTTTCACCTTCGTTACCTTCATGAGGAGGTGAATCAAAAGAAGAAGAAGCTCCTTTTGGAACACCATCAATCCCTTCAATGGTTTTAGAGCTTTCACAATTCTCTTGTTCAAGTGCATTCTTATGCACACCTTCTTCTTGCAAGGTATGTTTCAAACTATTGCATTCCTCAAGGATACAACCTTTACAACCTTGAGATAGAGAACCTGAAATGAAACTCCTTCTAGGAACTGTTTCAATTGCCTTCATGGCTGCTTTGGAACTTTCTCCATAAGATTGTCCATAGCCAAGACCCAAATTCTTAGGCCTTACCTCAACCATTATTGGCTCAACTATACCCTGTGCATGTTTGCCCAATCCTTTTCCTTCATATCCCATTTTGGACATCAACTTGGACCCTATGCCTCTGGTATGTTTCTCAAAAGAACCAACATAAACATTCTTATAAGAATTGGAAGACAAACTAGAATTTTTTACCTCTTCTTCAAGCTGATACTTGGCTAAGGCTTCTTTGGCAACAAGGAGTTGTGTCTCCAACTCATGCATCCTTTCCAGATTCATGTTTGCAATATGAAGTTGGCCTTCCATTTCCTACAATTGGTCAGAAAGCAACTGCTTCTCTTCCCTCATGGAATTCAACTGCTCTTGAAGTCTAGAGCTCTTTCTTTCATCCTCATACATTTCTCTCACCATATTCATCATGATGAAAAATTCTTGCTTCATGCCTTCATAAAAAAATCTTGTGAAGGAGGACGATTTTGAGAACTCACTTATGGAAGTTGTCATTATAAAAATGAACAAAAGAGCTTCAACAAACTCAAACAACAAGTAGTTTGAAGAATAATAAAGCAGTCAATCTTCAACACTGCTTAAGACACCTTTCAAGCTAAATAATCAAGCTAGTGATTTCAGTCAATCAAACCTAGTGCTCTGATACCATTCTGATCTGAAAATGGAATGTACTTGTTTAAGGGTGCAAGGTATCCATTTCCCATAATTGCAAATGTGAGCTATACACTCCAAGTGACCTCTAAAAATGTGAAAACTTATTATTTCTTATACAGAGATAGACTGTAGGGGAATTCACCGGACATGTCACCTCTAAAAAGAGGATGAGTTCCAGAGGCTACCTGGCCCTCTACAGGCTCTGCCTAAAGAAATAACAAAGTAAACACTTAGAAGTCTTTGACATACACATACTTGAAATTTGATGTCTTGCGGAATAAGACAAATAACTTTCTGCAGCTGAATAGGTGATTATGTGTGTATGCAAGTTATGTATATTTGTTGTTTAATACTTTATATCAGTTTTGTTTAGCATATCATCTTCAGCAAATAAAGACATCAAAATGATAAAGCAGTTCACCCCTTCTGGGCTACATCTGCTAGACCAAGCCTCTCCAACTAGGCTTGTCCTCTTGTATTAAAAATGCTACAAAGGCTAATACAAGAATATGGGTGTCTCGAAGGACAGATCTGACTGTAAATATAGAATCAGAAGATAGGAATTAGCTAAACATGCTCTTTTCCAAACACTAAACAGTGAAATTGTACCTTGTACAGTACTTTCCCCAATTGGCCCTGGTGGCCCTTTAAACTTGCATGGAGAATTTCGAGGTGAAGATGACCTCAATTGGTTCTGCCACCTCTGCCATTAGAATCAGAAGGTCAAAAATAGTAGACATATGCTTTTGAATCACCAAAAATGGATGAGCATAGCCCCCAAACAGCTCAAGCACTGAAATGGCCCTTGTGGCCCTGAAAGCTTCCCTGAAGCTAAACAGTGAGAAGAATTCCTCAACAGGAAAAAAGAGCTGTAGAAATAGATTTCGAATGCTAGAAACCTTCAGGAATGACCTTCGTTCCACATTCAATGGCTGCACAATTCCCAATGCAGCTCCCAAACTGATTTGGCCCTAGTGGCTCCTGGAACTTCGATGAAGCTAAAACACCTGCAAATGACCTCAGATGGATGTGAAACCTATGCCAGTGGCTTCAAAAGGTCGAAGAGACCCAAAATCAAAAAAGAAATCGTCCAAAACGGACTTTCCTAGCCAAAGTTATGGCCATTTACTCCCAACTGCCAGTTGGTCCAAAAAAAACTCTAGATAACTTTAGTTACGGCCAGACAGGCCTGCCAAATATGGCGGGCCCACCAATTTTGGTGCTCCGCCAATTCCTCCGCCATGCTATCTGGCAGTTAACTCCATTAAATCCTACATGTGACCGAAAATTTTGGCGGTTTGTTTGCATGGGATTCTGTGCCAACGGTTAAGGGATTGGCACCTGGTCATGGGTCGCCGGTCACATGGTATGGGAGGGTTGGCACTTAGGGGCTGGCCCCCTTCATTTCCCGCCCAAAATGAGTTTTAAACATTAACTATACTTCAATGCACTCATATAACAAGAATGGTTCTTGTGACCCAATGGTAAAGCGCTTGGGTGTTAGACAGGAGGTCTTGGGATCAAACCTCACTGCCTCCAAACAAATTTTAATATGCGCCCAAACAAACCTTTGCTGACGTCATCCTTGGGCCAAGTGACACCCTCCGGGCCTGCCACGTGGCAATTTCTGATTCTCTGCCCAAAAAGAATATTCCCTAGAATATTCCAAGGAATATTCTGTGGAATATTCTTTTTTTAATTTTTTTGAAAAAATTCAAAAATTAAGGGTTATTGGGCAATTTTGTTTTTGGCATAACTTTGTCATACGGCAACCGTTTTTCGAACCGTTCACAGTGCCAGAATCAGGAGGACGAGCTATATCCAGTTGTTCAGGTTCAAACCAATTCTAAGCACTTTCATTTTTGACCATTTTACGACACTTGGTCCTGAGCTCCTGATCAATGGGGACCAATTTTCCAAGGGAACAATGCAAGAAAATAGGATCTTGGAGGACTTGAAAATTGGAAAGTGTTGGCCATAGTCAGTTAGTCAAGTAGAGTGATAGACTATACACTTGCAGGGTGTGCTCAAGCTTGAGAAATCATACGTATTTGATCTCTATTCTCTTATTAATGCAATATAGATAGTAAGGGGTTTTGAACAGTTCCTTTCCCCTAGATAAATCTTTGTGCATGCACGATATTTCTTTTTCCATGTCTATGATTCTTATTCTAGATGGTGAATTAACTTCCACAGATTAGTAGAGTAGCTTCAAGTCTTGTGATTTAGTAAATTTCATTAGAAGTATTGAATCTACACATTAATTTCTACATGGTATCGGAGTTGGAATCATTGTAGAACAAATATTTCAAAGTTTTCATTACCGGAGGTTCAAATTTCAAGATTAGTGTTGCAGGTTTGCTTCAGTACTGAGAAGATGAATTTCATTGGACTCAAGCTTGAGTATTCTTTGTAAGGCACATCAAACTTTGTTGCATGGAAGGACCGCATGGAAATAGTATTGGATTACAATGGGCTACTATAATACATCAAGATAGATGTAGAAAAACCCCAAGCATCTTATCCCATAATCTTTCTCAATGGAAGCAAGAGGTGTACAAATATAGGAGAATCATACTAGATGGAGTATGGGATCATAGTGTCTCTAATATCCATGGAAAAGAGACTTTGTTCACAATGTGGAAAACACTGATAGAATTTTTCAAGAATAATAGTGACCACAGGAAGTTGGCACTCAAGGACAAGATTTGAAGTATCAAGATGCAAAAGAATGACACAATTTTGTGGTATCTGAGAAGCTTTACATAGTGTTGTGATGAACATGGTGGGGTTGATGTTAATTTCCTTGAAGAAGACTTGGTAGATCTAGCCCTTTTGGGCCTTCCAAAGACCTGGCATAACTATCAAGATTCAGTAAATGGTAGGGAGAAAATACCGATTTGGGAGCACTTATGGTTTGAACTAGTATAGGAGGAAACAAGGCAGAATACCAGAGATGAAACTTCATCCAAGGGAAAGGATGAGGACAATTATACTTTGGATGGAAAGGAAAAGAAATGGAAAGGGAAGAAATCCCAATCCAAAGCAGAATCCAGTCAAGGGGGCAAGAAGAAATACTTGTCCAAAATCAAGTGCTTTCATTGTCATGAATTCGAGCACACTGCAATGAAGTTTCCACATAAGAATACAAGCAATAAGACCTTCAGAGGAGTAGTGGGTGAAGCTGAGACTTCATATTTTGAGCTTGATTTTACTCTCATTTCGTGCATGGCCAACATAGTGATGGGAAGCATCTGTTATCTTGACAGCGGTGCCTCGTTCCATATGACGGGGAATAGATATTTTTTCAATTATTTGAAGGAGAAGGATATCCATATGCACATCAAGATTAAAGATGATGGAATGTACAACACAACCAGGATTGGTACAGTCACATTTCATATGGAGTCATGTTCCCCTCTCATGCTCAAAGATGTGATTTTTGTTCCGAGTCTAAAGAATAATCTTATCTCCATTCCAATTTTGGAAGACTATGGTTATGATGTGATCTTTTGTAAAGGAAAGGAATCCCTAAGACACATAGCCATAGAATAGGTGAAGAAGATTAGGGTTCATGTGAAGAATCTCTACAAGCTAGATGTTGAGGATTGTGCTGCACTGAGCACAAAGGCAGAGAAGGTGCAAAGTCGTGATGTTGGTGAACTTTGGCATAAGAGACTTGGCCATTTTCATCATTGGACTTTGAAGATCATGAAGCAGATAACTATAGGCCTCCCCAAACGTGCACTAGAGCAGTAGGATACATGCAAAGGGTGTACCTTTGGGAAGTACACAAAAGCCACTTTCCATGATCGGTATAACATAACACATGTAGTCCTTGAAAGGATCAACTCTCAGCCTCCACTGCCAAGCACAAGTATTTTTTCATCTTTGTTGATAACTACTCACGTATGTGTTGGATCTTCTTCATGCGGAAGAACGATGAGACTTTCTCCAAGTTCTTAGAGTTCAAGGCACTAGTGGATAAAGAAACAAGTAAGAAGGTGAAGGCTCTCACGAGCGATAATGGAGGTGAGTATGTGTCAAATGAGTTCAACAATTTCTCTGCAAAAGAAGGCATTCAACGAGAGTTGAAAGCACTCGAAAACCCACATCAAAATGGCGTGGTTGAGAGGAATAACCAAATCATTATGGGAGCATCATGGGTAATGTTACATTCCCAAAGCCTACCTCTTCACTTGCGGGTTGAAGCATGCAACACAATGGTCTATTTGAAGAATAGAAGCCCTCATTGGATTCTTGGCATGATCACACCAGAGGAGGATTTCATGGGGAGGAAGTCGGATGTACTGCACTTCAGGATCTTTTAAGCCTTTGTATATTTCCATGTATCCAAATAATCAAGGAAGAAGTTAGAGCCAACAACAAAGTTAGGGGTATTTTTGGTTTACATAGAAACTCTTGAAAACTACCATGTGTATTTTCCATCCCTCACCATGACAGCTGTGCGATGGGATGTCAAATTTGATGAAGACAAAGCCATGCGGTACTCTCTTGAGAGTGAGATTAATATCCCACCAAAAGAGGAGCTTTTAGCTCTAAAGGAGGAGCCTCAGGATGTTATGGAGTAGCCACAAGTTGAGGAGTAGAGAATGGAGATAGCCACTCAAGAAAAACCATCCAGAGAAGGCGGGAGGAGAACCAAACAAGATGAGAGACTTGTGCAGTATGCGAAGGAGAATGTGGGTACTCCTTCAAATGAAAGCAAGAAGAGAATGTCACCATATCAGTATACTGGATACATGGCTCTAATGACTAAGATAGTAGAGACTGAGCCATCCTCTTTCAAGGAAGTAGTATAGAAACCTATGTGGATTGATGCAATGGTGGAGTATGAATCCAATGTGAAGAATAGTGTTTGAGAAGTAGTCCCAAAACCAACACACAAATTAGTTGTGGGTTCAAGATGGATCTTCAAAGTGAAGCAGGTAGCAAATGGAAGCATAGAAAAGTACAAGGCTAGATTTGTGACCAAGGGGTACCCTCAGATGGAGGGGCTTAACTATGTCGATACCTTTTCTCTTGTAGCAAGGTGCTCATCCGTCAAATCAATATTTGCTTTGGCGGCATAGATGGGGTAGAATATTCACCAGATGGATGTGAGAACATCATTTCTCAATGGAGTTATTGAGGAGGAGGTGTATATCGAGCAACTAGAAGGCTTTTATACTTTTGATCGAGAGTCTCATGTGTACATACTCATGTGAGAATTGTATGATCTCATGTAAGCACCCCATGCTTGGTACACGGGGATTGATAGCTATCTCACCGGTTTGGGATTCACCAAAAGTGAAGCGGATGCAAACCTATATTATATTTTGGTAGAAGGTAAATTGTTGATTATTGTTTTATATGTTGATGACGTGATCTTAAATAGTGATGAGAAGTTGATCATATCTTTAAAGGAGGACCTTGCAAGAGAGTTCGAGATGAAGTACATGGGTCTCATGCACTACTTCCCTAGATTACAAGTATGGCAAGGTGATGGGGAATTATTTGTATCTTATGGAAAGTATGCCAATGAGATACTTCAAATGTTCTGCATGGACAGGTGCAAACCCATGGAGACTCCTCTAGCAACCAACTGGAGGAAAGAGGATGCCAGTTGTGTGACAAAGTGGATGCAACTATTTACCAGCTGTTGTTGGGTTCACTCATGTATCTTGTGAACACATGACCAGACATGTTCTTTCCATTCAACTAGCTGAGTCAAGTTATGGTTAGGCCAACTAAACTATTTTGGAGGGAATCTAACTATGGTCTATGGTACCTCAGAGGCACTACTTAGTTTGGACTATAGTACAGATGGAAAGAGGGAGTGAAGTTTTGTGGATTCACAGATGCAGATTGGGTGGGGAGTCCATCAGAATAGAAGAGTACATCAGGTGGAATTTTTATTGTTGGGTCCATAGTGGGTTCTTGGTACAACTGGAAGAAAATATTTCTAGCACTCAACTTGATAGAAGCTTAATACATGGTTGCAAGTCAAGCAACATGTGAGGAGATCTCGATGAGAAAGATACTTGTTGGCTTGTTTGCTCAGATGATGGATCCTACTGTGATAATTAGAGTTGCATCAAACTCTCTGAGAATCCTATTTTTCATGATAGATCCAAGCATATTGATATCTGGTATCACCATCTAAGGGATTGTGTGCAGATGCAGATAATTTTGTTGTATTACATTTTGACAAAGGAACAAGATATTGATATTTTGATAGAGACCTTGTCAAGAGGGAAGTTCAAGTTCCACAGGTGTAGGATAGGGGTGGTTGATAATCCCTTTCTTGCTGAGAGGGAGTGTTGAAAATGCAGCAAGAAAATCTTAGTTTAGCTACGCCTCGGTCAAACTAGAGAAAATTCAAATTTCTATTTCAACATAAATCTTGGAGGTATTTAACTGAAGTGACATGGAACTTGTCACTCAGTTAACTTAGTTAATTCGAGTTTGGGAAGCTTGATTTCCGTTCAGTATGTTTTATTGCTAATTTGTAGCAATCTATTTCAATTAATTTGAGTTTTTTTTAGTTTAAATAGTTCTAACTATCAGAAGAACTTGTGGGGATCAAGTTGTGGAAGTGGAAATTCAACCACACTCAATGATCAACCATTTAACTGATCATTCAACCTAATATAATTGTTGCATTTAGATAATTTGAGTTACCCAGTTGAGATGGATATTCTAAGGTAGTGTACTACTACCAGTTGTAGCATATTCCAATGTGTACATGTGGTGCATGTAGTCAAAGGAAGGACCCTATGTAATTGTGCAATTCAATAGTGGGAAATTCCTAAATAATAAGGGCCAATTTCCCAAGGGAACAGTGTAAGGAAATAGGAGCTTGGAGAACTTGAAAATTGGCCAAGTGTTGGCCAGAGTTAGTCAGTCAGGCAAAGGGATAGACTATACACTTGCATGGTGTGCTCAGGCTTGAGCAAGTATATGTATTTCATCTTTATTCTTTGATTAATGCAATATAGATAGTAAGGGGTTTTGAATAGTTTCTTTCCCCTAGATAAATCTATGTGCATGTGTGATGTTTCGTTTTGCATGTCTATGATTCTTTTTCTAGATGGTGAATTAACTTTCGTAGATCAGTAGAGTAGCTTCAAGTCTTGTGATTTAGTAAATTTCATGAACAATGTTGACACCTAATCCTCAGGATTGAGTGAATATAATGTAAATAGATAAATAAGTAATATGAAAAATCATCAGGAGATGAAGTGAACAGTCTCTCCCTCATGTATATAATGAAGACCTACCTGAAGGAATAACACACGAATCAATTTTGGTTGAGGAGTTACTGCCTGGTCTGACATGGTATCAGAGCTAGCTCCCAAAATAGTTGTAACTCCCTTCTGCCTACTGCTCTCTGTCCACTGCCCCTGTGCACTCTGTCTACCATAATTAACTCTGAATTCTCTGACCTGACAGCCTCAGACCTGAAAATCTTCTGAATCGCTGAGTTGAATGCCCTTGAGGCTACTGTGTTGAATGGTGCTATTGTTCACTGCATGAATGGATCATCACCTTTAGCCCTCAAATGTGTTGTTGCTATCTCCTCTGAAATCTTGAAATTTTCTAGCTGCTTATTGTCACCGTAACAATTTCTAGCTGGGTCACCTGCATCCTCTGCTGTAAAAAAAATTTGCCCCTTGGCTTCTTTCTTTGAGATCATTCAAGGCTCTGTCTGCATTTGTGACCATAAAAATCCCGAGGGTCAAGATTCAAAACATATCCTTGTATTTCTGACGTCTTTGTGTGAGCAATAAGTCGATGCAACAATGTTGTCTTGCCACTGGTGTGCATCCATTCCAACCACAATGACAACGACCAGCTTCCTTTTGATGTGACCTGCTGTGGTGAACCTGACGTGAAGAGTTGCGCAATGGAAGAGTTGAACGTTGCTCCATATACGCAGTCCAGAAGCTGTTCACATATTTATGCAGTTGTAATAAGGCTGTTTGGTATGGTATTTATGCTGTTGTTAAACATTGTAAGTTAATGTTGTCTCCATCGCATGAATTAAATGTATTGCATGTGACAAATCTGGTGGTGGGGCTTGTGTCTATATAGTAATTTGCATGGAAGTGTAAGGCCCTTATGGTTTTTTGGAATCCATGAGCATGTGGATTGCTACAACAAGAGGAGGATTGTTATCGGAAAAACTAGTGTCTATTCAGAGCTACTAGTCCCACTAAGACAGGTAGTTATCTTAGAAACAAACAGATTAAAGTTACTTGTGTTTTCCTTTATGAGAGATAGATGAGAGAGAAGCAGAGAGTACCAACCTCAATCTTTCACTTGGCTCCTTGCTTGTTTCCTCCCTCCTTTGATAGAGATTCGCCACTCCTTCCTTACTTGTCTCGCTTCAAAGAACACCTGTAGATTAAAAGCATCATAATACCATCAAAGCATAGAGATCTATAACCATAAACAATATACGATCAGATGTATATTAACCATACAAATTCATATATCAACACAAGATTCAGAGATATACAAGAATATGGAGGAAAACTCAAATAGCTTTATTGATAGAAGTAATAGAAGAGAGGATTACAACCCATTGGTCTGACCCAGCACCATCCTTCCAACATGAAAGCCCTCTTCACCTCATGAAAATTTTAGATCACTCAACAATACAGTGTTGCACAGAGAAACCAATGGCACTTCCTTACAAAATACAAAATTCTAGCCTCTGGATCTCTAGGATGAAGGATCCATATATCGATGTTTGCAAGTGGGTGAGTCAGCTTCTGGGATTTTGATTAGTGTCATCTCTCTGATAGTTCTTGGTTCCACTTGGAGATTTCATGATCTCTTACTCATCCCTGGGTGAATTCAGAGAGGCAAGTGTCAAATGGGTAGTTTCTAGAAGATTCTTTGGGTTTCCACCTAGCTAACTACCTCTACAATTTGTCTGCTCTCACTCATCGCACCCTATAGAAGGGATTTTCAGTATGCATCGCACTTTTTTCATGTGGCAGGTGAGATGCATCACACCCTTGGCACTGGGCAGTCTGTATGGTCCTATTTTGACCAGTTCTTAGTAGTTTTTCAGGGAGAACTTCCAGGAAACGATGTAATCAGCTAACCTTGCTCCTTTAGGGTATGAAACAACACTTTTAGGGACTTAGAAGCCCTTGGTTTATGGACATATGTGATTGGGCTTGTAGTGCCCAAATATGTCTATAACAGTTCCCCCCTAAAGCATGAGGTCGTAAATCTTCTGATGTCGGGTGAAATGCTTTATCACGAGGGTTTGAGGTTTTTCAAACCGAAAGGTGACCTGTAATAAGATACAATACAATACATTATCTTCATAATATTTTCATGATCTAGTTGAGGCGGGCATTCCCATGCTCAACTTTTATAAATTCATTTTCATGTACATAGGACAGACAACCGTCTGTGTGGCAGACTGATGATTCTGGTAGAGCCATCATCCCTTAGCTTGGATGATTATCTGTGTAGCTATGATGTACATTTGATGTTTTTATTTTCCTAAATATATCGCCGACTGGATGGTTGAAACTAGATCCGGGGTCTTCAAAACTCGTTCAATATTCACCCAAAGTACAAGTCGATCCATGTGAAAAGATGTTCTGACGTCGAACATGGAAAGGTATCGCCTGATTACCAACCAATGATGTAAGTTGTTAATAGGTGTGAGAGGAATCGCTGGTAATGATGATAACCCTCAAGGTACTGCAGTACAATTCACGTGGTGTGAATACATGAGTCGATGTCGAACACCATGCAAAATCTTTTAATCAAAGGACATTGACGTAAACCTATCGCCTGAAGTGAGAAACTTGACATTGAGGCATGCAAGCTTCAAAGCACTGAAAGGGTTGTTCCTAGGTCGACTTCTTGGATAATGAGCTAATGTCGACAAGAAGTGACCCATCGTAGGAGGGCCTTAATGAATCCCACATCTACGACACGAAACGGAGCAAATGATTTTGTGGAGGTGAAAACGATCTAATGATACAAGGTTCAAGGTGGCAATCATGAAAGAATGAAGCGTGAAGGTGTTGCAGTGGATGAGACATACGCTGGGTTGGTGAATTCTCTAAGTGACTTCTCTTGAACATATCAGCGACACTGAAATGGATTGGTAGCGTTAACCCTAAAAATGGATGGTACGGAGGACCAACGGTGATATGACCGGTGAATGGAATAACCCAACCCAACTCAATCATGGTGATGGAGTGAAAGTGTCATGTTCAAGAGTGACCTACTACCAATAAAGTTTCTTCAATTTTTCTTCCCAAATTTTCCCTAGTCATTGCTTACCAGTACCTATTTATTTTTGTCAAGCTTGAGGAGGATAACATATGCTTGTTCTATAATTTTCCCTTTGGGCAAACTCGTTGCTATGTTTTAACGAGCCTAGCGACAGTGAAACTTGCTCTTATCTGCATGGACAAGTTTGTTGCTATTGTTTTAACGAGTTTAACGACAATGATAACTCGGTTCTTTTCAATTTTAGAGAGTCTAAAAAGAGACAGAAAGGAAACTCCAATATTCCTTTTTCGCAATGTAATCCTTTCAGTTTGAAAAAGTGTAAAATAATATGAAAGGGATGACATTTCGATAGTTTTAACGAGCCAAACAAGACAAGCGCTCGATATTTTTGTGTAATAATCCCTCAGGTCCAAAAAGATTAAAATCTAGATGAGGGACGACACTTCCGATCGCTTTAACAAGATGGAGAGGCCAATTTCTCGGCAATCTTTTTATATTTTATGAGTCAGATGAAAAGAGCTTAAAGGAGACTCATTTTTTGAGGAACGAGTGATGTTTTTGGATAGCAGCTGGTTCCGGTAAGGTTTGGAACTTTTCAATCACGGCCGTGCAAAGAAGGTGGCTAATAGGATCACTCGTCACAACTGTTCCTCAAAAGGGGTAAACAATCAAATGGAGGCATATGATTGGCTAAAAGAGAGTGCAGGTGATGGTAAGAACACGACCAAGGTTTAAAAGCTGATAATTATGCGATCACAATGGTTATTTACCAAAGGTGGGTTCATTTTTTAATGAGCTTAAACTCTGGTGGAACATATGCTCATTGCTAGGTTTATTTTTTAACGAGCTTGAACTTCGTGTAAAACTGCTCGTGATAATTGTTAGAGACGTTCGATTCACCGTTAACACTATGTTCCCTTAACGGACGTACTACCTGTTCAATTGCTCCATCAAACTGATTAGAAATGAGAATACATGCTTGAAAAATGAGTTAAAAAACTAATACTTTACTCAAATTACATGAAAAGTAACTTAAAAGTGGTTTTTACCCTTCATTTTACCATTTCATTTGAATTTGGGATTGTTGGAGCTTTGGAGGTGCTTTTCCCCCTCGATTTTCATCAGCTGATTCCAGGAGATTCTGTGGATGATTTTTGGCGCTGTCTGGACTAGGTAGGAGCTAAACCTGAGCTCTGTAGGAATTTACAGGGTAAGTTCCTCAGAAAGAACACCAAAAGGACACCGCTCACAACCAGATCACAGATCAATACACCAGTATTTTTGACGTGGTTAAAACCCTCAAAGAGGGAAACAGTCCATGGCCTGCGCCAACGTGGCTACTACAGGCAATTTATTAATCAAAGAATGAAAATTTACATAAGCTTCTCTCATGCACGGATTACCCGAACAATGACCCTCCATGCGCTTTAAATAGAACTCATGGACCAATCGGGTGTCAAGCCACGGATCAAGTGTCGGTAATACCGAGGAGAGAATGAACCGTCGGATCACTACATATCGTGACCGTCGGATTGTAAGTTACAAAATGTACAATGGTAAAGAAACACACTTTACGTAACTCTATACCTAACTCTACACTAGACCAAGTTGAACTTAACTATATCCTATGTGTCAGAATATCCTAACATCCCCCCTTAAGAACAACTTGGGATAGGATTGAAGGATTTACAAATATGACACAATAGGAGAAGGAAGGAGGCACTAGAGCCTATCCCCCCTTAGTGACAACTTCCTGAACTCCAAGCATATATCGAAGTTTAGTGAACTTCGCCTCTGTGAGAGCCTTTGTGAAGATGTCTGCAACCTGATCATCTGTTGGACAATATTGCACTTCAAGAACATGGTCATGAATGAGCTTTCTGATGAAGTGCATGTGTAGTTCAATGTGTTTGTTGCGCTGATGCTGGAATGGATCTTTGCATAGCTGAATGGCGCTTTGATTATCACACCAAAGTGTGGTTGGATGCTGCTGCTCAAAGCCAAATTCTGATAGGATCTGACGAAGCCACAAGGCTTCCTTACTAGCTTCCACGGCACCACGATACTCTACTTCTGCTGATGAAAGAGAAATGGCAGCCTGTTTCTTACAAGCCCATGTAATAGGTCCTGAACCAAGAGTGAAGACATAACCGGCAGTAGACTTCCGATCATCAGGGTCACCAGCCCAATCAGTGAAACCAACTAATAGAGGAGCTGCTTTGGCACTGTAATGAATCCCAAACTATACTGTACCTCGAACATAACGAAGTATTCTTTTAGCTGCTTTCCAATGACTTTCACGGGGGTTTTGCATAAAACGAGCAACAAGGCCAATAGCAAAGGAAAGGTCAGGACGAGTATGGGTTAAATACAAGAGTTTTCCTACAAGTTGACAGTATAAGGTAGCATCAACTTCAGGAGAAGTACAAGAGACTGAAAGTTTGACTCCAGACTGAAAGGGAGAAGGGGCTGGCTTACAGTCTTCCATGTGAAAATGACGAAGAATATCACAAGCATACTTGGACTGGGAAAGGAAAATACCCTCCTTGGATTGCAAGACTTGAAGACCGAGAAAATAGTGTAAGTGTCCTAAGTCTGTCATTTCAAATTTCTTTTTAAGGCTGGACTTCACATGGTTTATAAGGTTGGGATCACTACCAGTAAGAATAATATCATCAACATAAAGAACAAGGATGATAAGAGAGTTGCCCACTTTCTTGGTGTAGACAGTATTGTCAGAATAACACCTAGAAAAGCCAGATTCTAAAAGAAAGTTATCCATTTTGGCATACCAAGCCCGAGGAGCTTGCTTGAGACCATAAAGGGATTTCTTAAGTCGACAAACAAGGCTGGAGTCTGTTTGTATGAAGCCAATGGGTTGTTCCATATAGATTTCTTCCTGCAAGTCCCCATGCAAGAAGGCAGATTTAACATCCATCTGATGGACTTCCCATTTTAAAGAGGCAGCAAGGGAAAGAACAAGGCGGATAGAGTTCATTTTGGCAACAGGGGAGAAGGTTTCAGTGTAGTCAATGCCTTCAACCTGTGAAAAGCCCTTAGCAACGAGACAAGCTTTATGTTTATCAACTTTCCCATCTAGTCCATACTTGGTTCTGTAAACCCATTTACATCTAACACGTTTGCGTCCCTTTGGTAGAGGAACAAGATCCCATGTATCATTTGCCAAAAATGAATGATATTCTTCATTCATAGCTGCTTCCCAATGTGGATGGCCTGAAGCTTCTGCAAAAGTGTCAGGATCATGATTTACTAGAGCTTGAGCCAGTAAAGAAGAGGCTCTTTCAAACTGAGAACGTGTACGTTGCTGATCTGTAGGATCACCAGCAAGATCACCTGCTGCATCCCGAGTAGCACGGACCCATCTTGGAAGTTGAGGATCCTGAGAAGGTGGGGGAGGATTATCATCCTCACTTTCATCATCTGAAGAAGAAATGTTTTCAAAAGTAGAAGAGATAGGAAGAGGTGGCACATCTGCCGGACTAGGCTCGCAGGCCGATTTATTTTCATCAAATTTTACATCTCTTCTAATGATAACATTTTTGGACTTAAATGGAATAAGTCTATAACCTTTTACATCTTCAGAATATCCAACAAAAGTACATTTCTCACTCTTAGGTTCTAAAGCTTTATGCTTTTCATCTGGAATATGGGCCCATGCTTCACTTCCAAAAACACGAAAGTGACTTACATCTGGTTTAATGGAACTCCAAGCTTCTTCTGGAGTGATATTCTCTAGAACCTTAGTAGGAGTGCGATTGATTATATAATTTGCACAATTAATTGCTTCGGCCCAAAAACTAAGACTGAGTCCTTTAGATTGCAGCATACAATTAGCCATTTCCTTTAAGGTGTGATTTTTCCTTTCAGCTACACCATTTTGTTGTGGAGTGTATGGAACAGTATGTTGCATTTGAATTCCATTTTCGGTGCAAAAGTTGATGAATGTGTTTTTAACATATTCTCCACCATTATTAGTTCTTAGCTTAAGAATTTGATGTCCAGATTGTTTTTCAACAAAGGCTTTGAAGGCCAAAAATGTGTTAAATACTTCGCTCTTGAGTTTTAAGAAGTATACCCAAGTGCGTCTGGAGAAATCATCAATGAAAGTTAAGAAATACTTGCAGCTAGAGAATGAAGCAACAGGAAGTGGACCACATAAATCACTGTGCACAAGTTGTAAAGGGGCTGAGGCGTGCCAAGAGGCACATTTGTCAAAACTGTCCCGATGATGTTTTCCGAGTACACATCCGGAACAAACACCATCTTTGCAAGATACCATAGGAAGACCTGTCACCATATTTTCTTTACATAGATGCTGAAGGGAGCGATAGTTTAAGTGACCAAATCGCTCATGCCAAAGTTTTCTCACTTCATCATTATGAGCAACAAATACTAAGGGAAGATTTGATGACCCAAAGTTGTGAAACTTATACAACCTTGTGGAATCATCAGCAAGACCAGTAGCTAGAATCTGTTTAGGATCTTTTAGATCCTTGATTACAACATCATGAAGTGAAAATTCAACAATTTTACCTTCACCTAAATGAGTTATCTGATATACAGATAGAAGGTTGCAGGATAAGGTTGGAACACATAGTACATCATTAAACTGACCATTGTCTAGATGAACAGTTCCAGTCCCTACAACATTAAGAGATCTATCATCACCAACATATATATATTTTTGGTGTTAAAATCATTTAAAGAAGAAAACATGGCTTGGTTTTTGGCCATGTGATAAGAGGCTCCATAATCAATGAGCCACTCATGAGAATGAGAAGAAGAAGAAGATACATTTAATGCATAACCAGACTGAGATGATTGACAACGACATGCAGAAAGCGCCATTCCGGAAGTTGAAGTTGAAGTAGGCTCCACATGGATGTTATGTTTCTTCATTGAGGCTTCCAAGGCTTCCATCTTCTTAAAGCATTTAGATTCTAAGTGGCCATCTCGATTACAAAAGTTACAATGTCTATCAGTCTTCTTCCATTTGTTTTTATTGGTCTTATCATTTTGCTAAAATGATCTTTCATTTTGAGGCTGAGTTGGTTTAGGACCATTCTTTTGAGGATATGACTTCTTAGGATTCTTTGAATTTGGTTGCTCCTGGGCGGCTAACGCTTTCGTGGAAGAGTTTCCAAGATTAAGAAGACCAAGGTGTAAGAGTTTTTCTTGTTCTCTTATTAAGGAATCACAAAAGGAGTCAAAGGAAGGGGCCTTGTAGTCTTTTCCTTGACAAATGAAAGCTTCCCTTGTAGAATGGAAAGTGGAAACAAATATAGAGTAGGCTGGTCCCAACTTAGTAAGGATGGAATAAATAAGGTTACCATCTTCTTTCTTAACCTTAACACCTTCCAAGATATATCTAAGGGTCTTGAATTTGGACAAGAAATCTTCAATGCAAGAAAAATTATTAAGATCCAAAGTAAGCAACTCATTTTCAAGTTGATGGGCTCTAATTTCATTTTTAATCCCAAAAACTTTAGCGATTTTTTCCAATGCTTCATGAGGAGTCTCAAGTTCTGCAATATGGAATCTAAGATCAGGAGAAATAGACATCCCTATCAAACCACGTGCTTGATCTTGTCTATTTTCCCATTTTGCAGCCTTGTCTTCATCTTTTGGTTTCTTCTCTTGGTCTGTGGCTATTCTGTAGAGACCTTTACTTCTAAGTAAATCTTCCATGTAGGCTATCCATTGGAAGTAGTTAGTGCTGTCAAGAATGACTTGGCATGGACTTTCCATTTTTTTTTAAAAACAACTGAAGCTGAAGATGCTGAAAGTAAGTGTTCCAATGGATAGATCTCGAAAAATTAGGCTGTTTTAAAAAAAACAGCTCTGAAAAAGGCTTCCAGATGAAGAAGTTATGGCTTTTTGAAAAAAAATTGTTGAAGTTGTCGGCAAAGTGCGCGAATGTGCGGGAATGAAAAAAATCCGCCCCCACAAAATGGAGACTTGAACCCAAGACCTCTACTCTCTTAAAATAGCTTTGAACCAATTGATCTATACAAAAAATTTGAGAGAGAGAGAGAGAGAGAGAGGGGGGGGGGCCTCGATTTACGTGCTTGCCTTGAGAAAGCTCTTTTTCCCTACAAAACACAAAACACAAAACCCAACACGAATATGCAAAGAAAAATGAACCTTGCGGCTCGAAGTTAGCTTTAGCCAAAAAACTAGATATTTAAAAAAAATCTCAAAGTTAGCTTTAGCCGAAAAAATAAATATTTTTCTCAATGTTTCTGATTTTCCGAGATCACACTAAGGTGCAGGGAAAAGAGCATACACATGAGAAAAATCCTTCCTTTCTGTTTCTGATTTGCCCAGATCGCACAGAGTCGCAGGGAAAAGAGAATACATAGAAATGAAAGGTATAGATCCGGTTAAAAAAAAGGGTAAATAAACCGAAACCAAAATAAGCAGAGAGAAAATAACAATAAACTGCAAAAACACTGTATACCTCCCGATCTAAAAAATGACGCAGCTAGGGCTACCGGAAACCTTTTCGCGTGAAACGAAAGGGGTTCCTCACTGGAACAGATGCTCCGAATGCAACAGAGCAGTCCTATCGGCCCGAAAGCAGTCGGAAACAGCAGATCTAGGAAACGACAGCCGCATGCAGTTCTACCGGCTTCAGATTTGGATCACCAATGGACGCGGCCCTCAAATAGCTTTGATACCATGTAGGAATTTACAGGGTAAGTTCCTCAGAAAGAACACCAAAAGGACACCGCTCACAACCAGATCACAGATCAATACACCAGTATTTTTGACGTGATTAAAACCCTCAAAGAGGGAAACAGTCCACGGCCTGCGCCAACGTGGCTACTACAGGCAATTTATTAATCAAAGAATGAAAATTTACATAAGCTTCTCTCATGCACGGATTACCCGAACAATGACCCTCCATGCGCTTTAAATAGAACTCATGGACCAATCGGGTGTCAAGCCACGGATCAAGTGTCGGTAATACCGAGGAGAGAATGAACCGTCGGATCACTACATATCGTGACCGTCGGATTGTAAGGTACAAAATGTACAATGGTAAAGAAACACACTTTACCTAACTCTATACCTAACTCTACACTAGACCAAGTTGAACTTAACTATATCCTATGTGTCGGAATATCCTAACAAGCTCTTCAATTGCATTCTTTCCTTTTTGAATTCTGAGCATGTTTTCCTACTTTTTAAAGCCTCTGTGGTTTGAACATTTCGTTCTGTCCCCATCGCACCTAGTATACATTGAAAGGTGTGATGCATACTAGGCTGGGCATTGGCCAGTCAGTATGCATACCACCCACTACATAGCTAGGTGCAATGGGCGCAAGGAGGAAAGTTTTTGCACTGATTTTTCATGGAAATTTTGCCTGTTTTTTGGCCAAATCAGGATCCTAATTATTCTCTTGTTTATTTTTCAAAGATTCATTAGAGAAAAATGGTCATTACATGGTGTGAATGCGAGCATTAAGAAGAGGACATGGTTTCCTTACATGATCTAGGTATGGTAACTACATTGCGGAACTGTGGCTTGCTCAAGTTCTTCTGCAGATCTAGAATGAGGCAACAAATCAACTTGTTGCAATATTTCCTTGATGCATGGGATCCTACCAACCAAGTGTTCCAGATTAGAGGCAAATCCATCCCTTTGACTATTGAGGACATCTAATTTTTAACCAGTTTATCGAGGCATGGTGCCCCTCTCTCACTATCAGGTTCTGCCCGTGGGGGCGAATCCGTGAGGGATTATATTCGCCAATACTGTAGAGATGGATCTTAGCCGAGCAAGGATGGTAAGATCTGTATCCGAGATGTCACTGACTGATCCTTGAGGACTATATTTTTCACCTGTGCTAGATTGGCTAGTAGCGTGGCCCTTCACTTGGCCAACACGTCCCATACGCAGTATGCCTTGGAATGCCTTGAACCAAAGGTATTCAACTGGTGTGATGTAGTACTTCCAGTGATAAAAGAACAACTCACCAAGGTGAAGAATGGAAGATCCAAGAAATTTTGTTATGGGTCTATTCTAACTGCTTTCTCCTTGGAGAAGATCCCACTAATGCAGCCAAGTACATTTCACTTGGCCTACCACCACAAACTAAGCCACAAATGAAGAGATGGGTTGACCTTATGACCAGGCATGTTGGTCAATCACAGGTTTCATTCTCTAATGCCTTCTTCGAGTGATTCAACTGTCATCAGATGGTTTATGCCGAGTATCCATACGCTGGGATGGATTTCTGGGGTGACCCAGATTTGGTGCTGCTAGCTGGCGAGCAGTGGGGTGTCATAGGTAAAAATCTTTGACCATATCTCTGTTTATTGCTTTTATAATGTTCTTGTGCTTTTTCCTTTTATATTATCAACACTAATCAAAACTCATGTGCATGTAGATATGGGACTAGTGCAACCAGTAGTGCGCACGAGAGTAGCAGCTGTCGTTCCAGCGAGAGAGGCTATAGGGAGGGTTGTCCTTCACGATTTGGATGTAGCCAAGACCCTTGCAGTATTGTAGGATCAGATCGAGGGTCTCACCCTTGGTATTCAGGATGTGAGGACCAAAGAGTTGCCTCTGAGATTATAGTGCCATACCACTAGCATGCCAAGCCAACGGACTAGGCTCGTACATATGATTGCACAGGCAGTGACTTGTTATCACCAGCATCATTAGTCTAGGGTGCCCCCTTGCATTTTTGAGTTTTTGGGTCGTATGAATGATTTTGTCCTGGACACAGAACACTATGTACAAACTATAAACAGTTATATATATTTTTGATTTTCGGAGCTTCATTTTGGTTTAAGTTATATGATCCTGATGCAAATATTGATGAAATGCTTTTCTTTTATAAATGTTGCAAATGTCTATCTAACACATAATTTTCTAATGAATCAGTTAATGTGTTTAAGTTTCTGGAAATGTGTTGATATTGAATAGAATCGAACTGTCTTTCCAAAATCTTGACCCTTAGGAACATACGATATATTGCTCGATTCCGAACGGAATAGATGTCGGTAAGTTGTAGAATGACAAGTTGTGAGTCTAGCCTGACAAAAAGTCGGTGTATGCCATTCGTGATGGCATCAGAGAGGAGCTCTATCAACACATTGTATTCAGCGATGTTGTTGGTTGACCGACCAATACATACCCCTCTGAAACTCACTAACTCACCGCTTAGATGAAAGATGGCCTAGGCTTTAGAAGATAGGTTTCGCATACTACGACTCGCTCCGTCGGCATATCCAACAAATGATTCCAATAGGTTTGACATCTGAAACAAATGCAAAAGTGGATTACCTAACCAAAACAATCACTCTTAACGAAAACAAAAATGTAACAAAAGCATATGAAGCAGTTACTATGCTTAGTCAACCATAGTAACGCTTAATGTACAACCCGTTTCGGGGTTGTGACAGTGAAATCCCATCGTAATCTACTAGCTCGTAGGCTCCTTTTACCAATACACCTTTAACAATATAGGGACCCATCCAAAAAGACTGGAACTTACCTGCTCCCATTTTATCGGATTACTAATCGTAAAGCAAGACCAGGTCACCTTATGAGAAGACACGAGGTTTGACATTTTTGTCAAATTATGCCTTGACTTGTTTCTTATGCACTTCATTAGCCAAGGTGGCATCATGATGGGTTTCATCCAGTTGGATTAATTCCAAGAAACGAGCCTCTTCCTATGAAGTTCCAGGGAGAAGGTCGACTGCGAGCTTGAGAGATGAAATTTCGCACTGAACTGGTAATATCGCTTCCAGACTATACACCAGCTCAAAGGGTGTAAATCTGGTTTCATTTCTTACCAATGTCCGGTATGCCCACAGGGCCAAGTACAAGATCAGGTGCCAACACCGTGTATGGACTCCAATCATCCTTTGTAGTGTGCGCTTCAGGACTTTGTTGATTGCTTCAACTTGCCTGTTAGCTTGAAGATAATACAGAGTAGAGTTGTCGTGGGACAGTCCTAATTTGGCAGCTAATTCTACCATCATGTGATTGTGGAAATGCGATCCATGATCTGTGACTATAGCTTGTGGAACACCAAATCTAGGGACTACATGATTGAAAAAGAAAAGAGTAGCCGTTTCACCGCTGTTGTTTAATGTAGGCATTGCCTCGGCCCATTTCGTAAAATAGTCAACTACGAATATGATATACCCATGCCCCCCAGCCGAGGTGGGGTTACATGTCACGAAATCTATGCCCCATTTGGCAAATGGCCCAACAGAAACTACTAGATGTAGAGGTGCGAGTGGTATTCTGCTTTTGAGGTCGAAGATTTGACAAGCATGGCAACTTCTAACTGCGGTTATGCAATCTTTGAACATTGTTGGCCGGAAGTAGCCTACTCGTAAGATATTTTGTGTTGTGGCGTAACCAGATTGATGCCCCCCACACGTGCCTGAATGAAAATCGTTTAGGACATTTTCGGCCTCATGTAGTCTTCTGCTTGGTATCGAGTACGTCATTGTTATGAGCAAGAGGTATTAGGCCTATATGTTTGGTTTTGGAGATAAATGATTATATCTCCATACCACGGATCGCTTGAAGATATCAGAAACAAAGATTCATCCATGATTGTTGCTTTGAATGTTGAATCATTGGACAAAGATGGGAAGTCACATAGTAACTTCGCGAAAACTAGAGATTTATTTGATTTGGATTTTATGAATTCCAGATCAAACTCTTGAAAAATTGTTATCCATTTCAAATATTTGCCCCCAAGCAACTGTCACGACAAGATGTAAGTCATGGTGTTGCAATCTAACAAAATGGTAGTTTTACGAAAGAGGATATAGTGTCGAAATCTCTGTATTGCTTGAATAGTTGCGAGAGCTAGCTTTTCAACATAGGAGTACTTTCTTTCTGTATCATTTAAGTTTCGACTTAAATAATAGACAGGATGTTCATTTCCATTGTCTTCTTTAACTAAAACCATTGCGATGGTCATATCTGCCGTGGCCAGATACAGGTTAAAATATTTTTGATAATCAGGAGCATACATTAATGATGCTTTTATTAAGGATTCCTTTAGAGCATCAAAGGAAGCTTGCACAACCTGATCCCAGTTGAAGGGAACTTCTTTTTTCAACAGATGCATATAACCTTTAGCAAGTTTAGCGTAATTTGGAATGAAGCTCCTCAGAAATTTTTCTTTCCTTTGGAGTTTCTGAATCTGAAGCAAATTTGAAGGTGGAGGCATATCGATGATTGCCTGAACCTTACATGGGTCGAGACGAATCCCATCCTTTGAAACCACAAAGCCAAGTAAATGACCAGAACTGACACAAAACACACATTTGTGTAGATTGAGTCGTATTTTGTAGTGTCAGCAACATAGAAAAATAGCTCTCAAGTGTTGCAGATGATCAGTCTGCTTTCACGAATGAGCCAGAAGATCATCGAGATATGGTTGAACGATATTCTTGATGTCATGGAAGGCATAATTCATAGCCCTCTGAAAAGTTTCCCCTGCATTCTTTAAACCAAAAGGTAGTTTGCAGTATGCGAATGTGCCCCACGTACAAATAAATGCAGTCTTTGACTGGTCCTGTGGGTCGATATTTGTTTGATTATACCCAGAAAATCCATCCATAAAGGAAAATATTTTGCATCTGGAGAATTCATCAATTATCTGGTCGTTGAAGGGCATAGGGTAGTTGTCCTTTGGACAAGCTTGACTTACATCCCTATAATTGACGCACACTCTAATCGTTCCTTGTATTTTCATCACAGGAACAATGTTTGATACCCAATCAATTAGAGGAACCAGGTAAATGAAACTAGCATGGGGAAGTTTTTCAACTTCCGCCTTGATGGCAATGGATTTCTTCAGGTGCACCTACCGAAGTTGTTTTTGTACAGGTTTGACATCTTGATACATCTTAATTTCGTGTTCAACTATGCTCAAGTCAATGCCTGGCATTTCTTCATATGACAATGCAAGGAAATCTCTGAACTCGCGAAAGAGAGCATAATATACTTCTAGTTCTGAAGAAGAACAAGATTTTCCGAAATGAATATTCTCTACAACATCTGGTTTGATCGAGATATTTATGGCAATAGTTTCTTCAATATTGGACAGTTCGCTCGGAATCCACCGTATTTATAGTATTTGATAGAAAATAAAAAACTGAAGGATGATTAAAATTACTGGAACAATCTTCGTTGTAATTCAAAAGATGGGAATGATGGTGGTAATCTTCCCATGGTGCCTCTCCTATCATCATCGATTGAACAATTCCTTCATCTGTAGAATATACATGCAACCAAGGATCTGAAGAGGTGCCATATTCCTTAGACCTATCTACCCAAACGCTTAATGAGCATTGATTTGGGTTTGCCACCTAGGCTGAGAACATTGATTGCTACAATATTTCTATGGGGCTTGGAGGCAATACCTGGTGATGATCCATGTTAACATCATGTTCAGGAACCCTCTAAATAGAGGATACCATATTGCAGTTTCCCACTGTGGCTACTTCCGCCAAATTGTCTGGAAGCAGTAGGGAAAAAGTACCCATCAATATAGGGTCTTTTAGTAGTCCTACTCCGATATTTTGAAGCGATTCAGAGCTTTCGTGGATTATCGGGATGCTTCCCATAACTTTTGAACTATTGGGGAGAAAGGTTTGTTGGTCGACGATTGTAATTCCTCCTTGAAAAGGAAATGCAATATTTCTGAAATATGTTGATACAATAGCTGCCATAGCATAAATCCAAGGCCTTCCCATAGGATCTTGTAATCGAGGTTTTCATCGATAACTTCAACACCAATTTCTATTGTTTTTCCCCCCAATTCAACTTGCAAGTTACTTAAAATCCAGTATGGAGTGTATGTCCGTTGATCAAATGCTTTTAACATCATTGATGATCGCGATAAGGGTGGTGAGTCTAAAGTTTTCCAGCAATTCATTGACATAATACATGTAGATGCCCCCTCATCAATAATTGTTTGATGAACAGTTTTGTTGAGGGCTTTCACTTGAATGAGGAAAGCAAGTTGAGTTGGTAACAGAGGTTCATATCCTTTGTAGTTAAAGGCCACAAGATTGGAATCCGCTGGGTCAATCCCACTTATCGCTAACAATAGAGCTTGCTTTTGGGAGGGGTAATTTTGCAGTACTTCAAGTGTTGACATAGTGGATGGCGATTGGGCCAGGTCCTCTACTATATTATAATTTTGTGCCGCTCTGGCACGAGCATTAAATGTTGATTTGTGTACTACTCCCTTTGGCGGCTTTATTGTCAGCTCAGGAATGATGGGCGACACAACTTCGGTCGAAGTTGTTGTCAAACTACTAGGTTGATCAGTAGCCTTGTTGTTTGACAGCTGTGGATTCCCGTAATCTTTATTCCTTGTCGATATCAAAGCATCATTTTGCTATTTCGAAATGGACAACATAAGCACTTGGGATGGGGAAGCATTATCACTAGCAACTAGATTGGTTTCTGGGTTCGGAAACGGATCAGTCAATACCATTGAGGTTTTTGAGTTCTTGAAGAATTTCTTAATCTCAGCTTTATGTGGACAATCTCTCATCCAATGATCCTCATCGCATATCTGACACCCCGAAGGAGGTTT
Organism: Pinus tabuliformis; assembly: GCA_031772625.1. Lineage (NCBI taxonomy): Eukaryota > Viridiplantae > Streptophyta > Pinopsida > Pinales > Pinaceae > Pinus > Pinus tabuliformis. The sequence continues at coordinate 174,201,234 of CM062820.1, forward strand.
CCTTTGCCCAGAAGGGTTTGCGGAAGATTTTTCAGGAGACGAATCCTCCTTTTTCTTCTTTTTGCTTTTCCCTTTCTTCTTTCCCCCTAGTTGCTTCGGTTCTTTGCCCTTGTCGGTCGACATGACATTAACCTCTGAGGCAAGAAGTTCTTCATTTGCATTTTGACCAGAAACCTTACGGGCTTTCTTAGATGTAGCCTTTGTGGATTTCGTGTTGGTTGTACCTATCACGTCATCGTTGGCATGAGAGTCTTTGTTTGATTTAGGAGGAGGAGGAACGGAAAACTCTGGTCTAGGAGCATCAGTGCTTTTGTCATAGAGCATTCCAGACTGAGTATAGATCAGGTCTAGATATTGCACACGAGCAATAACTTGCTCTTTAGTGACAACCCCCCCTTTAGCCACATCTTCTGTAATGGAAGGTAACATTGACTTAATAAACCATTCAACTTGCAGTTGATCAAGAACATATGTTTTTACCATTCTACGATGATGTCACCACTCATGAATATGATCAGATATGTGAGTGGCTGTCATCTGTTTGAAATTGGTAAGAAGTTTTGTTCCTGTTTTGTACCTTATGGGTAACTGAAAATGGGTTAAAAAGGTTGTGGCAAGGGCACTGAAGTTATCGAATGAAGCTCTAGGCAATTTGATGTACCATTTTGCTGCTGGACCAGTTAACGTTCACTGGAAAAGGCGAAGCCTAATCGAATCATCATTTAGAGTGTTGGACGAACACCACAGATGAAAGGTCATCACATGATTCGACGGATCTTCACCCAGATTTCCATTGAATTTAGGGATATCTGACGGAAGTTTATGAGGAATCTCCGGCCACCAAGGGGCGTAAGCAATTGGATCATTTGTTAGCTGATTTAGATCTGGTAATTCTAAAGTTGCAACGAAAGGCAACTATTGATTCAGGTTTGGTGAAGCATACCCAGGATAGGACGGGATTGCCTGAGCAATGGGTCTTTGCATACCAACATAATGTATTTGATGCTAATAAATTTGATAAGGTTGATGGGCATAACCATTATGATAGGATAGATGGTGAACATTTTAAATATACGGTTGCACATTACCCACAAATCTTTGTTGCTCAAGTCCTGGGTAAGCTTGCTGGAATTGTGGTTGTTGATATTACACTAGCCATGGTTGTGAAACCATTTGTTGTTGCCCAATACTGGATGTTTGACCAAGATGAGGGGTTATAATACTCGTTTGAGCCTGGGTTGCTTCAGTTAAGGATCCACTAATTGACGGTTGTGATTGGGTTGTGGAGACAAGAGGTTGTTGTATTACGACCTAAGATACTGGAGGATGATATACAATAGGCAACGCTTGTACTTGCAACACCGTCACAATAGCCAATGTAGTGGGAATATTTGACATAGGTTGATTCAGTTGTATAGAATATACAATCCTTGGTTGTTGAGGTAGTATTGGTACCAAACCACTGTATGTGATTCTAGCCTAACCCGAATTCTGTTGTGAACTCTCATATGGTTGTTCTCTCAGAGCGAACAATGAAAAGGCATACTGCCCCCCATATGGTTGCAATCCAGTGTTCAAAGGGAAAATTGGTCTTTGGAGACTAGAGTGCCCAAATTGATACTGTTGCGAAGGATCAATTTGCTGAGACTCAACATAAGAGATTCCATATAAGGTTCTGGATGAAAAAATGGGAACAGACCATACTATCAAAACAGTCCCTGGGTGGACTCCATCTAGCGGTTGAGAACTAGTTGGGATAGATGGTACACCAGCAAACATTGTTGGAGTAGCAGCAGGAGGTTCTGTTGCTACTATGTCAAATGACACAGTCCTAGATGTCGACGGTTGTTCAGACATATCGAGTCTATACAAAAGATTTCCTAGCGATTCTACAGGAACTTATGATGAAGGGAAATAAACTTCTAAAGTAGAAGGATATAGGTGGATCCCAGTTCCAAAATGGAATGGAGTACTGGATGGAAGATCCTCCACAATCTCTTCTATGGAAATCAATCTAGGTGGAAGAGGTAGACCGTCAGGTTCGTAAAATATTTCTGGTGCCGAAGAAGGTATAGAATCTACAGCGACAGATGTTGTAGGGGTGACACCTTCTAAATCAGTCCTAGATGGAGCTGGTTAAGGAATAGGAGCATTTACTGTTACACTAGGATCAATTCTAATGTCCTCTTGTAGCTGCGGAACTTCTTCTGTAGAGGCAGGGATACTAGAAATAGTTGAAGTAACTGGAGTCTCCGAGGATGTTGAAACACAAGTTTCAAGCAAACCAGGAGACTTTGACCCAGTTAAACGAGTTCGTTTGGCCCGAAATGACTTCATCTCTGGAGTCAAAGACGGTTGACTCGTTAGTCTCCACGAATGACGGGGTTTTGATTGACATTCTTCCACGATTGCGGATTAGTTGATCAACTCAAAATAAGGAGGGGAAAATGTTATTCCGAATTAAATGAATTTTACAACGCTTTGACACAACTTTCTTTTTCAATTTTTAAGAGTCGAGAAAAAGCTAAAGATGACTCTAGTCGCCTTCAATTTTTAATGACCCTGAAGTGACAAGTGCTTAGATGGACCTTTTCTTTTAAGGAGTCTGAAAAGGAATGAAAGTGACAACTCTAGAAATCTAGACAGAGGGATTACCAAACCAATTGAAAAACTGCAGAACGCTTTTTATGGTATGGCAGTCAATCTTCCCGAATGCTATGTTTAGGACATTGTGATCGATAGGGCAACAGACACAGCTTCCTAAGGATAAAGGATATAGCCTATTTTGGTGTCCCAATATATACTCGATGGCCATACTCGCACTTGTCGTCTCAAAGAGGAGGAATCACCCAACCTACGATGAAGGCAATAGTTACCAGGATTTATGATGCCGGAATACGTCTCTATCCTAGACTTCTAAATGTTGTGTGTTAGGTTCCAAAGTGTTTTTATGTTCATTGAATTTATTTTACAGTTGATCTTTCTTAAGAAGTTTTCCTTTAAGGTTCACCATGTGATGTAGATATACAAATCCTAAATATGCAATCTAAGATGATAAATAGTCGTTTACTTTCTTTTTGCAATGAAAATCCTAGCTACTAAGGAAAGAGAAGTGAAATTCTTTCAACATAGAGCAGAGAGCACACACTATGATGCACTGTCCTAAATCAATCTCCATAAGTAATCTAAATGCAAATGCACATGCATGTATTTGTTTTCTACTTTCTTAATGTGTGAATGACAAAAAGAATGCTAAGTACAGATCTGAACTATTTTTCTTTTAAAGCGACAGTACTAACAATTTTCTTTTCAAAAGCGAAAGGAAGACAAAAATGACACTTTGCAATTTTGAATTGAAAACTGCTTTCAACACTTGAAATAATATTAATTCAAATCAAATACAAGAGCAAAAGTGTAATCGACTATCAAAAAGAGGAGGATTCTTTTCTTTGACTAAAAACAACACTTGCGACACTTTCAAATCGAAAGATGACAGTTCAATTAAGCTACTGTTTACAAAGGAGAACTGTAAATGGACAAAAATACATAAAAACATTCATGATTCTTTATACAATGGAGGCTAAATAATGCAAAGGAATGGAGTTTCAACAGTGATATACTAATCACAGACAGCAAAACTCCTGAATAAAGCTGAAGACAATGAAGAAAAAACCAAAATCTGGAGGTAGAAACAGTGTTATCTGATTATCGCACCTATAACACAGGGAAACAAGGATGCATCTCACCTACAGCACACGGGAGGTGCGATGCATCCAGACTGTCAAAGGGAGATAGTGCGATGGTCCAGGGACAAGACTGTGCTTGGTTTTTACTCACAGTTTACAGCTAAGTTCAGGGATTTAGGCTGAGCTAATGATTGTCATTAAATAAAAAGTACAGGGGCTGATCTAATGAGGTTACTTGAGCTACCACTAGGGCACTTAGGATGTTTGCAAGTTAGTTGCTCAGTTCATAAACAAACCCAGAGATTGACTGAAGCAGCGTTGATCTACTTTGTACTTGCATAGCAAATGCAGTTTGAAGGCTAGTTGGCTTAACTTCAGGCTCGTCTATAGTTTATGAAGCAAACAAATAGAGACAAGCAATCAAACTATTTGATCCCGAGTGGAGTCGCCATTTTTTTATCGGGAAAACTAGTGTCTATTCAGAGCTACTAGTCCCACTAAGACGGGTAGCTATCTTAGAAACAAATAGATTAAAGTTACTTGTGTTTTCCTTTATGAGAGATAGATGAGAGAGAAGCAAAGAGTACCAACCTCAATATTTCGCTTGGCTCCTTGCTTGTTTCCTCACTCCTTTGACAGAGATTCACCACTCCTTCCTTATTTGTCTCGCTTCAAAGAACACCTATAGAATCAAAGCAGCATAATACCATCAAGGCATAGAGATCTATAACCATAAACAATATAGGATCAGATGTATATTAACCATACAAATGCATATATCAAGATAAGATTCAGAGATATACAAGAATATGGAGGAAAACTCAAATAGCTTTATTGATAGAAGTAGTAGAAGAGACGATTACAACCCATTGGTCTGACCCAGCGCCATCCTCCCAGCATGAAAGCCCTCTTCACCTCATGAAAAGTTTAGATCACCCAACAATACAGTGTTGCATAGAGAAACCAATGGCACTTCCTTACAAAATACAAAATTCTAGCCTCTGGATCTCTAGGATGAGGGATCCATATATATATATATATATGTTTGCAGGTGGGTGAGTCAGCTTCTGGCATTTTGATTAGTGTCATCTCTCTGATAGTTCTTGGTTCCACTTGGAGATTTCATGATCTCTTACTCATCCCTGGGCGAATTCAGAGAGGCAAGTGTCAAATGGGCAACTTCTAGAAGATTCTCTGGGTTTCCACCTAGCCAACTGCCTCTGCCATTTGTCTGCTCTCTCCCATTGCACCCTATAGAAGGTATTTTCAGTATGCATCACACTTTTAGCATGTGGCAGGTGAGATGCATCGTACCCTTAGCACTCGGCAGTCTGTATGGTCCTGTTTTGACCAATTATGAGTAGTTTTTCAGGGAGAACTTCTGGGAGATGATGTAATCAGCTGACCTTGCTCCTTTAGGGTATGAAACAACACTTTTAGGGACTTAGAAGCCCTTGGTTTATGGACATATGTGATTGGGGTTGTAGTGCCCAAATATTTCTATAACAAGGATCACCGTGGAATGTCAATAAATATATGTTTGCGTGAATCAGCAACATAGTATGATTTATAAACAATTTCTGTAGCGTAGACATACCTTCCAGAGTAGTTATAGTTGTTCTAAGATACATAAGAATATATTTGTTGAAGAGATCTTGAACCTTGATGCAATGAGTTAAGGATTAGTCTCACGTATTGACAGTTGAATTTTCTGTCAAGATATATCAAAAATATATTTCTTTGAATTGTAATTTAAAAAAAAAAGAAAAAAAATTACCACCAGAAGTACAATTTTACTGTATATTGGCAGAAGTATTTTTCTATCAGCAGAAGTATTTTTTTTACAATATGCATTCAATCATATCTATTGTGGGAATAGTTCTCACTGGCAAGGAGAACTATCTTGAGTGGTCTCGGATGATAAAACACGCCCTCATTTTCAATGAGTTGTGGAAAGGAGTGTGTGTCGAAGACAAAGACAATGAGCCAGAATAGCCTACCTCAGACAAAGAGCTCGTCATTTGGGAAAACAAGAACAACAAAGCTTATACATTAATCACAACATCTGTAAATGAAGAGGTGAGTCACCATATTTCATCATTTTCAACTGCCTTTAAAGCCTTACAAAAGATGAAAGAACTCTATGACTCACATTTTGCACTTGAAGTTGTTCAACTCATGATTAAACTCTTCACTCTTGAACTGAAAAATAATGATCCTCTTTCTCTTGCATCTGAAGTAAAGTCCATAATGAATGATATCAAATCCACTAAGGTTGAATTGGATATTCCTTTTATTGCTTTTCTCAAGGCACTTTATCCTACTTACTCCAATTATCTTGAGTCATTGCAAGAAAATGGAAATCTCAAAGATATCACCTTTGACTCTCTTGTGAAAAAGTTTGTTGAAAGAGAGAAAGCTTTTGGAAAGAAGACAACCCCTGAATCTTCTAAAGAGGCTGTGTGCCTTGCTCATAAAGAAAAGCATCCTGCTCAAGATTATTCAAGAGGAAGAGGTGGTCAAAGAGGAAGAGGAAGATATTTTAGAGGCAGGGGGGGCAGACACTCTCAAGGAGAAAAGACAGATTTGCACTGCATACACTGCAAAAGAAATGGATCACATGATGCCTCTACATGCAAGCTACCATGGGACAAAATTGAGCAGCAAATAAACCAACAAAAAGGTAAAACTGATGATATAGACAAAGGTAAAGCACCTGAATCTGCTCACTATGTTGTGGCACAATGTAACATTGGAGTAAATGAATATTTATTTAATGCTTCACTTTCTTCTTGGAAAAATGATTGGTTGCTTGATTCAGGATCAACCTGCCACATGACTCATAGAAAATATTTTTTTGAAGAATTTACTGACAATGTTGATGGAGCAGTATACTTTGCAGACCAATCAAAAATCAAGCCATCAGGACCTGGCACAATCAGGCTTAAATTTCCTGGTCTTCCAGAATTTCTTATGCACCATGTTCTATATCTCCCACATCTGAAGAGAAACATTTTGTCCTTGGTTCACATCTGCTAGCAAGGTCACTCCATTCATATGTTTGATGGCAAGCTTGAGGTGAGAAAAGCCTCTGACCACTCACTTTTCATGAGGGGAATAGAAGAAGAAAGGCTTCTCAAGCTGCAAGGAACCTCTGCTCATGCACAACATCTCTCATACAGTTCTCATCATGAAGAAGGTACTCTTCCATCAAGTTTATTATGGCATTCTAGATTTGGACATTTGAACTATGACAGCCTCCGCTTTTCGAAGAAAAATGGTGTTTCTGGTTTGCCTACAATTCCTAGGAAACTTAAGCAATGTGATGCTTGCATTCTAGGAAAGCATAGAAAACAATATTTTCATGATTCACATTCAAGAGCACATAAAAAACTTGAACTCATTCATTCAGATTTATGTGGTCCAATGCCTGTTCCTTCTACAAATGGAAATAAATACATGATGACATTTATTGATGACTACACCAGAATGTGTAGGGTTTATTTATTGAAGAAAAAATCTAATGCTTTTCAAACATTCAAGAATTTTCATAAATGGATTGAAAATGATGCACAATCTCATATTGGGTCTATTCGCACTGATAATGGAAAAGAATACACATCAAATGAATTTGAAAACTATCTTCACCAACATGGGATCAAACATCAAACAATTGTACCTTATAATCCCAAACAGAATGGTGTAGCTGAAAGAATGAATAGGACAATCTTAAATATGGTACGATCCATGCTCTTCTTCAAAAATGTAAAGATAATGTTTTGGGCTAATGTTGTTCTATATGCTACATATATAAAGAATAAATGTCCATCTAATGCTATTAGAAACAAGACTCCATATGAAATGTGGTATGGACATGTTCCTTCAGTAAAGCATCTCAGGGTCTTTGGTTCCACCTGTTATGCCTTGATACCAAAGGTACATAGAAACAAACGTGGTGCTAGAAGTCATAAATGTATCTTCTTGGGGTATTCAAACACCTCCAAATCATACCATCTCTATGATGAAGTAAATAAAAAGTTTGTTGTATCTAGAGATGTAATTTTTCTTGAATCATCCAAAACTGACAATGTTGTTGAGCAGCAACTTGATCGCTTGGATAGATTTGCAAAAGAAAAATCATTTCAAGAATTTGATAATCAAATTCCACATCTTTAAGGGGGGATTCCTATACTAGATCAACATGTGGAATATTCTTCTGAAGAACACTCTCCCCTGCTTGAAACTCCAACAACGGATGATGCATTAAGTGATGTGATTGATAGAATTGGGAGACTCAATCTTGATTCAGTCCCAACTCAATCAACGGAGCAGCCTCGACCATCTAAAAAAGGTCCCCCAAAGTGGCTAACAAAGACACTTGAAAGTGTTCATCCTGATGAGGTTGGAAAGACAGGAACTAGAAATTCAAACTGGAAAAATGGAGGTGATGTGGATGACTCTAATTCACCTATTGATATGGATGTTTCTTATGATTGTGAATTGAACTTGTCCACAGATTTTGAACCAACTTCCTTCAAAGAAGTTGATTCTCATGATGAATGGAAAGAAGTGATGCAAAAGGAGTATGATGCGCTCATAAAGAACGACTTGAAAGCTGGTTGATCCTCCATTTGGAACCAAACCAATTAGCTACAAGTAGGTCTATAAGAACATGTATAAAGCTGATGGTTCACTTGACAAGCACAAAGCTAGGCTTGTGGCAAAAGGTTTTGCACAAAAGGAAGGGGTCGATTATGAGGAGACGTTTGCCCCCACAGCAAAATGGGCTACCATCCGAACACTCTTTGCCCTAGCAGCTCAGAACGGTTGGAAAGTCCATCAAATGGATGTAAAAACTACTTTCTTAAATGGAGATCTAAAAGAGAATGTTTTTATGTCTCAGCCTGAAGTATTTTCTATGAAAGGACATGAACACAAAGTATGCAAACTTGTGAAGTCCTTATATGGCCTCAAACAAGCACCACGAGCCTAGTATGAAAAACTAACTGAGCATCTTCTAAAACTCAATTTTAAACATTATGATCTTGATGATGCAACTTTATTTGTCAAGAAAGTTGGAAAAATAGTTGTATATCTTGTGGTATATGTAAGTGATTTTTTGATGACAGGGAACGATGAAAGCGACATTGCATCCATAAAGAAGGAATTGAGGAAAAGTTTTGAAATCACTAATTTGGGCTATGCTCATTACTATCTTGGCATTGAAGTAACCCAACATCCGAAGTCCATATTTCTTTCTCAAAAGAAATACATTAGAGATCTTTTGAATAGGTTTGGCATGACAAAATGCAATCCTCTTACTACTCCAATGGAACAAAACTTAAATCTCACATCTATTGAAGGAAAAGAATTTGAGGATGCAACAAAGCATAGACAGCTTGTAGGAAGTCTCAACTACCTAACTACTACCAGACCAGACATTTCATTTTTCATTGGAATCTTCTCCAGGTTTATGCAAAATCCTTGTGAGGGACATTGCTCTATTGCAAAAAGAGTTCTAAGGTACTTGAAGGGAACTCAAGACTTTGGAATCAAGTATACACAGGTGGACGACTTCAGCTTGATTGGATACTCTGATTCAGACTTCGATGGAGACAAAGAAATTGGGGTATCTACTTCAAGATATGCCATGAGTCTTGGATCAGGAGCTGTCTCCTAGGGATCATGCAAACAATCAGTTCCAGTAGATTCCACAACAGAAGTAGAATGCGTGGCAGTAGCTGAAGCAACAAAATAAATTGTGTGGCTTAGGAAGATTCTTGAAGATTTGTAGGTAAAACAAGTACAATCAACTCCACTCATGATTGACAATACCTCTACAATAAATTTGGCCAAGAACCCAAAGTTCCATGATCAAGCGAAGCACATCAATACTAAATATCATCTGATTCGACATCATGTTGAGGCCAAAACAATCCATCTCCATCGTTGTTCCACTAATGAGCAAATTGCAGACATCTTCACCAAAGTGATTGGAAAAGAAAAGCTTCAACAATTCATAATGATGGTTGGACTCACTAACATCCCTTCAGATTAAGGGGGGAAATGTTGACACCTAATCCTGAGGATTGGGTGAATATAATGTAAATAGATAAATAAGTAATATGAACAGTCATCAAGAGATGAAGTGAACAGTCTCTCCCTCATGTATATAATGAAGACCTACCTGAAGGAATAACACATGGATCAATTTTTGTTGAGGAGTTACTGCCTGGTCTAACAAGCAAGTATTGAATATACACATTAATTTATACACCCTATGTGTTAGCTTCATCCAACACTTATGGAACAGAAAATGGAGATCATATATATAAGATATTATTAATTTGACCAAGAACTAACAAAGTTAACTTACCCACGTCCTCTTCATTCTATCTTCCTCAATTATCCATTTTATCCTTTTTTTTTTCAATTTTCATCCATTTTCCATTTATCACTATTATTTTCAATATCCACAATTTTTACCTCTTTGCATTATCGTCCTCATCTAGACTTATCCTCCTCATTTAGAATATTTTCATGCACTCTAAAATTCATTTACCACCCTATCCTCCTCATTTAGTATATTTTCATGCACTCTAATATCCATTTACCTCATCATCCTCATTCAGCCTTATCCTCCTCATTTAGAATATTTTCATGCACTATAATATCCATTTACTGCCTTATCCTTCTCATTTAGAATATTTTCGTGCACTCTAATCTCCATTTACCTCATCATCCTCATTCGACATTATCCTTGTCACTTAGATTAATTTCATGCACTCTAATATCCATTTTTCTTTATTTTCATGCACTATAATATCATTTACCACCTTATCCTCCTCATTTATAATATTTTCATGCACTCTAATATCCATTTACCTCATCATCCTCATTCGACATTATCCTTGTCACTTAGATTAATTTCACACACCTCTCAATGACATGGGATAGTATATCTCATGCACTCTAATCTCCATTTACCTCATCATCATCATTCGACATTATCCTTGTCACTTAGATTGATTTCATGCACTCTAATATCCATTTTTATTTATTTTCATGCACTATAATATCATTTACCGCCTTATCCTCCTCATTTAGAATATTTTCATGCACTCTAATATCCATTTACCTCATCATCCTCATTAGACATTATCCTTGTCACATAGATTAATTTCACGCACCTCTCAATGACATGGGGTAGTATATCTAGGTGACACTCAGCCTTATCCTCCTCATTTAGAATATTTTCATGCACTCTAATATCCATTTACCTCATCATCCTCATTCGACATTATCCTTTTCACTTAGATTAATTTCACGCACTCTAATATCCATTTTTCTTTAACGCACCTCTCAATGACACGGGGTAGTATCTCTAGGTGACACTCAGAAGGTATTGATTGGATACATGTGACTTGGCATGATGACTAGGAATTAAGGTGGTGAGCAAAATTTTACACTACACACAAGCTATTTGAGGATCCATGGATCTTTCTATTTCATACACAAATAAAAGGGGGAGTCTATTTCCTTATAAATTGCTATAAATGTTCTCCCACAATGCATGTCAGATAAATAGGGTAGATTTATAAATCAAAGGCCAAGATTTATGTGAAGTATGTTGATGAGCCCCAAATTGGGTAACTTATTGGGCTCATTTTTCCTAATTATCCTTTTTCAGTCCTTGTTCAATCCTCCATTTTTCATAGCTTATGCATTATTTTTTTAGTATGTTTATGTCATTTGTACGAATAAGGGTGGTCACTCTTCCTAGGTGGCCAACACGTGCTTATTTCAGGTTTTTTGACACATGTTGGAGCAAACCGAGCAATCATGGGCTAGAAGACAGCCAAGCTTGAGGTGAGGATTCATAGGGGGGTTGTCTATGACATTAAATGGCCCTTCCTCGGGATCTTCACCCCCAAACTCCGAGCTCACAGGCCACCAAAACCGGATCTTGAAGGCAGCCAAGCAGATTTTGGAAAAGGGACTGTCTACTAACAGTTGGATAGCCAAGTCCCCCAGATTTAGGAGGCCTACTAGGGCCCTCATGGTGTATAAATGATAAGGCCTCAGCCTTCGTAAGGGACTTTTTTGAAACCATTTCATATTTTTGCACTACAGTGCTGTCAGCTTTAGCTCGTTTTCTTGTAGCCATTTTGGCATAACTCTTGACTCATGACTATTTTTTGATAATGATAAGAAGTCCTATTTCATACCAACTCTGAGTTTTCTATAGGATTCGTAGCTCTCAGGGTTGGGCCCAACCTGAGAGCCTAGGGACTCCTTTATGTACTGTTATCTTTCCTTTAAGCATCGTTGTTTTCCTTTTCTGCATTTGCAAACGTATTTCTGTTAGGCAGATTAAGTTGTGTTGATTAACTAGGTCACTGTTTATGAATAGAATGCTTTAGATGTTTAGAATAGATTGGTAGGATAATAACAGGAAAAAGGCTCTAAAAAAGGGTCAACAAACACTTTTGGTTTCACCTCTTCCTTATTGGATCAGGGGCTAGAATTGAAGTAACCGTGCTGTCCCAAACAAAAACACTAGTTTGCTTTACCATGCAATCGTTAGTATACTGTTTTCATTTGTAGAAGTTGGTTATGTGTTCAGATCTCTGAAATGTTTCATTGCATAGTTGATATACATGGTTCTCTTTCAAATAAAGTTGTTGTTCATTCACTTTATTGTTAATTAGATTAGATTAGCTAAGACTTTGATTACTTGCAAGACTTTGTTGATTCAATTGAATGTATACGGTGCAGAGCATCTCTATCACTCTTTCATCCACCTAAGCTTCATCAAAGCCATCCTCTCCATCTCCTAGCTAGGTTCCTTGTCTCACATCTATCCTCTTGCCCACGTAACCCTAACTTTTTGTGCAATCATTGTTTCAGCCTTCTTTGAGCCAATTTAGCCATCTACACCTCCTCACCACTCCATCCACCAGTCCCTGGGCCACTTCAGACCCCTATCCTACCTCCATATCCATTCATGCATCTTCCCTCACTCACCCATCCTCCAAAATCCAATTTTTAAACATTCTGTAGAAATTTCTGAACATCCTGTAGAAATTCCTGAACATCCTGTAGAACCCCTGCAGACTTCCTGTAGAAGCTCACAAATGAGGTTTCTTGATAGCCAAACTTTGTGAAACTCTATAGAAGGGTGTTAGGGACTCCTTAGACCCTCTCAGAACCTTCCCGACCTCTTCCAAGAATTTATCCTCCTTGATCCACCCCTGCACAGTCAAAGAACAATGAAAGCATATGCATGATGAAACTGACGACTTAATCAAAAATACAAAAAAGATGTTTTCTTCAGATAGAGGTAGTCTAGACACATGTATTTTACCTTCATAGAAGTAATGGCATCTCTTTTAGTAGTTTGCATTCTCTCCTTTGCATCAGTAGGACTAGCTGGTAGAATTAGGGTTTGCTAGGGTTTGTGTTTTCCTTCAGTTTTTCAATCTCTTTTCGCAAATAGATTAGCTTCCTTTGAGTTAGCTTTCATCCATCAATTAAAAAGCTTCTTCTAAGAGCTCATAGAAGTTGGCTTAAGCTCCTAGCGGACTTGTGCCAGCTGACCAAGTGACAGCTGCGGCAAGAGCTAGTACTTGTGCATACAACACCGTCGCTTCCAAGTTTGTTACGAACTACCGGGTTGATAAAAGTAAAGACGGGAGTCCCAGGAGTTGCAGCATTATTGTTGCAATACTGGAGCCCACCATATTTTTGGCATCATTGCCGGGGAAGCGTCAGAGTATTTGTGATTGCTGCTTTTATTCTATTTTCCACTACAACCTTCTACTAAGTAGTTTATTACATTTCATTTCCACAAAAGTAGAGTAGATATTTCCTGCTTTCATAGATTAGCCTTTCAATTCTGCAAACGTAGATTAGAATTTCAATTTTGCAAGCATAGACAAGCATTTCATTCCTGCAATTTCATTTGAGCAAAATAGATTAGTCCTTTCATGCTTTCATTTCAATTCTGCATTTTCATTTCAGTAAGATAGTTAGTTGCAGTTCAATCTATTTCAGTTTTGCAGGTACTAGAAGAAAAAAAAAAAAAGCAATCAAAAGTCTTTCCATTTCATGCCTCATGAGAACAGAGATAAAACCTGCAAATTCTTACCCAACACCCCCACCACATCACTGAGTCAACCTTCTCTCTTCTCTGGTGACAGTGAGCCAGAAGAACCTATAGGTGAACCTCCTGAGATATACGAAGATCCTATAACAGAAGAAGAGTTAGAGAACACTCCATCTGAAGCCATGGCTGAAAACCAAAATGGTAGAAGAGAAGATGAGAGAATAGAAGGTGCCTTTCCCATCCGGGAGACCAATGGAGACATGAAAATGAAAAACATAAGTCCCTCAGCTTTACCTCACTTCCATGGATTGACTACTGAAGACCCTGATACTTTCCTATTTGAGTTTGTTGTCCTTTGTCGAACTTATGACTATGCTAAGGACGAGCAAAAGTTGAAACTCTTTCCCTCTACCCTCAAGGATGCAGCATTACGCTAGTTCATGGGGTTACCTGGAAACAGTATCACCACTTGGGCTCAGATGCAGCAAGCTTTCAATGCCAAATACCGAGACTACTGTAGGTCCAAGGAAACCAAGGGAGAAATCTTTCGGATGACCATGGGAAGCGATGAGTCTTTAGAAGATTACGAGGAAAGGTTCCAACTTGGTTATAAATGGGCTAGGTGCACACTTGACCCAGAATCTCTGAAGCTGGTTCTGCTCCGAGGAGTCCTTGAAGACCTTTTGGACACCCTTAACATGCTGACTGGAGGGGACATCTACCAACTACCTTATGAGGACATAAAGACTGTGTTTAGAAACCATTCTAGGGCGGCCTGGAAGAGAGGTAAGGTGAATACACTTTCAGCTAGTACCACCTTCTCCAAGCATGAGTTTGCTAACCAGATGGAAGACCTCAAGAGTGAGATGAGACATACTATTGCCATGCAACTTGATACCTTCTGAATTCAGCAAAAGAAAGAGGAAGCTGAGAGGGCTTTGGCCATTTTTTTTCTACATGCATGAGGAATCATCCTAAGAATGAGTGCCCATTTCACTCAGTAGAGGTATGTTTCGTTTGTGAGGAAGACCACCCCACCAACCAATGCCCTACCTTGCCTGGATTTAAAGCCATGTACCTAGGGACTGAGGCGGCAACTGAACCTCTCTACTTCCTCAACCAAAGGAGGCCACATGGGCCCAGACCTTACTAGCAGGGGATGCAAGGGACATCCCAAGCTTATTATAACCCCAACCAATCCGCTCATATACCTTCTTGGGGCCCCCCTGCTCATCCTTCCTGGTCTGCACCTCCTCCGTGGTCTTATCCATCTCCATACCATACTCAACCTCCTCCTCATTCGTTTCACTCACATGCCCAGCCACAACCTCAGTGGAATGCACCTCAACCGGGGTGGAGGCCCCAGTACAACACTCCTCCCGCCATTTTGCCTCCACCACCAGCTCAACCACAACCATTACCTCCTGCTCCTCCAAGACAACCCCAGATGCCTGCTCAACCGAACCCGAACCCCAACAACAGACAGGCCCAACAGGTATATACTGGGGAGAAAACATGCTGTACCTATGCTGTGGAGATCCAGGAGATCAACCTGCGATCTGGGAAGGTCCTTCTAGAGTGCCAACCTCCTCCCCTAGAGGAGGAGGAAGAGAAACAGGAAATTGAACCCCAAGCCATTCCACCCTTTCTTGAACGACTCACAGTAACCACACAACCCAACCCAGAAGAGACTGAGCTTCTGGGAGAACTCAAGCAGTTGTGTGTAAAAATACCACTTCTCCAGGCCATAAAAGATGTACCGCTATACAACAAATTGATTAAGGAGAAGTGTTTCAGGGACCCAGGCAGGCGAAAGAGAGATGCCTCAACTATCAATGTCAAAGGACAACTATCCGATCTTATGTTGGGGCAAGTAATCTGTCCAAAGTATTTGGACCCTGGGAGTCCTGTAGTTGATGTTCAAATCAATGGCACCATCATACCCCACACCTTGATTGATCTAGGGGCCGCCATTAATGTGATGACCAGGGACACCATGCTTAAGCTCAACCTTCAGAGTTCCTTAAGGAAGACCTCGACAGTACTGCAATTGGTAGACCGCTCCACCGTGACTCCCAAAGGGATTGTGGAAGATGTCTTGGTCTCTGTTGACTCCTAGGAGTACCCTGTGGACTTCTTGGTCCTTCAGCCAAAGGCAAAACTCAGTGGATATCCCCTCATTTTGGGAAGTTCTCAGCTAGCTACTGCGGATGCTTACATCAGCTGTCGAGCAGGAAGCATGACCATCAAAAATGGGCCTATGTCCAAACAGCTGGTCTTATACCCTCCTGGCCAACCTCTGCTAGAACATGACTTACCCCTCTGGTTGGAAGAAGGAGATGAGGATGAGGTCTACTCTGCACCATTATGCACAGTGGAGGCCACCAGGGGAGGTCCTCAAACCGAGGATGATTTGATTTAGAACTTGATCCAAAATCCTCCCCCCGGTGCACTATCCTTGGAAGATTTGGTGGAAGATACCCAAGCCAGTGCTTTAGTGGACCTATGTGTGACTGATTCGACCACTCCCAGAGTTAAGAATGTGGAGTTTGGCCCTGAAAGAACTTTAAAGATTATCTCATCTCTCTCTCCCTCTCAGGAAAAGGAGCTATGTAGCCTCTTGACCTGCCATTTGGAGGCTTTTGCCTGGAGCTACCAGGAAATGAAAGGAATCCATCCCTCAGTCTGTACCCATCATATTTACATTAAGGAGGACTGTAAACCAGTCAGGCAACCTCAGAGGAGAATGAATCCAGCCCTTAAGGACATTGTTAAAGACGAAGTGCAAAAATTGTTGGATGCAAGATTCATCTACCCCATCTCGGATAGCGAATGGGTTTCCCCTCTGGTGTTGGTACCCAAGAAAAATGGGAAGTGGAGAATCTGTGTGGACTACAGAGAACTAAACAAGCCACTAAGAAAGACCACTTCCCTTTGCCTTTCATAGATCAAGTGTTGGATGGGCTAGCAGGAAAGAATTTTTTCTCTTTCCTAGATGGGTTCAGCGGGTACAATCAGATCCAAATCAGTCTGGAGGACCAAGATAAGACCACCTTCACTTGTCCATGGGGTACCTTTTCCTACCAATTCCTTCCCTTTGGGCTATGCAATGCCCCTACCACTTTCCAGAGAGTTGTACTGAGCATCTTTGCCGAGTTGGTTCATGATTCGATGGAAATCTATATGGATGACTTTACTCCTTAGGGTCTAGCTTCCAAGAAGCCTTGTCCAACCTGGGAAACGTTTTAAGCAAGTTCATTGAGATGAACCTGTCCCTCAGCCCTAAAAAATGTGAATTCCTGATGACTGAAGGGACTATGTTAGGTCATACCATTTCTCGCCAAGGATTACAGGTGGATCCTAATAAAATTACTATCATCAAAAAGGTTCCACCTCCTCAGAAGGTAAGAGATGTTCGGAGTTTCTTAGGCTTAGCGGGATATTATAGAATATTCATTAAAGACTTCAGTAAGCTAGCCTCGCCATTGTCTGGCCTCTTAGGAAAATATGTTGAGTTTAAATGGACTGACGATTGTCAGAGGGCTCTGAATGAGTTGAAGGATAAGTTAGTGTCCGCCCCAATTTTGCGAGGCCCAAACTGGGCGCTACCTTTCCACATCCACACTGATGCCTCGAATAAAGCCATAGGGGCAGCCTTAGGACAAGTCGAGGAAAAAATTCCATATGCCATATACTTTGTCAGCAAAAACTTATCCAAAGCAAAATTGAATTATACTGTAACTGAGAAGGAGTTCCTGGCCGTGGTCCATTCCCTGAACAAGTTCCGACACTATATCAATGGCTATCAAACATTTGTACATACTGATCATGCCGCAATTAGATATTTAATAAATAAACCTGATGTGAATTCTCGTATTATTAGATGGTTACTTTTGTTGCAGTAGTTTGATTTGACTATCGTTGACAAAGCAGGTAAAGAAAATGTTGTTGCTGACTTCTTGTCTAGATTGGATTTGCCTACAGGTGAAGAAGGAACAGTGGATGACCAGATGCCAAATGAACATCTGTTTGCTATCTCAGTACTCTCTCCATGGTTTTCTAATATAGCAAACTACCTGGTCTCAGCACAGTTCCCTCTGCATCTATCCTCAAAGGAGAAGAGCAAAATCGTGAGGAAGAGTGCCTCATTCACTTGGATTGAGGGCAACCTATTCAAACTTGGCCCTGATCAGATCTTAAGGCGTTGTGTAAGGGAGGAGGAAGTCTTTGACATCCTCCTAACCTGTCACGATGGGCCCTGTGGAGGACATTTTGTAGCCAAGAGGACTACCTTCAAAATTCTACAAGCAAGCTACTATTGGCCCACTCTTCATCAAGATGTCAGAAGATATATCACCCAATGTGATTGATGCCAGAGGATGGGGAAACCGAATCCAAGGGACAAAATGCCTCTCCAACCTCAAGTGACCCTTGAGCCATTTGAGAAGTGGGGTATGGATTTTGTGGGTCCTATCAACCCTCCTTCAAGGCAAAGGTCTTACATCATTGTGTGCACTGAATATCTGACAAAGTGGGCAGAAACCAAGGCAATCAAAGCAGCAACATAAGAAAAGGTGGCTAAGTTTTTAAGAGAAAACATCTTCTACAAATTTGGCTACCCAAGAGAGTTAGCCACTGATCAAGGAAGCCAGTTCACCTCCAACTTAATTGAAGACTTGATCGCTCATCACAAGATCAAGCATAGGACTTCCACCCCATATCATCCTCAAGAAAATGGGTAGGTGGAAGTCACCAATAGAGCATTAGAAGGGATTTTGACTAAGGTGGTGAGCAGCAACAGAAAGGATTGGGCAGATCGCCTGGTTGAGGCCACTTGGGCCTACAACACCACTTGGAAGACCACAACTAGTTTCACACTTTATGAGCTGGTCTATGGGAAGAGAGCTTTGTTTTCAATCGAGTTCGAGTACAACACATTGAGGATGGCAGCTCAGCTAGACCTAGATCTCAGCCATGCTCAATGAGAAAGGTTATTGTAGCTGAATGGGTTAGATGAACACCGAATGCAGGCCCTCCTCCACTCAGAAGTGGTTCAACTTCAGAGGAAGATATGGCATGAACAACACCTTAATGACAAACAATTCCATCCGGGAGATTGGGCGCTGCTGTATGATTCCAGACATAAGGATTTCAAAGGGAAGCTAAGGACAAGATGGCTAGGACCATATGCAGTTGAGAAGTGTAATGACAATGGTTCCATACTTATCCGGACCATTGATGAAGAAGCCATCCCCATGCTCGTCAATGGGCATCGACTAAATATCTACAGGAAACCTCTTTCGAGGCAAGAGTTCATCGAATCTGTGGAAAAATCAGTGCTGGTAATAGAGAAGGGTTCTGCCTTTGTTTTGGCAACACCCTGAGCATCATCATAAAAATAAATAAAAAATAAAAAATAAAAAGAAGAAAAAAAAGAAGAAAAAAAAATACAATAAAAAAGATCCTTGGGTGAAAACCTCTCTGAGGCACCCAAGGCAGATGGTAGGGGTGAAAACCTCATTGAGGCGCCCCTGCTGTCTCTCTAAAAAAGAATTTGAATAAAAAGACCCTTGGGTGAAAACCTCTCTTAGGCGCCAAAGGCGGATAGTAGGGGTGAAAACCTCATTGAGGCACCCCTGCTGTCTCTTTACAAAAAAAAAAAAAAAAAAAAAAAGAGAAAAAGAAAAAGAAAAAGAAAAAGAAGGAAGAAATAGAGAGAAAAAAACAAGTTTAATCCCTGGAAATTGTTGCAGGTTGCAGGAACACAATGCAGAAAGGAGGCCTCCCAACATAAGGACAAGGGTCCCTACCAAGTTACCAGGCATCCTCACATCCACTCCCTCCATGAACACTCATTTTTTCAGGGTTCGGACACAATCTAGTCGTGGTTCAACCTTCTACAGGAAGCTACAGGAAGTTCTGTATTTCTACAGGAAACATCCTGTAGAGCCTTTGGGCAGGCCAGAATCGATTATGGAGAGGGATTTGAAGCTTGAAGTCTGTTGAGGAGGCATGCAACCACTCTTTTCTTCCATCCTCCACTTGTTTCATCTCCTTTCACCACCATTGCCACCATCTGGTTGAATATACCTGCACAGTCATACCAGAACCCTGTTTTCTCAGATAAAAATTTGTTTTTTTCAAGTGAAAAATAAAGCATGCAGAGGCCCGCACACTTTACCTGTCAAGGCACCCTCAGGACCCTTCATCTGTGAACGCAAATTTGTCTGTTTCAGCATGCACCCCAGGAGGAGAAACGGCTACAGGATGTCCTACAGGAATCCTGTAGCAGCTGATCCGGCTGGAGCACATACCATGGAGACACCAGCAGCTCACATCAAATGAAGCCGGTGCATGCAGCATTCACCACCAGAGAGTCAGGTCTCAAGGTCTTGGAACCAGCATCAGCCAATGGAAGAGGAGCTCCAGCACCCGTGCGCGAAGCAGCAGCAAGCAAATCCAGCATTCCTCGTCCTGAAGCCTGAAAAAAAATGTCCACGGCCGCACAGGTAAGTGCCTAACCTTATTCATCGAATTACATGAACTATACTCTAAAATTTGCATGACTGTGAGAATGGGCGGATTGAAAAAGTTTGGTGGCCATTCAACTGGCCACCCACAGCCAGTCAGATGGCCTCGTAGGATCCGAATGGGCTTGGTTATGCCAAAAAGACGGGCAGTTGAAATGTGGGAAGTGTCCAGTCGGGGAGAATCGGTAGTATGACAGAAATGGCACCGGTGAATGTAGAGGGAAGGATTCAGCGTTCAGAGACACACCGACGAATGATGGCTGTGATGTCGGCCAACAGATCGGCTTGGACAGCTCACCCCCGCGCCATGAATTCCGCAGCATTTCAAATTGGCCGGTTGAATAACTCATGGTAAACTACTGTCATTCGCACTTGCAACTGTTTTTGCAGTCAAGTACGCGTCCTCCTCCTCTACAATTTGTTAGCCCGAGCTTCTCGGTCTGTTCCAACGTCCTTCCACAGCTTAGACTCGTCCATAACCACTGTAACGTCCCCCAGAAGCTGGGAAAGCTTTCTACAGGAAGGTACGCTACAGGAAGCCCGGCATTACGAAGAAGCTTGGACTGTTCACGTCGAGGGTGGAAATTCTCAGAGAGGTAGGCCCGAACATACCTTTCCCATGCAAAATAGTTCAAAAGGTGGTGAATTCGACGTGCTGGGGTAGAGAAAAATTTAAAAGCAAGTCTGTCTATGAATCCAAAAGCAGTTTACTTATCGTTGCATGAAATTGACTTCATGGTTTGCGTCTAAGATTTTCTCCACGAAGTCTTGAGTTAAATTCCTCCTGTAGAGAAGTGAGACACTGTCAAGGCTAACCGGTGGAAAAACTGTGAATTTTATATGATTGTGTGTATGTTGGAAACATAGCCCTGCACTCTGTTTAGAGAAATCCTGAGTCGTCCTTCTGTACATGAGCAGTCCGGTTTCAAAATAGAGGAACTAATATGATGAGGCCTGCAGATACCATTTTTAACGCTCTAAGGAAACACACCTAGAATTCCCTTTCTGCTCAAAGCACAAGCAAAAACAGAGTATTTTTCACCATGCCAAGAGGGTTTATCCAAAAGGAACCCTCGGACTCCAAGAAACTCTGAGAAACCCCTAAGGTGGTAGACTTATTTTACCGTGCACACTGGATGACATTCTGTGACAAACTTCAAGGTCACAAAGATGAAATTACAGAAGAATTCCTAAGGTCCCTGAAGCCGAAATCGAAGACACTAGCCACTGTCAACTTCAGAGGATTGACCCTAGGACTCACCTCACAGCTCATTAGTAGAGTCACTGATCTACCGATGGGGGTACCCTGGGATAAGGAGGAGAGAAAATTGGGTCAAAAGGCTAAAAAGGAGTTCTTCTTGCCAGAGGAACAATTTTCAGAGGACAAGAATGGGGTCCAAAGAACTAGCCTACAACCATTTTGGAGCGAAGTTAGCCTCCAAATTATGAAGTATATTACCTGTGAGGGGCGATTCATCATTGTATATGGTTATCATTTCCGTTTGCTAACAGAACTCAGGCACCAAATGGATCTGCCCTCAGAACAAAAATTGAGCATCCCCTACTTCCTCCTGCAATCCTTGATTGAGTGTGCCACAAAGTTGAGGGAGGGGACACCAGACCAGCTGGCCCATCATGGGAGGGAAATTTTTCAAAATATGTCTAAGGATGATGACATCCGAATTTTGGCCGAGAAGCTCATTTCCTCCAGTAGCGAGGAGAAGGAGCACACCGAGGCAAAAAAGAAAGCTAAAGGTCAAGAAACCCCGAGCAAACCACCAAAGAAAGAACAGAAAGAGCCACGAGAAAAAGGTGAAGCTGCTAAGGCCAAAACAGTGGGTGGTAAAATAACACAAACACCCAGGGAGAAAAGAGAGCGACAGAGGTCAGAAATGTCATGGACCGAGAATTACAAGAACCACTGCTGATTAGAGTAGAGCCAGGGGACCCCACAGCATTGATATCCGCTCACTAGCACCTAGCAACCAACTCTCAGGCTCTGTTAGAGTAGATGGATTGGTAGACTCAGGCCATAGCA
This sequence comes from Pinus tabuliformis, assembly GCA_031772625.1. Classification (NCBI taxonomy): domain Eukaryota; kingdom Viridiplantae; phylum Streptophyta; class Pinopsida; order Pinales; family Pinaceae; genus Pinus; species Pinus tabuliformis. The sequence continues at coordinate 174,223,596 of CM062820.1, forward strand.
CACTTTGAGGATATGGAGCGACTATTGGGGGACAATTGTGTTCATGCTTGCACCTGTAGGTGGAAGACATTGTCCCACAGCCTCAAAATCAAGGAATAACACACTCCAACTAGAATGAGGGAGGCCTTGGCACGAGTTCCTCTCTACAAAAATTCTATGCAGAACCTCCAGGCTAGCTGGATAGGCCTCAAGTTAAGTCCCCCTTTGCTTTTGGGATTGTTAGAAGGAGGCACAAAAGAAGAAGAGCATAAGCAGTGGGAAGAGGTGGAAAGGAAGGCCGGATCCCATAACAGTGAAGAGGAAACTACTTCAAAAGCCTGGGATGTGAGGGAGGCGATTGAAGCAATTAAGGACGAGGAGCTGGACTAGTTGCTCGAGGATGAGCAACCCTTTTAGCAGGGGGGTGATGATGAGCCCCAAATTGGGTAACTTATTGGGCTCATTTTGCTTAATTATCCTTGTTCAGTCCTTGTTCAATCCTCCATTTTTCATAGCTTATGCATTAATTTTTTAGTATGTTTATGTCATTTGTACGAATAAGGGTGGTCACTCTTCCTAGGTGGCTAACACGTGCTTATTTTAGGTTTTTTGACACATGTTAGAGAAAAACCGAGCAATCATGGGCTAGAAGATAGCCAAGCTTGAGGTGAGGATTTGTAGGGGGGTTATCTATGACATTAAATAGCCCTTCCTCGGGATCTTCACCCCCAAACTCCGAGCTCACAGGCCACCAAAACCTGATCTTGAAGGCAGCCAAGCAGATTTTGGAAAAGGGACTGTCTCATAACAGTTGGACAGCCAAGTCCCCCAGATTTAGGAGGCCTGCTAGGGCCCTCGTGGTGTATAAATGATAAGGCCTCAGCCTTCGTAAGGGACTTTTTTGAAACCATTTCATATTTTTGCACTACAGTGTTGTCAGCTTTAGCTCGTTTTCTTGTAGCCGTTTTGGCATAACTCTTTACTAATGACTATTTTTTGATAATGATAAGCAGTCCTATTTCATATCAACTCTGAGTTTTCTATAGGAGCCATAGCTCTCAGGGTTGGGCCCAACCTGAGAGCCTAGGGCCTCCTTTATGTACTGTTATCTTTCCTTTAAGCATCGCTTTTTTCCTTTTGTGCATTTGCAAACGTATTTCTATTACGCAGATTAAGTTGTGTTGATTAACTAGGTCACTGTTTATGAATAGAATGCTTCAGATGTTTAGAATAGATTGGTAGGATAATAACAGGAAAAAGGCTCCAAAAAAGGGTCAACAAACACTTTTGGTTTCACCTCTTCCTTATTGGATCAAGGGCTGGAATTGAAGTAACTGTGCTGTCCCAAACAAAAACACTAGTTTGCTTTACCATGCAATCCTTAGTGTATTGTTTTCATTTGCAGAAGTTGGTTATGTGTTCAGATCTCTGAAATGTGTCATTGCATAGTTGATATACATGGTTCTCTTTCAAATAAAGTTGTTGTTCATTCACTTTATTGTTAGTTAGATTAGATTAGCTAAGACTTTGATTACTTGCAAGACTTTGTTGATTCAGTTGAATGTATACAGTGTAGAGCATCTCTACCACTATTTCATCCACCTAAGCTTCATCAAATCCATTTGCTCCATCTCCTAGCTAGGTTCCTCATCTCACATCTATCCTCTTGCCCACGTAACCCTACCTTTTTGTGCAATCATTGTTTCAGCCTTATTTAAGCCAGTTTAGCCATCTACACCTCCTCACCACTCCATCCACCAGTCCCTGGGCCACTTCAGACCCCTATCCTACCTCCATATCCATTCATGCATCTTCCCTCACTCACCCATCCTCCAAAATCCAATTTTTAAACATCATGTAGAAATTTCTGAACATCCTGTAGAAATTCCTGAACATCTTGTAGAACCCCTGCAGACTTCCTGTAGAAGCTCACAAATGAGGTTTCTTGATAGCAAAACTTTGTGAAACTCTTTGGAAGGGTATTAGGGACTCCTTAGACCCTCTCTGAGCCTTCTCGACCTCTTCCAAGCATTTCTCCTCCTTGATCCACCCCTGCACATTCAAAGAACATTGAAAGCATATGCATGATGAAACTGACGACTTAATCAAAAATACAAAAAGATGTTTTCTTCAGATAGAGGTAGTCTAGACACATGTATTTTACCTTCATAGAAGTAATGGCATCTCTTTCAATAGTTTTCATTCTCTCCTTTGCATCAGTAGGACTAGTTGGTAGAATTAGGGTTTGCTAGGGTTTGCGTTTTCCTTCAGTTTTTCAATCTCTTTTCGCAAATAGATTAGCTTCCTTCACGTTAGCTTTCATCCATCAATTAAAAAGATTCTTCTAAGAGCTCATAGAAGTTGGCTTGAGCTCCTAGCGGACTTGTGCTAGCTGACCAAGTGACAGCTGCGGCAAGAGCTAGTATTTGTGCATACAGCACCGTCGCTTCCAAGTTTGTTACGAACTACCGGGTTGATAAAAGTAAAGATGGGAGTCCCAGGAGTTGCAGCATTATTGCTACAATACCGGAGCCCACCATATGTCAATGGTTATTGAGTCACTAAATTTTGAAATCCATAACTTGAGCTCCTAATGTCCAAATTGGGAGTGGTTTCCATGGCTAAAATTATAGATATTATTTCAAAAGAACAAGTGTGATCATTTTGGGGTTGTCACCAAATTGTTTTTGAAAATGATTTATAAAAAAGGAAATCTAGAATATATGAAGTGGGATGTGTTGGGGATTTTTTTTCGAGGGAGGGACCTTTTTATTTCAATTCTATTGTGTAAAATATGTGCATGAAACAATTGTGTTCATGCTTGCACCCGTAGGTGGAACACATTGTCCCACAGCCTCAAAATCAGGGAATACCAAACTCCAACTAGAATGAGGGAGGCCTTTGCACGAGTTCCTCTCTACAAAAATTCTATGCAGAACCTCTAGGCTAGCTGGATAGGCCTCAAGTTAATTCCCCCTTTTCTTCTGGGATTGTTAGAAGGAGGCACAGAAGAAGAAGAGCATAAGCAGTGGGAAGAGGTGGAAAGGAAGGCCGGATCCCATGACAGTGAAGAGGAAACTACTTCAAAATCCTGGGATGTGAGGGAGGCAATCGAAGCAATTAAGGACGAGGAGCTGGACTAGTTGCTTGAGGATGAGCAACCCTTTTAGCAGGGGGGTGATGATGAGCACCAAATTGGGTAACTTATTGGGCTCATTTTGCCTAATTATCCTTGTTCAGTCCTTGTTCAATCCTCCATTTTTCATAGCTTATGCATTATGTTTTTAGTATGTTTATGTCATTTGTACGAATAAGGGTGGTCACTCTTCCTAGGTGGCTAACACGTGCTTATTTTAGGTTTTTTGACACATGTTGGAGCAAAACCGAGCAATCATGGGCTAGAAGATAGCCAAGCTTGAGGTGAGGATTTGTAGGGGGGTTATCTATGACATTGAATAGCCCTTCCTCGGGATCTTCACCCCCAAACTCCGAGCTCACAGGCCACCAAAACCTGATCTTGAAGGCAGCCAAGCAGATTTTGGAAAAAGGACTGTCTACTAACAGTTGGATAGCCAAGTCCCCCAGATTTAGGAGGCCTGCTAGGGACCTCGTGGTGTATAAATGATAAGGCCTCAGTCTTCGTGAGGGACTTTTTTGAAGCCATTGCATATTTTTGCACTACAGTGTTGTCAGCCTTAGCTCGTTTTCTTGTAGCCATTTTGGCATAACTCTTGACTGATGACTATTTTTTGATAATGATAAGCAGTCCTATTTCATATAAACTCTGAGTTTTCTATAGGAGCTGTAGCTCTCAGGGTTGGGCCCAACCTGAGAGCCTAGGGCCTCCTTTATGTACTGTTATCTTTCCTTTAAGCATCGTTGTTTTCCTTTTGTGCATTTGCAAACGTATTTCTGTTACGCAGATTAAGTTGTGTTGATTAACTAGGTTACTGTTTATGAATAGAATGCTTCAGATGTTTAGAATAGATTGGTAGGATAATAACAGGAAAAAGGCTCCAAAAAAGGGTCAACAAACACTTTTGGTTTCACCTCTTCCTTATTGGATCAAGGGCTGGAATTGAAGTAACCGTGTTGTCCCAAACAAAAACACTAGTTTGCTTTACCATGCAATCCTTAGTGTACTGTTTTCATTTACAGAAGTTGGTTATGTGTTCAGATCTCTGAAATGTTTGATTGCATAGTTGATATACATGGTTCTCTTTCAAATAAAGCTGTTGTTCATTCACTTTATTGTTAGTTAGATTAGATTAGCGTGGACTTTGTTACTTGCAAGACTTTGTTGATTCAGTTGAATGTATACGGTGTAGAGCATCTCTACCACTCTTTCATCCACCTAAGCTTCATCAAAGCCATTTGCTCCATCTCCTAGCTAGGTTCCTCGTCTCACATCTGTCCTCTTGCCCATGTAACCCTACCTTTTTGTGCAATCATTGTTTCAGCCTTATTTAAGCCAGTTTAGCCATCTACACCTCCTCACCACTCCATCCACCAGTCCCTGGGCCACTTCAGACCCCTATCCTACCTCCATATCCATTCATGCATCTTCCCTCACTCACCCATCCTCCAAAATCCAATTTTTAAACATCATGTAGAAATTTTTGAACATCCTGTAGAAATTTCTGAACATCCTGTAGAACCCCTGCAGACTTCCTGTAGAAGCTCACAAATGAGGTTTCTTGATAGAAAAACTTTGTGAAACTCTCTGGAAGGGTGTTAGGGACTCCTTAGACCCTCTCTGAGCCTTCACGACCTCTTCCAAGCATTTCTACTCCTTGATACACCCCTGCACAGTCAAAGAACATTGAAAGCATATGCATGATGAAACTGACGACTTAATCAAAAATAAAAAAAGATGTTTTCTTCAGATAGAGGTAGTCTAGACACATGTATTTTACCTTCATAGAAGTAATGGCATCTCTTTCAGTAGTTTTCATTCTCTCATTTGCATCAGTAGGACTAGCTGGTAGAATTAGGGTTTGCGTTTTCCTTTAGTTTTTCAATCTCTTTTCGCAAATAGATTAGCTTCCTTCGCATTAGCTTTCATCCATCAATTAAAAAGCTTCTTCTAAGAGCTCATAGAAGTTGGCTTAAGCTCCTAGCGGACTTGTGCCAGCTGACCAAGTGACAGCTGCGGCAAGAGCTAGTACTTGTGCATACAGCACCATCGCTTCCAAGTTTGTTACGAACTACCGGGTTGATAAAAGTAAAGATGGGAGTCCCAGGAGTTGCAGCATTTTTGCTGCAATACTGGAGCCCACCATATCTCAAGGGTTATTGAGTCACTAAATTTTGAAATCCATAACTTGATCTCCTAATGTCCAAATTGGGAGCGGTTTCCATGGCTAAAATTATAGATATTATTTCGAAAAATCAAAAGAACAAGTGTGACCATTTTGGGGTTGTCACCAAATTGTTTTTGAAAATGATTTATAAAAAAGGAAATCTAGAATATATGAAGTGGGATGTGTTGGGGATTTTTTTTCGAGGGAGGGACCTTTTTATTTTAATTCTATTGTGCAAAATATGTGCATGAAACAATGACTAATTAATTGTCACATACCCCCTTGGAAACTCTTAATAAAAACACATACTATTGGCACATACCACCTTAATACTATATTAATAACCACATAATATGTTACTTCACTAAGTTTAATTTTGATTAAATTTAGATTCAATAGCTATCCCATGCATTCGTATATAATCATCTCATAACAAAGTTAACCCAACACTTTATACTCATGCATAGCGGTCACATGAAAATTATGCCATTAGTCACATGTGTTCTATAGCTCCTTGAAAAATATTAATAATTATCTACTATGCTTCCATCACCAAAGCTACACTTGGATTCAACATTCATAAGTATTTATTCATCCTTACAAATAAAGTTAACCCATACAACTATGCACATATGTTGAGAGATTCAACAACATAAAAAGTAAGGAGTAAACATACAGTACATCCCATGTAAGTGATTCAGACAAGAGAAATTGGAAACTATGTCACTTGGAGAATCGAGCACCGCCACCCAACCTAGAACTGATTCTTCTAGTTCACCTCCGAGCCAAGAGTTCCCTCCATGGATCAACTGCTTCTTGTTGATCCCTTCAATGGGTATTAAATACCCTATTTCACAATATGGTTTCCATTAGAGGCATCCCTCTTTTATGGATCCTTTTTATCCATTTGCCTAGGCTTTTCCCAAAAAAGCTTGCCTTTATCTCCCGCGAGGCTTTTCCTCATAAATCTTCCCTTTATCTCCCACAAGACTTTTAAGTTTTTTCTTAATAGCATATTTATCTAGCTAAGTATCTTAATGGATAGTTATCTCCAAATTCATTAATCTTATCTAGATTTGGATCTAGAAGTCTTATCATGAAAGAATTATCCATTCCCATTCAACAATGGGATTTGGCAAGAATCTCATCTCTTGGTGTCTCACTTTTCCAAGTGATTAAATTATTTTATTTAATAATAAAGTATTTACTTTCATTGTAAGACATCAGACCTAGATTTTCTTAGTTTAGGTCAATAGAGTGCTACACACAATGGAGGGGTGTTACATATTCCCCCCCTTAAATTTACACCATCCTTGGTGTATTATTGCATCTTACAATTTATTTCCTCGTTCACAGGTAGTTGTTTCTGAATTTTCAGGTTCCCAAGGCCTTGCCACCTGAATTAGATCTTTTGATACATCAGTTACAAAGGAGTTCTACCAACAATCTCCTTCCATCGCTACTTGTACATTTGTTTCAATCAATTTGGTGAGAGATTTTCAGATGCAGAAACTCAATTTTGTTTGTTACATGAGCAACCACGGGTTAATGTTTCCCTCCCTTTAGCTATGATTCCTCAGTTTCCAACTTATTTAAATAATAGGAAGAAATGCATGTTCCTCCAATGCATTTGTGTTCTTGCCAAACACTTTCTTCCTACAGTTTCCCTGCATTAGTCACAACAAGTCAAACTAGCACATTTGACCAATCAACATGTATAAAATATCATAACAGGTTAGCTCACACATAACCATCAAAATCATAACCCATATGTAACCATCATAAATCAATATCATATTTCATATGTATACTAAAGCTGAAACAAAACACTAATACTTATCCTTAGTTTCCACCTTTGCCTTGCCTTTGTACACACTCTGGATTAGTTGCCATGCCAGGAAATCATCTATTGAATTCTCCTCAACCGTGTGCACCTACACATGGTGTTATAGACATTTTTGTGCCTTACAGCTCTAAGCATGAAATGTCCATAAACCAAGGGATCCTAAGTCTCTAAAAGTGTTGTTCCGACCCCTAAAGGAACAAGGTCAACAAATTACAGCTTCTCCCAGAAGTTCTCCACCAGAAACTGCTCAGAATCAGTCAAATTAGGATCATTTCAACTGCTCCATTGGCTAGCTGCGTTGCATAGCACCCAAATACACTAGCTAAGTGCGTTGCAACGCACCTAAATGCACTACCAGGGTGCGTTGAGCGGGAAATGGCAAATGTCAGTGCCATTCCGCGAGGTGGAAAGACAATGGAAGCTTCCAGAATCTTCTCCAATGACACTTGCCTCACTGAGTTCGACCAAGGATGAGTAAGAGGCTCTCAGTCTCCAAGTGGAAGCAAGAACTGACAGAGAGAAGCCACTAGTCAAATCATAAGCTGACTCATCTTCTTTGCATACATCTATATATGGATCCCTCATCCCAGAGATCCAGGGGCTGGAATTTTGTACATTGCAGAGAATTGTTGTTGGTTTTGAGATATATATCAGAGTATTGGGTGATTTATGCTTTGTTGGAGGTGAAGAGGGGCTTCTTTGCTGGGAGGTTGATGCTGGATCAGGAATCATCGGTTGTAACTCCTCCTGGATCTTCTTGTTATATCAATAAAACTATTTGAGTTTCTCCTACATGCTTGTGTATCATTGATGTTTGTTACATTTGTATGTTTAGCTTAAATTTGATCCTAAGCTATTTATGAATATAAATCCATGTCTTTGTGTAGTTTTCTTCTTATGTGATCTTACAGGAAGTTGGTGAAGCTGGGCAAGTAAGGGAGCAAGTAGCTGGAAGCTGTCAAAGAGGAGAGAGATTGGATAAAAGGACTAGTGCAAGACACACGTTGGTTCATCCTATTCCTCTTCGTTTATAGTTCATAAAGAAGAATACGAAAGTAGTTTTCTCTGTTTGTTTCTAAGGTCACTGTCACACCTTAGTGGGATAGGGTCGTTCTGAATAGACACTTTTCCCGTTAACAAAATGGCGACTCTGCTGAAAGTGGAAATGCTTCCCCGTCTCAAGTGCTAATGTTGTCAGTTTCAAAACAACAAATGATGCTTTGATATCGACAAGGAACAAAGATTATGGGAATCTGCAGCTGTCGAACAACAAGGATAAAGATCAACCAAGTAGTTCGACAAGAACTTTGACAGAAGTTGTACCACCCACCATCCCTGAATTGACGATAAAACCGCCAAAGGGAGTAGTACACAAGTCGACATTTAATCCCCGCGCTAGAGCGGCGCAGCATTATAACATAGTGGAAGATTTGGCCCAATCGCCATCCGCTATGTCGACTCTTGAAGTACTACAAAATTGCCCGTCCCAAAGGCAGGCTTTATTATCGGCCATTGGTGGGATTGATCCAAAGGATTCCAATCTTGTATCCTTCGACCACAAAGGATACGATCCTCAGTTACCAGCTCAGCTAGCTTTCCTTATTCAAGTGAAAGCCCTCAACAAAACTGTTCATCGAACAATTATTGATGAGGGGGCATCTACATGTATTATGTCGATGAGTTGCTGGAAAACTTTAGGATATCCAACCTTGTCGCGGTCTGCGACGACATTAAAAGCATTCGACGGAAGGACATATACCCGATATGGTATCCTAAATAAGTTGAAAGTGGAACTAGGGGGAAAAACGGTAGAAATAGATGTTGAAGTCATCGATGGGAATCTCGATTACAACATCCTACTAGGAAGACCATGGATATACGCCATGGCAGCTGTTGTGTCGACCTATTTTAGAAAGATTGCATTCCCCTTTCAAGGAGGAATTACAATCGTCGATCAACAAAACTTCCTCCCCAATGGTTCTCAAGTTACAGGAAGCATTCCCATGATCCATGGAAGCCCCCATTCGCTTCAGAATATCGGAGTAGGCCTACTAAAAGATCCTATACTAATGGGAACTTTCGCTCTTCCACCTCTTATCAATCTGGCAGAAGTAGCGTCGATAGGAACCTACCACATGATATCTTCCACAAAGATATCAGAAAACGATATCGACATGGATCAATGGTTTTGCCCCCAAGCCCAATGGAAATATTATAGCAATCAATGTTTCTAGCATGGGAGGCAAACCCAAATCAACGCTCATCAAGCATTTGGATAGATAGGTCTAGAGAATATGGTACTCCTTTAGATCCTTGGTCGCGAGTGCATGTCACCGACGAAGGAATTATCCAATCTATGGTAATTTAAGGAGCACCATGGAATGATTCCCACCATCGTTCCCTTCTTCCGGAATGTGAAGAAGATACTCAAAATGACCTTTACCATCCTTCAGTAGTTGATTTTCTGTCAAATACTGTAAATACGGTGGATTCCGAGCGAAACTTATCCAACATTGAAGAGACTATAGCCATAAATATCTCAACCAAAACAGATGTTGTAGAGAATATTTGTGTTGGCAAATGTTGTTCTCCTTCAGAACTGGAAATATATAACGCTCTTTTTCGCGAATTTAGAGATGTCTTTGCTTGGTCATACAGTGAAATGCCAGGCATCGACTCGAGTATCGTTGAACACGAAATTAAGATGTATCCAGATGTCAAACCAGTACGACAACGGCTAAGGCAGGTGCACCCCAAGAAATCCGCTGCCATTAAGGCAGAAGTTGAAAAACTTCTCCATGCTGGTTTCATCTACCCGGTTCCTCTAACCGATTGGGTATCGAATATTGTCTCTGTTATGAAAAAACAGGGGACAATTAGAGTGTGTGTCGATTATAGGGATGTAAATCAAGCTTGTCCAAAAGACAACTACCCTACACCCTTCATTGACCAGATAATTGATGAATGCGCCAAATGCGAAATCTTTTCGTTCATGGATGGATTCTCGGGGTATAATCAAATAAATATTCGCCCACAGGACCAGTCAAAGACCACCTTTATCTGTCCATGGGGCACATTCGCATATCGAAAATTACCCTTTGGCTTAAAGAACGCAGGGGCGACGTTTCAGATGGCAATGAATTATGCCTTCCATGACATCAAAAACATCGTTCAACCATACCTCGATGACCTTCCAGCTCATTCACGAAAGCGGACTGATCATCCGCAACATTTAAGAGCGATATTTCTACGTTGCCGACACTACAAGATACGACTCAATCCGCACAAATGTGTATTTTGCGTCAGTTCTGGTCGTTTACTTGGCTTTGTAGTCTCCAAGGATGGGATTCGTCTCGATCCGTGTAAGGTCCAGGCAATCATAAATTTGCCTCCACCTTCAAATTTGCTTCAGATTCAGAAACTCCAAGGGAAAGCAAACTTTCTAAGGAGGTTCATTCCAAATTACGTCGAACTTGCTAAAGGTTATACACATCTTTTGAAAAAGGAGGTACCCTTTGTCTGGGATCAGGTTGCGCAATCTTCCTTTGATGCTTTAAAAGATTCCCTAATGAAAGCATCATTAATGTACGCCCCCGATTATCAAAGAGATTTTAACCTGTATCTGGCTGCAGCATATACGACCATCACAATGGTTTTAGTTCAAGAAGTCGATGGAATTGAACATCCTATATATTATTTAAGTAAGAACTTAAATGATACAGAAAGCAAATATTCTTATGTTGAAAAACTAGCGCTTGCAGCTGTTCAAGCGATACAAAGATTTCGACACTATGTCCTCTTTCGGAAAACTACCATTCTGTCAGATTGCAACCCCATGACTTATATATTGTCGCGACAGTTGCTGGGGGGCAAATATTCAAAATGGATAGCAATCCTTCAAGAGTTTGATCTGGAATTTGTAAAATCCAAGTCAAAGAAAGCTCTAGTTTTTGCAGAACTATTATGCGATCTCCCATCGTCGTCCAACAATGAAACATCCGAAGATTCAATCGTGGATGAGAGTTTGTTTCTGATATCTACAAGCAACGAGTGGTATGGGGATATAATCATTTATCTCCAAACCCAAAAATTTAGGCCAAACACCTCACACTCTAAACAAAAATGTATTCGATACCAAGCAAAAGACTACATGATCGTCGGTGATACACTTTACCGTCGTGGTATCGATACAGTTCTGAGAAGGTGCCTCACCCATGAGGAGGCCGAAAAGGCCCTGAATGAGTGTCATTCAGGCGCCTGTGGGGGGCATCAATCTGGATATGCTACAGCACAAAAAATCTTACGAGCAGGATACTTCTGGCCAACAATGTTCAAAGATTGCATAACCGCAGTCAGAAGTTGCCATGCTTGTCAAATTTTTGATAGCAAAACCAGAAGACCACCCGCACCTTTGCAGCCAATAGTTGCTGTTGGGCCATTCGCCAAATGGGGCATCGATATCATGACATGTAACCCCACCTAGACCGGGGGGCATGGGTATATCATAGTCGCAGTTGACTATTTTACCAAATGGGCCGAGGCGATGCCTACATTAGACAATACCGGTGAAACAGCTGCCCTCTTCTTTTTCAATCATGTAGTCGCCAGATTCGGCGTACCACAGGCTATAGTCATAGATCATGGATCACATTTTCGCAATCACATGATGGTCAAATTAGCTGCCAAACTAGGGTTGTCTCACGACAGCTCTACTCCGTATTATCTGCAAGCCAATGGACAATTTGAAGCGATCAACAAGGTCCTGAAGTGCATGTTGCAAAGGATGATTGGAGTTCACAAAAGAAGGTGGCACCTAATCCTGTACTCAGCCTTGTGGGCTTACCGAACATCGGTAAGGAATGCAACCGGGTTCACATGCTTCCAACTGGTATATGGCTTGGAAGCAGTCTTACCAGTCCAGTGTGAAATCTCGTCTCTCAAACTCGCAATTGATCTCCTCCCCGGAACTTCAGAAGAAGAGGCTCGTTTCTTGGAATTAATCCAATTGGATGAAACCCGTCGTGACGCCGCTTTGGCTAATGAAGCCCATAAGAAACGAGTCAAGGCGCAGTTCGACAAAAATGTCAAACCCCGTGTCTTCTCAGAAGATGACTTGGTCTTGCTTTACGACCAAGAATCCGATAAATTGGGAGCAGGTAAATTTAAGTCTTTATGGATGGGCCTCTATATTGTTAAATGAGTGTTAACAAAAGGAGCCTACGATTTAATGGATTATGACGGAATTCCACTGGCGCAACCTCATAATGGGTTGTACCTCAAGCGTTACTTCGCATAGTAGTAACCAGTATGCTTTTGTTATATTTTTGTTTTCGCTAAATTGTTTGTTTTGGTCGAGTAATCCACTTTTTTACATTTATTGCAGATGTCAAACCTATTGGAGCCATGTGTTGGATATGCCGATGGAGCGAGTCGTAGTTCGCGGAACCTGTCCTCCGCAGCCTGGGCCATTTTTGATCCAAGCGGTGAGTTAGTAAGTTTCAGAGGTGTATGTATTGTTCGATCAACAAATAACATCGCTGAGTATAGCGCGTTGATAGAACTTCTCTCTGAAGCCATCACCCATGGTATACGCCGACTAATTGTCAGGCTAGACTCACAACTCGTAATACTACAACTCAATGGTATATATTCCGTCTGAAACCCAGCTATTTATCGCATGTTCCTAAGGGTCAAGATTTTGGAAAGACAATTTGATCTTATTCAATACCAACATATTTCCAGAAACTTAAACACATTAACCGACTCATTAGCAAACTATGTGTTAGATAGACATTTGCAACATTTATAAAAAGAAACACATCATCAATGTTTTACATGTGGATCATATAGCTCAACCAAAATAAAACCCCGAAAATCAAAAATATATATAGCTGTTTATGGTTTACACATAATGTTCTGTAACCAAGACAAAACCGGTCAAACGACCCAAAAACTCAAAATGCTAGGGGGCACCCTAGTCTAATGATGCTCGTGATAGCAAGTCACAGCCTGTGCAATCATGCGTAAGAGACGAGTCCATCGTCTGGGCACACCAGTAGTATGCCGCTATAACTGCAAAGGTAGCTCGTCAGTCCTCACATCTGGTATACCGAGAGTGAGGCCCTCAACCTGCTCCTATAAAGCTGTAAGAGTCTCGGCCACATCAAGGTCGCGAAGAATAGCTCTTCCGGCGGCCTCTCCTGCTGGGGCAACAGCTGGTACTCTCAGGCGAACTACTGGACGAACAGGACCAACATCTGCATGTACACATGAGTTTGATTAAAGTCTTGATAGAATGAAAGGACATTATAAACAAAAACAGTAAACAACAATATGGTCAGAGATTTTACCAATAGCACCCCACTGCTCGCCATCCGGCAGTACTAAATCTGGATCACCCCGGAAGTCCATACCAGCATATGGATACTCGGAATAAACCATCTCCTGACGATCGAACCACCTGAAGAAGGTATCAGAAAATGAAATCTGAGACTGGCCAGCATGCCTAGACATATGATCAACCCATCTCTACATACGTGGTTCAGTAGGAGAAGGTAAATCGAGTGAAATGTACTGCGGCTGCATCAGTGGTATCTTCTCCAAGGCAAAGGTGGTCAAAATAGAACCGAACCCAAAGTTCTTCAACCTCCCGTTCTTTATCTTGGTCAACTGTTCTTTCATCACAAGAAGTACCGCGTTGCACCAGTTGAACACCTTCGGTTGGAGGCATTCCAAGGCATGCTGCATATAGGATCTGTTGGCTACATGAAGAGACGCACTATGGGCCATCCTACCAAAAGTAAACAGGATAGTCCTAAGGGACCTGTCAGTGACATCACAGATGATGATCTTACCGTCTTTACTCGGCTGAGATCCTTCTCTGCAATACCGACGGACATAATCTCTCACAGAATCGCCTCCTCGGACCGAACCTGATAAAGAGATGGGGGCACCTCGCCTCGACAAGCCAGTCAAGAAATAGATGTCTACTGCAGTCAAGGGGATAGATTTGCCCCTAATCTGGAAAACTTGATTGGTAGGATCCCAAGCATCGAGCAAATACTGCAGTAGGTTGATCTGCTGTCTCATGCTAGAAATGCGAAAGAACTTCAGCAAGCCACAATTCCGCAGCGCGTTCACTGTAACTGGATCATGTAGGGCAATCATGTCCTCCTCTTCATGCTCACATTCTCACCATGTAAGGTGGTGGGCTCCATTATTGTAGCAATAATGCTACAACTCCTAGGGCTTCCTATCTCTAATTTTATCAACCCGGTAGTTCGTACAAACTTGGAAGCAATGGTGCTGTATGCACAAGTACTAGCTCTTGTCGCAGCTGTCACTTGGTCAGTTGGCACAAGTCCGCTAGGGCTCAAGCCAACTTCTATATGCTCTCAGAAGAAGCTTTCTAAATGATGGACGAAGGCTATCTTAAAGGAAATTAATCTAATTTTCAAAAATGAACTGAAAGCCAACCAAAACATGGAAACCCTAGTAAACCCTAATCTGACTAGCTTAATCTCTATGATGCAATGGTGGGAGTGCAAGTGTCTAAGAATGATGCCATTACTGCTAGTGATATGAAATGCATGAACTTAAACTATTTCCATTGAAAAGAACATTGTTTATGTATTTTTGCTTAAGTGGTTGGAGTGATTATGATTTTGTTTCTCATTAGGGTTTGGCTGTGCAGAGGTGGTGTGAAGGGAGAGAAAGCTTGGGAAAGGTCAGGAGTGCTAGGAGAGGTCCTAGGGGATCCATAGCATCAGTCCACAGAAGTCCACAATGTTCAGGTGCTGGGAAACCGAGTTTGCAGGCTTCTACAGGATGTCTGCAGGGGATCCTACAGGAAACTCAGGAATTCTACAGGAAGTCTGCTAACTTCTACAGGATGTTCTACCGTGGGAGTTTTGGGTGATGGTGAAGTGATGGAGCTGTATGGGGGGATATGTAAGATGGAGATGGAGCTTGTGATGGCTCAGGGGCAGAGAAATAAGATGGAGAAAGAGTGCATGAAGTTGGTTGGTGGATAGAAGGATGGAAGCAACGAAAGGTCAAGAAAATGGAGCTACGTGGGCAATGGAAGAGTTGGAAGGTAAACGAGCTGAACAGAGGTCGAGTAGGTGGCTTTAGGCGTGGTTAAGAAGAAGAAGAAGGAAATGGAATGATACTGAGCAGTGTAAATAAAACAAATTGCTTATGTCTTGCACCAAAAATGAGAATCCATTAACCTGTGCTACCTGTGCTATTAAACTAATGAACAACAATGTAAATCGTGAAGAGAAGTCGTGCATGGAGTTGGAATGAAGAAGTATGGCTCAAGATCAGAGTGCATGGATGGATCTATAATTAAAATGACTGTGTTGCAGCTTGCATAAAAGTAAAAAAGACTGCGTTTTTTTTGGTGGTTGGTACAGACTGCACCCCAATCTCTAAACAGAGATGGCAGTGAAGGCACTATCAACCTTTTCTTGGAGCTCCAATGAATTACAATCCTCCTATTCTAATCTAAGCAACTGAAAGCGATTTAACCATAAGCTAATCCTACTCAATCTGTTGGAGCTCGGAGTTAAAGTGAAAATCACCCCCCAGCTAAAATATTTGCTCATCCCTGAGCAAATTTGCTCCAGCTCCTTGTCCTTGGCCGAGAACTAGGGCCCGGAACATGCTCTTCCTTTCCTGTTCTTGGTGGCCCTGCCTCTTCTACCCCTGGTGGTGACGAGGGTGGCGCTTCTTCCCTCTTTTCTGTTTCCTGTAGCCGGGCCAGAGTGTCCTGTAGAACATTTTCAGCCTCCTGTAGCCGAGATTTTTCAGTCAACAGGTCTAACCTTTCTTGCCACGTATTTTTCTTTGGACTCCCCTTCTCATAGGTGACTGTTATCCTTGAGGGGGACTTTTCCTTGGGAGAAGCAGGGGTATCTTCAATGACAATCGGGCTGCTGGACGAAGGCTGTGGCTTGCCCGTCTTTATCCTAACACTTCTTCGAGCTTTAAAGTATAGAGGGGTCTCCCTCTTTCTCTTTTCTTTTGGCTTAGGTGGCGTTCTGAGGCCAGCTAGTACAGCTGCTGCCTCCCTTGCTAGAATGTCCGCCTTCTTCTCCTTGGGTTTCACCTTTTCAGGGCTTCCTGTACAAGACCCTGCTTTACCCACTTTCGGGACTCCTGTAGAAGACCCTTTCTTTACCAATTTTGGGCTTCCTGTAGAAGACCCTGTTTTGACCAATTTCGGGCTTCCTGTAGGAGACCCTTTCTCTGTTTTCGGGCTTCCTGTAGAAGCCTGTTTCTGCTTTCCTGTAGACACAGGTGTCACCACCTTTGCTTGCTTTGCTGCATGGGTTTTGCTTTTTGGTTTGGTTGCGGGTGCTGATGAGGTACTTGGGCTGATGTGGACCATCTCAGCTTTGTCCGTTCTGCTCTGCAACCTCTTCTCTCTTGCTGACAAGATGGGTGTGTCACCTTTTTCTTTGTCATCCTTTTTCTCATGCTTCTTCTTTTGTTCTTTCTTCTGCACTCTGGTCGAGGTCTTCTGGCCTGTTTCCTTCTTTCCCTCGGCCACTGATTCTTTTTCCTCACTGCTGGAGGAACCCGTTTCTTCAGTCAACATCCTTATGTCTCCATCTCTTGTCAAATTTTTGAATGATTCCCATGAGAGGGGAACCTTATATGAATGAAGCGCATCCTCCACAAGAAGTTTGATCAACCCATGGTGGGCTACCTGATCTGGTATGCCTTCTTTTAGCTTTGTGGCACACTCAATTAGAGACTGTAGGAGGAAATAAGGGATGCTCAGTTTCTTTTCTACAGGAAGATCAATCCGGTGCCTCAATTCAGTGAGCAACCGAAAGTGATACCCGTACACGATGCTATAACGGCCTTCACAGGTTATATACTTCATGATATGTAGGCTAACTTCATTCCATGGTGGCAGCAAACTGGTTCTACGCACCCCATTTTTGTCCTCCGAGAATTCCTCCTCAGGTGGAAAGAATTCTTTCTTGGCCTGCTGGCTCAACTTCCTTTCTTCCTTATCCCATGGCAAACCCATTGGAAGTTCAGTAACTCAACTGATATATTGCGAGGTGAGCTTGAGGCTTAGGCCCCTGAAGTTCACTGTGGCCAGTGTCTTGGATTTCGGCCTCAGAGCCTGCAAAAATTCTTCTGCCACTTCATCGTCATAACCCTGCAATTTGTCACAAAAAGATATCCATTGAACCCGTGTGAAGAGCTCCACCACCTCCTGGTTTTCCCTTAACTTGGTTGAATCAGTGGGTTCTCGTCTAATAAACCCACCCGGCATGATAAAACAGTTTCCTTAACCAGAGGTGGTGATTGTGGAAGAAATTTGGTCTACTGAAACAGAGCGTAGAATCACGCTTCTGTCATGCACATAATCCACAAAAATTATCCCTGAGGAACTTAACACAGTTTAATTACCCTGACATCCTGTAGAATGACAGTATAGGCACAACAGACAACAATTTCACCATTTTTCTATGACCAGACTGTGGACGACGATTCTGCCACCTTTAAAAACCAGTTGCATGAAGAGTTCAGGGTTACCTTTTTATTCTGCCACCTTTTTACGTGAGGCACCCGCCTTCCTGTAGAAACTGCGTTCTTGTAGAAACAGCGTTCCTGTAGGAGCAGCGTGCGATTTTCGGGAAAGACTGTAGTTGGTCTACGCTCTGGGTGTGCTTCACAAGCGTTCTGATAGCCAAAGGCTCGGCGTATCGAACTGCAGAAATATCAGGATAGCCACTCGAGTTCAAAACGGTGGTTGATAAATGCATTAGGGCAATCTAGCCGATTAGATTTTGAATCGGCAGAATCCGTGGCGCGGGGGTGAGCTGTCCCCACCGGACCGTTGGGCGACGTCATCCCATCATTTGCCTGTGAGTTCCCTCACTGCCGCATCAATTCCTGCAGATCTGCCGCCGCCTCTTTTGTTAAACTCGTTTTTTTCCCGACGCGATTGCTCTCACGTGCGTGCTGCCCATTCTTTTTGTCATGGCCGCCACCCAAACATCCAACTAGACCATTAACTGGCCGACGTGGCCGGCCAAATGGCCATACGGCCGCTCAACCCATTCACCTTTACACTTTGCAATCAATTCAAAGTAAAATTCATGCAATCTGATGGAAGGAAGGGTCGAGACACTTACCTGCGCGGCTGCACACGATGTTTCGGTTTTTTTTTTTTGGACGCTGATGAGTGGATTTACCTGCTGCTGGCGAACTTACACAGGCCCGGAGGTCCATGTTTATAGGCTTCCGACGATGGATTGGATGCTGTGGTTGCATGCGCCCGCGTTTCATTTCATATGGCTGGTGCTGTGAATGGTATCCACTCTAGCGGGCTTAACTGTTACAGGACTCCCGCGGGATGTCTTGTAACAGTTCTTCCTCCTTGGGTGCATGCTGCACGATGAAGGATCTGGCCTCACGATCATGCTCCCGGAGCTTCTGGATGACTGGGATGAATATGGTGTGAGATCTCCAGCGTTTTTTTCATTTAAAATTTGCTTTTTCTTGAGAACTCATCGATCTGCTTTGCTGGTGCAGGTAACTTCGTTGCATGTCGACAAGGATGGCAGGACGAGGTGACAACAATGTGCAAGGGAGATAACAATAGCTTGCATGCATCCAAACCGATCCTTAGTCGTTAGATCTCCTCACAAAATGGATTCTGGGCCGTTCTGAGCTTCTACAGGAAGTTTCCTGTAGAAATACAGAGCTTCCTGTAGAAAGGCTGCGTTTCCTGTAGAGAGTCTGCACCTTCCTGTAGAAAATTTGCATCCTCCTGTAGAAAATCTGCGTCTTCCTGTAGAAGACTCAAGCTATAATAAAATTGCACATACCTTGGAGAAAATGAGTATTCTTGGAGGAGGTGCTAGTGAGGTGTCCTGACTGCATGATAAGGACCCTTGGCTTTGAGTTGAGAGGCTCCCTCTCCTCCATAGAACACCTACAATCTGCATGCAATTTCACATGATAAACTTGTTGTCTTTGTCTTTCTTGTTTTTTCTTCTTTTTTTCTTTTTCTTTTTCTCTTTTTTTTTTTTTTGAAAGATAACAGGGGCGCCTCAATGAGGTTTTCACCCTTTCCATCTGCCCTGAGCGCCTCAGAAAGGTTTTCACTCAAGGATCTTTTCCAAATTTTTTTCTCTCTCTTTTTGTTTTTTTGAAAGACAATAGGGGCGCCTCAATGAGGTTTTCACCCCTACCACCTGCCTTGGGTGCCTCAGAAAGGTTTTCACCCAAGGATCTTTATTATTTTATTATTTTTTATTTTTAGATTCTTCAGGGTATGCCCAAAGCAGAGGCAGAACCCTTCTCTATGACCAACACTGCCTTCTCCATAGTTTTGATGAACTCTTGTCTTGAGAGAGGCTTCCTGTAGATCTTCAATCGATGCCCATTGACAAGCATGGGGATGGCTTCCTCATCAATGGTCCGAATAAGAACAGATCCATTGTCATGACATTTTTCCACTGAATATGGCCCTAGCCATCTGGTTCTCAGCTTCCCCTTGAAATCTTTGTATCTGGAGTCATACAACAAAGCCCAATCTCCTGGCTGAAATTGCTTGTCATGGAGATGTTGGTCATGCCACACCTTTCTCTGAAGTTGAACCACTTCTGAGTGAAGGAGGGCCTGCATTCGGTGCTCATCCAGTCCATTCAGCTGCAATAACCTTTCTTGTTGTGCATAGCTGAGATCTAGGTCCAGCTGAGCTGCCATCCTCAACGTATTGTATTCAAATTCAATGGACAGCAAAGCTTTCTTCCCATAGACCAGCTCATAAGGTGTGAAGCCTGTGGTGGTGTTCCGAGTGGTGTTGTAAGCCCATGTGGCTTCAACCAGGCGATCTGCCCAGTCCTTTCTGCTGCTGCTCACCACGTTAGTCAAGATCCCTTCTAATGCTCTATTGGTGACTTCCACCTGCCCATTTGCTTGAGGGTGATAGGGGGTGGAAGTCCTATGCTTGATCTTGTGATGAGCTAGTAGATCTTCAACCAGGTTGGAGGTGAACTGGCTCCCTTGATCGGTGACCAGCTCTCTTGGATAGCCAAACTTATAGAAGATGTTTTCTCTTAGGAACTCGGCCACCTTTTCTTCTGTTGCTGCTTTGATTGCTTTGGTCTCTGCCCACTTTGTCAGGTAGTCAGTGCACACAATGATGTAAGACCTTTGCCTCGAAGGAGGGTTGATTGGGCCCACAAAGTCCATACCCCACTTCTCAAATGGCTCAAGAGTCACCTGAGGTTGGAGAGGCATCTCATCCCTTTGGGTCGGTTTCCCCATTCTTTGGCATTGGTCACACTGGCTGACATATCTTCTGACATCTTGATGCAGTGTGGGCCAATAGTAGCCTGTCTGCAGGATTTTGAAGGCAGTTCTCTTTGCTACAAAATGTCCTCCACAAGGCCCATCATGACAGGTGAGGAGGATATCAAAGACTTCCTCCTCCCTTACACAATGCCTTAAGATCTGATCGGGGCCAAGCTTGAACAGATTACCCCGATCCAAGTAAATGAGGCACTTTTTCTGATGATTCTGCTCTTCTCTCTTGAAGATAGGTGCGGAGGGAACTGTGCTGAAACAAGGTAGTTTGCTATATCAGCAAACCATGGAGAGAGTACTGAAATAGCAAACAAATGTTCATCGGGAATCTGGTCATCCACTGTTCCATCCTCATCTGCAGACAAATCCAATCTAGATAAAAAGTCAGCAACAACATTTTCTCTAACTGGTTTGTCAACAATGGTCAAATCAAACTGCTGCAATAAAAGTAACCATCTAATAATACGAGCATTCACATCTGGTTTATTCATTAAATATCTAATTGCAGCATGGTCTGTATGTACAAAGGTTTGATAGCCAGTGATATAATGTCGGAACTTGTTCAGTGCATGGACCACAACCAAGAATTCTTTCTCGGTTACAGTGTAATTCAGCTCAGCTTTGGACAAGTTTTTGCTAACAAAGTAAATGGCATATGGAAGTTTTTGCTCAACTTGTCCTAAAGCTGCACCTATGGCTTTGTTCGAGGCATCAGTGTGGATGTGGAAAGGTAGGGCCCAGTTTGGACCTCTCAGGATTGGGGCTGACACCAACTTGTCCTTCAATTCATTCAAAGCCCTCTGACAATCGTCAGTCCATTTAAACTCCACATCTTTTGCCAACAGGCCAAACAATGGCGAGGCTAGCTTGCTAAAGTCTTTAATGAATCTCCGGTAATATCCTGCTAATCCCAATAAACTCCGAACATCCCTTACCTTTTGAGGAGGTGGAACCTTCTTGATGAGAGAAATTTTGTTAGGATCCACTTGTAACCCTTGGCAAGAAATGGTATGGCCTAGCACGGTCCCTTCAGTCATTAGGAATTCACATTTTTCAGGACTAAGGGACAAGTTCATCTCAATGCATTTGGTTAGGACTTTTCCCAGATTGGACAATGCTTCCTGGAAGTTGGCCCCATAAGGAGTAAAGTCATCCATATAGATTTCCACTGCATCATGGACCAGCTCCGAGAAGATTCTTAAGACAGCTCTCTGGAAGGTAGCAGGAGCATTGCATAGCCCAAAGGGAAGGACTCGGTAGGAAAAGGTGCCCCAAGGACAAGTGAAGGTGGTCTTATCTTGGTCTTCCGGGCTGATTTGGATTTGATTGTACTCGCTAAACCCATCCAGGAAAGAGAAGAACTTCTTTCCTGCCAGTCCACCCAACACTTGATCTATGAAAGGTAGAGGGAAATGGTCTTTCTTGGTAGCTTTGTTCAGTTCTCGGTAGTCCACACAGATTCTCCATTTCCCATTTTTCTTGGGAACCAACACCAGAGGGGACACCCATTCACTATCTGAGATGGGGTAGATGAATCCGGCATCCAACAGTTTTTGCAATTCTTCCTTGACAATGCCCTTAAGGACTGGATTCATTCTCCTCTGGGGTTGCCTAACTGGCTTACAATCCTCTTTGATGTATATGTGATGGGTACAGACCGAAGGATGGACTCCTTTCATCTCCTTATAGCTCAAAGCAAAAGCATCTAGGTGACTGGCCAACAGGCTACACAGCTCCTTTTCCTGGGAAGGAGAGAGGGAGGAGCTGATCTTTAACGTTCTCTCAGGGCCGAACTCCACAGTCTTGACTTTGGGAGTGACAGGGTTGGTTGTACAAAGATCCACTAAGGTGCTAGCTTGGGCATCCTCCACCAATTTCTCTAAGGATAGTGCACTGGAAGGTGGATTCTGGATCAAGGTCTTGATCAAGTCATCCTCGGTTGGGGGGTCTCTTCTAGTGGTATCTAGGGTGCATAGAGGTGCTGAGTACACCTCGTCTTCCTCTCCTTCCCCCAACCAGAGTGGTAAGTCATGCTCTAAGGAGGGTTGGGCAGGAGGGTATAGGACTAGCTGCTTGGACATAGGACCATTTTTGATGGTCATATTTCCTGCACAGCAACTTATGTAAGCATCTGCAGTGGCTAACCAAGGTCTTCCCAAAATGAGAGGATATCCAGTAAGCTTTGCCTTGGGTTACAGAACCAAGAAATCTGCAGGGTATTCCCAAGAGTCGATAGAGACCAAGACATCCTCCACAATCCCTTCGGGAGTCACAGTGGAGCAATCTGCTAATTGCAGTACTGTCGAGGTCTTCCTCAAGGAACCCTGAAGATTGAGTTTGAGCATGGTATCCCTGGGCATCACATTAATGGCAGCCCCCAGATCAATCAAGGTGTGTGGTATGATGGTTCCATTGATGTGGACATCTACTATAGGACTTCCAGGATCTAGGTACTTTGGGCAGATGACTTGTCCTAACATAAGGTCAGACAGTTGTCCTATGACATTGATGGTTGAAGCATCTTTCTTCCGCCTGCCTGGGTGTTTGAAACACTTTTCCTTAACCAATTTGTTGTATATTGGCACATCCTTGATGGCTTGGAGAAGTGGTATTTTCACACACAACTGCTTGAGCTCTCCCAGAAGCTCATCCTCCTCTGGGTTGGGTTGTGTGGTGGCTGTTAGTCTCCCAGGAAAGGGTGGAATAGCCTTTGGTTCACTTTCCTGTTTATCTTCCTCATCCTCTGGGGGAGGAGGTTGGCGATCTGGTAGAGTCTTTCCAGATCGAAGATTGATCTCCTGGATCTCCACAGCATAGGTAGGGCATGAGGTTTCCCTAGTGTATACCTGCTGGGCCTGTCTATTGTTGGGGTTTGGGTTCGGTTGAGCAGGCATTTGAGGTTGCCTTAGAGGAGCAGGAGGTAATGGCTGAGGTTGAATTGGTGGTGGAGGCAAAATGGCGGGAGGAGTATTGTACTGGGGCCTCCACCCCGACTGAGGTGCATTCCACTGAGGCTGTGGCTAGGCATGTGAATGATATGAATGAGAAGTAGGTTGAGTAGGGTACTGAGGTGGATAAGACCATGGAGGAGGCATGGACCGGGAAGGATGAGCAGGGGGACCCCAGGAAGGCATAGGAGTCGATTGGTTGGGGCTGTAATAAGCTTGAGGTGCCCCTTGCATCCCCTACTGGTAAGTTCTAGGTCCTTGTGGCCTCCTTTGGTTGAGTTAATAGAGAGGTTCAGTGGGAGCTTCTGTCCCTCGGTACATGGCTTTAAACCCAGGTAAGGTTGGACACTGATTTGTGGGATGGTCCTCCTCACAAACGAAACATACTTCAACCGAATGCAATGGGCATTCGTTCTTAGGGTGTCTCCTTGTGCACCTAGGGCAGAAGACAGCCAGGGCTCTCTCAGCTTCTTCTTTCTTCTGCTGGATCCTGAATGTGTCCAGCTGCATGGCAATGGTCTGTCTCACCTCACTCTTAAGATCTTCTAATTGATTTGCAAGATCATGTTTGGAGAAAGGGACACCAGCTGAGAGGAGGTTTCCTCTACCTCGTTTCCGTGCTGCCCTGGAGTGGTTTCTAAACACAGTCTTGATGTCCTCATAAGGCAGTTGGTAAATGTCCCCCCCAGCTAACATGTGAAGGGTATCTAAGAGGTCTTCAGGGACTCCTCAGAGCAGGACCAACTTGAGGGATTCAGGGTCAAGTGTGCACCTGGCCCGCTTATAGCTAAGTTGGAACCTCTCCTCATAATCCTCTAAGGACTCATCATTTCCCATGGTCATCCGAAAGATTTCTCCCTTGGTTTCCTTGGACCTACAGTAATCCCTGTACTTGGTATTGAAAGCTTGCTGCATCTGAGCCCAAGTGGTGATACTATTCCCAGGTAAGCCCATGAACCAGCGTAATGCTGCATCCTTAAGAGTTGAAGGGAAGAGTTTCAGATTTTGCTCATCTTCAGTATAGTCATAGGTTCTACAAAGGACAGCAAACTCAAACAGGAAGGTATCAGGATCTTCAGTAGTCAGTCCATGGAAGTGAGGTAAAGCAGAGGGGCTAATATTCTTCATTTTCATCTCTCCATTGGTCTCTCAGATGGGGAAGGCACCTTCTATTCTCTCATCTTCTCTTCTATTGTCAGCCATAGCTTCAGATGGAGTGGTCTCTAATTCTTCTTCTACTATAGGATCTTCGTATATCTCAGGAGGTTCACCTATAGGTTCTTCTGGATCACTGTCACTGAAGAAGAGAGAAGGGTGACTCAGTGATGTGGTGGGGGTGTTGGGTAAGAATTTGCCTGTTTTATCTCGATTCCTACGAGGCATGAAATGGAAAGACTTTCTTTTTTTTGATTGCTTTTGTTTTTCTGCGGTACCTGCAAAACTGAAACAGATTGATCTACAACTAACTATAAAGATGCAGAATTAAACTGAAGGCAGGAAAGAACTAATCTACTTTGCTCAAATGAAATTGCAAGAATGGAAATGCTAGTCTACGCTTGCAGAATTGAAATTGAGGAATTGAAAGGCTATTCTAGGAAAGCAGGAAATGCTAATCTATGAAAGCAGGAAATGCTAATCTATGAAAGCAGGAAATGTCTATGCTACTTTTGCAGAATGGAAATGAAATAAACTACTGAGCAGAAGGCAAGAGTAAGAAAATAGAAGAAAAACAACAATTACTAATACTCTGATGCTTCCCCGGCAACGGCGCCAAAAAGATGGTGGGCTCCAGTATTGTAGCAATAATGCTACAACTCTTGGGGCTTCCTATCTCTAATTTTAACAACCCGGTAGTTCGTATAGACTTGGAAGCGACGGTACTGTATGCACAAGTACTAGCTCTTGTCGCAGCTGTCACTTGGTCAGCTGGCACAAGTCTGCTAGGGCTCAAGCCAACTTCTATATGCTCTCAGAAGAAGCTTTCTAAATGATGGACGAAGGCTATCTTAAAGGAAATTAATCTACTTTGCAAAAATGAACTGAAAGCCAACCAAAACATGGAAACCCTAGTAAACCCTAATCTGACTAGCTTAATCTCTATGATGCAATGGTGGGAGTGCAAGTGTCTAAGAATGATACCATTACTGCTAGTGATATGAAATGCATGAACTTAAACTACTTCCATTGAAAAGAACATTGTTTATGTATTTTTGCTTAAGTGGTTGGAGTGATTATGATTTTGTTTCTTATTAGGGTTTGGCTGTGCAGAGGTGGTGCGAAGGGAGAGAAAGCTTGGGAAAGGTCAGGAGGGCTAGGAGAGGTCCTAGGGGATCCCTAGCATCAGTCCACAGAAGTCCACAACGTTCAGGTGCTCGGAAACTGAGTTTGCAGGCTTCTACAGGATGTCTGCAGGGGATCCTACAGGAAACTCAGGAATTCTACAGGAAGTCTGCTAACTTCTACAGGATGTTCTACCGTGGGAGTTTTGGGTGATGGTGAAGTGATGGAGTGGTATGGGGGGATAGTGTCAGGCGGAAAGAGTCGATTGTGCGGACACAACCAACCTCCCTAGGAGCATAAGACTCTCTAGTGACAAACAAGACAAACAAGAGCAATCTTTCTCTAAACATGCATTTACTATATAAGAAATCAAGTGTTTAGATCCTACCTGTAGTCCCACGCTGTTGTAGTAGTCCAGCTCCGCTGATCCGGATGAGCTCCTCCTTCACTTTGAAACCTCCATCCACTAACAATCAAACGATTAAATAGCACTTGATAATCTCATAGAATAAAACATATTTAACACATAGACCAAGGAGTACATGAAACAACTCATAAATAACAAGTTATTGAGAAGAATGGACTCATTTGCATTAATAGGTAACAAAAGGAACAAATACAACCTGAGCCTTGGTGTTGTGCAAGTCCTTCCCAGGGTCCATCAAGAGTTCTCCTTTACTTTGACAAAGCTCACCCACTTCCAAATAGAACAAGCAAAGATGGCAATCTCTCCTCACAAGCTTCTAAATGGGAGTCCTAATTCCAGCAGCATCTACCCATAGAAATGTATAGCTTCCAACCTCTCCTCCTTCTGGCCCAATGCCTGTATTTATAGTGCTCAAGAGGAAGTTAATCAGGTCCACCATCAATGGGATAATCCCCTCTTTGGATGGGATAGCTCCCTTATTGATGGGATAAGTTCCTCTTTGGTACGGGTACATGAACCATCTGGAGGCGCTCAATACACGTCGAACAACCTTCTAGAATGCTCTAGAAATGACCACAAGTAACTTTTTAAAGATGAAACTTGCGCATTTTGACCTTTACAGGGGGACGCACCTGCCCCTTTACATACAGAGCGTCCAAAGACGCAGCTTTTGTGAACATTGGGTGCGTACCCGCAGGTAAGGTTGAGAGAACCTGTGTACCCAGAGATAAATACATTTGTAAAGACTTTCTCTCTTTTTGGAGTTTGACATGGAGAGCAGAGGCATAAGACTTGCCTAAGAGGGTAGCATGACTGTTGATAGAGCCATACTAACTGTAAATAGCCATGGTGACATTTTTTAGTGTAACAGATTGCCCCCTAAAGTGCGAAGCCTGTAATAGATTAGGGTTTTGTATTATCTAGGAAGGGTGAAGCGCTTTATCATTTCAAGGATTATCTCGTGGAGAGCCTGGTCAGAACCTGCAATTTTCAACACAAAATACATGTATAAGATTATATCATCACTGAGGTAGGCATTCCCATACTCAGATCAAAACTTTAACTAACAGACTAACTACTCTGATACAGGAATGATCTTGCAGTACATCATAATCATAGACTTTTGTAGACACAGTATGGGCACAGCCATCTGTTTATGATTAGTCTACTTAGATAATGAATACAAAACTCCTCGCAGCCTGGATGGTGGAAACTAGATCCAGGGTCTTCATTTCTACTTCCCGAATTGGTACGATTCTAGCCATGCGAATAAATGAGCTGATGTCGAACATGGTAGAAACCACTTGATTACCAGTCGATGATGTAAACTGTTAACAAGTGTGAGAGAAACCACCAATAACGTCAATGGTTCTCAAAGTACCCAGTACAATCCATGAGATGTGAATGAATGAGTTGATGTCGAACATTTCACGGAATCCTTCGATCGAAAGTCAATGATGTAAACTGACGTCAAAGGCGAGAAACCTGCCATTGATGCATGCAGACTTCAAGGTACTGACGATTTCTAAGTCATCTCTCTAGATAATGTGTTGATGTCGATAGAAAGCGACCCGTTGCAAGCAAGCCCACAACACAAAATCATTGTTCAAGTTGAAGAAATGTTGCTGTAAGGACTGACTCAGGGATGGTCAAATGGATGACAAGTACTTTGCAGATGAAAGTTTTGTTTGCAGACCTCTTGAACACATAACGACACGACAAATGGTTTGGTGATAAACGACTCAAAGCAACCCTTGGAACCCGGCTGAAGACTTTCAAAGTGGTTTGATCAACTGTGAGGTAAAGGATTTCCCAACCCAGGTGAATGAAAAGTGTCATTTCCAAGAGTGGTAATAAAGTTTCTTTTGAGACAAAAGATAACAAATAGGCTCATTCTTCTCTTTTTTCCCCCACCATTTCTGGCAAGTACCTCTTTATTTTTAACAAGCTTGAGGAGGATAACATATGCTTGATTATAAGCTCATCCTTCGGATGAGTCCAACCTCGTTTTGATTCGAACCCTAGGAAGGAGTGGTTCGTTCCTGTTTGTAATTGAACAGGTCCTTTACTGTGAAATGTTTTAACGAGCCCAGCATAGGAGAAACTCGGCGTTTTTCAATTTTAGAGAGTCTGAAAAACTTAAGAAGACTCCAAGTTGAACTTTTTCGTAGATTTGTGTCCCTCAAGCCCAAAAAAGTATAAAATAATACCTGGGGGAACCGCTTGATCTTGCGACCAAGGAGTACTTTCATAATTAGTGCCACTGACCTGAAAAGTAAAAAGCGATCAAGGACACGTCGTTTTATTTCCGTATCGAGTTTGAAATGACAAAAACCCGGCAATCTTTTCCTGATTTTACGGTCAGAAAAGAGCTATAAGGGGACCGTCTTTTAATTTCGTTTTAACGAGTGTAAAAGAAACGCTCGACAATCTTTTCATATTTTAGGAGTCAGAAAAGGGCTTAAAAGATGACTCTGATATTTTGGTTCGTGAAAAATGACAATTTTCCCTCTAAATCCCTTTGTCCTGCACAAAAACGACACATTACTCATACCTGTTTAAGATAGGCAAAAATACATTGAAAAATATCCTTTCATGGTGAAAACTGAACAAACCTAGCATTCATTCATCCAAAAAACCTATAAAAAGACTTTTTACCATGTCATTTTTACCATTTTACTGTTGAGGTTGAAAAAAGGGCTTTTGGCAAGAAACTTCCCGTGGTCGCTGCGGAGAATCCGACCGTCAGATTCGAACGCCGTCTCTTTCAGGTATTTCACAACATCCTCCTCTTCAATTTCATCCGATTAAAATTGTGTTTTAGGTTTTAGTTTTGATTTTTGGGGGGTTTTGGGTTTCAAAGTTCGCTCTGTGGGGTACGCAGGTGCCCTTAGGGTGACCTGCGTCCCCCGACTTTTTCCTGTACAGGAAAAAGGTCGGGGGACGCAGCCCACCTTCAGGCCAGCTGCGTCCCGACGCTCTGTGTTCTAAACGCGGGGTGCGTCCCCCGCGAAAGGCGGAAATTGAAACCCCAAACTCCACAAACAACCATTTAAATTTTCCCAAATCAATTCTAATCATTGTTTCTTGGTGTGTAGGGCACTCACCATGTTGGATTGGAGAGAAAGAGAGCACGAGGACGTTGATTTAGCCGCAATTAATCATCAACCTTTCATTGATGCCCTAAAAGCATGCGGACTATATAAATACTGGGCCATACTTGGCATGAGGGCTCAGGTGAGATTCTTGGAGTGGCTGGTTGAGAGATGGAACATTCATGAGCAATGCTTTTACATCGGAGGGCACCAGCTCGAGATAGAGCCCTCTGACATATACTTTCTCACTGGCTTGCCAAATAGAGGCGAGCAACTCAATCTAGCCGGGACTAAGCCGGGTGGCCAATCCCTTGCTAGTCTCCGGGCAGATTGGTGCACACCCAATGCACACCATGCGAAAGGCATAGAAATCAAACACATCTCTCTGCGTGAACTCAATGTTATAGCTTTCACGGTTACCATAATTTGCGGTGCAGCCGCTTTACATATTGCCACCGGGTCCCAAATGCGGATGGCGATTGACTGTTTCCAAGGCACCATTTTCAACTGGTGTGATGCTGTGTCGGCCAACATGAAGGGCCAACTGACTAGGGCAAAGAACGGACAACTAAAGACCTTTGGATATGGGCCTCTAGTTGTGAGCTTTGCCTTAGAGAGAGTTCCGATGCTGATCCCTCAGCAACTCACTGTCGAAATCTTGGGTCCTCGGGAGCCAAAGCTGATACGATGGGTTACGGTGATGGCCCAACATCCTGACGAGGGCGCGGCGGTTGTTAGATTCCCTGATAGTTATTTGCATTGGTTAGAGGACCAGGTTTTTTCGATCCAGGAATTTCCGTATGCCGGAGTAGATTTTCGAGGTGATCCGGACATGGTTCTTCCATGGGGAGAACAATGGGATGACAGAGGTACTTTATTTTTCACAAGTTTTCAAATTATATATTTTTTTGTTGTTTATATATATCGTCTCAAAACTGACAGTAAAAAATTTTCAAAATGCAGATGTTGGTCCACAGCGCCCAGCCAACCTCCGGCCTTTTGAGAGGAGACATCCAGTTGCACCGGTACCGGCCCCACAGGACGCGGCTGCAGAGTCACTAGCTGAGTTGGAGCAGGATCTAGAGCGTCTGACGGTGGATATACCTGAGACTACCATAGATGATATTCCTATCAGACTTCAGCGCTATGTAGTCGCAGTCCCTGGACCGTTTAGGAGGTTTTTGTGTAAAGTAGCCCGTGCAGTGGTGTCGTATAGGGAGCACCACCAGTGATTGGCTAGTCAGTTTTGTAGACACATATGACATTTTGGCTTTTTTGTACTTATCATTTTTGCCGATCATAAGGTGTTTTTCAACCTATGATCGAAGACGATGTATATTTTTTGACACACTCCTATATATATATATCACTATTACCAGCTTATCTTGTTTAACATATGTGATGAAATGTTTTTTAAATTTACTTGCATGATTATCGTAAATGTCTGTCCAACATTCGAGAAGCAATTGCATCTGCTAATGTATTTAAAGACCTTGGAATATGCTGATATTCAATGTAATCAAATTCACGTTCCAAGAGACGCACTCTCAAAAACAACCTTAATAACACAGGATTTCTAATGGCATATACTCTATTAAGCTGTAATACAACAAGTTCAGAATCTAACCTCACTATCAAATGTCGAATTCCAAATGAAATAGATTCGGATAATAATTCAACCAATGCACTGTATTCTGCAATGTTGTTCGTTGTTTGACCGAGGCTTACCCCATGCATAGAAACTAACTCGTCAGAGGGCGAATAGATAACCCAAGCTGCGGAAGAGATATTCCGTGTACTACGACAAGCACCATCAGCAAATCCAATGTATGTTTGGAGAGGCGTCGACATCTGCAATATCAAGAGTAAAACCATGATAAGCCAGAATAACGACGAAAAACACACCTTCTAAGCTAAGCACACTAACTAAACTAACAAACACGCTAGCTAGAAAGAAAATCTAACCTAACTAAAAATTCTCCATACCCACCATTTAAGCATAATACCTCTTTAGGTAAAGTCCATTTCTGGGTTTACCCAAAGAGTCCCCATCAAAATCTACCAGCTCATAAGCCCCTTTTGCTAGCTTTCGCTTTACAATGTAGGGTCCATGCCACATAGGAACGAATTTTCCAGCACCTAGATTATCGTTAGCTTGATCATATAATAGCACTAGGTCTCCCTCCGAAAAACTTCGAGGGGTCACATTTCTATCATACTGAGCTTTCATTCGCTTCGCGTGAGTCTCGATTGCCAATGCAGCATCACGTCGAGTCTCATCTAATTTAGCTAAGTACAATAAACGTTTCTCCTCTTCGGAAGTAGCTGGAAGTAATTCGACAGCCATTTGAAGTGATGGGATTTCGCATTCAATGGGTAACACAGCTTCCAAGCCATAAACTAGCTGGAAAGGAGTGAACCCTGTTGAAGTTTTCACTGAGGTTCGGTATGCCCATAGCGCTGAAAATAACATGTTGTGCCAATTCGACCGATGAATACCAATGGTTCGTCGGATCATGATAACTAGAACTTTGTTGATAGACTCAACCAAACCGTTGGCTTGCGGATAATAAGGAGTAGAGCTATCGTGGCGCAAACCAAGCTGGCTTGTAAGCTCAGTCATCATGATGTTTCGAAAATGGCTCCCATGGTCAGTAATGATTGCTTGTGGGACACCAAACCTAGTTATAATATGATTGAATACGAAAACTGCAGCTGTTTTGCTGCTTGCGTCGAATGTAGGCATCGCCTCCACCCATTTAGTAAAATAATCAACCGCGAGGATGATATACGCATGCCCCCCGGCCGAGTGAGGGTTACAAGTAATAAAATCGATACCCCATTTGGCGAATGGACCAACGGCAATTATAGGGTGGAGAGGAGCAGGTGGTGTACGCATCTTGCGATCAAACACTTGACAGTTGTGGCACTTCCGGACTGCAATGATACAATCTTTAAACATATACGGCCAGAAATAGCCAGCGCGCAACACCTTCTGAGCTGTGGCATACCCAGACATATGACCGCCACATGCTCCAGAGTGACAATCATTCAAAACCGTTTCAGCCTCTTCGTGAGTTAAATAACGTCGAAAAACTAAATCTGCCCCCCGGCGATAAAGTGTATCTCCAATAATTTTGTATTGCTGGGATTGAAACCGAATTTTTCGACGTTCCGCCTTTGAAGCTTCAGGCCGAAAGGTTTGGGTTTGGAGATAGATGATTATATCCCCGTACCACGGATCTAAAGTACTGATAAGAAACAAAGATTCGTCTACAATGGACTCCTCTGCCACAGTCTCTGTGTCAGCACTAGGGAAATCACACATCAATTCCGCAAAAACCAAGGATTTCTTAGACTTGGACTTCTCGAACTCCAAGTCGAACTCTTGCAGGATAACGATCCATTTAGAGTACTTGCCCCCTAGCAGTTGTTTTGTCAAAATATAAATCATAGGGTTGCAATCCGAAATAACTGTAGTTTTACGGAGAAGAATGTAGTGACGAAAACGCTGGACAGCTTGAACGGCTGCCAGGGCCAATTTCTCCACATGCGATTATTTTAGCTCGGTGGGATTTAAGGTCCTACTAAGATAATATATCACATGTTCCGCTCTGATTTCATCTTCTTGAACTAACACCATTCCAATAGTGGAATGCGAAGCTGCGAGGTATAAGAAGTAGTCCTGGTTGTAGTTGGGAGGATGCAACAATGGTGCATGGGTCAACGCGTGTTTAAGTGCATCAAAAGATTGTTGGGCAATCTCGTCCCAAAAGAATTGAGCATTCTGTTTCAACAACCGTGTAAAACCTTTAGTGACCTCGGCGTAGTTTGGAATGAATCGGCGTAAAAAGTTTGCTTTCCCTTGCAAACTTTGGAGTTGGCGCAAACTCGAAGGAGGAGGAAATTTGATGATAGCTTCGACCTTCGAGGGATCGACGCGAATGCCGGCTTTTGAAACAACAAATCCCAACAACCGACCTGTTTCTATACAGAAAACACACTTGTGGGGATTCAACCAAATTCGATAATGCCTACACCTCATAAAGATTGCTCGTAAGTGGACAAGCTGATCAGCTCGATGTAAAGAATGAGCAGGAAAATCATTGAGGTATGGTTGCACAATGTGCTTGATGTCATGAAATGCATAAGACATCGCCCGTTGAAAAGTGGCTCCGGCATTCTTAAGCCCAAAAGGTAATTTGCAGTAAGCAAATGTCCCTAATGGACAAATGAATGCCGTTTTTGGTTGGTCGGCAGGTACAATATTGATTTGATTATAGCCTGAAAACCATCCATAAAGGAAAACATTTCACTTCCGGCACAATCATCAATAATTTGATCGATATAAGGCGTAGGATAGTTGTCTTTTGGACAAGCTCGATTTATATCCCTATAATCGATACAGATTCTTATTGTTCCTTGTTTCTTGTTGACCGGAACAATATTCGATACCCAATCCGTTAACGGGATCGGATAAATGAAACCTGCTTTCAACAGCTTCTTGACTTCTGCTTTAATCGCAGCTGCTTTCCGAGGGTGAATCTGACGCAACCGTTGCCGGACGGGTTTAGCATCCGGGTAGGTCTTTATTTCATGAACAACAATGGCAGGATCGATTCCCGGCATTTCCTCGTAAGACCAGGCAAACACATCGCGGAATTCTTGGAATAGGGCCTTGTAAGTTTGGATTTCATCTTCTGTACATGCGGCACCTATATGAATGTTTTCCTCAATTCCGGGCTTTACTGAAATATCAATGGGAATAGTACGAGAAATATTCCCTAAATTCAACTCTGAATCAGAATGTTTCGTTGGATTCTGAGCGTCTTTGACATATTCAGTGGTAAAAATAGATGAAAAATCATTTTCAAAAGCATCATCCTTAGGTAAAAACGAAGATCTGTGATGAAGATCTTCCCATGGTAGATCGTCTACACTTAGGATTTCACGAAGTTGCTCGTCAGATGACATGACTTCGGGAAACGCTATCCGTTCTAAGGTTGAGGTGAAAAGTGATTCTTCACTGACCACATTCATTTGGTCGATTTCGGTTGAACGCGAGTCGGTAAAAGACATGACAGCTTCATAAGCAATTTCATATGGACTCAAAGGCATAGCATCACCGAATGAGTCTATCTCAGATTCAGATGGGACAATCCAAGGATCATCATAAATAATATTGTCTGATGTAATCATATGAATTGATGCAAATGAAGAGTCTGCGTTGATTGGAGGGAAAGGAAAAGTTCCCAGTAAACCGGAATCTTTAACTAAACCTACGCCAACGTCCCTATAAGGGATTGTCGTCTTACCGACATGCTGGATACTCTCTGAAGAGGCTGGGTCGGATGAAAAGTATGTCAGCTGATCAATAGTCACGATCTTACCGTTATATGGAAACTTAATTACTCTGAAGACCGATGAAACGACCGCTGTCATAGCATATGACCAACTTCGACCCAAAAGAAGGTTGTAGTCTAGAGGGGCATCAACCACCTCCACATCCAGACTAACGGTTTTACCTTCTACCCTTATAGGCAATTCCTGTAGAATACCAAACGGACGGAACCCACGGCCATCAAAGGCCTTAAGGATGGTGGGGGATTGGTTCAACGAAGGAGAACCAAGCGATCTCCAACATTGAATCGACATAATACATGTAGAAGCTCCCTCATCAATCACAGTCCGATGAATAGGCCTGTTTTTGACTATCACTGGAATTTGGAAAGCCATTTGATGGGGTAGACGCGGTGTACTATTTTCTAGATCGAAGATTATCAGGTTCGGGTCTTGAACATCAACAGCTCCGATAGCCGACAAAAGTAATTTTCGTTGTGCTGGGCATGATTGCAGCACTTCTAACGCTGACATTGCTGAGGGTGAAACAGCTAAGTCTTCAACAATGTTGTAATTCTGGGCCGCTCTCGCATGTGGATTGAAAGCAGGCCTTCGAAGTACACCCTTGGCGGGCGGTTTGATTACTAGATCCGGGTTAGGTTTCTCGATCTGTAGTGGATCGGAACCAGGAGCTGAGGTTGATGGGTTAGAGTGAGAAGATTCTGCTTCCTTACCATCAACAGGATTCTTACTACCATAATCTTGCGATCGAGTCGCAATCCTCACATGAGACATCATCAAAATGGGTTCTTCACTGGCATTCGAGGAAGAACCTATCATCTTATTCTCCTGCTCCGGAAATGGATTTTTTAACACAGCAGGAGTGGGAGAACCTTTGACTATTTTCACAACCTCGGCCTGATGAGGGCAATCTCTCGTAAAATGATCCTCTTCACAAATAAGACAAGGATATCGAGGTTTGCGCTTTTCTTCATTGGTTTCCGACTTTTCCATTTTCTCCTTCGGAGCCTAGTCTGCTTTAGCCTTCTTCTTTCCTTTCTTCTTTCCACCATTTTTTGATTTGGCCGTAGATGACTCTACAGCGTGAATATCGGCAGTAAGTTCAGGAGAAGACTCTCCTGTCGGGGAATCAGGCAAAGTGATTATAGGAGTAGTTGAAGCCTTGGAAGACTTCTTCTTGCTCTTTGTATTCACGATACCAATCATACCATCAGCGGCATGAGATCCCGAAGGATCAGCAGCGATTTGATTCGATTTTGGAAGATCCGGAATCTTCTCGTGTAACGTACCCGACTGAGTGTAAACTAAGTCAAGGTACTGCGCCTGAGCAATGACTTGCTCCTCAGTAACTACTCCGGCCTTAGCTACATCTTCAGTAATCTTCGGTAATAATGATTTAACAAACCATTCAGCTAAGATTTGGTCCGGGATAAAAACTTTCACTAACCTTCTTCGACGCCTCCACTCATGAATGTGATCAGAAATATACGTGGACGTCGATTGTTTTAGTGAAGTTAATAACTCCGTGCCGTTATCGTATCTGACCGGCAACTGAAAGTGAGTTAGGAATGAGGTAGCTAACTGGCTGAAATTGTAAAAAGAGGCCCGTGGTAACTCAATGTACCACTTTGCCGCGAGACCAATGAGTGTACGCTGGAAAAGACGTAAGTGGATCGAATCATCCGAGATAGAATTTGAAGCACACCAGAGGTGGTAAGTCATCACATGATTGGACGGATCCTCTCCAGACTTACCTTCGAACTTGGGTATATCACTGGGCAACTTATTTGGCATTGGCGGCCAAAACTGAAGATATTGAATTGGATCGTTCGTTAGGCGCGTCAAGTCGGGTAAATCCAAAGTTGCGATAAACGGTAACTGCCAGTTAGGATCTCTAAAACTCTGGGTCACAAGACCAGTCCCAGGAGGAGGATATCCAGGATAACTAGGCACAGGAGTCGCATTTGGGATATTATATCCTTCTGGAAAACCAGGATTAACCGGACCGTACTGGGGTTGTTGAGGTTGTTGATAAGTGTACCTAGGATACGATTGATACTGGTAAACTAGCTGTTGGACAGCTTGCCCAGGTTGGTACTGTCCCTGGTACGGTTGGTGAACAAATTGAGATTGAGTAGTGACAACCGTACTTATACCAGGCTGACCTGTAGGCATCTGGACCGTGGTTTGAATCGTAGATCCAGACAACGGTAAAGATGTCTGAGGAGTGGTTATAGAGACAGTAGAAACCGGAGCCGTCGATACTCCAGAAGTAAGTATGGTAGATGTGGTGGTAGTTGCAGCAGCCGTTTGAGATGGAGTACTAGGTGCGATTGACGGCTGAGTAACTACCGAAGTTACAGAAGTTTGAACATTTGACTGGACAGGCTGCAGTTGCTGGGGTGGACCAGAAACTACGGGTTGTCCAGCTTGAGGTACCAACTGCATACTTGGCTGCAACACCTGTTGACCCTGTGATGGATCCCACACTAACATTCCGGGGTATTGACCCGTAACAGGTTGAGGATACTGAGATCCATAACCAGATTGAGGATAGGATTGATAATTGTAAGGTGCAGTTCCCATACTTGGAACATATGACTGACCTTGAGGCGGTTGATAACCTTGACTCGAGTATTGACCTTGAGGTTGATAACCTTGAGGTAAATACGGATACTGGGGTTGACCTTGACCTTGAGGTTGATAGCCTTGAGGTTGATACCCTTGGGGTTGATACCCTTGGGTTTGCCATCCTTGAGGTTGCCATCCTTGAGGTTGATATTGATACTGAGGTTGACCCTGGGGTACATATTGAGGCTGGGGTTGACCTTGAGGCATGTATTGCACCATAGGTACATACTGACCTTGAGGTTGCCCCCCAGACACGATTTGTGTACCTTGAGGTTGCCTCCCAGGCGTTAACTGAGGCTGCCCCCCAAGCGGTAATTGGTCACCTTGAGGTTGGGAAACGGGAACTGAACCTGACATCATGTAAATGTCTCCTACACCCAATGGTATATTACCACTGTTTCCAGTTAATAACCCATGATCAACGGGTTGAGGAGATGCCCCTGCAAAGGTACCAGAAAGTGATTGATACCCGGTGGGAACAGAAGGACCGCCGTGTAAGAAAGATTCAGGACTTTGAGTAAACACGGACGACTGACCAGACATATTTACAGGAGTATAAATACCTCCAGGTGGAAAAGGAGTACGAGGTGTAGAAAAAGCTACCCCTGAGTTGTCTAACAAATTTGTTAACGAAAGGTACCAAGTAGTACTTCTAGGAGGACTGTAAAAGATGGATTCACGCTCCCTTAGATCAATAGTAAGTTGATCTTCAAGGTTAGAGACGCCTACTTCTTCCTCTGGAGCAAGTTCTTCAATAGCAATCAAACCAGTAGGAAGATTTTCGGTGATAACTCGTTCTATTCTCGGTGAATCTGGAACACTAGAAGTCGGAGTAACAGGTTCAGATATTTCAGGTTCTTCGCCTGTATCACTAGCAGACGAAAAACTACCAACAAGCTCAGAAACTGTAACAGCTTCGGGATTATAACCTGTCTCTAAGCCTTGGTAATCTGAATGGACTACCAAGGAAGATTCTCCTTCTTCAGGTGAACCTACTCTACTGCCACTAGGAGGAGTTACAAGGACCTTTAAACCTTCTAGATTACCGGGGTCGTCTCGAGGAGGTGATCCCCTAAGTCTACGGGATCTTCTCAACAATTCGGCCACAGAAACAACTTCAGGAGACTGGCCCTGAAGTCTACGGGACTGTCTCGGTAATTCCGCCACAGCTAAAAACTTTTATCTACTACACATGAAAACAAAGTAAAATTTCAAATCAAACCACCTAAAGTCTCTAAAGAACCAAACAAATTTGAATCACACGCCTAAAGAATCTAGGGCGTCAAACCAAGCACAAACAGTAGCCTTCCAGACCGAAAGCGCTAGTTGGTGATGAAACCCAACATCGCTGGATTCAGTACAGAAGTGGCGGGTGGAACAGTTACCCCGGCAACCTGCTTAATGAATAGACCGGCACAAGTTCCTCCACTTTAACCGTCTCGAGTGAAGTGAACCCCCCGGAAAATCCAAGTGAGTCTAGCCGACGTTTGCTCCAGGTACAGTGGGATCTTCCCTCCACCGTCACCTCGGTAGAATCCTAAAGATAATGGTCACTAAGGTTACCAACCGCAACAAATGCACCTGGGGGAACAGTCTACACTCCGACAGCACGCAAGGGCAGATTATCAAGCTCAATCCCCTTGCCGGCTCCTTGACAATAATCCAAGGTTTACCGACAAGTGACCCATGGCTCCTCGACAATGGTTAATCCGAGGTTTACCGTTTGTAATACGTGCGTTTCTGGCGTCGTTCCCAACGAGGGGGGATTGATCCCCTCACTGGTTCGGACACGAGCTCGTGCTTCTCCTTTAAGAGGAGCTTTCCCAGAGTACAAATGAGACAATTGGATTTATTCTATCACAAGATAAGCTACTTGTTTGGTTTTGTTGTCTTGGAGAGTTAATTACTCACCTACTCCAAGACACTAGCCTGATCTAAATTGGTGTTTCAGAGCCCTAGTAAATAAAAGTTACTACGTTGATTTTACTTTAAGCGTTAATTTTATGGTTTTTCTTAAAGACAAAAGGTAGCGGAAGTGAAACCAATGGTGTGTAGACTCGACTCAAACCACTACAAAGATGCACCTAAGATGATTTACGCTATTTTCCTTTTCAATGAAATTCTTAACTAAGAGAGTTGAGAGATGCAAATCTTATAGAAAACAACTTCCTTAGTAAAGACAATCAAAGAAACAATTCTCTTTATCTTTCCAAGCATACAAACATGACCACTCCTTACGTGCATGAAAAACTCTTTTTCTTTCAAAACTCTTCAAAGCTACTTGAAACAAAACTTTTCAAAGGAGATGTTTTTGTATTTTCTCTTTTTAATAAAGCATATAAATCTATTTTAACGAAAATCAATCTCAAAAGCTGTAAAATCTATGAAAACTTGACTCACAAGCAAATCAAAAAATGAAATTACTCTAAGCAAACCTAACGAGGCAAAAGCCTACAAAGATGATTCTAGGTTGTTTTACTTGACCAAAATCAAATCAAGGACCAGCTAATGCAGAATCAAAAGACTAGTCAAAACAAAACTCAAATCTTTTTGTTCTTTTTGTAAAATGGAATTCAATACTCAATCAACAAGCACTTCGAAATTTGCCCAAGAGACCAAACAAAGGTAAGTTGCTCTCACAGGTAGACTTTATGACAGGTCTGACTTCTAAGAATGCTGACAAAACCAGAGAGATCTAAGGCTTGACAACTTCTACCGCCAAAGTCACTACAAGACCTACTCAAAAATCAAACCCTAGGGCTTAAACTTCTATGAAATCCACTAAAACACTCAATGCTATCGAAACAAGTTCAGGTGAAGATCTTTGACAAGAGACTAATGGATCTGGGCAGTAAAAACTAAGAAAAAGCAAAATCTAAGAGAAAAAATGCAAAAAATGAAATTTTCTCAAATTTTAGCAGGGGATGCAGGCAACCCGTTAAGACAGGTGCAGGCCCGCTCTGTGCACACAACGACAGTGCGTCCTGGGACGCACTGTGCAATACTCAGAGGGTGCGTCCTATTGGAAAATTCAAGAAAAACTAAAATGAATCTAACCCTAAGCTAACCCGCCCAAAAACAAAGTCACAGAGCCAAAAACTAGAAAAATAAACCAATTTTCTCAGAGCAAAGTTCATACAAAGGAAAATACTTTCACATCAATGGAGTCCCCACTGGAGTCGCCAATTTGTTAGGCGGAAAGAGTCGATTGTGCGAACACAACCAACCTCCCTAGGAGCCTAAGACTCTCTAGTGACAAACAAGACAAACAAGAGCAATCCTTCTCTAAACATGCATTTACTATATAAGAAATCAAGTGTTTAGATCCTACCTGTAGTCCCACGCTGTTGTAGTAGTCCAGCTCCGCTGATCCGGATGAGCTCCTCCTTCACTTTGAAGCCTGCATCCACTAACAATCAAATGATTAAATAGCACTTGATAATCTCATAGAATAAAACATATTTAACACATAGACCAAGGAGTACATGAAACAACTCATAAATAACAAGTTATTGAGAAGAATGGACTCATTTGCATTAATAGGTAACAAAAGGAACAAATACAACCTGAGCCTTGGTGTTGTGCAAGTCCTTCCCAGGGTCCATCAAGAGTTCTCCTTTACTTTGACAAAGCTCACCCACTTCCAAATAGAACAAGCAAAGATGGCAATCTCTCCTCACAAGCTTCTAAATGGGAGTCCTAATTCCAGCAGCATCTACCCATAGAAATGTATAGCTTCCAACCTCTCCTCCTTCTGGCCCAATGCCTGTATTTATAGTGCTCAAGAGGAAGTTAATCAGGTCCACCATCAATGGGATAATCCCCTCTTTGGATGGGATAGCTCCCTTATTGATGGGATAAGTTCCTCTTTGGTACGGGTACATGAACCATCTGGAGGCGCTCAATACACGTCGAACAACCTTCTAGAATGCTCTAGAAATGACCACAAGTAACTTTTTAAAGATGAAACTTGCGCATTTTGACCTTTACAAGGGGACGCACCTGCCCCTTTACATACAGAGCATCCAAAGATGCAGCTTTTGTGAACATTGGGTGCGTACCCACAGGTAAGGTTGAGAGAACCTGCGTACCCAGAGATAAATACATTTGTAAAGACTTTCTCTCTTTTTGGAGTTTGACATGGAGAGCAGAGGCATAAGACTTGCCTAAGAGGGTAGCATGACTGTTGATAGAGCCATACTAACTGTAAATAGCCATGGTGACATTTTTTAGTGTAACAGATAGGTAAGATGGAGATGGAGCTTGTAATGGCTCAGGGGCAGAGAAATAAGATGGAGAAAGAGTGCACGAAGTTGGTTGGTGGATAGAAGGATGGAAGCAACGAAAGGTCAAGAAAATGGAGCTACGTGGGCAATGGAAGATTTGGAAGGTAAACGAGCTGAACAGAGGTCGAGTAGGTGGCTTTAGGCATGGTTAAGAAGAAGAAGAAGGAAATGGAATGATACTGAGCAGTGTAAATAAAACAAATTGCTTATGTCTTGCACCAAAAACGAGAATCCATTAACCTGTGCTACCTGTGCTATTAAACCAATGAACAGCAATGTAAATCGTGAAGAGAAGTCGTGCATGGAGTTGGAATGAAGAAGTATGGCTCAAGATCAGAGTGCATGGATGGATCTATAATTAAAACGACTTTGTTGCAGCTTGCATAAAAGTAAAAAAGACTGCGGTTTTTTTGGTGGTTGGTATAGACTGCACCCCAATCTCTAAACAGAGATGGTAGTGAAGGCACTATCAACCTTTTCTTGGAGCTCCAATGAATTACAATCCTCCTATTCTAATCTAAGCAACTGAAAGCGATTTAACCATAAGCTAATCCTACTCAATCTCATTAAAGAAATCAAATCAGCAGACTGTGTTCTTGAAATGCATGTCAAAACAAAGAAACAAAGTGCTGAAAAGAAAGGCAAATAACACCACAAAGAAGAGGAGATCTATTGCTCTCAGGTTGGGCCCTAACCTGAGAGCTATAGCTCCCTTAAAAGCTCAGAATTAGATCCAAATATGCTTGCCTTTATTCATAATCAAGAGTCTAATGTCATGCCAAAACTGGCTTACAAAAACAAACACCGAGCTGTAGCTCGTGCTCAGAAATTACAATATTAGTTCAAAAGTTCAAAAAGCTCCTATCAAAGGCTACGGCCTTCATATTTATACACAATGAAGATCAAGCTGGCTTCCTCCATTCGTGGAGCTTGGTTGTCCAACTGAAAGTCAAACTGCTGTCCCTGTAGAACATGTTGGCTGCCTTTAAGCTCGGTGGGGAGAGTTGTTGGAGCTCAGAGTTAAGGTGAAAATCACAAGGAAGGTCATCAAGACTGTAGACAACCTCCCTATGAACCCGCAATGTCACCTTTGCTGTCTCCTTGTCTCCATTTGCGTGGTCTTTTGCTCTCTTTAATGCCAAAAACCTGAAATCATCATGTATTAGCCACATAGATATAATGCCTGCCCTTCTTCCTACAGATAACACGAATATACTAAGAAATGAATGCATAAGTGATAAAAGATGAATGGTTGAGCAAAGTAAGTAGGCCAAATGAGCCCAAATTGTACCAAAAATTGGGGCTCATCATAAGAGTCATCTTGCTCCCAAATCTCTAAAAAAACAAACAAGAGAGGAGTTAGATCCTGATTTTGGTGAGAAACAGGAAAAAATTCCATCAAAAATTGTGCAACAAATTCCCTTTCTGTGCCCAACGCACCTGCAGCAGTGTTCTAGGTGCGTTGAATGTCAAACTGCCTTCATACAAGCCAACATTCAACGCAGGTTTCGATACACTGGGGGTGCGTTGATGGCAGAACGAATCCCTCAAACCCCAGGGGCTCAGAAAAGCAGGGAATCAGGTTCAAAAAGCAAAATGGAAACCATGAAATGAAAGAGCTCAAGTTTAGCTCCTACCTGGTCCAGACGGCGCCGAGAATCGTCCACAGAATCTCCCGAAATCAACTGATGAAAATCAAGGGGGAAAAACACCTCCAAAGCTCCAACAAACCAAGTTCAAATGAAATGGTAAAATGAGAGGTAAAAACACTTTTTGATTACTTTTACGTAGTTCAAAGTAAAATATTAGCGTTTTAATCTCTTTTTCAAGCAAATATTGTTCATTTCTGACTAGTTTGATGAAGCAGTTGAATATACAGTACGATCTTTGGAAGGACAAAGCTATTTATGGTAAAAAATCAAAACAAGACCATCTGATCGAGCAGTTTTAGCACATAGTTCAAGCTCGTTAAAAAATAAACATAAGACATGAGCAAATGTTTCCACCCACGTTTAAGCTCGTTAAAAAAAAATGAACTATTCCCCGATAAATAACCACCGTGAATGTAACATTTCAGCCATTAAAGTCTTGGTCGTGTTTGTACTGTCATCTCCACTTTTTCATTGGCCGATCATTCACCTCCATTT
Source organism: Pinus tabuliformis (assembly GCA_031772625.1). NCBI lineage: Eukaryota > Viridiplantae > Streptophyta > Pinopsida > Pinales > Pinaceae > Pinus > Pinus tabuliformis. Next base: position 174,267,243 of record CM062820.1, read on the forward strand.
GATTGTTTACCCATTTTGAGGAACAGCTGCGAAGAGTGATTTCACTAGCCATCCTTGTGACACTGCTGTGATTGGAAAATTCCAAACCTTATCTGGAATCAGTTGCTACCCATTTTATCACTCGTTCCTCAAAAGACGAGTCTTCTTTAAGCTCTTTTCAACAGACTCATAAAATATGAAAATATTGCCGAGTTTTGGCCTTCCAGCTCGTTAAAGCGACCGGAAGTGCTATCCCTCCTCTAGATTTTAATCTTTTTGGACCGGAGGGATTATTGCACAAAAAGATCGAGCGCTTGTTTTGTTTGGCTCGTTAAAGCGATCGAAAACTCATCCCTTCTGTATTGTTTTATACTTTTTCGGACTTAAGGGATTAGATGACAAAAAAGGAATTTTGGAGTTACCTTTACGTATCTTTTCAGACTCTCTAAAAATGAAAAGGACCGAGTTATCTTTGTCGTTAGACTCGTTAAAAAGATTAATAGCGACAAACTTGTCTTTAGACGAGAACGAGTTTCACTATCGCTAGGCTCGTTAAAACATAGCGATGGGTTTGCCCGAAGGGCAAATTATAGAACAAGCATATGTTATCCTCCTCAAGCTTGACAAAAATAAAGAGGTACTGGTCAGCAATGACTGGGGAAAAATTGGGAAGAAAACTCAAAGAATCTTTATTTGTAGCAAGTCGCTCTTGAACATGACACTTCCGCTCCGTGTCCGAGTCGGGTTGGGTTGTTTCATTCACCGGTCACATCACCATGGTCACACCATACCATCCACATTTGGGGTAAATGCTACCAATCCATCACATAAGTGTCGCCGACATGTTCAAGAGAAGTCATCCAGAGAAGTCACCTGTGTCCCATCCACTACCATACATTATACTTCATTCTTTCATGACCGCCATCTTGAACCATATATCATCAGATCGTTTTCACCTCCATCAAAATCATTTGCTCCGCTCCATGTCATTGATGTGGGATTCATTAAGGCCCTCCTTTGATGGATCGCTTCTTGTCGACATCAACTCATTATCCAAGAAGTTGATCTAGGAACACCCCATTCAGTACTTTGAAGCTTGCATGCCCCAATGGCAAGTTTCTCACTTCCGGTGACAGGTATACATCAATGACCTTCGACCGAAAGATTTTGCGTGGTGCTCGACACCAAGTCCTTTATTCACACCACGTGAATTGTACTGCAGTACCTTGAGGGTCATCATCATTATCGATGATTCCTCTCGCGCTTTTTAACAGTTTACATCATTGACTGGTAAGCAAGCAATGTCTTTCCATGTTCGACTTCAAAACATTTCTCACATGGATCGACTTGTACTTCGAGTGAAGATCAGACGAGATTGAAGACCCCGGATCTAGTTTCATCCATCCGGGCTGCGATATATATTCAGGAAAATAAAGACATTGAATTGTACAACATTGCAGCACAGATAATCATCCTACCAAAAGGATGATGGCTCTATCGGAATCATCAGTCTACCATCAGACAATTGTCTGTCCTACATACATGAAAATGAATTTATACAACTGAGCATGGGAATGCCCGCCTCAGCTAGATCATGAAAATAGTATGAAGATAATGTATTGTATTGTATCTTATTACAGGTCTCCTCCCAGCATTAAAATAACTTCGGATCCTCCTAATAAAGCATTTCACCCGATAAACAGCCTCATACTTTAGGGGGCAAATGTTATAGACATTTTTGTGCCTTACATCTCTAAGCATGAAATGTCCACAAACCAAGGGATCCTAAGTCCCTAAAAGTATTGTTCCGACCCCTAAAGGAACAAGGTCAACAAATTACAGCTTCTCCCAGAAGTTCTCCACCAGAAACTGCTCAGAATCAGTCAAATCAGGATCATTTCAGCTGCTCCACTGGCTAGTTGCATTGCATAGCACCCAAATACACTAGCTAAGTGCGTTGCAATGCACCTAAATGCACTACCAAGGTGCGTTGAGCGGGAAATGACAAATGGCAGTGCCATTCCGCGAGGTGGAAAGACAATGGAAGCTTCCAGAATCTTCTCCAATGACACTTGCCTCACTGAGTTCGACCAAGGATGAGTAAGAGGCTCTCAGTCTCCAAGTGGAAGCAAGAACTGACAGAGAGAAGCCACTAGTCAAATCATAAGCTGACTCATCCTCTTTGCATACATCTATATATGGATCCCTCATCCCAGAGATCCAGGGGCTGGAATTTTGTACATTGCAGAGAATTGTTGTTGGTTTTGAGATAGATATTAGAGTATTGGGTGATTTATGCTTTGTTGGAGGTGAAGAGGGGCTTCTTTGCTGGGAGGTTGATGCTGGATCAGGAATCATCGGTTGTAACTCCTCCTAGATCTTCTTGTTATATCAATAAAACTATTTGAGTTTCTCCTACATGCTTGTGTATCATTGATGTTTGTTACATTTGTATGTTTAGCTTAAATTTGATCCTAAGCTATTTATGAATATAAATCCATGTCTTTGTGTAGTTTTCTTCTTCTGTGATCTTACAGGAACTTGGTGAAGCTGGGCAAGTAAGGGAGCAGGTAGCTGGAAGCTGTCAAAGAGGAGAGAGATTGGATAAAAGGGCTAGCGCAAGACACAGGTTGGTTCATCCTATTCCTCTTCGTTTATAGTTCATAAAGAAGAATACAGAAGTAGTTTTCTCTGTTTGTTTCTAAGGTCACTGTCACACCTTAGTGGGATAGGGTCGTTCTGAATAGACACTTTTCCCGTTAACACATGGTGTGCATGACACACATACCACTAAACATGTCATATATCATCATTCACTTCATGCATCCATACCAGTACCATATGTACTGTTTGTACATGGTACCACCTATAAACGTGTACCCAATACCAAATGCCCATAGCATCACTTGCATGACATATACTTCATCCACATGTTTTCAACCATGTTATTATTATGACAACAATTCCTGGAAAATTTCATTCACACTACTTTTCGGTAAGCCCAATCAAATCATGTCTGGTTTGCCGATTGGAGAATAAGGAATTCGTGGACCTGTTCGACTTCTGCAACCATAAAATAACTGAATTTTTTTATGTCAAAGTATTCAAGTGCTTTTATTTAGCTAATATTTTTCATGTATCTTGTGGTTGCATGGAATTTTCAACAATTGATAACATAGATTCATAAATTTACAAAAGCCATAACATTGAGTTTTGGGATTGAATATGCCCCATAGACAAGTGTTATCACAAAAAATTGATCATCTAGCCTTAATTTACTGGATCGATCGAAGTACACCATGTAAGGCCAATTTTACCATAGTAAAATTGCTTTCACTATGAGAAATGACTTAATAAACCACATTTCTTAAGCAATTTATAATTAAACCCATGAAGAATAATTAAATAAATCACTATTTATTTAATTATCTTCTAGGAATAGTTAATTAAACCATTGTTTAATTAATATTCCTTGTCATATTTAACCCAGTTATGAAAAATAAACAGATAGATTATTAATTATCTTATTTTTCTCAAGGAATAATTAATTAATCACTAAGTAATTATTATCCCTTGTTAAGTTTGACTAAATCCCTTAGGAATAATTAAATAAATCATTATTTGTTTATTATTCCCTAACCATATTTCTTGAGATGATAAATAAATCATTTATTTATTTATTATTTCTAAATAAAAGTTTAAATATTTTTTCCCTCCTAACCAAATATAATAAAATATTCCAAGTGGTTATTTCTAAAATGGGGTTAATAATATTTTATTATTGCTCATTATTCAAGGATAACCTAATATTTTGTTATAAATAGAAGGGTTTTCCATTCATTATTCACTTTCGATTATTTTCATTGTTGCACTCACTATTATAGCTCCGATTATTATCACTATTGCTCACCATTTTCTTTTCCATTTGAGTTCTCATTGAGCTCAAACATTTTATTTGTTGATTTTACACATTATAGAGGAGAGAGACTCTATAAAAGCTGAAGACATTTGAGGATAGCCAAGAACCCATCCCATAGAGGGGGACTGGTAACATTTATTTGTTCCCTTCACAAGTGTTGTTTAATAAAATATATTCTTTATATATCTAGTTTCCATTGGATTATTGGAGTTATCCGCATTTATTACTATTTTATTTTGTTATTTAACTATGATCGTGGTATAGATCAGGGCTTTGGTAGGTTTTGTGTCTATCATTTGTTGCAGATCTAGAATGTTTAGCAGCCATTTATATTGTTAAGATTGTTTGTCATCCGCAATCTTAGGTGATTTATTTTCGTACACATATGAGAATAAAACATTATAAAAAAATTAGCGACTCCGTTGGGATTTTCTGATTGTCACTACAATTTCGTGACTCTGCTAGGTTTTTACTTCTGATCTAGAAACCTTGGTCATAGGAACCAGCTGCGACAAAGATGGAAACATTTTCTGAGACTTGCCATCCAGGAATCAAGGAGCAGAAATCGCACTTTTCTGCCCCAAAAGTGTGATATGGAGGTCGAGAGCGCACCTTCTAGCCCAAAAAGTGTGATCTTCCAGGAATCAGGTCAGTACCTGCGATCTCCTAGGAATTAGGTTAAAAAAAACCTCCTTGGTCATTCCACACTCTTTCAATACACTCCACCTCTATGGACTCATTATTCAAAAACATCCATTCCTGCCATGGAAGGGACATGTTGGACAATGTGTCTCATTTTTTGAAGTTACGAATATCCAAAGAAAAATCTATATCTACCCTATCTTTTCTTAAAAATTGCAGAGATAAAAAACTCATTCCTAAAATTTCTATCTGTAAACACCCACTCAGACATGGTAGAAACCTTCACATCTTCAACAAGTTAAGTGAAACCCTAATCAGAAATGAGATTAAATCAACGAGACCCCAGCTAATCAAAATATCCAAAAAATTGATGGATCTGCATCTATCTTTAGCCTCAGCCCTTAGCTTTAACCTATGGTACTCTTTGGATGCACTTACCCACATCAAATCCAAAAACTAGCTGAAAAATGATAGTGAAAAGAAGCTTAAGAAATTAAATAAATTACTCAGCCAATCTACAGATTCTCCCTCTCCTATCAACCTCACTATCCCACAACCCCATTTCATCCATCGCATTCCCATCCATGAACAACCAATTACAACTATCTAAAAAAACATCCAGCAACACTCTATGGCTCTCCTCATGAAATATGCACAACTCCAACCCTACAAGCTCGGATCACATAACTTCACCCAATGCATACCCATCCATGCATATAAGGTTAAAGTAACATGTAAACCCTTCGACTCCATCCCTCTCCTCTGGTAATATGGAGAACACTTTGATTCCAAATCTGACCAACTCTCTCACACCGCACTCCACCACCATCAATTACACTTGCCATCCATATGCGCATAACTCTTCCAACACTCCCAACACACACTCTAGGCACACGGATCCTGTTTTAAACTCTACGAATTCACTCCCATTGAACTCCACCACCATTGACTGTAGCTACCACCCAGCTCCACACATGCATAACTCTTCCATCCCTCCTAACGCACACCCTTGGCATACAACTCCTGTTCTAAACTCCACCAACTCACTCCCATCTCACTCCACCACCAACCCCCCTCTCGTTAACCACGTCTATGTTGGGTGTGGAGCCTAATTATCTTCTTTATTCAGAGGTATCACTGCATTGGACCCCAGTTCGTAATCTGGCGGCAATGCCACCCATAATATTTGCGCTGCAAGGGGGGTCCTGGGGGGCGAGACAACAATCTTTAGTAGCCCCCACTAGCAGGGGATCAGGGGCAGCGCCACCGAAGTTAAAAATAGATGTAAATTTTCCTTGTAAAATGTTGTAATTTCATAGTCAATCTGTGTCGTTCATTAGGCGAAGATCTGATGGTAGAAGTTATGTTTAATTTAGGGTATTTTTCCCTAGAAGGCAACCCCTCACTATATATGAGAGAATTGTATTATGTCTATGTAGATTTGTATTTTGAGTGAGAAAGAGAGAGGAGAATGTGTGAGAGCGAAGAGGGAATTACAACGGATCTGTGGTAGGTTGTATCTCTTTAGTTTGCTAGATAATATAAAAGGAAGGACTCATTATTTCTCCGTGGACGTGGCCCAAATTGGGTAAACCATGTATATGTGTGTCTCTCTTGTTTTTTGTGTTTTCTATGTTCATATTTCTGCAATATATTTTATGTGTTCCATTGCTGTGTAATATATATAATTTTCTAACAACTGGTAGCGGAGTCGAAGGTCTATTTAGCTGATAAACTCACAGGAGAGAAGGGTTCCTAGTTCGAGTGGGAACAATGGTGGAAGATGGTAGGTTTAGGGTCAAAACATTTAATGGCCAAAAATACCAGTTGTGGAAGATGTAGATGGAAGATTATCTATATTAGAAATATATGTACCTACCATTGAGTGGAAAGACAAAGAAGACAACGAGTATGACAGACATAGAATGGGATATTCTCGACAGAAAGGCACTTGGAACAATACGGTTGTGCCTAGTGGTATCGGTAGCGTTTAATATTTTAAAGGAAATGACAACATAGGGTTTAATGAAGGCATTGGCCAAAATATATGAAAAGCCCTTGGCCTCAAATAAGGTATTGCTTATGAAGCATTTATTTAATATGAAGATGTCAGAAGGTCGATTTGTTGCTGATTATTTAAATGAATTTCAGACAATTACCAGTTAGTTAAGTTCTGTAGGGGTAACTTTTGATGATGAAGTTAGGGCTCTGTTATTTCTATGTTCATTTCAAGAAAGTTGGAATGGTTTAGTTATGGCCATTAGTAACTCTGTTTCTAGATCTAGTACTTTAAGTTTGATGATGTTGTCGATGCAATCCTTAGCGAGGAAATGTGATGGAAAATCTCCGGTGAGACATCAAGTAATGCTTTGACTATAGAAAATAGGGGAAGAAAAAGGGAAAGAATAAAGAGCCCAAGATATTGAAGTAAGTCAAGGAAAGGAAGATCCAACTCTAGATCGGGGATAGTGTGCTAGAAATGTGGGAAGAAAGGACACCTGGAGAAAGACTGCAAGTCTTGGAAGGGAAAAGAAGGTGATGCGCAACAAGAAAACAATCATGAACCAAATGTGACAGGTGATGTGTTGCAATATACTTTGATTCTTTCATTAGAAAATATTATTGATGTCTGGGTGGTAGATTCAAGGGCCTCATTCCATGCCACACTTGATATGAAACATTTTCATGATTATGTTCAAGGATATTTTGGACAAGTTTGATTGGGTGATGATAAACCCTGTAAAATAATTGGAATGGGTACAGTTTTCATAAAAAATCAAAATGGAAATCAATGGCTATTGAAGGAGGTAAGGCATGTTCCACATCTAAATAAAAATCTAATTTCAACAGGGTAGTTGGGAGATGAAGGCTGTGTAATAAATTTTACAAATAAGACCTGGAAGGTCAATAAAGGATCCCTGGTAATAGCAAAAGGAGAAAAGGTTGGTACATTGTATTTATGCAATGGTATTTCTAATTTTGTTAATGCTTTAACCTCTACATGAGAAGATACGACATTGTGGCATCATAGGCTTGGGAACATGAGTGAGAAGGGGATGCAGATTCTTCACTCAAGAAATTTGTTGCCAGGTTTGAAGCATGTTGATTTAAAATTTTGTGAGAATTGTGTTTATGGAAAATAGAAGAGAGTCAGATTCCTCAAAGTTGGGAAAGAAAAGAAGAGCGAAAAATTAGAGCTTGTGCATACAGATGTATGGGGACATGCTCAGGTATCATCTCTTGGTGGTTCTCGTTATTATGTTACTTTTATTGATTATGCAACCAGAAAAACTTGGATTTATTGTATTCACAATAAATCTAATGTATTTGATACTTTTAAGAAATGGAAAGTTTTGGTTGAAAATGAGATAGGAAAAAGTTTGAAGTGTCTCAAATCAGACAATGCAGGTGAATATTGCAACAAAGAGTTTGATAGGTATTGTTCAGAGAATGGAATTTTTAGAGAGAAGATAGTTCTAGGAACACCACAAGAAAATGGTGTGTTAGAAAGGATGAACAGGACAATCATGGAGCATGCGAGGAGCAAGAGATTGCATATAGGATTGCCTTTACAATTTTGGGCAGATGTTGTAGATATTGTTGTTTATCTAATAAATAGAGGGCCTTCAAGTTCCTTGGATGGTGGTATTCTAAAGGAAGCATGGATAGGCTAGAAGGTAAATTACTCATTTTTAAATACTTTTGGTTGTGAAGCCTTTTTCCACATTAATAAAGAAAATAGAACAAAGCTTGAGGCAAAATCAAAGAAATGTACCTTTATTAGATATGGTGTTAATGATTTTTATTATCGCTTTTATGATTATGAAAAACAAAAAATCATTAGGAGTAGAGATGTCATATTCAATGAAAAGGTTTTGTATAAGGATCAGCTACAGGAAAAAGAGAACAAAGAATACACAGTGCTTGATGAGATCAAAGAAAAAGTGAAGGTGCTTGAAAATCATAATGATTAACATCCAGAACAACAACAACAACCACAACAACAACAAGCACCTCAAATGACTGAAAGTGATGTTAGAAGATCTACCAGGATAAGTAGACCCCTTGAATGATACTCTCCTTCATTATATTATGTATTGTTGACCGATTCGGGTGAACCAGAATGTTATGAAGAAGCAGTTCAGGCATAAACCAGGAAGAAGTGGGAGAAATCCATGAAAGAATAGAAGGATTCCTTAGCACATAACCAGACTTGGGACTTAGTCAGGTTGCCTGCAAGTAAAACAACATTGTAGAATAAATGGGTTTATAGGTTGAAGGATGAAATTGGAGGTAGAAAAAGGTATAAAGCTAGACTTGTGGTGAAGAGGTTTGCACAGAAAAAGGGTATAGACTTTGATGAGATACTTTCTCTTGTTGTCGAAATGACTTCAATCAGAACTATTTTAAGTCTAGTAGCAACTAAAGATTTACATCTTGAGCAGTTAGATGTAAAGACAACCTTTCTCCATGGGGACTTGGAAGAAGAGATATATATGCAACAGCCACAAGGATATGAGGTAAAAGGGAAGGAGAAACTAATGTGCAGGTTGAAGAAGGGCTTTTATGGCTTAAAATAGGTTCCAAGGTAGTGGTATCTAAAATTTGACAGGTTTATGTCTGAACAAGGTTATACTAGATGTCACTCTGATCATTGTGTTTACCTAAAAATCTAAAATGATGGCAACTATATTATATTGTTATTGTACGTAGATGACATGCTTGTTGCAGGTTCTAACATGCATGAAATAAATGTGCTCAAAATAAAATTGGCGAACTCATTTGCAATGAAGGATTTGGGTGCTACAAAATAAATCCTTGGTATGAGAATAACTAGAGACAGGAAGAATTGAAAATTAACATTGTCTCGGAGTGAGTACATAGAAAAGGTGTTGAAAATATTTAATATCCAAAATGCAAAAATAGTTAGTATACCTTTGACTAGCCATTTCAAACTAATTAAGGAGGTGTGTCCCAAGACTCATGAAGGAATGGCTTATATGTCTAAAGTTCCATATGCATCAGCAGTTGGAAGCTTAATTTATGCAATGGTCTGCACAAGGCTTGATATTGCACATGCAGTGGGAGTTGTAAGCAGGTACATGAACAATCTAGGAAAAGAACATTGGATGGCGGTGAAGTGGATTCTCAGGTATTTGAGAGGTACCAAAAATCAAGCATTATGCTTTGGTGGTTCAAACATTTCTCTACAGGGATATGTTTATGCACATATGGTGGGCGATAGAGATAACAGGAGGAGCACAACAGGGTATGTGTTTACTGTAGGTGGAATAGCTATTGGTTGGGTCTCAAAACTGCAAAGTGTTGTTGCACTCTCAACAACGGAAGCAGAGTATGTTGCTGCTACAAAGGCTAGTAAAGAAATGATTTGGTTACAAAGGTTTCTGGATGAATTGGGTAAGAAGCAGGAGTTGGGCAGGTTATACAGTGACAGCCAGAGTACCATACATATTTCAAAGAACTCTACATTTCAATCCAAGACTAAACATATACAGTTCAAGTACCATTTCATATGGTCAGTGTTGGAAGATGGACAGTTGAAGCTAGAAAAGATACACACTAGCCAGAATCCTACAGATACATTAACAAAAGTTGTAACTAGGCAGAAACTGAGAGCTCAGTTTCAATTGGTCTTTAAGTATGATGAAGAAGATGAGAAATAGCCAGGTCCAAAGTGGATTCATTATCCAGCAAATGAAGTAGCAGTGGAGTTGCTATAATCAGTCTCCAAGTGGGAGATTGTTGGGTGTGGAGCTTGATTATCTTATTTATTCAGAGGTATCACCGCATTGGACCCTGGTTCGTAATGTGGTGGCAACGCGGCCCATAATATTTTCGCTACAAGGGGAGTCGAGGGGGGCACGGTAGCAATCTTTGATAGCCCCCCTGGCGGGGGATCGGGGGTAGCTCCCCTGAATCTAAAAAATAGATGTAAAATTGCCTTGTAAAATGTTGTAATATCGTAGTCAATCTAGGTCATTCATTAGGTGGAGATTTGATGGTAGAAGTTATGTTTAATTTAGGGTTTTTTACCCTAGAAGGCAACCTCTCGTTATATATGAGGGAATTGTATTGTGTATATGTAGATCTCTATACTGAGTGAGAACTAGAGAGGAGATTGTGTGATAGCAAGGAGGGAATTATAGCGGATTTGTTGTAGGTTGTATCTCTTTAGTTTGCTATATAATATAAAAGGAAGGACTAGTTGTTTCACCATGGACGTAACCCAAATTGGGTGAACCACGTATATTTGTGTCTCTCTTGTTTTATGTGTTTTCTGTGTTCATATTTCTGCAATATATTTTATGTGTTCCATTGCTCTGTGATATATATAATTTTCTAATAACCTGCCACTCAACACTCACAAACTCGCTAGATCTAGATATCAAATCAGCTAACAATTCACTATCTGCCATACACCCCTCCCACCTTATCCAACCAGCATCGACTCATTTAAATAACTGTGAATTTTCACCTATCGACCCTCTGAAGTGTTAGCACCTAAATCTGCCTCAGGCTGAAGGAAGGCAAAAATTAGGGTAACCACAAACCACACTTAGTCTGGTAGCTAGCCCTACCAGAGCAGGAGAGGGCTCTCTCCGAGTCACGCTCAGTGAATAGATGATAGAAACGGTCTAAGATGACTTACAATACAATGTTTACCTTAGTCTAGTAAGTGAATAGGGATTCTGGAAACAATTTTATGAAATGACCAAGCTTTTGGGATGTTATGGGACTGGCGCTCAGCAAAGAATAGAGAATTGAATATGAAGGCACAGATTATTCCGTGAGGTAAGGTAGGCGGAAAATGTAACAATTTAGTTGGAGGTATCATGGCATGAATAAATTGCTAAAGAAAGTGAAAAGGGCATAGTGACATGAATCCTTTTCAACAAAAGAAATAACACTGAAACATGAAATTTTCCCACAGGTAGAGCAATAAAAATTGGATTCTACCTAATCTCACTTAGAAAATTTCACTGGAAATGAGCATGAAATCGATTATGAAACATAACTAAATACATATGAACACATAAGAAATACATTTTCTACACTCACAACCACAAGAATCTCATGAAATAGAGCCGCTGCCTTTCATTAATTCTCTGTAAAAAATACACAGTGAAGAAACAGAGTTTCTTTCCCACAGTCTCCTAGAAGTTACAAGCTAGCCAACCCTTTACAAATAACTTGCATACAATATATAGAATGTGTGAGGGAGAGATAGAATGCCCAGGGGTTGGGAAGTTACTCGAATCATTACAAAATGGAGATGGAGAGCCAACCATCAGCTACAAGTGCAGCGCTGCAAACATGACATTTGGCATTGGGGTGACCGTTTGCCTTCCTTTGCCATTTGGACAGAAGCAAATCTGGAGAAAAGACTCTTTAAATTCCACCTTTTGTGCCAAAAAAATAAAGTGTAGATGATCGGGCCCACTTGGAGAAGTCGTGAACCGAAATTTCGTGAAATGGAAGAAAACTGGCAATTTTTCCTCTGTGCGCCGCGCCATTTTCTCTATGCATCGCGCTACTTTGGGGCCTATTTTGGGGCACTTTCAGGTGTCCAAAATGTGTCCAAGTGGGCTTTTTGGAAATCCTGTCCTGTCTACTCTCTAACCCCACTAGAATTTTCAAATTTGGTGGTCATTTGCCCCTCCAAATCATCATTCTCCTAAGACTGCTTTCTGTGTGTCAAAAACGTGGCAGAGAGGCCATTTTTGGCTGTTTTGTGACCTTTAGGAGACACAGACCTTGCCCAAATCTCTTGCCTGGACACCAATAGTCATAATTTGCAATGCTAAATCCAAATATGCAAGCGGTTTCTCCATTGGAGCCCTAGAATTTTAGCGTCGCGCCAGTGGCGTGGTGCACAGGGAGGAATTTCCTGTTTTTTATCCAAAAATTTGCCAAGTGACCAAAATTTGCCCAAATTTTTTGAAATTTGGGCTGGATGTTCCCTATGAAGTGCTATGTTGTGCCAAGGAAATCTCAACCAAGATTCGAAGCCGTTCTTGCTCCTTTGCCTCCTTTGCCTCTTTTGTTGCTTTCCTCAATTTTGCCTTCAGGCTCCTAATTCTTGCTTTGGAGCTCATGTTTCGGGCCATGTAGTGGTGAGTCATGTGCCTCAGCATGTCCTTCTCCCTGTTAGCCTTATCCAACCACTGGTCCAAGTGAACGTTCACTTTCTCTAACACATACTCCCGGTCCTCATCTCTTTGCTCCATATGTTTGCCTTCTGCTGCCATGATGTGTTGCCGGTTTTCCTTGATCATTTGCAACTCTATCTCAGCTATCCAATCCTCAAGTTTCTTGTTCCTCTACTCCAGATACTTCACGTTCCACTTGGCCCTCTCCAAGTCCAGGGATAAGTTCTCAATCACTGATTACTGCTCCTGAATTATCTCTCCAAGCTTAGCATTTGTAGGTTTTGCATCTGTCTCATCATCCTGGAGGAGAACGAATTATTCTCTCATTCACCTGATGGCTCACCTGAAGGCCCCTCATCATGCACTGGATCCTTACCTCTGCCCTGCTCCTGTGATGCCGATGTCGGAAGTGAGGTCCCTTCCACCTTGGGTGGAGATAACACTCGCTTTGCTGCTGAAAATAAGGGTCTACTGCCTTTCTGATAGGTGATGTCTACTGGCATGGTGGCAGTCTCATTTCGCTCATACTGATGAGATGGGCCCCCCACCTCATGCTCTACCTCTGAAACCACCTGTGGAGCGCTGAAGAAGTCACGGGAGATTAAGTCCTCCCAAGCAATACCCTGCAATCCCAACTGATGCTCCACCAAAATCCGGATAAGAGCAAAGTGATAAACGCCGTTGAGCTGCTTTCGAGGGGTCTTGTGCTGCATGAAATTCTTCATCCTCTCTATGTTCCTGCAGATGAAAAATGGGAGGCTCATCATCTGCACCTTGGTGAAGTGCATAAGCAACCTGATGTGATAGGCATAAAGGCGAGAAAACCTCCCCTCGCAACTGAAATACTTCATGATCAATCGCATGAGTGGGGCATACTCATCCCTCAAAAATCTAAATGGAAAAACTCTGGTGAGCTGGCTCAAACAACTGTCCTTGATGTAAGGCTCATAATGATGCCTCTCCACCTTCTTTTTCTTATGCCAATGTTCCCCAATGTTTGGTATTCCTATTGCCACTGATATGGTTTCCAGTGTCAATGTGAAAGTGACCCTAGCCAGGATAGATTGACCTCCCTGTAGATGAAGTGCAAAACGATGGGCCAACTCATGATGGACTCTGACATTTTCCACCCTTTGACAAAATTCATAACATGCCAAGTGCTGGAAACAAGACATGGCAAGAGGGCATGCCTGCAGCTCAGTGAGGGTGCTTGGCTCATCTCTAAGATGTCTGCCACTCCGATGATGTCTCCTATGGGCCATCCCTCCTAAAGATGTGTCACTGTGGGTCCCCTCCTCATACTCTGATGAAACTTCTGATGCCATTACTGTTGTTTGTACCCTGAGTTTTATGCTGCCCTCTGAATCCAATGGAACTGGTAGATGCTCTGAAAATCTATCACCAAGGGGACAATAAAACAGGGAGTATTAGGAGAGGAATGATGAAAGGGGAATAGGGGCTAAAGGGAGAGATTTATTAGGGATTTGGGAGTGTTTTTGGGTATAGTATTGATGGGGTAGGGTTTGAATTTATTTTGGTAGGGTTTGGGTTTTTTGAGTCATAGGAGAAGGGGGAAAAAAGAATATGATTACAATGGTGTTAGGGTGATGATAAGGGGAAAATGATGCAGGGAAAATTGTGATAGGGGTAGGGTAGGAGAACATCTTGGCAGCACTGTCACTGTAGTGAAACCCTAGGACCATGTTTTCTTTATGTCTTCTTTTGTTGGCTTTATCAAAACTTTTGCATTTGATTCATACTCCTAAACCATCCTACTCTTTCCAAGTTTAATGCAAGAGTATCTGTAGGTTTCCTATCTTTTCAAATTTGATGAGCATCCAAAGTTTTTAGGAAAATTTATTGTTTTTTGGGCTTCCTATCTCTGTGCGTCGCCGGCACTGCCCAGTGCACCGCGCGCTCTGAGTGTGCCACACCAGTGGAAATTTTACACTGTGGCCGGGCTCCCAGTGCACAGCGCACTATGAGTGCGCTGCGCCTCCTCGTGTGTGTGCCCGCTGTCAAAGTTTCCCTGACTTGCTAGGAAGACTAGGGGGAGGGTTTTAGTAGTGGATTTAGGATGGGTTTCTTAGGAAAAATGTTGAAGGGGAAATGAGAAAGATGAGGGGTGAGGGGCCAAATGGAGTGAAGTGAAACCTTGGTGGCATCGTCACAATCTTGCAACCCCACCTATCATTTTTCTTGATGATTTTTTCATGGTCGACCTTGTGCTTTTGGGGAACAATTTAAATGTCTCATGCACACCAAACCATTGACAAATTTGAGAGAGAAGGGGTGTCAACAGGGCCTACCTCTTGATTTGCTAGCCTTCACTGAGATTTGAAATTATTTACAATGTTTTTATGCCCCTGGCTGTGTGCGTCGCGCGCCAAGCCTAGTGTGCCGCACGCTGGGTGTGCGTCGTGCCCTTGCAAATTTCCCACTGCGGGCTGGATGTGTGTGCACCGTGCCTTCTGTGTGCGCCGAGCTCCTTGGTGTATGTGCCGCGCTCCTTGAGAACCAGCTCTCACTCACTCAAACTCTCCAAATTTCACTCTCTTACCTTTGCAATGTCTCTCCCACACTTGCAATAGCAAAGTGGCTTTGATTTATGCCACAACAAGTATATATAGGCTTGGGAGAGATGGGTTTGATTTTTTATTCCTTGAAAACCCACTTTCTAATGTTGAGTTTTGCACTTTTTCATTGACCTTCAAACACACTCATTTTCACTTTCCCTTTGACATTTTGGCTCAAATGATGAAATTTTCGGCACCTCTTTGCAGGGACTGTACGACAGAGCATTGGGCCATGTAAATCATAACTGCATTGAAAAATCAACTGGTGATTTTTTGAAAAAATTTTGTCATAATTGAGCTTGTTTGACTTTTCTTCAAAACAGAGTTTTGAAGAAGAGTTGAAGTCTTTTCAGGTGATGATGAAGCTTTCTGAACCATGGCTGTGTAAGGCCTACCTTTGGCCTGCATGGCTTTGTTCTGGACATGTTTTCAAAGACCAAAGTGATAAATTCCTAGACCCAATAAAAAAAAATGATTTTGTCCTGTAAAGGACCAGACCTGGACTGTCATGAGCTTCGGTGATTATGGACCAAGACCTGAGCCAGCAGGGGCCAGACATGAGGGAAAATGACTAGCATGACTTTCTCCGTCAGATCATGGCATGTCCCTAGCAAAATGCAGCTGAGTGAATGGAGCGGGACACCTAAAATGAAATGAAAAAAGAGTTTTGATCTCTGACGGAGGGCTGACCAGACCAACTCTAACATTGGCTCCAATGGGGCATGGTAGCTCCTTGGAGGTGCCAAGAACAACAGATCTCTAGAGGAGCTAGACAGTGCCTTTTTCCATTATGCTATGGAGTCATCATTTTGATAAACAGCATAGGACTCTGACTTATTTATGAAACTGAAATGACCAAGAAATTGGCTCTACTTGACACTGAAATAACTTAAAAACTAACTTTACAGACTGAAACCAAACTGAAATAAAAATGGTATTTACAATGACAGTGGAAGCAGCGTTAATAGATCAACAGTGATACCGCTTGAGCAGCCGACCATTGATCGGCCCTCCAGGACAATCTTCCCCGTTCATTTCCTTCAGAAGGAAGGCATTCTAACCCCTATATGCTGCAATTTTGAAAGGACCTTTCCACATATTTTCGAACTTTCCATGCTTGCCTTTCTCTTCATTCCTTGCATCCCACTTCAGCACCACATCATCCAACTGAAATTTATCTACTTTTGCTTTTCTGTCATAGATTTTCTTTATCTTCTCCTCCAACTTGGATGTGTTTTTGAAAACTTCTGCTCTTGTTTGTTGCAAGTGGATCATTTGATTCAGCCTTCTCTGCATGGGATCTTCTTCGTTGCCGGCCTCCTGAAGAAGTCTGACCACCGGGGCAGCAAGAGAGGTGGGGAATACTGTGTCAACTCCATAAACAAGCTCAAAAGGTGACATACCAATAGACTTTTTCTGACTGATCCGATCGACCCAAAGCGCATGGACCAACCTCTTGTTCCAGCTCTTCTTATTTATTTACAACAGCTTCTTGATGATGTTGACCAAATATTTATTCGAAGATTCCACCAATCCATTGCCTTGTGGATGATAGGCAGTTGAATGACCCAAAAGTATGTGATATTTATGACAAAATTCTACCATCCTTTTCGATTTGAAAGCTGCTGCATTATCAATGACTAATTTGTTTGGACAACCACAGTGAGACAAGATGTTATTTTCAAGAAATGAAATTATTACCGCGTCCGTGGCTTGTCTGGTAGGGGCTACCTCAATCCATTTTGTGAAATAGTCCGTCGCTATAAGGATCCATCTATGCTGTCCGGAAGAGGCGGGATGAATTTCCCCAATGAAATCCAACCCCCACTGCTGCAAGGGAGCGCTCACCTCAATGGGCTTAAGTGGCAAAGGCTGTAATTTCTGTTTCCCTTCGAAAATCTAACATTTATGACAGCGCTTGACCATCTTATGCACATCAGCAAACAAAGTAGGCCAGTAGTACCCTGCTCTCAAAATTTTGTTCAAGGTTGACTTCCAAAAGAGATGACCTCCACACTCTCCTCCCTGGAAATCCTCCATGACTTTCCTTGCCTCCTCTTCCACCAAACAATTTAACAAAATTCCACCGGGATCTTTCCAATACAGTGCAAAATTCAAAATATAAAACTTGGTAGCCTTCAATTTGAGTGTTCTCGCTTTGTTTCTAGTCATGTCGGGCGGTGGCGATAGGTTTTTCAGCACATATATTATATCTGAATACCATGGGGACAAAGCAAACATTTCGGATACCTGAATTGATGTTCCTTCCTCATTCTCATCGGACATGGTAGCGATCAGATTTATGTCCAACACATGCAAGTTTGACTCAGCCATTAGCTTCGCCAACCCCTGCCCTTTCACCAGCTTTGTAGGCTTTATCTCCACATCATATTCCAGCCAGGTTGCTATCCATTTGCCTCTTCTCCCTTCCGGATCGGTCTACACTAAAACATCTTTTACAACAGTATTATGAACATAGGCCAGAATGTGAGAATGTAGGATATACACCCAGAAATCCTTCAATGCCTTCACCAATGCCAGGGATTTCTTCTCAATGATGTTGTACTTTAAAGCTGCATCCCTTATAGCCCTGCTAAAGAATGAAATGGGTCTTTCATGATCACCTCTCTTCTGCAATAATACCATTGCCATAGTGTGCTCAAAAGCAAATGAAAACAATATGAAATCCTGAGTGTAGTCCCGGCTGACTAGAACTGGAGCTGAAGAAAGGGCCAATTTGACCAAGTTGAAAGATTTTACCGCCTCATCCATCCATTTCACCTGACTGTCCTTCTTAAGCATGTTGGTCATTTCCCTTAAGTGTTCTGCAAGATTAGGCACAAAACGACGCAGAAAATTCATCTTACCATTGAATGATTGTATTTCCTTTTTGTTCCTGGGCAGATCGATTTGCTGAATTGCTTGCACATGTGCTGGGTCTATACGAATTCCATCCTTTGAAATGATGTGCCCAAGTAATTTGCCTTCCTCCATGGCGAACAAGCTCTTCTTAGGATTCAGCAATAGACCATATTTCCTGCACTTTTGAAAGACAATTTTTAGGTGATGCATGTGCTCTTCATCAGATTTGGAAAATACCATCAAATCATCCAAGTACACCACCAAAAACACATCTTTCTCATTTGCAAAAGCCAATTCTATTGCCCGCTGAAATGTGGCACCTGCATTCTTTAAACCGAATGGCATTTTGGCATAGTGAAAGGTTCCCCATGGAGTGGTGAATGTTGTCTTGTCTCTATCATCTTCATGGACAGAAATTTGGTTATATCCGGAATAACCATCAAGCAGTGACATACGAGATGCCCCCACTACTCACTGAAGTATATGGTCCATCTTGGGCAGCGGATAGTTGTCCTTCAATGAGACCTTATTTAGATTTCTGAAATCGATGCATAAACGGATCTCACTGGTCTTCTTGCGTATAGGCACTAAGTTAGATATCCAATCTAAAAATCTGATGGGCACAATGATACCTGACTTGTACAACCTATTTACCTCCTTTTCGATAGATGGCAACAACTTTGGATTTATCCTTCTCAGCTTTTGTCTAAATGGTTTTTGGTTGGGCTTGATGGGTATTGTGTGCTGAATAATATTTGTATCATAGGTCTTTAAATCAGAATAATGCCAAGCAAACACATATGCAAATGAAGCCATCAAACTGATGTATTTGTCCTTGATCTTTGGCAGTAATGCTTTGGACAATTTTACCAACTTTAAATTGGTTGTTGTACCAATGTTGACTTCTTCTACACCTTTCTCAGTTGGCTGCAATGTTGGCTTGCGGGCTACATCATCCTGATAAAAAAGTACCTCTAGAGGTATCAAGCCTTTAGGAATGATGTTATTCTTCAGCTACAATGCATCCATTTGATTGATCTGCACTTCATCTGTACCATTCCCTTTGCCTTCATCGTTCTCTACATAAATTGAGGTTTCTTTGAACTTGCCTTTTTTGAGCAGAAAATCCTTAATCTCCTCATCATCTTGAAACACTTACCAATATCGTTGATTTTCTAGAATGGTTGGACGATGCTGACATGGATTTCAAATTTATTGTTGGACTTCATGGGAATCTTCAAGCTGCTCACTGCCTTAGCAAGAGCATCAGCAATAATATTTTGTATACGTGGCACACATGTCAAGGTGTATTCTGAAAATAGCTTCAAGATGTCTAAAACTGCATTACGATAGGCCCGCATCCTAGGATGTTTTGCTTGATACTCGCCTCTGACCTGTTTTATTACCAACTCGGAGTCGCCAGATACCGAAATCCTCTTTGCATTCAGCTTTCTAAGAATCTTCAGGCCAGCAATCAGAGCTTCATACTCAACTTCATTATTTGAACATTCAAAGGCCATCTTGTAAGAGCAAACCCTCACACTGCTAGGCACTTTTTTTGGGGTGGAGAAAGGACTGCGTACCCAAATTCCAATACCAGTGCCATCATTCCCTACTGCTCCATCGAAATCCATGGTCCACAAGCCTTCTTCCTCCTCTTGTAAGTGTTGGAAATCTGTTTGCCATGCCTTGTTTGCTTGCTGTCTAGTACTTTTAGCTGATTGCCCAACACTTTCCTGCTTTTCTTGTCTTTCTTTCTTCAAAATTTCTTTGAAATTTTCTGTTATTTCTGGAATGTCGTCTGCTTCTACTATCTAACTATCTATCTCATTTAAACTATCTGAAAACAAAACAAAAGACTCTAAATCTGTATGTACATAGTTAATAGGATGATTTATTGGTTTCTCCTTTCTTGTGATCATATATTTCATTTTTTGTTCCCGATATAACTTCCTCATTTGTCAAAACACCGAGATTGCTGCATAGGAGAAATCCAGTTGTAGTGTCCCTTTCAATTTTTCTACCCAAGACCTGGAAAGAAGCACGCCAAACCTTGGAGGAATATCTACTACCACCACATGCATCAAAACATTTTTCATAGGAAGCTGATCCAAACTCACAACTAAGTGTTTGATGAGCCCTATACACCTTACTTTGCTAGAATCGAAGGAATAGAGGTCATGATATTGCCGGGTGATGTCCAGACCAAGCTTGTCCATGATAGCCTTGGGCATGAGATTGTGAGAAGCTCCAGAATCAAACATGGCATTGTGTAACACAAAATCATGCAATCGTAAACTAATATAGAAGGGCGGCACATCACTATCAGGAGACTCACCATCCATTGCTGATCTGAAAATCATTTCAGGTTGATCATCTTCTACATTTACCATGTCAGACATTGGGTCCAAATTCAACATTTTAGAAATTTGTCCTCTATAACTGTTGTTCTTCATTATTTCAGTCAAGGGGATGGATACCTTTAACTTAGAAATCTCTTTCTCTAGGCTAAAATCGGGAGTTTTTTCTACCTCTTTGACTAGGATCTCTTTCCTTTCCTTTTCTTTTGATGTGACTAGTTGCTGCGATTGTTCTGCTGATTTTGATTTGTTGCTCTATAGAACAACTGCCTCCTTTCCCTTTCTTTGTGTAGTTGATGGATCATTCTTTGTTGTTTCACCCTCCTTCTTTTTCTGAATTGGTTTGGCTAGCACATCTTTGTTTCTAAGAGAATATCACTGCTGTTGAGCGGACAGAGCATTCATATACCCCCTTTGATATTCTTCCAATTCTTATTCCAACATGGTGTCACTAGCTAGAATAAAATTAGTGTCTTGGTGTGCAGCTGAATTCACTGCACATTCTTCCTCTTCGGTAATGTAAGTAGGCAGCTCATATGGAGTAAAGAGATGGTTTTCTTTGCCTATTATGTTCTTGTCGTCATCTAACTCTGGTCCATGTACAAAATTCTGCTGCAAAGGAGTTTGTACCAGCTGTTGTGCTGTTTGCTCTTGAGCTCGCTGATCTCTTTGTCCTATCCTGTATTGTGGTTGTTGTTAGCCACAAAAGTTAGGATTCCTAACTTATGGCTCTAGCTTGTCAAGTTTTACCCTTTCAAGCATCTGCTCTACCTTTTTTGAGAAGCTGATCCATTGAAGAAGATTCTTCTTTCACGGTGGTTTTCTTCTCTGCTTTCGCTCTAGCTCTTTTGGATAGCAGATTTGCCTCAACACTGACCACAATTTTCTGCATGTCTTCCATTGTAGCCGGTTCTCTCTCTCTTAATTGGTACGCCATGTCAGCATCAAAACCATCTGGAAACTTCATCATCGCTAGTCCCACAGGTGGCTTTAGATGGTCTGGAATTTCGTTGTAGACTACATTAAATCTAACGCAATAATCTTGGACCGACTCATCGGCATTCCGTTTGATTTGTTCATATTCGGCCAGAATTTGCAGGGGATTCTTTTTCACTTCCCACCGGTTCAAAAATTGTCTTTGTAGTTCAGCCAAGGTAGTGATACTTGCAGCCATCAAGCCTCTGAACCATTTCCTCACATCACCTACAAATGTTTGTACAAATAGCCTCATTGCCACGTTCTCTGCATCAATCTCATGAAGTTTGTAAAAGTCTGTCATTTTGTCTACATGTTGCTGAGCAGTAATGCTATTAGGACTGCCATCAAAAAATGGGATTTTACTTTGATAATCATTTGGCATGTCATCTAGGACTAGGGGCAGAATAAGGGGTGCGAAATGGGCAGCCATCATTCTCGGTGGATTTGGCCTTGCAGGTGTTGGAGGAGTGTGTACAGTTTGCAAGGGGCTTGTAATTCGAGTTTGGGGCTGTGTTGCAATGTAATTATCAATTAATCTATTAGCTATTTATGTTTCAGGGTCTACAAGAAATTGCGGATTGGGGATGGTATAATCAACAGCCCTTTCGGATTTAGACTCAAACAGTGATATCTCAAATCGTGTGTCAAACTCAAGCTCTTCAACATACTCAAAAATGTCGGGACATGAATTGGATTTGAAAACGGGATTTATGGTGCTTTCTTGGCGAAGGAGTCTTGGGATCAAATTGGAGTTTTCGCAAATATGAGGAGGGTTCGGGTCTGGATTTTCTCTGGTATATCATCTTGAAGCCAACGTGCTATTGAGAGAAATTACGAGACACAACCAACTTACTCAGCCTTTCCAATCCTAGGCTCATCATCCAGAAGCCTAGAATTATTATGAAACAAGGGGATTTGATTTCAACTTAGATCCCCAGTATGGTCGCCACTATGTTAGCACCTAAATCTGCATCAGGCTGAAGGAAGGAAAAAATTAGGGTAACCACAAACCACACTCAGTCTGGTAGCTAGCCCTACCAGAGCAAGAGAGGGCTCTCTTCGAGTCACGCTCAGTGAATAGATGATCGAAACGGTCTGAGATGACTTACAATACAATGCTTACCTTAGGCTAGTAAGTGAATAGGGATTCTGGAAACAATTTTATGAAATGACCTAGCTTCTGGGATGTTATGGGACTGGCACACAGCAAAGAACAGAGAATTGAAGATGAAGGCACAGATTATTCCATGAGGCAAGGTAGGAGGAAAATGTAACAATTTAGTTGGAGGTATCATGGCATGAATAGATTACTGAAGAAAGTGAAAAGGGCATAGTGACATGAACCCTTTTCAACAGAAGAAATAACACTGAAACATGAAATTTTCCCACAGGCAGAGCAATTAAAATTGGATTCTACCTAATCTCACTCAGAAAATTTCACTGGAAATGATCATGAAATGGATTATGAAACATAACTAAATACATATGAACACATAAGAAATACATTTTCTACACTCACAACCACAAGAATCTCATGAAACAGAGCTACTGCCTTTCATTAATTCTCTGTTAAAAATACACAGTGAAGAAACAGAGTTTCTTTCCCACAGTTTCCCACAAGTTACAAGCTAGCCAACCCTTTGCAAATAACTTGCATAAAATATATAGAATGTGTGAGGGATAGATAGAACGCCCAGGGGTTGGGAAGTTATTCGAATCATTACAAAATGGAGATGGAGAGCCAACCATCAGCGACAGGTGCAGCGCTGCAAACATGACATTTGGCATTGGGGTGACCGTTTGCCTTCCTTCGCCACTTGGATAGAAGCCAATCTGGAGAAAAAACTCTTTAAATGCCGCCTTTGGTGCTAAAAAACTGAAGTGTAGATGACCGGGCCCACTTGGATAAGTCGTGAACTGAAATTTTGCGAAACGGAAGAAAATTGGCAATTTTTCCTCTATGCGCCGCGCCATTTTCTCTGTGCGTCATGCTACTTTGGGGCCCGTTTTGGGCACTTGCAGGTGTCCAAAATGTGTCCAAGTGGGATTTTTGGAAAGCCTGTCCTATCTACTCTCTAACCCCACTAGAATTTTTAAATTTGGTGCTCATTTTCCCCTCCAAATCTTCATTCTCCCAAGACTACTTTCTGTGTGTCAAAAAGGTGGTAGAGAGGCCATTTTTGGGTGTTTTTTGACCTTTAGGAGACCCAAACCTTGCCCAAATCTCTTGCTCAGACACCAGTAGTCGTAATTTTCAATGATGAATCCAAATATGCAAGCGTTTTTTCCATTGGAGCCCTAAAATTTTAGCGTCGCGCCAGTGGCGCGGCGCACAGGGAGGAATTTCCTGTTTTTTATCCAAAAATTTGCCAAGTGACCAAAATTTGCCCAAATTTTTTGAAATTTGGGTTGGATGTTCCCTATGAAGTGCTATGCTATGCCAAGGAAGCCCCAGCCAAGATTTGAAGCCGATCTTGCTCCTTTGCCTCCTTTGCCTCTTTTGTTGCTTTGCTCAATTTTGCCTTCAAGCTCCTGATTCTTGCTTTGGAGCTCATGTTTCTGGCCATGTAGTGTTGAGTCATGTGCCTCATCATGTCTTTCTCCCTATTATACTTATCCAACCGCTACTCCAAGTGAACGTTCACTTTCTCTAACACATACTCCCGGTCCTCATCTCTTTGCTCCATAGGTCTGCCTTGTGCTACCATGATGTGTTGTCGGTTTTCCTTGATCATTTGCAACTCTATCTCAGCTAGCCAATCCTCAAGTTGCTTGTTCCTATGCTCAAGATACTTCACGTTCCACTTGGCCCTCTCCAAGTCCAGGGATAAGTTCTCAATCACTGATTGCTGCTCCTGAATGATCTCTCCAAGCTCAGCATTTGTAGGTTCTGCATCTGTCTCATCATCCTGGAGGAGAACGAATTTTGTCTCTCATTCACTTGATGGCTCACCTGAAGGCCCATCATCATGCACTAGCTCCTTACCTCTGCCCTGCTCCTGTGATGCTGATGTCGGAAGCGAGGCCCCTTCCACCCCAGTTGGAGAGAACACTCGCTTTGCTGCTGCAAATAAGGGTCTACTGCCTTTCTGATAGGTGATGTATGCTGGCATGGTGGCAGTCTCATGTCACTCATACTGATGAGATGGGCCCCCCACCTTATTCTCTACCTCTAAAACCACCTGTGGAGCATTGAAGAAGTCATGGGAGATGAAGTCCTCCCAAGCAATACCCTACAATCCCAACTGATGGTCCACCAAAATCTGGATAAGAGCAAAGTGATAAACGCTGTTGAGCTGCTGTCAAGGGGTCTTGTGCTGCATGAAATTCTTCATCCTCTCTATGTTCCCGCAGATGAAAAATTGGAGGCTCATCATCCGCAGCCTGGTGAAGTGCATGAGAAACCGGATGTGATAGGCATAAAGGCGAGAAAACCTCCCCTCGCAGCTGAAATAATTCATGATCAATATCATGAGTGGGTTATACTCATCCCTGAAAAATCTAAATGGAAAAACTCTGGTGAGCTGGCTCAAACAGCTATCCTTGATGTAAGGCTCATAATGAAGCCTCTCCACCTTATTTTTCTTACGCCACTGTTCCCCAATGTTTGGTATTCCTGTTGCCACTGATATGGTTTCCGGTGTCAATGTGAAAGTGACCCCAGCCAGGACAAATTGACCTCCCTGTAGATGAAGTGCAAAAATACGGGCCAACTCATGATGGACTCTGACATTTGCCACCCTTTGACAAAATTCATAACATGCCAAGTGCTGGAAACAAGACATGGCAAGAGGGCATGCCTGCAACTCAGTGAGGGTGCTTGGCTCATCTCTAAGATGTCTGCCACTCCGGTGATGTCTCCTATGGGCCCTCCCTCCTGAAGATGTGTCACTGTGGGTACCCTCCTCATACTCTAATGAAACTTCTGATGCCATTACTACTGTTTGTACCCTGAGTTTTATGCTGCCCTCTGAATCCAATGGAACTGGTCGATGCTCTGAAGATCTGTCACCAAGGGGACAATAAAACAGGGAGTATTAGGAGAGGAATGATGAAAGGGGAATAGGGGCTAAAGGGAGAGATTTATCAGGGATTTGGGAGTGTTTTTGGGTATAGTATTGATGGGGTAGGGTTTGAATTTATTTTGGTAGGGTTTGGGTTTTTTGAGTCATAGGAGAAGGGGGAAAAAGGAATATGATTACAGTGGTGTTAGGGTGATGATAAGGGGAAAATGATGCAGGGAAAATGGTGATAGGGGTAGGGTAGGAGAACACCTTGGTAGCACTGTCACTGTAGCAAAACCCTAGGACCATGTTTTCTTTATGTCTTCTTTTGTTGGATTTATCAAAACTTTTGCATTTGATTCATACTCCTAAACCATCCTACTCTTTCCAAGTTTAATGCAAGAGTATATGTAGGTTGCCTATCTTTTCAAATTTGATGAGCATCAAAAGTTTTTAGGCAAATTTATTGTTTTTTGGGCTTCATATCTCTATGCGCTGCGCACACTACCCAGTGCGCCGCATGCTCTGAGTGCGTCGCGCCAGTGGCAATTTTACACTGTGGCCGGTCTCCCAGTGCACTACACACTATGAGTGCGTCGCGCCTCCTCGTGTGTGCACCGCGCGCTGCCGAAGTTGCCCTGACTTGCTAGGAAGACTAGGGGGATGGTTTTAGTAGTGAATTTAGGGTGGGTTTCTTATGAAAAATGTTGAAGGGGTGATGAGAAAGATGAGGGGTGAGGGGCCAAATGGAGTGAAGTGAAACCTTGGTGGCATCGTCACAATCTTGCAACCCCATCTATTGTTTTTCTTGATGATTTTTTCATGGTCGACCTTGTGCTTTTGGGGAACCATTTAAACATCTTATGCACACCAAATCATTGACAAATTTGAGAGAGAAGAGGTGTCAACAGGGCCTACCTCTTGATTTGCTAGCCTTCACCGAGATTTGAAATTATTTGAATGTTTTTATGCCCTTGGCTGTGTGCTTCGTGCGCCAAGTCCAGTGCACCGCACGCTAGGTGTGCGTCGCGCCCTTACAAATTTACCACTACGGGCTGGCTATGTGTGCGCTTTGCCCTCTGTGTGCGTCGAGCTCCTTGGTGTATGTGCCGCGCTCCTTGAGAACTAGCTCTCACTCACTCAAATTCTCCAAATTTCGCTCTCTTACCTTTGCAATGTCTCTCCCACGCTTGCAATAGCATAATGGCTTTGATTTAGGCCACAACAAGTATATATAGGCTTGGGAGAGATGGGTTTGATTTTTTCTTCCTTGAAAACCCACTTTCTAATGTTGAGTTTTGCACTTTTTCATTGACCTTCAAACACACCCATTTTCACTTTCCCTTTGACATTTTCGCTCAAATGATGAAATTTTCGGCACCTCTTTGCAGGGACTGTACGACAGAGCATTGGGCCATGTAAATCATAACTGCATCTGAAAAATCAACTGGTGATTTTTTGAAAAAATTTTGTCATAATTGAGCTTGTTTGACTTTTCTTCAAAACAGAGTTGTGGAGAAGAGTCGAAGTCTTTTCAGGTGATGATGAAGCTTTCTGAACCATAGCTATGTAAGGCCTCCCTCTGGCCTGCATGGCCTTGTTCTGGACATGTTTTCAAAGACCAAATTGATAAATTATTAGACCCAATCATAAAAAATGATTTTGTCCTGTAAAGGACCAGACCTGGACTGTCATGAGCTTCGGTGATTATGGACCAAGACCTGAGCCAGCAGGGGCCAAACATGAGGGAAAATGACTAGCATGACTTTTTCCGTCAGATCATGGCATGTCCCTAGAAAAATGCAGCTGAGTGAATGGAGCGGGACACCTAAAATTGAAATGCACGAAGAGTTTTGATCTCTGACGGAGGGCTGACCAGACTGACAGTAACATGAAGGACAACAATCTCATCCCCTATAATATTTCGCCAGTCAATGCAAATAGCGACAACAAAATTGAAAACAACCCCCTTCTAATCGAAAATCACAATGGCCGCTGTAAAGGAACTAGCGTGGTTAATTTATCCTCTATCCAATTAGACCACAACACCGAAACATGTCTTAAGAAAGGTCTTAATTTTGCCATAACACCTAATAAAATCCCAGTTGAAAATGTCATAAGCAACGTAAAAGTCATTGTAAAAGATCTCAACGCAATAGAAGGTGAAGTGATTAGACAACACGTAGCCCGAATTCTACGAAATGCCAAACGTCCTACCTATAATATTACCAAAGAAGAGAAAAGAGCCTTAAATACTCTCAGATCTAATAAAGACATAGTCATTTTAAAAGCTGACAAGGGTAATGCAATGATAATAATGGACAGGTCAAAATACGACAAAAAAAATGGAAGAACATC
This sequence comes from Pinus tabuliformis, assembly GCA_031772625.1. Classification (NCBI taxonomy): domain Eukaryota; kingdom Viridiplantae; phylum Streptophyta; class Pinopsida; order Pinales; family Pinaceae; genus Pinus; species Pinus tabuliformis. The sequence continues at coordinate 174,295,092 of CM062820.1, forward strand.
TTAACCAAACTGGATGCTACAAAATCATTGATAAAGACCCAAGAAGTAAAATCCTTAATAAAGTCACTAAGAAACTTAAAGAGTCTTTGCTTGAAACGTTCACCAAAAAGAAGATCACTCCAAGCATTCTATCATTCCTAGAATTTATGGTGCTCCAAAAATCCATAAATCTGACATCCCCCTAAGACCTATAGTAAACACCATAGGTTCTCCTACCTATCTGCTTGCTAAATACCTAGCTAAAAAACTCAGACCATTATCTGGAAACACTTCCTCTTACATAAAAGATTCCACCTCATTCATAAACTGGATAAAAAACCTAGAAATAAATGATGAAGACCTCTTAGTAAGTTTTGACATTTTATCTTTGTAGACAATCCCTGTAGATGAAGCCATCAATGTCATGAGAAATATCACTGATGAAGAAACCATAGAATTCTTAAATCTTTGCCTGAAATCTTCTTATTTCATCTTTAAAGGTAAAATTTATGAACAAACCCATGGTGTAGCTATGGGTTCTCCCTTATCTCCTACAATAGCCAACATCTACATGGAATACATTGAGAAAATTGCCTTTAACTCCTTCCCTTACACTCCTGAAGAATGGAAAATATATGTTGATGATATATTCGCTAAGTGGAGCCACAGGAAAGAAAATCTCGAAGATTTTCTCACTCACATTAATAGCCTCTCAGAACACCTAAAATTCACTAGTTTTCTAATTAATTACATTAATAAACTTTTCAACTTATGATTACCTCCCATTACACCTTATAAACATTATGCTACATAAAATAATGATTTCATTCTAAGCACATAAACTAACAAATAATAAGCATATAATATACCTACAATATTTAAATTAAATCACAATTTAAATATTACTCCCATTACACCTTGTAAACACTAAATATACAATAAACTAACAAAATCATTCTTTATAATTATATCCATCTCCTTATAAACATCAATAAAACTACACAAGCTAACATAAATCATTAGATTAAAATGAAATAATTAAATATTTACAATAATGATTACATGTTCAAACACATAAAAATAAATCAATAAATAAATAAAAATAAAAATAAAAATCCTATACATAATCTTTTCAAATCATAATTCCTAAATTGTAAATTAATCTCTATTTATACATTTACAACTCTCATTAATTATTAAAAACATACTTATCATGATAACTAAAATTAAGTAATATTTCACTACGTATAACTAAATAAAATTCCTACATAGATTAATAAAGAAATATATTAAATTTAAAAGGTAAATTAATAATGATTATGAACATTAAAATAGATTAAATTAATTAATACAATTTTCATATTAATATTTAGCCGACTAAGTTTCTACAAAATATTATTCACTTAAATACATATAAATCATTAGCTCTTTTACATTAAATCTTCTCAAGATATTAAGCGTTCCCCTGATGATGGACTCACTTTGAAGTCCAAAACGTTGGGTTAAAAAAACTCCTTAACAGGTCATTCCACACTCTTTCAATACACTCCACCTGTATGGACTCATTATTCAAAAACATCAAGTCCTGCCATGGAAGGGACATGTTGGACAACACATCTCATTTTGAGAAGTTACGAATATCTAGAGAAAAATCTATATCTAACCTAGCTTTTCTTAAAAATTGCAGAGATAAAAAACTCATTCCTAAATTTGCTATCTGTAAACACCCACTCAGGCATGGTAGAAACCTTCACATCTTCAACAAGTTCAGTGAAACCCTAATCAGAAATGAGATTAAATCTACAAGACTCCAGCGAATCAAAATATCCCAAAAGCTACTGGATTTGCACCTCTCTTTAACCTCAGCCCTTCGCTTTAACCTATGGCACTCTCTTGGCGCACTTACCCACATCAAATCTTAAAACTAGCTGAAGAAAGATAGTGAAAAGAAGCTTAAGAAATTAAATAAATTACTCGACCAATCTACTGATTCTCCCTCTCCTATCAACCTCACTATCCCACAGCCCTCCTTTTCATCCATCACATTCCCATCCATGAACAACCAATTACAGTTATTTGAAACAACATCTAGCAATGCTCTATGGCTCTCCTCATGAAATATGCACAACTCCAACCCTACAAGCTCGGATGAAACCACTTCACCCAATGCATACCCATCCATGCATAGAAGGTTACAGTCATATGTAAACCCTTCGAATCCATCCTTCTACTCTGGTAATACACATAACACTTTGATTCCAAGCCTAGCCATCTCTCTCACACCGCACTCCACCACTATCAACTGTGCCCGCCATCCATATGCACATAAATCTTCCAGCCCTCCAACGCACACTCGAAGCATGTGGATCCTATTTTAAACTCTGCCAATTCAATCACATCGAACTCCACCACCATCGACTGCGCCTACCACCCAGCTTCACACACACATACCTCTTCCAGGCCTCCTAATGCACACCATTAGCATGCAGCTCTTGTTCTAAACTCCACCAACTCACTCCAATTTCACTCCACCACCAACCACCCTCTCCTCAACCATGCTTGCCATTCAACGCTCACAAACTCACTGGATCTAGATATCAAATCCGCTGACAATTCATCATTTACCATATGCCCCTCCGACCTCATCCAACCAGCGTTGACTCAGTTAAATAATTGTGAATTTTCACCTATCGACCCTCTGAAGGACAACAATCTCAACCCTGGTAATATTTTTCCAGTCAGTGCAAACAACGAAAACAAAATTGAAAACAACCCCCTTCTAATCAAAAATCACAATGACCGCCCTAAAGAAACTAGCATGGTTAATTTATCCTCTATCCAATTAGACCACTACACCGAAACACTTCTTCAAAAAGGTCTTAATTTTTCCATAGCACCTAATAAAATCCCAGTTGAAAATTTCATAAGCAACATAGAAGTCGCCATAAAAGATCTCAACGCAATAGAAGGTGAAGTGATTAGACAAGATGTAGCCCAAATTCTATGAAATGCCAAACCTCCTACCTGTAATATTACCAAAGAAGAGAAAAGAGCCTTAAATACTCTCAGATCTAACAAAGACATAGTCATTTTAAAAGCTGACAAGGGTAATGCAATGGTAATCATGGACAGTTCAGAATACGATAAAAAATGGAAGAACATCTCAACCAAAGTGGATGCTACAAAATCATTGATAAAGACCAAAGCAATAAAATCCTTAACAAAGTCACGAAGAAAATTAAAGTGTCTTCGCTTGACATATTCACCAGAAAGAAGATCACTCCAAGCATTTCTATCATTCCTAGAATTTATGGTGCTCCAAAAATCTTTAAATCTGACATCCCCCTAAGACCTATAGTAAACACCATAGGTTCTCCTATCTATCTGCTTGCTAAATATCTAGCTAAAAAACTTGGACCATTATCCGAAATCACTTCCTGTTACATAAAAGATTGCACCTCATTCATAAACTAGATAAAAAAACATAGAAATAAATGATGAAGATGTTGAGATTGCAACAAGATGATGGAGCTTAGTGAAAAGAGTCGCCTTCACTAAGTGGGCCCGCAGGCTATTTTTGGCGCAAGTCTATTTTTAGACTATGTCTATTTTTAGACATATGGATCATGTCTATGGATTGCAGGTTGCTGTTTATGGATGATTGATCAAGTTGGGAAAAAAATAGATGGACTTCTATTTTTGATGAAAGTGTGAGTGATCACAGTGTGAGTGATCAAAGTCTATTTTTAGACTGGCTGTCAAAAATAGAAAAGTCAAATATTATTATCTCACAATAATATTTGGACTATAAACTTAATCTTATTCTCTTGGAGCACTTCAGTTTGAGTTACAGAGGTGGCACATGCAGCTGTCAGAAGGAAATAGGCTTTTCTTATGAGTCAGTTGAGTTGTTGCATGCATGACTTCAGCTAGAACTCAATCAGTTGAGTTTGGTGGAGTTGATTGTGGAGTTGATGGAGTTGTGTTCAGTTTAGCTTTGTTAAACTGGTTGTATTTAGTCTAACTGGCAAATAGACTAGAGATGAGTTGGGTGAATTAGTTATTAATTAATTCACAAGTTATTAACTCATAATACAACTAATGAATACATCAGTTAAGTCATTTGCATGTCAGTGCATGTTCAGTTCAACAGGGACAGGTGGTAGAGAATAAGATTGCTATCAGTTGTGACTATAGTTGTGCACCAGATCTTGCACAATCAAGGGATTGAGTATGCCAATGAGTTTGCTCACGTATTGGCCCACATTATAGCTTGTGCTCACGTCCAACAAAGAGTGAGTGACTATTTTGCAGGTGAAAAACAAGTTTGGTGAGCCATTCTCATCAGTTCTTGAGCACGTATTGAGCAGTGGAGGCAGGCAAGCAGTGGAAGAGATTTGGAGATCAGATCTGAGTTGTATTGTGTGTAACAGAGGTGGAGATACTTGTGAGAAGTATTATGCTGTGTAATGTTACAAGACTCAATCATTAATATACAGATAGTTGGGGTTTTTAGCGAGATGCTTTCCCCGGGATACATACTGTGTTAATGTGTGAATGCTCTTGATGTTTTATTGTTATTGATGCTGATATATTGATGATCAACGTAGAGGAGCTTATGTATTGTGTATGTTTTCCACAATAGTACATGATCATGATAATCTCCATTGAATATGTGTTAAATTATTCAAAATTTCTACATGGTATTAGAGCTGCTTGATTTGTAGAAGAGATTTTTACAGGATATCAAGCGAGGATTGATCATCAGATCTACTATTCAGGAAGTGTTTACATTCTATTTCTTCAGGCAGAGTCTGTAATCGGGTCAGGTAGCCTCTGGATTCATCCTTCCTTTGGAAGGTGAGATATCCGGTGAATTCCCATACAGTCAATCTCTGTATGAGAAATATTGTGTTCTCACGAATCTTAGATTGGAAGCAGTTGAGTTTGAGCTGGTGGAAATCGAATTTGCAGCAGTGTTGTTGAAATGTCTTTCAATGGATTTCAAATGTTATTCCAAAGCAAGAGCGACCTGGCGCTCAAGGATAAACTCAGAAACAATAAAGGTGAGAATGGATCTTCATCAAAGGTATCTGATGAAGAGAATTGCGCTTTGGTTGCCAAAGCAAAGAAGGGGAAGAACAAGCAAGCTTCTCATTCCGGTGCGAAAGGCAAGAAGCAGGACATGTCCAAGGTGAAGTGTTTTCACTGTCACGAGCATGGACACTATGCCACTAATTGTCTGCAGAAGAAGAAGAACAAGCAGGCTGCTGGATCTTCAGCAGGAGAGGCTCTAGCCTCTCAGTTTGAGCTTGATTTTTCATTGATCGCATGCCTGGTTTCAAGTGTGATGGGATCAGTGTGGTTCTTGGACAGTGGTGCGTCTTTTCACATGACGGGAGATAGAGATTTGTTCTCTGATCTGGAGGACAAAGATCTTGGAGTGCACATCGAGATGGGTGATGATGGTAGATACAGTGCGACCGGTATCGGTACCATTTCCTTTGAGAGGGAGTCTGGTAAACCCTTTGTATTGAATGAAGTCATGCATGTTCCAGGATTGAAGAAGAATCTCATCTCAGTGGCGATGTTAGAAGACAAGGGGTATGATGTTGTTTTCAGCGAGGGAAAGGCCTTCCTGTGCAGCAAGACAACTGGTGAGACCCGGAAGATAGGGGTTCGAGTGAGGAACCTTTATCAGTTGCATGTAGATGGATGCGCAGCAATGGCAGGCAAGGCAGAAGGATTGGTGAGCCGGGATGATGGCGAGTTGTGGCACAGGAGATTGGGTCACCTTCACCATGGAGCCTTGAAGATACTGCAGTAGATCACTACAGGGCTTCCTAAAGGCACACTTGCGCAGTATGATCAGTGCAAGGGGTGTACTTTGGGGAAGTTTGTGAAAGCCACCTTTCACGAGAAGGATAGTCGCGCCACGACGATCCTTGAGAGAATTCACACAGACGTGTGTGGACCTTTCTCAGTTGCTTCGATAGCAAAACACAGGTATTATGTGATTTTTGTTGATGATTTCTCTCGTAAGTGCTGGATCTTCTTCATGCAGAAGAAGAGCGAGACATATTCAAAGTTCTGTGAATTCAAAGCACTGGTCGAGAAGGAGTCGGGGAAGAAGGTGAAGGCTCTTAGGAGCGATAATGGTGGTGAATACATCTCGGACGAGTTCAAGGATTTCTGCAAGACAGAAGGGATTCGTAGAGAGCTCATAGCTCCCCATAACCCACAGCAGAACGAGGTAGCTGAGCGGAAGAACAGAACGATTGTGGGTGCTGCACGGGCAATGTTGCATGATCAGGGCCTACCCCTTCACTTGTGGGCGGAAGCATGCAATACAACAGTTTATGTGCAGAACCGTTGTCCTCATAGGATACTTGGCATGAGTACACCTGAGGAGACTTATTCTGGTAAGAAGCCTGATCTTTCTCATTTGAGGATTTTTGGTGCTAACGTTCACATGCATGTGACAAATGATGCCAGATAGAAGTTGGAGCCGACCGTAGAGGTTGGGATATTTGTGGGGTACACTGATACGCCCCACAACTATCGTGTGTATTTTCCAGACAGTGGTAAAAATGTTGTGCGACGGGATATAAAATTTCTGGAGGAGAAAGCCATGAAGTGTTCGCTTGAGAGGGAGCTACACTTGCATGCAGATGAGGAGCTATTAGTTCCTAAGGATGAACTTCAGGATGTGGATCAGCCATAGGATGAGGTTCATGGAGTGGACGAGTCCACTCATGCAGCGCCAACCATCAGAGGGCGAAAGCGCTTGACAAAAGCTGAGCGACTGGCTCAAGATGCAGAGAAAGTTGTAGGACCACCTACAGCCCAATGCAGGCAGAGACAGTCACCTGATCGGTACACTAGATACATGGCTCTTATGAGCAAGTGTGTTGTGACTGAGCCATCCTCTTTCGAGGAAGCTGTGGAGGATCCCGCATGGGTAGACGCCATGGTGGAAGAGTATGATTCTATTGTCAGAAACAGTGCATGGGAGATTGTTCCTAGACCGGAAGGGAAATCAGTGGTGGGTTCGAGATGGATCTACAAAGTTAAGCAGGCAGTTGACGGGAGTGTGGAGAAGTACAAGGCAAGATTTGTTGCCCGAGGCTTTTCACAGATTGAGGGGATCGATTATGAGGAGACCTTTGCACCTGTCGCAAGGTATTCTTCCATACGGACGATTCTTGCTCTCTCAGCGCAGATGGGATGGCACATTCATCAGATGGATGTGAAGACTGCGTTCCTCAACGGAGTCATTGAGGAGGAGGTGTACATTGAGCAACCCGAAGGCTTTGAAGTCTTCAACAGCGAGTCGCATGTGTGCAGGCTCAAGGGAGCGTTGTATGGGTTGAAGCAAGCACCACGTGCTTGGTACACACGGATAGACAGCTATTTCACAGGACTTGGATTCTCCAAGAGCGAGGCGGATCCGAACCTATACCAGATTGTGGTGGAGGGTAAGTTGCTTATCATTGTATTGTATGTTGATGATTTGATTCTAACGGGTGATGAGCTGTTGATAATGTCATGCAAGAAGGATCTTGCTACAGAGTTTGAGATGAAGGATTTGGGCCTCCTTCACTATTTCCTGGGATTGGAAATATGGCAGCGCAGTGGTGGACTGTTTGTTTCTCAGGGCAAGTATGCTCGGGAGATACTGAAGAATTTCAACATGCATGGCTGCAAGCCTGTTGATACTCCTCTTCCTGGAGGTTGGAGGAAGTAGGATGCCACTTCGGGAGAAGAAGTTGATGCCACTGTTTATCGACAGTTGGTGGGGTCGCTGATGTATTTGGTCAATACACGACCTGATATATGCTATGCAGTTAACCAGCTTTCACAAGCTATGGTTAAGCCTACCAAGCTCTTCTGGAAGGCGGGAAAGCATGTATTGTGCTACTTGAGAGGCACATCGGGATATGGTTTGTGGTACAGATAGGAGGATGAGGTGAAGCTATGTGGCTTCACGGATGCAGATTGGGCAGGGAGCCCAATGGACATAAAGAGCACATCAGGAGGGGTCTTCAGTATTGGATCGAGAATAGTTTCTTGGTACAGCAGGAAGTAGAGATCTGTGTGGATGAGGATGATCCTGGTCGGGTTGTTCGGGTCCAAGCACATCAGGTACCATCATATCAGAGATTGTGTGCAGCGGAGGATCATGTTACTTTCGTACATTCCAACGGAGGATCAGGATGCTGATATTCTGACGAAGGCTCTCACCAGGAACAAATTCGAGTACCACCGAGGCAGGATAGGGGTTGTTGATAATCCATATCTTGTCGAGAGGGAGTGTTGAGATTGCAACAAGATGATGGAGCTTAGTGAAAAGAGTTGCCTTCACTAAGTGGGCCCGTAGGCTATTTTTGGCGCAAGTCTATTTTTAGACTATGTCTATTTTTAGACATATGGATCATGTCTATGGATTGCAGGTTGCTGTTTATGGATGATTGATCAAGTTCGGAAAAAAATAGATGGACTTCTATTTTTGATGAAAGTGTGAGTGATCACAGTGTGAGTGATCAAAGTCTATTTTTAGACTGGCTGTCAAAAATAGAAAAGTCAAATATTATTATCTCACAATAATATTTGGACTATAAACTTAATCTTATTCTCTTGGAGCACTTCAGTTTGAGCTACAGAGGTGGCACATGCAGCTTTCAGAAGGAAATACGCTTTTCTTATGAGTCAGTTGAGTTGTTGCATGCATGACTTCAGTTAGAACTCAATCAGTTGAGTTTGGTGGAGTTGATTGTGGAGTTGATGGAGTTGTGTTCAGTTTAGCTTTGTTAAACTGGTTGGACTAGAGATGAGTTGGGTGAATTAGTTATTAATTAATTCACAAGTTATTAACTCATAATACAACTAATGAATACATCAGTTAACTCAGTTGCATGTCAGTGCATGTTTAGTTCAACAGGGACAAGTGGTAGAGAATCAGATTGCTATCAGTTGTGACTATAGTTGTGCACCAGATCTTGCACAATCAAGGGATTGAGTATGCCAATGAGTTTGCTCACGTATTGGCCAACATTATAGCTTGTGCTCACGTCCAACAAAGAGTGAGTGACTATTTTGTAGGTGAAAAACGAGTTTCGTGAGCCATTCTCATCAGTTCTTGAGCAGGTATTGAGCAGTGGAGGCAGGCAAGCAGTGGAAGAGATTTGGAGATCAGATCTGAGCTGTATTGTGTGTAACAGAGGTGGAGGTACTTGTGAGAAGTATTATGATGTGTAATGTTACATGACTCAATCATTAATATACAGATAGTTGGGGTTTTTAGCGAGATGCTTTCCCCGGGATACATACTGTGTTAATGTGTGAATGCTCTTGATGTTTTATTGTTATTGATGCTGCTATATTGATGATCAACGTAGAGGAGCTTATGTATTGTGTATGTTTTCCGCAATAGTACATGATCAGGATAATCTCCATTGAATATGTGTTAAATTATTCAAAATTTCTACAGAAGAACTTTTAGTAAGTTTTGACATTATATCTTTGTACGTAATCCTTGTAGACAAAGATTTCAATGTCATGAGAAAGATCACTGATGAAGAAACTATAGAATTCTTAAATCTTTGCCTAAACTCTTCCTATTTCATATTTAAAGGAAAGATTTATGGAAAAACCCATATTGTAGCTATGGGTTCTCCCTTATCTCCTATAATAGCCAACATCTACATGGAACACTTTGATAAAATTGAATTAAACTCCTTCCCTTACAAACCTGAAGAATGGAAATGATATGTTGATAATATACTCGCTAAGTGGAGCCACAGGAAGGAAAAGCTGGAAGATTTCCTCACTCACATTAATAGCCTCTCAGAACACATAAAATTCACTAGTTTTCTAATTAATTATATTAATAAACTTTTCAAATTATGATTACCTCTCATTACACCTTATAAACACTAAATATACAATAAATTAACAAAATCATTCTTTATAATGATATCCATCCCTCCTTATAAACATCAATAAAACTACACAAGAAAACTTAATTCATTAGATTAAATTGAAATAATTAAATATTTGCAGTAATGATTACATGTTCAAACACATAAAAAAAATAAAAAATTCCTATACATGATCTTTTCAAATCATATTCAAACCATAATTGCTAAATTGTAAGTTAGTCTCAATTTATACATTTACAACTCTCATTATTTATTAAAAACATACTTATCATGATAACTAAAATTAACTAATATTTTCACTACATATAACTAAATAAAATTCCTACATAGATTAATAAAGAAATATATTAAATTAAAAAGGTAAAGTAATAATGATTATACACATTATTGTATATTAAATTTATTAATACAATTTTCATATTAATATTTTGCTGACTAAGTTTCTACAAAATATTATTCACTTAAATGTGTATAAATCACTAGCTCTTTTACATTAAATCTTCTCATGATATTAAGCGTTACCCTGATGATGGACTCGCTTTGAAGTTCGAAACGTTGGGTTAAAAGAAATGCCTTAACAGGTCATTCCACACTCTTTCAATACACTCCACCTGTATGGACTCATTATTCAAAAACATCAAGTCCTGCCATGGAAGGGACATGTTGGACAACACATCTCATTTTGAGAAGTTACGAATATCTAGAGAAAAATCTATATCTAACCTAGCTTTTCTTAAAAATTGCAGCGATAGAAAAACTCATTCCTAAATTTTATATATGTAAACACCCACTCATACATGGTAGAAACCTTCACATCTTCAACAAGTTAAGTGAAACCCTAATCAGAAATGAGATTAAATCAACAATAATCCAGCTAATCAAAATATCCCAAAAACTATTGGATCTTCATCTCTCTTTAACCTTAGCCCTTCATTTTGAACTATGGAACTCTCTGGATGCACTTACCCACATCAAATTTGAAAACTGGCTGAAGAAAGATAGTGAAAAGAAGCTTAATAAATTAAATAAATTACTTGGCCAATCTACTGATTCTCCCTCTCCTATCAACCTCACTATCCCACAGCCCTCCTTTTCATCCATTGCATTTCCATCCATGAACAACCAATTACAATGATCTGAAACAACATCCAACAACGCTTTATGTCTCTCCTCACTAAATACGCACAACCCCAACACTAACCGCTCAGATGACATCACTTCACCCAACGCATACCCATCTGCACATAAAAGGTTACAGTCATATGTAAACCCTTTGACTTCATCCCTTTCCTCTGGTAATACACAGAACACTTTGATTCCAAACCCAGCCAACTCTCTCACATAGCACTCCACCACCTTCGATTGCACCTGCCATCCATATGTGTATAACTCTTCGAGACCTCCCAATGCACACTCCAAGCACCTGGATCCTATTTTAAACTCCTCCAATTCACTCCCATCGAACTCCACCACCATCGAATGCACCTACCACCCAGCTCCACACACGCATAACTCTTCCAACCCTCGTAATGCACACCCTTGGCACGTGGCTCTTGTGCTAAACTCTGCCAACTCACTCCCATCTCACTCCACCACCAACCCCCTCTCGTCAACCATGCATGTCACTCAACACTCAAAACCTTGTTGGATGTAGATATCAAATCCGCTAACAATTCACCATCTACCATACGCCCCTCCCACCTCATCCAACCAGCATCGACTCAGTTAAATAATTGTGAATTTTCACCTATCGACCCTCTGAAGGACAGCAATCTCATCCCCCATAATATTGTGCCAGTCAGTGCAAACAGCATAAACAAAATTGAAAACAGCCCCTTTCTAATCGAAAATCACAACGACCGCCCTAAAGGAGCTAGTGTGGTTAAGTTATCCTTTATCCAATTAGACCACTACACTGAAACACTTCTTCAAAAAGGTCTTAATTTTTCCATATCACCTAATAAAATCCCAGTTGAAAATTTCATAAACAATGTAGAAGTCACCACAAAATATCTCAACGCAATAGAAGGTGAAGTGATTAGACAAGACGTAGCCCAAATTCTATGAAATGCAAAACCACATACCTGTAATATTACCAGAGAAGAGAAAAGAGCCTTAAATACTATCAGATCTAACAAAGACATGGTAATTTTAAAATCTGACAAGGGTAATGCAACAATAATCATGGACAGGTCAAAATACGATAAAAAATGGAAGAACATCTTAACCAAAGTGGATTCTACAAAATCATTGATAAAAACCCAAGCAGTAAAATCCTTAATAAAGTCACTAAGAAAATTAAAGAGTCTTTGCTTGACACATTCACCAAAAAGAGGATAACTCCAAGCAGTTCTATCATTCCTAGAATTTATGGTGCTCCAAAAATCCATAAATATGACATCCCCCTAAGACCTATAGTAAACACCATAGGTTCTCCTATCTATCTACTTGCTTAATACCTAGCTAAAAAACAGACCATTATCTAGAAACACTTCCTCTTACATAAAAGATTCCACCTCATTCATAAAGTGGATGAAAAACCTAGAAATAAATGATGAAGACCTCTTATTAAGTTTTGACATTGTATCTTTGTACAGAATCCCTGTAGATGAAGCCATCAATGTCATGAGAAAGATCATTGATGAAGAAACTATAGAATTCTTAAATCTTTGCCTGAAATCTTCATATTTCATCTTTAAACATAACATTTATGAATAAACCAATGTTGTATCTATGGTTTCTCCCTTATCTCCTATAATAGCCAACATCTACATGGAACACTTTGAGAAAATTGCCTTAAACTCCTTCCCTTGCACTCCTGAAGAATGGAAAAGATATGTTGATGATATATTCGCTAAGTGGATCCACAGGAAAGAAAAGTTGGAAGATTTCCTCACTCACATTAATAGCCTCTCAAAACACGTAAAATTCACTAGTTTTCTAATTAATTACATTAATAAACTTTTCAACTTATGATTACCTCCCATTACACCTTATAAACATTATGCTACATAAACTTCAAAAAAAATTAAAAAATCATTAGATTACATACTAAATATTTAAATATATAAAATAATGATTTCATGCTAAACACATAAACTAATAAATAATAAGCATATAATATACCTACAATATTTAAATTAAATCACAATTTAAATATTACTCCCATTACACCTTATAAACACTAAATATACAATAAACTAACAAAATCATTCTTTATAATTATATCCATCCCTTCTTATAAGCATCAATAAAACTACACAATCTAGCATAAATCATTAGATTAAAACAAAATAATTAAATATTTACAATAATAATTACATGTTCAAACACATAAAAAAATTATATATATATAATCTTTTCAAATCATAATTCCTAAATTGTAAATTAATCTCAATTTATACATTTACAGCTCTCATTATTTATTAAAAACATATCATGATAACTAAAATTAACTAATATTCTCACTACATATAACTAAATAAAATTCCTACATAGATTAATAAAGAAATATATTAAATTAAAAAGGTTAATTAATAATGATTATACACATTATTGCAGATTAAATTAATTAATACAATTTTCATATTAATATTTAGCCGACTAAGTTTCTACAAAATATTATTCACTTAAATACATATAAATCATTAGCTCTTTTACATTAAATTTTCTTAAGATATTAAGTGTTCCCCTAATGATGGACTCACTTTGAAGTCCGAAACGCTGGGTTAAAAAAAACTCCTTAACATGTCATTCCACACTCTTTCAATACACTCCACCTGTATGGACTCATTATTCAAAAACATCAAGTTCTGCAATGGAACAGACATGTTGGACAGCGCATCTCATTTTGAGAAGTTACAAATATTTAAAGAAAAATCTATATCTAACCTAGCTCTTCTTTAAAATTGTAAAGATAAAAAACTCATTCCTAAATTTGCTATCTATAAACACCCACTCAGACATGGTATAAACCTTCACATCTTCAACAAGTTAAGTGAAACCCTAATCAGAAATGAGATTAAATCAACAAGACTCCAACTAATTAAAATATCCCAAAAATTGCTCGATCTGCATCTCTCTTTAGCCTCAGACCTTCGCTTTGACATATGGCACTCTCTGGATGCGCTTACTCACGTTAAATATGAAAACTGGCTAAAGAAAGATAGTGAAAAGAAGCTTCAGAAATTAAATAAATTACTTGGCCAATCTACTGATTCTCCCTCTCCTATCAACCTCACTATCCCACAACCCTCCTTTTCATCCTTCGCATTCACATCCATGAACATCCAATTATAGCTATCTGAAACAACATCCAGCAATTCTTTATGGCTCTCCTCACAAAATACGCACAACTCCAACCCTACAAGCTCGGATGACATCACTTCACCCAACGCATACCCATCCACGCATAGAAGGTTACAGTCATATGTAAACCCTTCGACTCCATACCTCTCCTTTGGTAATACATAGAACACTTTGATTCCAAACCCAGCCAAATCTCTCACACCACACTCCACCACCATCGACTGCGCCAGCCATCCATATGCGCATAACTCTTCCATCCCTCCCAACCCACACTCCAGGTATGCAGGTCTTGTTTTAAACTCCGCCAATTCACTCCCATCGAACTCCACCACCATCGACTGTGCCTACCACCCAGCTCCACACATGCATAACTCTTCTAGCGCTCCTAACACACACCCTTGGCACATGGGTCCTGTTCTAAACTCCGCCAACTCACACCCATCTCACTCCACCACCAACCCCCCTCTCATCAACCACGTCTGCCAATCAGCACTCACAAACTCACTAGATCCAGATATCAAATGTGCTGACAATTCACCGTCTACCATACGCCCCTCCCATCTCATCCACCTAGCATCGACTCCGTCAAATAATTATGAATTTTCACCTATCGACCCTCTGAAGGACAACAAACTCATCCCCTGTAATATTTCATCATTCAGTGCAAACAGTGAATTTTTTTTTGAAAGCAGCCCCCTTCTAATCAAAAATCACAACGACTACCCTAAAGGAACTAGCATGGTTAATTTATCCTCTATCGAATTAGACCACCACACTGAAACACTTCTTCAAAAAGGTCTTAATTTTTCCATAGCACCTAATAAAATCCCAGTTGAAAATGTCATAAGAAACATAGAAGTCGCCATAAAAGATCTCAACGCAATAGAAGGTGAAGTAATTAGACAAGATGTAGCCCAAATTCTACGAAATGCCAAACCTCCTACTTGTAATATTACCAAAGAAGAAAAAAGAGCCTTAAATACTCTCAAATCTAACAAAGACATAGTCATTTTAAAAGCTGACAAGGGTAATGCAACAATAATCATGGACATGTTAGAATACGATAAAAAAATGGAAGAACATCTTAACCAAAGTGGATGCTACAAAATCATTGATAAAGACCCAAGCAGTAAAATCCTTAATAAAGTCACTAAGAAAATTAAAGAGTCTTCGCTTGACACATTCACCAAAAAGAAGATCACTCCAAGCAGTTCTATCATTCCTAGAATTTATGGTGCTCCAAAAATCCATAAATCTGGCATCCCCCTAAGACCTATAGTAAACACCATAGGTTCTCCTACCTATCTGCTTGCTAAATACCTAGCTAAAAAACTTAGACCATTATCTAGAAACACTTCCTCTTACATAAAAGATTCCACCTCATTCATAAACTGGATAAAAAACCTAGAAATAAATGATGAAGACCTCTTAGTAAGTTTTGACATTGTATCTTTGTACACAATGATCCCTGTAGATGAAGCCATCAATGTCATGAGAAAGATCACTGATGAAGAAACCATAGAATTCTTAAATCTTTGCCTGAAATCTTCTTATTTCATCTTTAAAGGTAAGATTTATGAACAAACCCATGGTGTAGCTATGGGTTCTCCCTTATCTCCTATAATAGCCAACATCTACATGGAACACTTTGAGAAAATTGCCTTAAATGCCTTCCCTTACACTCCTGAAGAATGGAAAATATATATTAATGATATATTCGCTATGTGGAGCCACGAGAAAAAACAGCTGGAAGATTTCCTCACTCACATTAATAGCCTCTCAGAACACATAAAATTCACTATTGAGATCGAAAAACATAACCAGCTCCCTTTCCTTGATATCCTTCTAACGAAGAAAAATGGGAAACTTGGCTTCCAAGTTTTTAGGAAGAAAACTCACAGAGAGATACCTGCATGCATATTCCTATCACCATCCTAAACAAAAATTAGGAATCATAAAAACCCTAATTACTAGAATGTTATGAAACCAGCTCAAGAAAAGATAGAAAAGATAGATCAATGATGCCTTAGAATTAAGTCTCTTCGAGGGGGCAACCTGCTTTACATTACATAAATGAACAATTCTTGGATGATTCAAATGACAAAACCTCCTTTCTATATATAGGAGTCTAAGGAATCACAATATAATCCAGTCGACCTAACAATAATAATATAAAGCCACAAAAATAACAATAGAGGTATTCTATGGGGCACAGAAATAACAACATGGGGGTAATAGGGGCACAACAATATAAATAAGGGGTATAACTACAATAGTAATGGGGTAATCACTAGTATTATAGGGACCCAACATGCCCCTCTCCTTCAAAAAAGTGTTGTCCTCAACGCTTGAGTAGTTTTGGATACTTCTGCATAAAATTCTCATCCTCCCATGTGGAATCTTCAGCGGATAAGTTCTTCCACTTGATAAGATACTCTGAAATTGATCGATTTCGTAGCTGTCGAGTTCTTGTTTCTGTGACTGCTTCCGGTTCCAATATAATTTTTCCTTCCTCGTCAAGTTCTGGAAATATTGTTTGAACTGGGAGCTTGTCACCTATAACCTTCTTTAAACATGAAACATGGAAAACTGGGTGCAATCGAGAAGCTGCATGAAGCTCCAATTTGTATGCCATAGTACCAATCTTTTGCAACACCTTGTACGGACCATAATACTTTGGTGATAATTTATTATCCTTCTTAGCTTGCTTTAGGGACATTTGCTTATATGGTTGTAGCCATAGGAATACCCAATCACCTACATCAAAACTTCTTTCACTGCGATGTTGATCTGCCTATTGTTTCTATTTTGTGCCAACACGAGGTTATCATTTAAGAATTGGAGGACTTGTTGTTGATGTTCGATGTGATGTTCCACTGCCTGAACCTTAGAATTTTCTCTTAAATATGATGTGATGGATGGTGGTTGATACCCATAAAGTGCCATAAATGGGGTCATTTTTGTTGCTGTATGGAAGGAAGTGTTATACCACCATTCAGACAGAGGCAACCATTTGACCCATTGTGTCTGTTTATCAAAAACAAAGCAACGAAGATATCCTTCCAAACATTTGTTTACTATCTCAGTTTGCCCATCAGATTGAGGATGATAAGATGAGCTATGAGCTAACTGAGTACCAAGACAAGAAAATAATTCTGTCCAAAAATTTCCAGTGAAAATGGGATCTCTGTCACTTACAATAATCTTTGGGTTTCCATGTAGCTTTTGAATTGTTTCCATAAATGCAGTAGAAACTGTACTGGCTTTAAATGGATGTGATAATGCACAAAAGTGTGCATACTTGGTAAGTCTGTCAACTACCACCATGATGACACTCTTTCCCTCAGACTTGGGTAAACCTGTGATAAAATCCATTGAAACCTCCTCCCAACGTTGGCTTGGAATGGATAAAGGTTGTAATAGACCAGGTGTCTTAATTGTTTCAACTTTATTTTGTTGGAAAACCAAACATTCCGCCACAAACTTTTGAATATCTGATTTAAGGCCATCCCAAAAAAAATCCTTCTTAACCCTGTGGTAAGTTTTTAAAAATCCTGAGTGCCCTCCTAAGGGAGAAGTGTGCAATTCCATAAGAATCTTTTGTTTTAGCTGGGAATTCTTACAGAGGTATAAGCGATCTTTGTACCATAACGAATCATTTTGCCAGCTAAATGTATCAAACGTACTGGAATCTTGTTGTAGCTTTCGAATAAGTGCCCACACTTCTTCATCATTTTTCCATTCCTCCCTTGCTTCGTTTATCCAATCTGGTTGGATAATAGAAATGGCGCACAACAATGCTTCCACATCCTCATCCTTTCTTGAGAGTGCATCTGCCACCACATTTTGCTTCCCTTTTTTGTAGATGATTTCAAAGTCATAACCCAACATCTTTGTGACCCACTTTTGTTGCTCTTCAGAGGATAATCTTTGTTCTAAAAAGTATTTAAGGCTATCATGATCCGTTTTTACCTTGAAGTGTCCTCCCATTAGGTAGGGTCGCCATTTCTTAAGTGCATGGAGTATTGCCAACATTTCCTTCTCATAAATAGCTTTGCTTAAAAACTTTCCCTTGATTGGACGACTTTCAAAAGCAATGGGTCTTTCATCTTGCATTAGAACAACACCAATTCCATTTCCTGAAGCATCACATTCCACAATAAAGGTTTTTGTGAAGTCCGGTGTAGCTAAGACCGGTGCTTGGCACATTGCCTCTTTAAGATGTTCAAAGGCCTTTGTTGCTTCCGGAGTCCATGAAAATGCATCTTTCTTCAATAATGTTGTTAGAGGTGCTGCTATTCTCCCATAATTCTTAACAAACTTGCGATAATACCCTGTCAACCCAAGAAATCCTCGCAGATGCTTTATGGATGTGGGGATTTTCCATTCCTTAATGGCTTTAATTTTGCTAGGGTCTACCTTAACTCCTTCATGAGATACAATATGACCCAAATATTCCACCTCCTGGACTCCAAAGAAACATTTGGATCTTTTTGCATATAATTGTTTCTCCTCCAATAGTTGTAGCACCTTGTCAACATGTTCAACATGATCCTTCCAAGACTTGTTGTAGATTAGTATATCATCAAAAAATACTAACACAAATTTTCTAAGGAATGGTTTGAAAATTGAATTCATCAAACCTTGAAATGTTGAAGGTGCATTGGTAAGGCCAAAAGGCATGACCAAAAATTCATAATGACCCTCATGAGTTCTAAATGCCGTTTTTGGAATGTCTTCAATCTTCATTCTGATTTGATGATATCCCGAACGAAGATCCAACTTGGTGAAGTAAATTGATCCATGCAATTCATCCAGTAATTCATCAATGACAGGAATGGGGAACTTATCTTTAATAGTGAGCTTGTTGAGCTCCCTATAATCTGGACACATGCGCCATGATCCATCCTTCTTGTGCACCAATACTACTGGAGCAGAGAAAGAACTTTGACTTGGTTGAATTATACCAGCCTCTAGCATTTCTGCAACCATACGTTCAATTTCACTTTTTTGGACATAGGGATATCTGTACGGCCTGATGTTTGGAGGAACACTTCCTGGAATCAGATGAATAGCATGATCATGATCACGCATAGGTGGGAGACCTTTGGGAGTCTCAAATACCTTGGAATGATTGTCCAGGACTTTTTGGAGATCTGGAGAAATAGATGATTCCAATGTGGAAACATCTAGCGAACATAATTGTGCAATTACACATCTTGCTCCTTTTTTAGAAGCTTTGTCATACCATGAGAGCTGATTATCTTTCCTGGTTTCCCTACAATACCCCTTAATTCAACTTCCTTTCCTTCCGTAGAAAATTTGATGAAAAGTTCTTGAAAATTAAAAGCTATTGTACCCAAGGATTGTAGCCATTGGACTCCTAGTACAACATCAGCACCTCCCATTGGAATGGAAAGCATTGGGCTAGTCAATACATATTCTCCCATGGATAGCTTGATATTATGGCACCTTCCAGAGCAATTTATTGTTCCTCCATTTGCAATCATCACTTGACACTCTGGTGCTGGATATAGGAAGCAATTCAATTCTTTTGCTACCCTACAATGAATAAAATTTTGGGTGCTTCCTGAATCAATCAACACTATTACCTTTTTCTTCTTGATTTGTCCTTCTATCTTGATGGTTTGAGGAGTGGTAATTCCTGCCAATGCATTACAAGATATGGTTGGATTTATTTGTTCTTCATCTAGGCTTTGTTCCTGGAGTATATCTTCTTCTTTTGACCTTTCTTGCTCCTTTTCTTCTTCCTCTTCATAATCTATGTAGAATAATTTCTTCTCAGCACACTTATGACCTTTAGTGTATTTGCTATCACAACTATAACAAAGCCCTTTTGCTCTTTTTTCTTCCAATTGTTGTGATGTCAACCTTATAGGTTGTGGAAGACTAAGGGCAACAACACTTCCGTCTTTATAGTTGTGAGTGGTATGCTTCCTGGTTGCCATAATTTTGCTTTCCATTTTTCTTGCTAACCTGAATGCCTTCTCTAATGAATCAAGTTCCCCAAGGCGAACATCATGTTGGATATTATCCTTTAAAGACCCTATGAACACATCAATCCTATGCTCCTCTAGAATATATTTTACCCTTATGTTCAATTTTTGGAACTCCTCAATGTGCTCCATTACTGAACCCTTTTGTTTGAGACTTATCAATTGGCTAAAAAAAGACTTGCTTTTTGTATCTTCATAATGTGCTATCAATTCTTTCGTAAAAATTGCCCAAGTGATAAATTTTTTATGAGAGCAAAGCCATTGATACCATACAAACTGATTTGGTTCCAAATATACAGTTTCCATACGTACCTTTTGTGTGTTTTTCACATTATTGAGATCAAAGAACTGCTCCATCTGTAATATCCATGTGGCGGGATCCTTGCCATCAAACTTCCTCATATCAATTTTTGGAATATGGTGGGTCTTCGATCCAACATTAGAGTCTATGGAATCATGATTAACATTACTTTTGTTCACATCATGAGTTTCCTTTACAACCTTTTCACCATTAGCAAGTATTTCTTGTAGACAATTTGTCAAATCTGTCTTCAAATCTGTCATGTCTGTCTTCAAATCTGCCATGTCTGTCTTCAAATCTGCCATGTCTCTCTTCAAATTTGTCTTCAAATCATCCATCTTAGCTTCCATGCCCTTTATCTTAGATTCCACACCATTTATCTTAGGTTCTGTTAGCTTTTGTGAGCGTGACATTTGTTGCACTTGTTCTTGTAATTTTGATATATCATGTAGCATTTCTTCGTCTTCTTCATGAGTCATGCTAGAGCTTTCAGGTTCCTTACTAGGTGTTTGCATTTTCTTTCCTCGGAGCATCAGTTACTGATAATAATGCTTTAGTATGCCCTTTGAATTCCGTTAAACCAAGCTTACGCAAAAATTTAAAAAAACCTACAGACCTTTTTTCACTTTATAGAAGCCTGATATTGAATCTGATGTATCTCTATAATTTTGGATCATCCAGTTCTGAATTTGTGATCTATAGTAGTCTTCCGCGTCCTCTTTCCAATGCCACAAGTCTGACCCAAATTGGATTCTCCAAGGAAGAGTTATGTGAAATATCCCATAGTGACTTGCTTCTAGACTAGTTCAGTAGAGCAAACTTGTACGACGTGCCACGAGTCACTGTTTCAACCTTTGGATCTGAAACATGTACACAAGAAACTATAGTCCGTCCTCTTTTTGTAACTTCTTACGAAATTTCAATCCGATCCATAGAGAGAAAGTTATGACGATTTTCCCCAGGTCACCTGTTTTGAATGTAATTCAGGAGTCTACAAAAGGACCAAATTCCTCAGATCATATCTCCGCAAATATCGCGTGAAAAGATCTGAAATTTGGACCCAAGGTTCAACGCGATTTCTTCTCAAATGGGTTTTTTTTTGGGACTTCTGAAATGTCACAGAAAAAAAGTTATAGCGAAAATGCCACGATGACCTGTTTGGAGCAGCGAAACCCTAGAATCCAAAGCTCTGATACCAAATGTTATGAAACCAGCTCAAGAAAAGATAGATCAATGCTTTAGAATTCAGCCTCTTCAAGGGGGCAACCTCCTTTACATTACATAAATGAACAATTCTTGGATGATTCAAATGACAAAACCTCCTTTCTATATATAGGAGTCTAAGGAGTCACAATATAATCCAGTCGACCTAACAATAATAATATAAAGCCACAAAAATAACAATAGAGGTATTCTATGGGGCACAGAAATAACAACATGGGGTTAATAGTGGCACAACAATATAAATAAGGGGTATAACTACAATAGTAATGGGGTAATCACTAGTATTATAGGGACCCAACATAGAACCTCCAGAATATGAGACTTTGAACACCTATATCCTGAACTTGACCATCTATGCAAAGTCTTTGAAAAGAATGGTTACAACAAACACACCATCAACAAAACCATCCACCAAACTCTAAAAAGAAAAGAAAATAAGAAAATATCTTCTGACACTCCAAAAATCTCCCTCCCTTACATAAAAGGCACTACTGACAAGATTGCAATTTTTTTTTAAAAACATAATATCAATGTAGCCTTCACTCCCCACAACACAATAAGGAAACTAATTGACTCTGTCAAAGACCCTATAAACCCTAGCTTACAAAAAGGTGTATACATTGTCCCCTACTCCTGCAGAAAAGAATACATAGGAGAAACTGGAAGATCCCTCAACATCAAACTCAAAGAACATGTTGCCGACATTTGTAGAGATAGAGCCTCTAAATCTGCCTTAGTAGAACATGCTTGTTCTTCCTCACACCACATCTATATAGAAGAAGCCAAACTCATCATAAAAGAAGACCATCATTTAAAAAGGAAAATTAAGGAAGCTATAGAAATTGAAAAAAGAAAAAACAACATGAACCGAGATGATGGCTTAAAAATAAGCAATACCTAGAAACCTTTATTAACAAAACCATTCAAATCATAAATCCAACTAATTCCTACTAATATTAATTACATTCTAAATATTCATAGGTTACATTATTTATTAAAAACAATTAATAATGATAAGCATTTTCTATGTTTTCTAATTAATTACATTAATAAACTTTTCAACTTATGATTACCTCCCATTACACCTTATAAACATTTGCGCTACATAAACTTCAAAAAAAAAATACTCATTAGATTATATACTAAATATTTAAATATATAAAATAATGATTTCATAATAAACACATAAACTAATAAATAATACGCGTATAATATACGTACAATATTTAAATTAAATAACAATTTAAATATTACTCCCATTACACCTTATAAATACTAAATATACAATAAATCTAATGATTTATGTTAGCTTGTGTAGTTTTATTGATGTTTATAAGGAGTGATGGATATAATTATAAAGAATGATTTTCTTAATGAAATAATTAAATATTTACAATAACGATTACATGTTCAAACACATAAAAAAGAACAAAAATAAAAAATAAAAAATTCCTATACATAATCTTTTCAAATCATATTCAAATCATAATGCCTAAATTCTAAATTAATCTCAATTTATACTTTTACAACTCTCATTGTTTATTAAAAACATACTTATCATGATAACTAAAATTAACTAATATTTTCACTACATATAACTAAATAAAATTCCTACATAGATTAATAAAGAAATATATTAAATTAAAAAGGTAAATTAATAATGATTAAACACATTATTGCACATTAAATTAATTAATACAATTTTCATATTAATATTTAGATGACTAAGTTTCTACAAAATATTATTCACTTAAATACATATAAATCATTAGCTCTTTTACATTAAACCTTCTCAAGATATTAAGTGTTCCCCTGATGTTGGACTCACTTTGAAGTTTGAAACATTGGGTTAAAAAAACTCCTTAATAGGTCATTCCACACTCTTTCAATACACTCCACCTGTATGGACTCATTATTCAAAAAGATTTTTAGGGTTTCTGGGATTTTTTTTAGATCTGTTTCTGGGTTTTTCCGAGAGTTGTCTGCTAGGTTGGTTGACCACTGTGCTATCCTACTTAGGCCTTGATCTACTCTATTTTTCTCATCAAAGTGGAATTTATCCCCGTAGGGCTACTAGTACGCTTCCACCTTTATAGGAGGAGTTTAGCTGAGTAAGAAGTTTGAGTTTCTACAGCGCTTTCAGCCGTATTTTCCATATCTATACCTTCTTGTTTTAGATCTTCAAAAATATGTTCCTTCCATCCAAAGTTTCATTTTAAACCTTTTTTTGGTTATTCACCTTAGGGTACCACTATTTTCCCTAGGTTTCACACCCATATCCCTATCTTTTTACAGTGATTTCCCCCTGGTTTTTTGTGGTTGTTGCACCACTTTCTAGTAGCATAGTTTCATTTGATCCCAGTCACACCGATGCTTAGATCTCTTGGAATTTTTAGTGTGTTTTCAGTTGATTTCGCCACCAACCAGCACAGTGTTTGCAAACCCAGTTTGGGTGGGGTTTAGTTAATTGATTTGTTGTTCATTTTTTGTTTTTAATTTTAGTTTATTTTAGCAATCTTTTTTCTTTTTTCAAACACGATCTGGGCTTAATTAATAAACACACTTGCACACACAAGCACACCTTAAGTGAAGGGTGCTTGGTTTACACCACCAAGCCAAGACTTAACTTAATTAATTTATCTCCCCACTTAGAGACAAAAACATCTGGCTGATCTCCCTTCACCATTTCCATGTCACTTGTGTCTTACCACCATTGCACCACCAAGGCGTTTGTGGTGGATACTCTTAGGCCTTCATCCCCAGTTTCTGCTTGGGCATTTTACTCCTCCTCGTAGGGTCCAAGTTCATAGTCCCCAAAATCCTCATACCAGCTCCTCCTCTGGTTCATCTGATTCCTCATATGATTCTGATCGTCCTTCACTACATATCGTCATCATGTCAAAACCCATTGTAGGTGCAGAAACCCAACCTGGTGTTGGCTTTGGTTCTACCCTGGTGGTCACATCTAGCAGAACCGTTTTGGCAGCTCCTCTGCTACCTTTCATGGCTAGGTCAAGTCTCTCATATTTTAGCTAGTTGATAAATGACCCTATACATCACAATGTTGATTGGCTAGCTATGCCGACTAAGTTCCCCTACGTCATCCCAAATTTTGATGGTAATTCTAGAGAGGATCCCACCTATCACATCTGCTCCTTCCATATGTGGTGTTCATCCAATTCCATTATTGCTGACTTTATTCGTCTTCGGTTGTTCCAACGCATGCCCACTAGAGATGCTGCAAAGTGGTACATTGACCAGCCTATTGCTTCTCATTCCACTTTCATGACACTATCTAAAGCATTCGCCATATTTTCAGTTACCTCTACCATACGACACTAGTACGGAGCTCTTGACCGCATTCTGTCAGTCCTCTGCCACTCGTCTTTCTGATCATGTTCAGGAATGGCATAGAAGGAGGAGCACATGTCGTGCCCCGCCCTTCGAAGTTCGTGTCTACCTCAATTGGTTTCCTAGGATCCTTTTATCGCCCATTGCCAAAGATATCGCATCTCATTTTCCTCAGACAGAGGAAGAGGCTCTCCAAACTGCCCTGATATATGACTTCATTTATAGGCATTCTAGTTATGTCTATACCATCATTCCATACCTCCCCCATCCTGGTGTTGCCCATGCACTGGGGGCATCTCATGTCGTCAACTGTATCGTTGGATCCTTTTCACATCCTTTGGCTTATACTCAGAAAAGTTATGGCTATCCATAGGGAAGCACCAGTTCCTCCAACACTTATGCCCCTCCTACTAGCAACATGTTTTTAGGGCCAACCAATGCTCAACCTATCTACCAAACCGTTTCCCCTCCACCATCTTATCCCTATGTGCATCCAAGTGCTCCAGCCCCTCAAGCATTAGCGCTAGAGCCTCCCATGCATCCCTAACCCCAGTAGCCACTGCCTCAAGGCCAATTGTTTTCATAGCAGAGTGCGACCAATCCCAAAAGTTTGAAGAAAAAGAATAAGGGGAAGGGTAGTAAAGGTAACCAGGGTAATTAAGTTAATCAACCTAGTGAACCCCAGGGGAACTATCTTAACACCAACAACCAACAAGAGGGTAGTCAGCCCAAGAAGAACAAGGCTATTCTTACGACCAAGCCTTGTGCATGTTGTGGTGTAAATACACATTATACACATGAGTGTCCTCTCTTACCCCAGATGTGCCAAATGTGGGAAGCTTAAGCAGCTTCTAGAGGTCAACCACCCATCCAGCAATTGCCTCAAAATCCTGCGCCATCTCAACCAATAGTTCTTACAAATTCTTTCCCCCAACAAGCATTTGTTGTTTCTCAACCTCATCCAGGTCATGTAGGCCATACCCCCAACCTTCTAGTCCTAGTGACTACTGGATCCTCATGATGAATTCTGATGAGGTTAATACCTCCGATATCAACTTACAAACTCAGTCACATCAATATGAAAATCCATCAACTTTGTCTGCAACTGAGCCCAACACTAATGCATCTACTTCGCCTCTTACGAAACCAAATGGTCTGTTACATATCCATCAACCTAAATTTTCAATTCCTAATATCCCAAAGGGACCATTACACTGTAACGGGACTTCTAACCAAAACCTTCCCATACATGCAGTATAGTAGACGACTTGGTGCAATCTCCTACCACCATATCAACACTAAAGGTGCTCCAGTTGTGCCCATCTCAAAAGAAAGCTCTACTAACTTCTTTGGGCACATTATATCCTTCATATGATCGTTTGATTGTCGTTCATGTTGATATGTCAGAACATCCTCCATTACCTCCATCTGTTGCTTCCTAGATACTAGTCTGATTCCATAATTCCATCATTTCCTAATGCATTATTCATAAATGGGCATCCACCTGCGTGATTTCCGCTACTTTTTGGAAGAAACTCAAGTCACCTGAGTTGTCCCCATCCACCGTCACTTTGCCTTCTTCGGGCGGTCACTCCTCCCAGCCTCTCAGAATGTATCACAATTTTCTAGTGACTCTTGCAGGAAAGATTGTTCATGTCAACATTGAAATTATATATGCCTTTCTAGACTAAAACATTCTCTTGGGTCTTAGTTACACTTATGCCATGTTAGTTGTCGCGTAGAAAGTTTTTCACAAGTTGTGCTTCCCCCATGAAGGGAAGATCATCACTATCGATCAGTTGACATATTATGAGCTGACATCCTTAATCTCCCCTAAGTCCATCGATAAGAAATCTGCCACTCATCTCACCAGTGTTTCACCCAGTGTCTATAAAGATTCCTCATTTTTGGTTGCTTTCCCTGGTCCTCCCCCTCTCATCTCAAAGCCTAGCTCTTTGAGTGTTTCCATGTTACAAGCATCACGGGCTGCTCGCAAGTAGTCTAGTACATCTGAAAAACAACCATCTCCATAGAAACTTGTTGTTCCCACCTCAACCGAGTCATCTCGATCCACCCACCCAAGACCTCCTCAATTTGTGGGTGCCTCTCCTTTGTTCCTACCAAGAACTGTTCCTCTAGGTCTCAACCATCCAAGAGTTGTTCCGCTAGTTACATTACCCTGCAGGCTAGATGCCTTTATTGTTTCCTCCTTCGAGAATCTTTTCTGTCCCTATCATGGCTTTGTTGGTCCTCCCTAATATGACTTTGGGGATCCCATTATGGTACATTGATTCCCCTATAAGCACCCCTCCTAGTTAGCTAAAACCATATCATGCTTTGACCCTGGTTCAACCATTTCGTATGGCCCTTGCCGTTGCTCTAGTTCCACTAGATCCTCAACAGGAACCCACTCATGTTATGAAATCATCCGGATAGGAGGGAAATCCAAGAGGAAAGAACCTAAGGACAAGGATCCCCAAGCTCCTGCATCCCCCAAAGCCCCAAAGTCATCACGTCCATGTGCTTTGTGTAAAGTTGTTGAGCACGCCACCAACAATTATCCTGAACTTCCTCATCTCAAACCTTTGGTTCATGAAACATTCCTAAGTCAAATATCCCTAAGGTCCAAGTTACTTTAGCGGGACCATCCAAGAAACTCAAAATGTTGTGCACAAATCACCCTTCTACCTTGTGTGATCATTATGGTCACTATTCGCATTGTTTCCCTCGTCTCAACAAATTTTGTGATTACCTTCAAGCGCATTATGAATACGAGGCCACTCATAGTGGATCATCTAATCCTCTACCTGTGGATTCTGGTACCCCTAGCATACCAGCATAGGGGGACTCTGGTCCTACCATCATGATCACTCCCCCAATGTCAAGATGACGAACTCCACTATCCATATCCTTTACCTATCGTCATCCTTGAGTTCCTCAAAACAAAACCTTTATGAGGTTTATGCGTGCACTTCTATTGAACCTCCTTCATCGGAAGCCCTAGTCTCAACATCGATAGATTTTCCATCTACTAGCTCGTCGTCTACCATTCTAGATGATGTGTATGTGAACCTTCTTTCTCAAGATGATGCACCAGGTACTACCACTGCTTCATGTAGTCCATATTCCTCCCGTCCACCATCTTTCACTCTGATGAGGACATCATGGAAGCCATGACTACCCCTAATTATCCTTGGGAATATATGCACCATCGTGCGTACTTCCTTCCATATTTGGAGTCCACCACTCTAAATACATCTAGTACAGCCATAACATACTGGGGGGAAAATCAACCCCTACATATCCTTATCATCCTTTGGAGGATCACGTGCCAAGTTGGGATGAGATGCTTGAATCCTTTTTTCGAGCACTTGGATCACAATGGCACTTGACAAACTCCTCCTACTAGGGGGCATCATTCACACCTTTGCATACCAGATTAGTCCCCTCCATCACATATGCTTGTGGGCAGTATCCCATACTTGGGGGCATGATGGTTTTCCCCTGGACATCTTCTCAATTGATTAACATAAGTCTTGACCTAGATCCCACTAGATCTAGGTATGGTCAATTATCCTCCCATTCCTTGAATAGTTTGTCCTACTGACCTCTCCGGCGAGCCATATTCACATTGCATATCGTAGAAGCTTGATACCATATCTTCAAATATTCTAATCTTTGTCCACATAGTCCCCATGTTTGACTTAGTGGGTGAGAATGAGTCTACACCTCCTCTAATAGTTCATTCTTGTTTTCCTCTTCCCTTAATTCTTCACTAGGAACCATCATTCCAAGAAGCATTCAGGTCATCTTTAGACAATTAAGGCCACTTGCCTGAAAGTTGTAGGTCCCAATTCTAATGGTCGGTTTGTCTGCTACGATCTCCAAAAGATTTAGGGCCTTCTCCGCCTCTCAAATTGGAGGGAAAATACCCTTTTATAACAAAACCCACAATCTTTCTTTCACACATTGAAACCAGACCGTAGCTCCATTTGACGAACCGTTAGCACCATTGGAAATCTCTCAACGATCATTATAATGGGTCTCTCTTAGTTTCATTAGGGGAATTTTGAGGTCTAAAATGGGCCTCATAATAAAAATGTATAACCAAAGTAAACTTTATAAGAACCAATAGGATTCAAGATGATGATGTCAACCATGGGGGATGATTCACCTTTTTTGGAATTAAAAAGTAAAAAGATATAAAATAGTAAAATAATAAAACTACTTTTTCAACTCGTATTTTAAACTTATCTCCCTAATATTTTAATAAAATTTCAAGTGGGAGTACTTGTTATATGTAAAATTTAATTGCTCATCCAAGGAGTATTGATGTTGCATACTTTCAATGGTCCCTGCTACACGAAGATGGAGAAATACATGAAAAAATGTTATTGCAGTCACAATTTTCATGTATTTCTCATTTTTCATGTAGTAGGGTCCATAAAAAGTATACAACATGGGTACTCCTTGGATGAGGAATCAAATTTTCTATCCAACGAGTGTTTCCACTTGAAATTTGAGTAAACCCATAGGGAGATAAGTTGAAAATAGGAGTTGAAAAAATAGTTTTTTCTTTTTCCCCTCTGAAATTTAACGATGTAATCTAATCTTATTTAATTATTTCCACTATTATTTTATAATTTCCTTAGGAGATGCATTTTAGACCTCAAAATTCCCCTAATGTTGATGATTTGACACTTCACTCGGAACCCTTTTTTCCAAGAAGGGTCACTTCGTAGCCTCTCAAAATTGAATCTCTTCATACGCGACACTTGTACTTTGGGGACGACCTTCCCTTGGTGCTTGTCATCTCACGTGTCGATTTTCAACATGAGAAACCATCATTTTCTCATGCTTTCATTATCCCCACTAGGCCCATTCTGTGTGGCAGTGTCATCAAGTTACCTTGTTCAGAGCATCCGCGATGAGTCACCTTTGCATCCATGGAGTCTGTCACATCCCATTGTATCATGTCACCATATTCCATCCATATTTGCATACCTTTTCATCCTGTATTGCCCATTCTTTCCTGAGTCCAATCATACTGTCCCCAATCCCCTCCAGAGTCGAGTTAGTCACTATGAGGACAACCATGCACTTTATGCTCTGATAAGGGAAGTCATTTGTTTGCCCCACAGTCCCGTTTTCCCCATTGTCCCTGGTGTCAGTTCATCAGTCACATTACTATTTTCCACCGTGTCTTAGTTGAGGATCCTCATTGCCTCACCTATGGCAAGCCCTATTCTATTGACATCAACACATTTATTCCAGAAGAACGGCCTAGAGGGAGGTGTATCTTGGTTCTAGCTTTAATTCTGTTCGGTGCCTCGGATCGAGCAGAGGGACTCATTATTTCCCTTTGACTTGGTTGTTTCATGCTTTTGATTCATACACTTGATGGTGCAGTGATACATCAGATTGTACCAGTGATTCCCAGGTGTGCGTGAGATGTTTCAAACCTCATGAGGGGGTGACCCTTCAAGTAGCCCCCCACATGCCTGAATGCCTTCATATTATGTTACAACCTCATATGCAGTTCTGTTGATTTGATGAGTTCGGTTCCTGCCACTTGCAGTGTTCATATCATGCACGTCTTCTTCAGATGATCCATTCATTTTTGCAGAGCCCTTCCCTGTTCAATAGGGCTTCTTCAGTTGTTCTACCCTCCCTCCCACCCATTTTTTGAGGGAAGGGCCATTATATCTCATGTACTCAAATATTATTGTATTCAGTCCTAGCTCATGTTTTACCAAGCGCATTATATATATGGGACACAGTGTATTATTTTTTGGCTGATTTATGCCAACATGTCATGTACCATTCAACATGTACTTTATCGCTCAGTTTCATGTTTATGGGTGCATCATTATTTTTGTACCAAGATATCTCGATGGGTATAAGTATGCCTCCCCTGCCCCACCGAGATCTGGTACCACAACATAAAGATAGACTTGCATTAGTCTCGCCCCCTCTGTCACTATCCTCTTTTAATTCATCTCCATTCATCTCTCTCTCTCTCTCTCTCTCTCTCTCTCTCTCTCTCTCTCTCTCTTTGACTCCACTTTGTTTTCTAGTGATTTTGTCTTTACAATGTACTTCAGTCATACATTTTTCTCCTAACACTCGTTTGTTGGGAGGTAATCTGTTATCCCAAAAAATTGGTCATCTAGCCTTAATTTACTAGATGGATCAAAGTACAGCATGTAAAGCCAATTTTACTATGGTAAAATTGCTTTCACTATGAGAAATTACTTAATAAACCACATTTGTCAAGCAATTTATAATTAAACCCATGAAGAATAATTAAATAAATCACTGTTTATTTAATTATCTTCTAGGAATAATTAATTTTACCATTGTTTAATTAATATTCCTTGTCATATTTGACCCAGTTATGAAAAAGAAACAGATATATTATTAACTATCTTATTTTTCTCTAGGAATAATTAATTAAACACTAATTAATTATTATTCTTTGTCAAGTTTAACTAAATCCCTTAGGAATAATTAAATAATCATTATTTCTTTATTATTCCTTAACCATATTTCTTGATATGATAAATAAATTATTTATTTATTTATTTATGATTTCTAAATAAACGTTTAAATACTTTTTCCCTCCTAACCAAATATAATAAAACATTCTATGTGGTTATTTCTAGAATGGGGTTAATAATATTTTATTATTTCTCATTATTCGAGAATAGCCTAATATTTTGTTATAAATAGAAGGGTTTTCCATTCGTTATTCGCTTTCAATTATTTTCATTGTTGCACTCATTGTTGCAGCTCCGATTATTATCATTGTTGCTCACCATTTTATTTTCCATTTGAGTTCTCACTGAGCTCAAACATTTTATTTGTTGGGTTTACACATTATAGAGGAGAGAGACTCTATAAAAGTTGAAGACATTTGAGGATAGCCAAGAACCCATCCCATAGAGGGGGACTGGTAACATTTATTTGTTCCCTTCACAGGTGTTGTTTAATAAAATATATTCTTTATATATCTAGTTTCCATTGGATTATTGGAGTTACCCACATTTATTACTATTTCATTTTGTTGTTTAACTATGATCGTGGCATAGATCAGGGCTTTGGCAGGTTTTGTTTCTATCATTTGTTGCAGATCTACAATGTTTAGCAGCCATTTATATTGTTAAGATTGTTTGTCATCCACAGTCTTAGGTGATTTCTTTTCGTACACATATGAGAAGAAAACACTATAACAACAAGATTTTAATAACAATGGAATATGACCTCCGCTTAATAATAAGGAAAGCTATTGACTATGATAGTTAGTCTAGTATGGACTTCAATGTTATATTTGAGTCTCATAACCTTACCTTTGTCTTTAGCCAAGAAAATAATCATTTGGTACTCAAAAGTACTCCACATATAAATTGGTTATGTCATATGATTTCATGTTTTCTCTTTTTAACACCACTTCCAACCCCTTGTTGGCCGTGAATAATTCAGTGTATATTCAAAATCAATCAAACAATTAGTATGTAAATACATACACCTCCTATACAAGAGTCATGACTGAAGGTTATAATGTTTTCACATTCCCCAATCTCTTACTTTCCATGGTAATCTGTATACCAGGGTGTAAGCTTGAGTCCTTATCATGTGGATACCCCACCTTAACACTAGATCCTAACTTGGTAGAATGAAATTCATTTTCTTGGAAACCAAGTCAATTGTTAAATTCCGTAAATAAAATTGTTTATGTAATAATTTTTATGTTGTCCTATTCAAACCCAAACAACACTATCAATACAATCTGATTTGTAGACTTTTCCCATATTTCTTGTTTTTAGATTGACAATTGCTAGATATCACTTTATTGAAATCAATTTCCTTTTACAACAATCTCGCTTACGAGTATCATATAGCCACTAAATATGGTTAAAGCATCAAGTTGTTGTATGGTTTATTATTCTCTCTTTTCTAGAACCTTTTATATGTCACCCCTTTGGTGCATGTATTTTATTACTAGCATAAGATCTTAGATCATCATAGGTTGTATTAATGTGAAAACCTTTGGGGTCAATCAAGAATTTTCTTATTAATTTGAACAATCATGTTTTGAATCTAGTGTAAAATTTGTGTTATTCATTAGGTTGCGTTGCATTGCTCTAATGCATCAAGCACCACCATATCTAATCAAAAAATACTTTTTTTATATAAAGTAGAAGCACACAGATCATTTTACTCTTATCACTTCCCACAAGAAGTACATTTGTAAGATCTCCAATCATTCTGCAGATTGGAAAGGTTCCTATTTGTGAGATGTTACCCACGGAACCCCATTTATATCTGGATGGATATGTACATTAAGGTACACCTTAAGTTGCAAAGTTTCACACATTAGAATTTGAGCGAACTATTGGGAAGGTGCTCTTAAGCTTAATATTGTCTTTCTGCTATTAACCCAGGAGTTGCTTCTATACTCCCATTATGTATTTACACTAGATGTACTTTTGGTGTCAGTCCCATTGACCTTCTTATTAGAGTCATAATTTATTAATGTATGATGTCTTCTCCCACATGCATACAATGAGTTGCATTGCATTTGAGCATTTACTTCTCAATTCTAACCCTAGCTTCATCTAGATTGGAATCTAATTTGTGCCTCTTATCAACTTTAGTTACAATTATCTTGAGATTTTCTTTACTCAAAAGAAACTTGTAAGTTCCAAACTATGCATGTCAAATTGCATATTGAATAATAACCTGGTAAGACTTAGTTCCATTCAATAGTGTATATTTGAAGCATTTTCCCAATAAAGTGAATTAACGGCTCAACTAGTGGAAAAACCACATTCCAAAATGGATTGCATTATTAATCAACACAACCATATTAAATCGATAGACAATTTTTAAAAATACTTAGTCTCATGTGCTTAACGATATTTCATGGAAACCTTCATGAATAGATATCATTAAATAAAACCTTCAGAATTTGTTCTAGGATAAAACCCACTTAATTAACCATCAACTTTTGTTAATGTTGATAGTATGTCATGAACTTCTTTCCTGATAATTTATATAGTTTCCATTTACATACTTTCGTTCTTTTTTATTTTTTACTAGACATGTTTTAAGTTGTTTTACTCTTCAGAATTCAAAAATTCTTATAGTCGCATTGTATTTGATATAGCCAACTCCAATTGCATGCTTTTACTTGATTCTACTTCCAGGGTCACAATTTCCTTTTAAACCTACTCCATGCAGGGAGATGAAAGGAAATTTGGTAGATTCGGTCACTACGGATTTTACTTTCCCCTCTAACATTATACCTATAATGCATGTTCTAAAAATTTTGATCCCTTATCAGTTGATTACCAATTTCTATCTTCAATTGAGTTACCTCAGCACAGTGAGCGACTTGAGCACCACCACCCAGTTCCAGGTTTTTCTCAGCTGCCTCTTCAGCTCAGCCACGCAGGGTGACACCCTAACTTGGGAGGTCGAGCAAGCAGAGAGAATGGCCTCCACGTGTTTCTCCTGCATGGGGGACTCCCGGTGGCTTGTGGCTCTCACTATGGTTGCATGGATTGGCGATGAGGCCCTGCACTCTGTTGCTTTGTCCTTCAAGATGCCAATTATCCTTCATTATTTTCAGAGATTTATCCAATTTGGCCACCCAAATTCGAGATTTCATTCCCTCTCTCTACAGCCATTAAAGACCCACCAGAGAAATTCCAACAAGAACATAGCATGGTAGGAAAGAAAGAGCTAGGATGACGCATAAGCTTAGAACCAAGGAAGAGGTATGGCATATTAAATACAAGGATTATAATCGATCAAATAGACACCGAGCCTTTCTCACTTCGACTTGTCCAAGTGTAGGTAATGATAAACACTATCCAACTTATATTGGATAACCATTATCCACCAAATGCTTTGGTGGCAACTTAATCCGCATTCGGATACCTCCAGCTCCTCAAATAAGGAAAACAGAGAGGGAAACATCAGTTGCCACTCCATATCTATGGAAAAAGGTAATTGGCAAAGCGATATTGAAATGGAACAACAGTTGACAAGGAGATTTTCCTTGACCATTAAGCTAGAAAAAGTGTCGTTGGCTTTAAATCATACGTTTTCACTGAGCTAATAAAGATTATTGATTTCATTGTGTGCACCATGCCTCACCCTAGCCACCCGTGCATCAAATATCCATCAAGTGAGAGAAAAATTGCTTCCATCTCTTCATCCATCCTCGATTCTTCCCAGCCCTGGGTTTCTAGCATCCACGGTTTGACCCGCTTCTCTGGTTTCTCCCATCATCCCTCGGTTCATATTCCAAATCACAAATCAGTCCAACGCATCAGCCAAAGTCTGATCGAACACTCAACATGCCAAGCCAAGAAAGGAGCATAAGTAGTTTGCAACACTTCAAGAAATTTACTTTACATCGTTTTTCTTATCCTGAGCATGGTCTTTAAATATCAATCAAAGTCACATGGGTATACAATTTCATTTTATATGCTCGAACCACCATAACTTCATGTCAGGTTTATCAGTCATAAGAACTTTATGAGTTAGAATATGCTTAATATTTCTTCCTTATTGATGGATTTCGAGACGTTGAAGGTTAAGGAAAATTTCTTTGGGAAATGACACCTTTGATATTTTTATGTCAAATCGTTCCAATTCTTTGAGCCCAAGCAAGCAATTGACAGTGGACTTATTTATCTCAATGTTTTAAGACTCCGACTCCGACTCCGACTCGGCCAAGGATCGACTCCGACTCCGACTCCGAAACGGTAATGACTCGGCCGGATCGATTTCAATGACTCGGTCGTTGTAAAAAATACATTAAATATTTATTTTTTTTATAAAAAAACATAATTTTAAATATTTTAAACATAATTTTAAAGATTTTCATTCATGTTTCCAAACACACAGCATTATAATATAGATGGAAGACAACATATGATCAAAGTAGGCTCATGAACCAATCCATTATATCAAAATGGTACCCAATCGCAATACATAGTCAACTGTCATACATGATCAAAGACTCAAAACAAAATACAAATAACCAAGGAGGCTAGAAATGGCCTCTTACAACAAAAGTAAACTGTGATGGTGACCAGACTCCAATACTAGTACTACTGGCTAGTAGCTACTGCCAGAGGAGCCAAGATCATCTCGACCAATCTCTGGATCATCATCATCGGAGTCAGACAAGGGGCCCCATGGCTCCTCCTCATCATCATCGTCTCCAACTGCAACTGTAGAAGTGGTGCCAGTACCACTAGCACGCTGTGCAGCAGATGCAAGCTGAGATAGAGTAGATATGCGGCTGCGCTTCTGTCATGGCTGAGCAGAGGAAGCACCTACAACTGGAGTCCTACTCCTTGCTGGCTGTGAGACTGAGGCTGGTGGATTGGGATCTGCATTCAACTGAACAGGCTGAAGTGGATGTTCAACTTCAAGTTCATCAAGATCCTCATCAGGATCAAACTCTGGTGGACGACTCTCCACTACCCAATCTGATGTTGGATCAATGTCTTCCAACACAATGGGATTTGAATCAGGTCTTTTGTTCAGCAATTGGTTTCGTCTG
The DNA here is from genome assembly GCA_031772625.1 of Pinus tabuliformis. Taxonomy (NCBI): domain Eukaryota; kingdom Viridiplantae; phylum Streptophyta; class Pinopsida; order Pinales; family Pinaceae; genus Pinus; species Pinus tabuliformis. The sequence goes on from CM062820.1 coordinate 174,331,797, forward strand.
AGCCGAAGGTTGTATTGGACAAAAACTAGATCATTCAACCATTTTTTATCCAAACGGTTTCTCTTCTTTGTGTGAATCCTCTCAAAGACAAACCAATTGCGCTCACACCTAGATGCACTGCAAGTTTGACTCAAAATACGAATTGAAAACCTTTGCAATTGAGGGCACTGGCCACCAAAGGCATCCCACCATTGTGCTGCAAAAAACATAGGAGTATAATGAATTATGAGTTAGATGAAGGCTGAAGCTCAACAAAATTACAAATTATATCTAACTTTCAAATTATAAATGATTTAACAAACTTTAATAAAAAAAGTAAAACTGTAAAACCATTAAGAAATTGAAAATTGAAATTTTTGTTTACCTGGATCATCTGCTTCTCTTGCAATCTTTGCTAGGTTCTTCCCAAAGGTACCTGTTGCATTGCTGAAGGATGTGACCTGTTGATGTATCTCCAGCTGATCAGACTCCGATGGGATCATGCGTTCAATGCAATCAACCAGTCCATCTCTGACCTCCCTCCTCAAAGCTCCTGACTCCTTAGCTTTATAATGATACCGTGGGTTCAAAAAATACCCAGTTGCATGTATAGGGCGATGGAGTTGATTGTTCCATCTTTCATCAATGATTGCCCAAATGGGCCCATACTTTGCCACTCTATCCTTGTATGCTGTCTTTATTTGCTCCTTTGCTTGATCCATAGCCTCATAAATGAAGCCCATAGCCAACCTTTCCCCATCCACCAACCGCAACACCTTAACTAGTGGCTCAGCAAGCTTCACAATCTCTGCTGCCTTTCTCCAAAAAGTTTCTTCATGGACTTTCCTTTTCAATTCTTTGCCTTCTGGTTTGTTAGACCAATTGCTTTGATTCCATTCATCACTGGAAAACATCTTTTGCAAGTTTCTATGTTGGGAAAGCATAGATTGCAATGTCAAAAAATGTGTAGCAAATCTAGTGATGGCAGGCCTAATAATATCCTTGCCTCCAGTGTGTTTCCTCATGAGACTCAAAACTAGTGTATGATTGTAGATAAAATTTTTTATGCTTTTGGCATTATCTACAGTGTTTCTGACCCAATCTAATTTTCCAATATCCTCAAGCATGAGGTCTATGCAATGTGTAGCGCATGGGGTCCAAAAGATGGTCTTGTGTTTTTCCTCTAACAGTTTACCAGCAAGAACATAGTTAGAGGCATTGTCTGTGATGATTTGAACAACATTAGCCACCCCCACCTCCTCAATAACCTCATCCAATAGCTGAAACAACAAGTGGCCATCTTTTACCTTATCAGATGCATCAACTGATTTTAAAAACATGGTTCCCTGTGGGCAGAAGACAAGAAAGTTTATGATGGTACGGTTTCTTTGATCAGTCCATCCATCTGACATGATGGTACACCCTGTTCTTACCCATGAGTCCCTGAACTCTTGCAAATACTCATTAATGGATTGAATTTCTTTCTGCAAACGAAACCCCCTTAGCTCTTGCATAGTAGGGCCTTTGAAGCCTTTTCCAGCAGCATGTATGGCATCAAACATAGGCTCATAATATGGTGAACGAGCAGCATTAAAGGGGATATCAGCATCATACCACCATCTAGCTATGTAGTCACAAGCAGTCTCCCTCACTTATTTCTTCCAATGGTCATCTAAAGTGGGCTGAATTTGACCTTTACTAACTTCATGACCATGTGCATCTGATGGAGAGGAGGGAGTGAAATAACTTTTGATAGTCACATCACCCTTTGTCAAATTCATTCTACCCTTTCCCTTATCTTGAACAGAACCAAAAGAGGGAGGAACATAACGGAAAGGGTTGGATGCCTCAGTTTGAGGGATAGAGGAAGAACCCTCAAAATCATAGTGGGGGTTGGTAGCCATCATTTTTTGTATCTCCCTCTTCCTCCCAATTTCAGCCTGTATCTCTTTTTGCCTAGCCTTATCTGCTTTAAATTTCTCAAAGCTGGCCAACAAATTCTTTCTAATCTCCCCAATTTCATCAGAGGTACATGCGGTAATTTGGCCTCTAATCCCTGCCAAGTGTTGTTTCAGCCTATTAATGCCCCCAGGACCTTCCTTAATTTTCCTATGGAAAAATTTGCAATGCATCTGACTATCAACCATTTCAACATATGCCCAAGCAGTATCTTTTGCTCTAGGTGCCATTTTTTGACTAGGAAAACAATCTGAAAATGAAAAAAAAAATAAAAAAAAATGATTCAATGTTCATTTATTTGACAAAAAACACTCTCTAAGCTTTCTTGATATGCACCTAAAATTTACTAAGCAAAAACAGATTTATAGAGGTGGAAAAAAATACCTCCAGGCACAAACTGCCTCCTCAAGCTTGCTCCAAGAATCAGCTCCTCAATGCTGCTCCAAATGGCTGCCCAAGAAGCTCCTCACTCCAGCTACAATGCTCCTCCAAGACTCCTCACTGCTGCTCCAAAACAAGCTCAAGAACTGCTCACTAATTCTCAAAGAAGACTCTCACTCAAATGCATAAGACTGCTGTGAGTGAATGAGAGCATTTGGCTGTCTTAAATAGGGTTTGGGAGGGGGAAATGGACCCCAAAAGCATTTAACAAATTACTATTACCCTTTAGAATCCATAAACTGCATTTAACTTTGTAAAAAATTACAAAAAAAGTGAAATTTTTTTAACTGTTACGCTGCCCAGCCGTCCCTACATTGACTCGGCCGAGTCATAACGGACCCGGCCGGGTTGACCGAGTCACATATGACTCGGCCGAGTCATTGGATGACTCGGCCGAGTCATATGTGACTCGGTCAACCGAACCGGGTAGCTCACCGTTTCATTGCCCAGGCCATCGACTCGGTTCGACTCGGCCGAGTCGGAGTCGATTCGGCCGTTTTGTAAAACAATGATTTATCTCTGTGACACATGGCAGTACTACTAAGTAATCTACACTTGGAGTGTTTATTTCCTACTTTTTCAACCGATTCAACCATCTGATGGAACCGACAACCCCTTCAATTAGAAAAAATTTAATATCCTCAGATTCTGTAAGCTCTGTAGCTTACTAATTCAAAACGATACTCCTTTTACATTTTTGTAAAGGTTCACCATGAACAATAATATTTTTAAAAGACTATGTTACAAAAATATTTCCGCTTTTTTCTTAAATTACACAAAGGAAAGTTATTTTAATAGTATGGGATGAACCTTAATAAAGAGGTTTCGTAACATTACTCAGTGATGCCTATGATATAATCATATCAGAGCTATATAACATGGTATGTATGATTTTTGTGGAACACTCCAATCACCATATTTGATTAAACATTTTAATTCTTCTCTTAACCCACACTATTCATTAGTGCTCCATGCATATAGTAATTTGTTCTAAAATTCACTACAATGGTCATTGAAATATGTATTCTAACTATATATATAGTAGTTGTATTGAATCAACATTGTGGACTTTTAGGTTCAAATTACTAGATTTTATTTACTATGTTTCACATCAACACTTCACCTTTAATATGCACACATTATATCCAGAGGCATTTAACATAGTGAGATTAGGCATTTTGATTTCATTCCTTTGATGACCAAAACAAACATTAATGCATTCCATACAAACCACCACTTCATATTCAATGGGTAAACTGTCACCCACCATGCTTTGTCATAAATACACTATGCAACATAGATAACATGAGTCACCGGCTATGAAGTTTGCAAATCTTAAAGACATAATTACAAATCCTAAAGTGAGTCACAGATTTTAAAGCAACCATTAGTTCAAAATTACCTTCGATTTCAAAGTACTCCTAGTCTTATTCTTTATGGATTCTAATGCCTTAGGGCACTACTCTAGAACTCATCAGAATATATTTTATGACCAAACCCTTCAGTGAAATCTCTTTTATTCACTTAGGACCTATTTAAGGACCTACAGGTCATTCATACCATACAGAGGTGGGTTGGCCCTTAGGCCACAATGTTTGAACTTAAATGCTCCAATACCATTTGTCACATACCCCCTCGGAAACTCTTAAAAAAAACACATACTATTGGCACATACCTCCTTGATACTATATTAATAACCACATAATATGTTCCTTCACTAAATTTAATTTTGATTAAATTTAGATTCAATAGTTATCCCATGCATCTATATATAATCATCTCATAACAAAGTTAACACAACCAATTCTACTCATGCATAGTGGTCACATGCAGATTATACCATTAGTCACATGTGTTCTATATCTCCTTGACCAATATTAATAATTACCTACTATGCTCCCATCACCAAAGCTACACTTGGATTCAACATGCATAAGTATTTAATCATCCTCACAAATAAAGGTAACCCATACAACTATGCACATATGTTGAGAGATTCAACAACATAAAAAGTAAGGAGTAAACATACAGTACATCCCATGCAAGTGATTCAGACAAGAGCAATTGGAAACTATGTCACTTGGAGAATCAAGCACCGCCACCCAACCTAGAACTAATTCTTCCAGTTCACCCCTCAAGCCGAGAGTTCTTTCCATGGATCAACTGCCTCCTGTTGATCTATTGAATGGGTATTTAATACTCTCTTTCATGATATGGTTTCCATTAGTGGCATCCCTCTTTTATGGATCCTTTTTATCCATTTTCCTAGGCTTTTCCCAGAAAAGATCACCTTTATCTCCAGCGAGGCTTTTCCTCATAAAATCTTGCCTTTTTCTCCCGCAAGGCTTTTATGTTTTTTCTTAACTTAGCATCTTTCTCCAGCTAAGTATCTTAATGGATGTTTATCTCCAAAATCATTAAGCTTATTGTCAGACCAGGCAGTAACTCCACAAAACAAACAACTGATTCATCTATTATTCCATAGGTAGGTCATTGTTATATACAATAGGAGTGATTGTTCAGTTCATCTCCCGATGACTGTTCACATTCCTAATTTATTTATTTACACAAAATTCCCCCAATCATGAAGATTAGGTATCAACATTCCCCCCCCTTAATCTGAAGGTGTGTTGGTGAGTCCAAGCATCATTTTGAATCATTCAAGCTTTTCCCTTCCAAGTGCTTTAGTGAAGATGTCTGCAATTTGCTCATTTGTGGAACAATGACAAAGATGGATTGTTTTGGCCTCAACATGATGTCGAATCGGATGATATTTAGTATTGATATGCTTTTTTCGATCATGGAACTTTGGGTTCTTGGCCAACTTTATTGCAGAGGTGTTTTCAATCATGAGTGGAGTTGATTGTACTTGTTTTACCTGCAAATCTTCAAGAATTTTCCTAAGCCACACAATTTATTTCGTTGCTTCAGCTGCTGCCACGTATTCTGCTTCAGTTGTGGAATCTGCTGGAACTGATTGTTTGCGTGATCTCCAGGAGACAGCTCCTGATCCAAGACTCATAGCATATCCTGAAGTAGATACCCCAGTTTCTTTGTCTCCATCGAAGTCTGAATCAGAGTATCCAATCAAGCTAAAGTCATCCACCTGTGTATACTTGATTCCAAGGTCTTGAGTTCCCTTCAAGTACCTTAGAACTCTTTTTGCAGTAGACCAATGTCCCTCACAAGGCTTTTGCATAAACCTGGAGAGGATTCCAACAGCAAATGAAATGTCTGGTCTGGTAGTAGTGAGATAGATGAGACTTCCTACAAGCTGTCTATACTTTGTTGCATCCTCAAATTCCTTTCCTTCAATAGATGTGAGCTTTAAGTTTTGTTCCATTGGAGTCGAAAGAGGATTGCACTCTATCATGCCAAATCTGTTTAACAAATCTCCAATGTATTTCTTTTGAGAAAGAAATATGGATTTTGGATGTTGGGTTACTTCAATGCCAAGATAGTAATGAACATAGCCCAAATCAGTCATTTCAAAACTTTTCCCCAATTCCTTCTTTATGGATGCAATGTAGCTTTCATTTTTCCCAGTCATTAAAAGATCATCTACATATACTACAAGATATACAACTGTTTTGCCAACTTTCTTGACAAATAAAGTTGCATCATCAAGATCAAAATGATTGAAGTTGAGTTTCAGAAGATGCTCAGTTAGTTTATCATACCAGGCTCGCGATGCTTGTTTGAGGCCATACAAGGATTTCACAAGTTTGCATACTTTATGTTCATGTCCTTTCACAGCAAATCCTTCAGGCTGGGACATAAAAACATTCTCTTTTAGATCTCCATTCAAGAAGGCAGTTTTTACATCCATTTGATGGACTTTCCAACCATTCTGCTAGTGCAAAGAGTGTCCGGATGGTGGCCCATTTTGCCGTGGGGGAAAAAGTTTCCTCATAATCGACCCCTTCCTTCTGTGCAAAACCTTTTGCCACAAGCCTAGCTTTGTGCTTGTCAAGTGAGCCGTCAGCTTTGTACTTGTTCTTGTAGACCCACTTGTAGCCAATTGGTTTGGTTCCAAATGGAGGATCAACCAGCTTCCAAGTGCCATTCTTTATGAGGGCATCATACTCCTTTTGCATCACTTCTTTCCATTTATCATGAGAAGCAGCTTCTTTGAAGGAAGTTGGTTCAAAATCTGTAGACAAGTTCAATTCACAATCATAAGAAACATCCATATCAACAGGTGAATTAGAGTCATCTACATCACCTCCATTTTGTCGGTTTGAATTTCTGGTTCCTGTTTTTCCAATTAGGATGAACACTTTCAAGTGTCTTTGTCAGCCACTTTGGGGGACCTTTCTGAGATGGTCCAAGCTGCTCTGTTGATTGAGTTGGGACTGAATCAAGATTGAGTCTCCCAATTCTATCAATTACATCACTTAAAGCATAATCCGTTGTTGGAGTTTCATCTGGGGGAGAGTGTTCTTCAGAAGAAGATTCCATATGTTAATCTAGAATAGGAATCCCCCCTTCAAGATGTGGAATCTAATTATCAAATTCTTGAAATGATTTTGTTTTAGCGAATCTATCCAAGCGATCAAGTTTCCGCTCAACAACATTGTCAGATTTGGATGATTCAAGAAAAATTACATCTCTAGATACAACAAACTTTTTATTTACTTCATCATAGAGGCGGTATGCTTTGGAGGTGTTTGAATACCCCAGGAAGATACACTTACGACTTCTAGCACCAAGTTTGTTTCTATGTACCTTTGGTATCAAAGCATAACAGGTGGAACCAAAGATCCTGAGATGTTTTACCGAAGGAACATGTCCATACCACAATTCATAATGAGTCTTGTTTCTTATAGCATTAGATGGACATCTATTCTTTATATATGTAGCACATAGAACAACATCAGCCCAAAACATTATCTTTACATTTTTGAAGAAAAGCATGGATCGTACCATATTCAAGATTGTTCTATTCATTCTTTCAGCTACACCATTCTGTTGGGGATTATAAGGCACAGTTGTTTGATGTTTGATCCCATGTTGGCAAAGATAGTTTTCAAATTCATTTGATGTATATTCTTTTCCATTATCAGTGTGAATAGACCCAATATGAGATTGTGCATCATTTTCAATCCATTTATGAAAATTCTTGAATGTTTGGAATGCATCAGATTTGTTCTTCAATAAATAAACCCAACACATTTTGGTGTAATCATCAATAAATGTCATGATATATTTATTTCCATTTGCAGAAGGAACAGGAATTGGACCACATAAATCTGAATGAATGAGTTCAAGCTTCCTATGTGCTCTTGAATGTGAATCATGAAAAGACTATTTGCTATGCTTTCCTAGAATGCAAGCATCACATTGCTTATGTTTCCTAGGAATTGTAGGCAAACCAACAACACCATTTTTCTTCAATAAGTGGAGATTGTCATAGTTTAAATGTCCAAATCTAGCATGCCATAATAAACTTGATGGAAGTGTACCTTCTTCATGATGAGAAATATATGAGAAATGTTGTGCATGAGCAGCGGTTCCTTGCAGTTTGAGAAGCCTTTCTTCTTCTATTCCCCTCATGACAAGTGAGTAGTCAGAAGCTTTTCTTACCTTAAGCTTTCCATCAAACATATGAATGGAGTGACCTTGCTGGCAGATGTGGACCAAGGACAACAAGTTTCTCTTAAGCTGTGGGAGATATAGAACATGATCCAAAAGAAAGTCTGGAAGACCAGGCAGTTTAAGCCTGATTGTGCCAAGCCCTGATGGCTTGATTTTTGACTGATCTGCAAAGTATACTGCTCCATCAATATTGTCAGTGAAATCTTCAAAAAAATCTTTTCTATGAGTCATGTGACAGGTTGATCCTGAATCAAGCAACCAATCATTTCTCGAAGAAGCAAGTGAAGAATTAAACAAATCTTCATTTACTCCAATTTTACATTGTGCCTCAATATAGTGAGCGGATTCAGGTGCTTTACCTTTGTCAGTATCATCAGTTTCACCTTTCTGTTGGTTTCTTTTCTGCTCAATTTTTTCCCATGGTAGCTTGCATGTAGAGGAATCATGTGATCCATTCCTTTTGCAGCGAATGTAGTGTAAGTCTGCCTTTTCTCCTTGAAAATGTCTGCCCCCCCTGCCTCTAAAATATCTTCCTCTTCCTCTTCGTCCACCTCTTCCTCTTGTAGAATCTTGAGCAGGATGCTTTTCTTTATGAGCAAGGTACACAATCTCTTCAGAAGATTCAGGGGTTGTCTTCTTTCAAAGTCTTTCTCTCTTTCAGTAAACTTTTTCACAAGAGAGTCAAAGGTTATATCTTTAAGATTTCCATTTGCTTGTAAAGACTCAAGATAATTGGAGTAGGTAGGATAGAGTGCCTTGAGAAAAGCAATAAGAGGGATATCTAGCTCAACTTTAGTGGATTTGATATCATGCATTATAGACTTTACTTTAGATGCAATAGCAAGAGGATCATTATTTTTCAGTTCAAGAGTGAAGAGTTTAATCATGAGCTGAACAACTTCAAGTGCAGAATGTGAGTCATAGAGTTCTTTCAGCTTTTGTAAAGCTTCAAAGGCAGTTGAATATGATGAAATATGGTGACTCACCTCTTCATTTACAGATGCTGCAATTAATGCATAGGTTTTGTTGTTCTTGTTTTCCCAAATGATGAGCTCTTTGTCTGAGGTAGGCTGTACTGGGTCATTGTCTCCTTCTTCGGCACACACTCCTTTCCAAACCTCATTGAAGATGAGGGTGTGTTTTATCATCCGGGACCATTCAGGATAGTTCTCCTTGCCAGTGAGAACTATTCCTACCATAGAGATGATTGAATGCATTCTGTAAAAAAAATACTTCTGCTGATAGAAAAAAAATACTTCTGCTGATATACAGTGAAATTGTACTCAAAAATTTCTGTGGGAAATGATTTTGGTTGTTTAATTCATATCACAGTCAATAATCAATCATTCACCGCGAGCTCTACAAAGTTGGAGCAGCAACGGCATCAACCGCGAGCTCTACAAAGTTGGAGCAGCAACGGCATTACAATTTCAAGCTCTGATGGCAGACATCTCATGTAATCTGAGAATGTTTTAAACAAAACATTAAACATCTATATTCTAGAGTTGTTGCTTAGGCCACGCAGCAAGACTTCCTTCCAAAGTGCTTGACAGTGTTAGAACATATGGCAGCTTTAAAAAATATGGAACAGCCTTAAAACATATGGGACAGCGTTAAAAATACATATGGTATTAATCATATCAGCGTTCCAAAATAGCATTAATACAATCAGCGTAAATACCACACCAAACAGCCTTATTACAACTGCGTAAATATGTGAACAGCTTCTAGACTTTTGCATCTTCAAAACCTTCTTGACAATCTTCTATTCTTCGACCAAAAATGCTCTAATAATTCGGTCACGTACAGCTGAACCAGATAAAATGCCTCCATAGGCTCTATTAACTGTTCTCCGGTTCCTGCTAAGCCTCGACCTCTTGTACTCAGCAGGTCTCAGATGGAAAATCCCATGAATTCTCTTGCCGGTAACAAGGCATTTAGGTCTGCTGGCACTCTTCTTTGCAGTAACAATGGACAAGTCTTCTCACGATCAATAAGGGGTGGTGAGCGTGGATTATAAGGCACTGGTCATGAAAAGAAAGCAGCTCTGGGCAAGCCAATCTTACGGCCTGCGCTAAGAGAAGAAGCTCGAAAGCATATTGGAGACATGGGGCTTCTAGATCATCTGCTCAAGCACATGACAGACACCGTCATCACAAATGGAGAGCGTTTCAGGTGCCGTCATAATGCCGAAGGGGCCATGGAATACTGGCTTGAGCCGGCAGGGCTTATGGAGATAAGAAAGCAGGCCGGTATTGAAGATCCTGCGTGGGTTCCTCCTCCCAGTTGAAAGCCTGGGATGGTCACGATACCACAACGCGGGGCAAAGAAAAGTTCTTGGTAAGACAGAGGCGAGCTGAATCCGGCTAACTGCTCCAATACCTCCAAAAGTTGTCACAACGTCTATGATACAGAGCAGCTATGAAAGCACCAGCGGATATGAAAAAATCTCAAAAGTAAGAAGATGAAGTTGCAAAAGAAACATTTCAGAGTCGAATGGGCGACTCCTGCTCCACTTCTGGAAAACTGAGAGACGTTACAATCATGCAAAAAAAATCGTGCGAACTGTTAGAGGGCGGACTGGGCGGACTGGTCTATGTGCAGCGTTTAGACAGTGGCAGTCACTGTGGAGGGAACAGAGGGACAGAGAGCCCAGCAGTGGAAAGACTACATGAAACTAGCAAAAGGGAGTTACAAGACTATGCCAAAAATGGCGCTGGCTCTGATACCATGTCAGACCAGGCAGTAACTCCACAAAACAAACAACTGATTCCTTTATTATTCCATAGGTAGGTCATTGTTGTATACAATAGGAGTGATTGTTCAGTTCATCTCCCGATGACTGTTCACATTCCTAATTTATTTAGTTACAAAAAATTCCCCCAATCATGAATATTAGTTGTCAACACTTATCTAGATTTGGATCTCGAAGTCTTATCATGAAATAATTATCCATTCCCATTCACCAATGGGATTTGGCAAGAATCTCATCTCTTGGTGTCTCGCTTTTCCAAGTGATTAAATTATTTTATTTAATAATAAAGTATTTACTTTCATTGTTACATATTAGACCTAGCTTTTCTTAGCTTAGGTCAACAAAGTGTTACATACAACGAAGGGGTTTTACACTAACACATACTACTTCCCAATATGTTTTCTTCTACTATGCTTCCTCAACATGAACATATCCCTCAATCAAAACCTGGTGCTTATTGTAGACGAATCCACACTTACACGAATTGAAATTTCTCTTCACACTTAATCCTGGAATTAAAAACCTCATTGATGAACACTACACTTGCATGAAAAGAAGAGCATTGCACACATTTCTAAAAATGAAGATCACTCCTTATAGGAAGGAAGCAACACTCAGTCACTCTTTTAGAAAGGAAGTAACACTTCATACAACTAGTTCCTCACTTGTATAAATGAAATCACTCAATACCATAATGAATCCAAAATAAATCACCAGTCTCTGCATCACCAAATTAGGAATGAAACCACTCAAACAACATAACCACTTTGAAAATGAAATGGTTACTACTAAAATTTCACTAATAATTTCGGGATGGGAACATAAAGGATGGAAATATTAAACTATAACATATATATGTAACAACACTATGTAATAGATACCAACTTGCTAGTTGTGTCGTAGGAGTTCATCTTGAGTGGGGGGGACAAGCTTTTGTTCACGTCCTATGGTTTTCTCTTGTTCACTACTATGGTAGTGTCAGGAGGGGGTTCATTTTCCCTCTCCTTCATTGAATTTGTAGCTGGCAATGGGAAGGAGAAGCAATCCTCCTTCTTCACCAAACTCACCACTTACAATGCTTTCGAGAAACAGTCTGCCAATAAATCAGGAGAGGGAGGGGTAGGAAAGAGGTTAGAAAATTAGCCAACCAGTCAGCCTACAAGCTCTAGTGGGAAGCCCCTATCTCAATCATAGGCAAAAAATCACTAGAAACCAAAGACCAAGAAAATATCAACTCTGGAAATAGAAGATCCATATGTTTCGGCTTACATAGAATACATGCAAGAGCGCACAATCATCTATAAATTTATGGGCTTCTACCCTGCGGATAATATCTACATTGGTGGATCTAAGTTAAATGGTAGCTGAAAGGAGGAATCAAGCTCCAAATTGGCTCAAAAGGGTTCTTCCCATTGATGTTCGAATTTCTAGAGGACAAAGATTGTATCTTCAAGGGAGGATCCTATTTTTTCAACTCGACAAGGCTCTACATGAGATATTAGAAAGAGAACTTCATGTTGGAGGAGGAGCACTTCACAAGAGTCCTAATTTTGATCCAGCTATCTCCTTTCCCACTTACTACTAGTCTCCATCTATTCTCAAATGGATACGAGATGTGTTATGAGAATATATTAAGATGTCAGAGTGCACTCAGGTTGGACGTTATGATTCATATGCCTTCATATGCGCTTATTTGGACGTTTCAGGAGCTCTCCCAGAATCCATTAAGTTGTTCTTTAAATACAAAGCCTAGCTACAAAGCATCAATTATGAACATATCCCATTCAGATGCCACAAATTCCATGGTCATGGCCACCTCTTCAAGGATTGTCCTCAAAATGCCTCATGGTCGTTAACCACCAAGCTCAACAAAAGCTAGAATACCAAGGATTCATTAAGGTAACTTCGAGGCACGAGAACAACTGAAAGCCCCAAGGAAAATTAAAAAACCAATCCAACATGAATAATTTTGAAATCTCAGTGAAGATTAAGATGTATAGGACAAGTATGGCATTAAAATTGAATCTGATGCAAGTGAGCAGACACCCCTCCCTCCATCATAGTAGGAAAAGGAATCAAGATCCTCGTCCATCCAAATCTCACAAGGGAAGACACAAAGACATATGAATGGAGAATAAAGGTAACAATGACTCAACAAAGGAGGAGGTGATTGAATAAGTGTTGGGGGATATGGATCTCAATAAAATCATGGAAGTCTAGGAAAAGAGGGCGAAGAGGGGATTGGAATCCTTCCCGAAGGAATACCATAAAAACTAAGGAAGAGGCATACCTTTATCAAGAAGATATAAAGAAACCAATGGCCAAGGGAAAATAGGGATATCTCTCCAAGATCGATATCAAATATCACATCCCAGCCTAACAATATAATCCCAAAGGAGTAGGAAGCAAACGTCGAAGGAAAACCCCCTGTCAAACACTACAGGAGTATGGAGAAAGGTTGATCAAGAAAGGAAAGGTAAGGGCTCTAATATTAACTCAAAATATTTCCCAATGAAGTTGATTTCATTGAATATAAGAGGTCTTAATGGACCCGCAAAAAGGAAAATCCTTAAGAAAAATATCATGGCATGCAAAGTAGAAATAGTTTCATACAAGAGGTAAAAGTAGGGTTAGAAACAATCCCTTCCCCACAAAAACAATATTGGAAGGGTTACTATAGTGTTTTTGTTGCCCCTAAAGGCACAACAAGAGGCCAACTCATTCTATGGAATTAAATTGTGTTGGATATCAAAACCACCATTGCATCTCCCAACATCCTATATGTAGTCTTCGAAATATTGGCACTACAGAAACCCTATGTGTCACAAATGTCTACAGGCCTCATCGAGCTGAAGAAAGCCCCTGAACATGCTAAAAAATTTGAAAATATTCAAGAAGCCCTTCCAATCACTAATTGAATCATAGGATGTCACTTCAATATGATTCTCAACTTATCTAAGAAAAGAGGAGGCCTAAGACGACTGGACAAAGATGCGGGTGATTTCAGAGAAAAAGTAGATCATATGGAAATGGTAGACGTGGAGAATCAAAATGGCATATACACATAGAACAACAAAAGAATGGGAGAGATGAAAATAGCCTCCAACGAAGACCATTTCCTAATTTCGGAATCCATCCTCTTAAGAACCTAAGAAATAGAAGGGAAAATATTCCCATTTGCAGGATTAGACCATTGGTTGATTGCCCTTGAAATTCACCTATAGATAGCTCCTAACAATAGACCCTTTACTTTTGAATCCTTTTGTTTAGACCACCTATAATTCCAAGAAAAAATGAAGGAGTGGTGTCATGAGTACTTTCCCTTAATACAATCTCTATTGTTCTGTTTTCAACAAAAATTGAAGCACATTAAGCACTAAATTCGTAAATGGAATAAGGAGATCATTGGGGATATCTTAAAGAAGAAAAAATCTCTCGAAATGAAAATGGAAGAGATACAAAAAAATATCATCCTTGATGGGACCTCAAATCAATTGAGACATATGGAATGGCACTTGCAACAAAAGTGGGAAACAAGAGCCAATCAGGATGAGAAATTGTAGCAGCAAAAATAAAGAGTGCATCAAAATTTGATAGAAATTGCAATTGATCAAGATTTCAAACTAAAAAACAAAATACACAATTCTGCTCTATTAATCTACAGAATGAAAGTCACAATTTATAACAACATGCATAGACATGCAACAAGAAAAACTACAAGTACATGGTGATTTCTATGGGAACCCAACTGGGAAAAACCCCTTAAGCCTCTTTGTTAAACAATAATTTTTCACTGCCTTCATCTGAATCCCTCTGCTATGTCATGTGTCAAATAAACATGTTCATATCTTCCCACTCATGTAAGAAGATTAAGAAAATGCTCTCTGATGCTGAAGATCGACCCTTTTGACTAAGTTCTTGCATCATTGCTAGTAAAACCTTAAAATCAACAACAGATCTCTGTCATGCATAGTATCATTGTGACGTCATTGCTAGTCCCCAGTTCATGACCCGCGATGATCCAAATTTGGCGAATTCGTTCAAACAGTCAGCCTTCTATATGTTTCTAGAGCTAGTTGTTGGGTCAGTTTGGATCACCTTTCCACCTCTGGGATGGTGGTTCCACTTCTTGTGCAACCTCTCTTAAGGATAAGCTCCCTCTCCCTCATTTCATGGAGACTCCTTCTCCTATAAAATCACTCACCATTGCTATGATCTGCTAGTTCTTTTGGTTGTACAGTGTTGCTGTTGCTTTTGAGTTTGGTAGATAGCTTTAGTGTGAGTGTGACAAGTGTGGGATTGCTAATAGTTTGTAAGAGGTTGTGGAGTGCCCTTAACTTTGTATTAAAGCTTATGAGTGAGAGAGAGATTTTTTTGTTTGGGAGACCCATCTCTGAGAGTGAATGCTTGAAGAAACATGCTGGCTGGACCCTCCGAGAAGGCTTGCGACGTCAAGACTTGGTTGTAAGCTTTGCTCTTGATTTATCATTAATACAATCAATGATGATTTCCTATGTCTTGTATGTAATTTACTTGATAGCTCATGATTTCTTGACTTTATGAGTAAATAGATCATTGTTGTTCCTAGTTACGTGCTCTATTTTTTTCTTGTGGTGTTTCATATTGATTGCTCATTAACGAGAAGGAAATGAAAGCTGGAACAATGCAACGGAACTTCATCAACCACCAGTTTGAGGTAGACCTCCAATGATGACTATTTAAGGGAATTAATTGTTGTTTTGTCCTTGCTGTGACTAGACCCACTCTAGAGCTAGAGGGGTTGCCTCTTTCTGCAAAGGGAACACTTTCCTACTTCACAAGTTGGAGACTCCTACTTCCTGTAAAGTTGTTTTTACAACTTTACCTCCTGAATCCATCAATCTTGTTTATCCCCTGTTGTTTCTTGTCTCTCATTAGCTTGTTTTGATTGCTTTTGGTTAAGGTACTATCTCTTTGATTTCATTGTGTGAATCTTGTGTTTTTTGACCTTGTGACCTAGCTCTTTCAAGCCTTTTAATTACTTTGCCTAGTTGCTTTTCTTTCCAAGGTTCATCCGCAGCCGTCTTGTTAATTTTCTTGAGGCTTTTTCCTTGCTGATTGATTATTAGTGTCGGTTATTGAACCAATTTTTGATATTGATTCGATTCCTTCACTACCAAGCATAGATCACAATTTTTTGGATCGATCAGTTCACACTTTCTTGTTTGTCTCTTTAAATTCAAAACAATCAAAATCAAAATACTGCATTCATTTAGTATACGAAAGTGAAAGTATATTTGCATTTCAAGTTTTCATGTTTGAGAAATTGGAAAGCAAATTTAAAATCCATCATCAGTAGTATCGATGAACTGTAGGATTGATGTGTTTATGCATTGTGTCTCTTAGATGATCTTGGTTTTGTCTTGGTTTGGGAATGATCTCTCTACCCTCCTGTAAGTAGGTGTTCGTTGAAATAAAATATGCTTTGCTCATTCTAGATGCATCCTAGGTTTTTTGATATACATACTGTAAGGCCTGGAAACTGAAACATAATTCAAGATCAACTCTAAAATGAACTGAATGAACTTAACAATGCATTGGAACATAACGCACATTATTTAGAGGTGTAGGCTAGAGACATGCTCCGACATCGTTAAACCTAATCACTATTGCTTTCACTTAAGGTTGGGTGATTCCTCCTTCTGTGACTCAATAGTTGCTAGTACGGACTTGTGCTCCCAATACCGTCGAGTATATGTTGGGAGACCCCACTAGGTTATCATCCTACATCCATAGGAAGCCGTGTCTACCACCTTGCAAACTGTAACGCACTGAACATAGCATTCGAGAAGATTGACTGTCGTACAGAAAGTCCTTGGTTTTTATATGATCACCAAGGTGTATATGCAGTTTTACAGGTTGTTTGGTAAACCTTTTGCCTAGTTCTCCAAAGTAGCCACTTTCATTCCTTTTCAAACTCCTTAAAATAAAAGGTTCATCTGAGCACTTGTCCTTTCGAGCTCATTAAACCTCAAAAGAGATAGAGTCACCTTTTCTTCCTTTTCTCGACTCTTGAAACATGAAAAGGTCAAGTTTTGTTCCTGTGTCATAAAATTTATTGTCCATGAAATATTCCTGGTAATAGTTTGAGTTCTTGTACGAGTGTTTCTCAGGTTCATTCCCAATGGCAACATTCCTTGAGTCTACCAGCCAAGGTCTTCCCCCAGATGGGAACCCTAGTCTATTTCCTTCTTTTGGAAATGTTGGTGCTTCGTATATGGGAACATTGTCCTTGCCTTGGTTAACCATCGGTTTACCCATTTGGTTGTTTTCAACCTTGATTGTCTTGAGTTTCATGACTCCTGTTCCACCATCTCCTTTGTTTGAATCATGACACGTTGATTCCAAGGTTGAGCCTCTGCCTTCTTCCACTATTTCTTCATCTTCATCTCCTACTTCGCCTGGTGAAAGTTTCACATCTAGTAACCAAGAGACTAAGAAGAAGAAGAAGAAGAAGTCCAATAAGCACGAGGCCACCTGTGCAAGTATTGCTTCAAGTACATCTCAGGTCAATACACCTTCTGATCCTCTGCGGAAGGTTAAGTTTCCTTGTAAATTATGCAAGGGCGACCATCTTCTTCGTGATTGTCCTGGTATTCCTAGGATCTTAGAAGTATGGTCTCATGATCTGGCTCATCCCTCATCATCCTCTGAAGCTCATGTCGATGTTCAATCCTCAATTGGCAGTGGTAAGAAGAAAGGGAAGATTCGATTCCCCTGTAGACTGTGTGAAGGCAACCATCCCCTTCACCTTTGTCTGCTTATGGATAAAGCTTCTGCCATTTTGGAAAGTCTTATAGCTTCTTCACCCTGACTTCCCATTAGTTGCTATAAGCTCTCTTCAAACCCTCTCCCCATTGATAAAGAGATTGACTTTTATTCTTCTCTTTTCCATCATCCTCTTTTCGAGCTTGGTTGTGCTAAGCCTGTTCCGGACCAACCATTGGTTGAAGAGAGTGTCGACTTGGGTTCACCACCTATTGATCACTCTATTTCGGAAGAGTTTCATTCTCATGTTCTTCTCATCTCGTCAAATTCTCTTGAGTCCAAGAATGAAACTCCTATCCTAGCTAATTCAGAGAGTCCTTCTTCGGTTCCTGTTGAGCATGGGGGCAATCATACGATACCCCCACCAAGTAGTTCAGTTGTTTCCTTTGACTGGAGTCATTTTACTACATTCTATCTTCCATCCTATGTGCCTTTCTGTATTATAGTACATGTCTATGATAAGGCAGTACCTGGCACTTTCTTGGATGAAGGTGCATCGATTAGCCTCATGCCTTCTACTACTTGGCAAGCTTTGGGCTCCCCACAGCTTGTGCCAATCACACAAAATCTGTTGGCATTTGATGGAGGAACCAGTCAACCTTTAGGGATCCTTCCGAAGTTCCCTATTACTTTGGGAGGCAAAACCATCTATATCGACGTGATGGTTGTCAAAGGTGCTTTAGATTTCAGTCTTCTCCTTGGTTGTGACTATATTTATGCCATGGGGGCCCTCGTCTCTTCACTTTTCCATGTGGTTTTTTTTCCACACGATGGAAGGATAGTGACCATAGATCAATTATAATTCTTTAGTCCCCCGGTACCTCCTGTGCAGCCGTCATCCCCTCTTGGTTCTTACTCGCAAGCAGTGCCTTCCCAACCACAAGTCAATTATGTGGCTACCCATTCCATCTCCTCATCTGTTGATGATCATGCAGATGATATCGTACATCATGTACGGGGGGCATTGGAACCCGATCTATCATTATTACCTTATGACATGCATTCCTCCTAGATTGCGTCTCTTCCATCCCGCAAAGACTTCTTGGGAGTCATGTTCTCATATGGTTAATGAATCAAGGGGTTCCAAGGATAGTTTCTCCCTATGTCAACCTCATTAAAAAATGAAACAAGGGGTGTGGAGCATAGTTCCTTGTCTTGTGTCAAGCTTGCTAAAAAATGAAATAAGAAGTGTTGAGGAAAGTTCTTGATCTTGTATCAACCTCGTTAAAACATGAAACAAGGTTATGAGGATAGTTCTTTTACTGTGTCAACCTCATTAAAATATGAAACAACTCCCTTTTCCAAATCGAGTCTTTGATTAAGATCTCGTAAAATCCAAGTTGAGTCTTTCCAAGATCTCAAAAGTGAACCTTCATTCCATCCACCTTGTTGAATGAAATGAAGCTTGGGGGGCATGTGCCTCAATTTGCGTTGTTATGCTGGGGGCATGTAAACTCATAACAAGTATTGTTTTTCATTTCAAGCTTGTGTAAACATGAAAACTTATCCAACTAGAGTTCTCCATGGTTCAAGCTTGTGTAAAAATTAACCCATACCTGATTTACATCTTGTGATTGTCGTTTATCCGCTAAATTCTGCTAGATGAGCCTTGGTTGTTTCATTTCATTGCCACCATCTCTTTGGCCAATCATATGCTTTCACTTGGTTGTTTTTCCTTTCCTGAGGAACCGTAGCAATGAGTGGTTTTATTATCCAGCCTCTTGACCATTACATGTTTTGAGCAGTTCCACCATTGTCAGAACCAGTTGCTACCCTTTATACCACTTGTTCCTCTAGGATGAGTCACCTTTAAGCTCTTTTCTGACTCGTAAAATATGAAAATATTGCCGAGTGTTTACTTTTTGACTCATTAAACGGAATTAAAAGGGAGGTCCAATTTCAGCTCTTTTCCGACCATATAAATGTGAAAAGATAGCTAGACTTTTGTTGTTTCAAGTTTGATTTTGGTTATGAAACAACGTGTCTCCGATCGCTTTTTTACTTTTTTGGATCAGGACCACTAACTACAAAAAGTACTCCTTGATCGTAATGGTCAAGCGATTCTCTCGAGTATTGTTTTCTACTTTTTCAGGCTAAAGGGACACAAATTTACGAAAAAGTGCCCCCCCTAGAGTTTTCTTTTCCGTGTCTTTTTCAAACTCTCTAAACATGAAAAAGACTCTGAGTTTTCCCTATGTCATACTCGTTAAACCCTGATGACATTGGGCTTGTCACCATGACAAGGCTCGAGCTTCTCCTCCCTAGGGCTTGTTAAACTATCACTAGGTTGGATTTGTCCGAAGGACGAACTTATATTAAAAGCCTATGATATCCCCTTCAAGCTTGTTTTCAAAAATAATTAGGGTACTCGCCAGCAATTTTGGGGGAAAATTTGGAAGTCATCATTGGTTACCTGTGGCAGCTAGTCACTCTTGAACATTGACACTTTTTCTTCTTGTCGGGTTGGGATATCCATACATTGTCATTTGGCCTTCCAGGGTTTTGGGTTGCCATTTCGCCTCATTCCATCTAATCCATGATATCTCCATCGAGCCTTTGATCCCTTGGTACCTGAATGTTGCCACCTCCGGGAGTCATGTCACCGACAATTTCAAGAGTATAATCCTTCTGTAGTTTAAACCCTTACCTCCTCCCCTGATACTCTATTTCACCTTCTACCACTTGTTCCTTATCTCGTGTCATTGATGGGGGAAACATTATGGCCCTCCTGCGACAGATCATCTCCTGTCGACATCAGCTCATTATCCAGGAGATTGGTCCAGAGATCCCCTTCGGTACCTTGGAGCTTGCATTCCTCAATGGCAAGTTCTTCGCGCCTGACGATAGACTTTCATCATTGGTCATCGATTGGGTGGTTCCACGAGTGTTTGACTTTAGCTCATTTTTTTGCACTTGGTGGATTGTACTGGACAGTACCTTGAGAGCCATTGGCATTATTGGTGTTTTCTCTCGTACTTGTTAATGGTTTTCATCATTGACCAATAATCAAGCGAATTTTTATCATGCTCAACCTTAGCACATTTGTTCGCATGCTAGAATTTGTACTATGATCGGTTGGGTTTCAAGACCCCGAACTAAGATTACATATGTTCAGGTTGCGTGGATTGGTTCGTGATTACATACATGACTTTATGATGGATGGCTTCGACCATACTTGAGTCGTCATGGAAGGTTGTGACCATACCTTTATCATTATCATGGTCTTATTAGCTGGGTGGCTGCGTCCATACCGCAAACCAAGTTTGTATGTCTTTTGGATGGTTGTGCCCATGCCCAGACTACATGTATTTCACTATCAGAGATATCAGTTGTACTTTCACCTGCAGGTTCTTCTAGGTGGTGTTCCATTTTAGACAGTTTCGTAAAGCATTTCACCCTTCCCACTCTCTTGGGATTCATGCTTTAGGGGGAATCTGTTACGCAGTAATTTGTCAATACTTCATCCCAGTCCCTCTGTTGTGTCATGTGTCAAATAAACATGTTCATATCTTCCCACTCATGTAAGAAGATTAAGAAAATGCTCTCTGATGCTAAAGATTGACCCTTTTTTACTAAGTTCCTACATCATTACTACTAAACCCTTAAAATCTACGACGGTTCTCTATCATGCATTGTATCGTTGCAACGTTGTCTCTAGTCCCTAGTTCATGACCCATGACAATCCAGATTTGGCGAATTAGTTCAAACAGTCGGCCTTCTAGATACTTTTGGAGCTAGTTGTTGGGTCAGTTTGGGTTGCCTTTCTACCTCTGGGATGGTGGTTCCACTTCTTGTGTAACCTCCCTTGAGGATAAGCTCCCTCTCCCTCATTTCATGGAGATTCGTTCTCCTATAAAATCACTCACCATTGCCATGATCTGCTAGCTCTTTTAGTTGTACAGTGTTGTTGTTGCTTTTGAGTTTGGTAGATAGCTTTAGTGTGAGTGTGACAAGTGTGGGATTGCTAATAGTTTGTAAGAGGTTGTGGAGTGCCCTTAACTTTGTATTAAAGCTTGTGAGTGAGAGAGAGATTTTGTTGTTTGGGAGACCCATCTCTGAGAGCAAATGCTTGAAGAAACATGTAGGTTGGACCCTCTAAGAAGGCTTGTGACGTCAAGACTTGGTTGTAAGCTTTGCTCTTGATTTATCATTAATACAATCAATGATAATTTCCAATGTCTTGTATGTAATTTACTTGATAGCTCATGATTTCTTTACTTTATGAGTAAATGGATAATTGTTGTTCCTGGTTACGTGCTCTGTTGTTTTCTTGTGGTGTTTCAGATTGATTTCTCATTAAGGAGAAGGAAATGGAAGCTAGAATAGCACAACGAAACTTCATCAACCACAGGTTTGAGGTAGGCCACCAACGATGACTATTTAAGGGAATTAATTGTTTTTTTGTCCTTGCTATGACTAGACCCACTCTAGGGCTAGAGGGGTTACCTCTGTCCACAGAGGGAACAATTTCCTACTTCACACTCTTTGCATTAATTAGTTGAATAGAGAAAGTATTACAATTTCTTGCTCCATCTATTTATGTTGAATCACAAACTCTGGCCAACACTTAGCCAATTATTTTCTCCTCCAACCTCTTATTTCCTTGCCCTATGATGTAGGGGCTTCCACATTCTCCCAAGCATCCTGTAAAAATCTATCAGTGTATCTGGTTCTTTTCCTCCCCTCTTCAAAAGATTCTGGTTGAGAGGGTTCCTCCAATCCACCTCCTATCTGCTCCACTACATGTGTCTACTCAACAACCTCCTGAAGCTCATCCTAAGGCTCCTCCTTTGGAGCTAGAAGTTCCTGCTCTAGTGGGATACTCAACTCTCATTACAGAGAGCCTCACATAGCCTTCTCCTCATAAAACCTGACATCTCTCCTCACAACTGTCATCCACAGTGAAGGAAAATACACCCGGTAATTGTTTGGAGTTTCGGTGTATCCTACAAGACTCCAAACTTTGTTGTAGGCTCAAGTTTCTTCCTCAAATCCTTGGTGTGATGATAAATTGAAGCTCCATAAATTTTGAAATGAGACACATCAGGCTTTCTCCCATAGAAAGCTTCCTTCGATGTTATCATGCCAAGTATTCTATGAGGACTCTAGTTTTGTAAGTATACTGTGGTGTTGCATGCTTCAGCCCATAGAAGTAATGGCAGAACCTTGTCATGAAACATGGCCCTTGGTTTTCCCAATATGCTATTTTTCTTCCTCTCAGATACCCCATTATGTTGTGGGTTATGGGGTTCTATCAACTCTCTTTGAATACCTTATTTGGCATAGAAATCCTCAAAAGAATGCAGAACAAATTCACCTCCATTGTCACTCTTGAGAGCCTTCACTTTCTTCCTAGTCTCCTTCTCAACCAATGCTTTGAATTCAACAAATTTTGAGAAAATTCCATTCTTCTTTGGCATGAATAAGATCCAACATTTTCTACAGAAATCGTCAATAAAAATAACATAGTACTTATGTTTTTCCATGGATGCTATAAAAAATGGTCCACAAACATCATAATGGACTCGCTCCAAGATTGCATATGCTCTTTTATCTCGACCATGGAATGTGGATTTGACATATTTCTCCAATGTGCAACCCTTGTGGACATCCTTCTTCCATTGGGATAATTGTTGTGCATCAGACTGTTGGGGTTTTAAAAAATCAATTTTAACATATTGTAACACACTATTATCATCAAGCATCACTTCCATTTGATCCTTCTAGGCTATGAAATTCTAGCTACCCTCTAGGGCATACTGCATTCTCAATCCATTGAAAGACATTCTCTTCATCCTGAAGAAAAATTATTGCACTGGAGTTGGAAATTCAAAATTCCTGAGAGACAAATTCAAAATATTGTTTATAATGTAATTTCATGGCTCTGATACCATGTATAAATTTGATAGAAGTTACAATTTCTCAAGATTTCAAATTGAAAAACAAGAGACACAATTCTACTCTATTGATCTACAGAATGGAAATCACAATTTAGAACAACGTGCATAAACATGCAACAAGAAAAACCACAAGTGCACAGTGATTTATAAGGGAACCAAACTAGGAAAAAATCGTAAAGGCTCTTTGCATTAATCGATTGAATAGAGAAACTATTACAATTGCATGCTCTCCCTCTAAACACAACATGCAAAAGAATAATTGTTCTCATTATTGAATGACAAACTCTGGCCAACACTTAGCCAATTATTTGCTCCTCCAACCTCCTATTTCCTTGAGTAATTCCTGAGGAAACTATCTCCTAAAATATAGGAATTTCCTCCTATTTGTTTGTGCGATTCCCAAGGATGGATCATTTGACCTAATGCAACACCTATACACTCAGACTAGTATACAACCCCTGTTACACTAGCTTGTCATCTCCACTTCTGCCGGGGAATTTTAATCCTTGCATGCATTAGCTATTTTGGGTTGATTGATTAGTTAACTGACATATCTCTAAGTTAGATTGATATCCCACTGCACAACTGACCTTCAACTGACTCTATCAATAGTTAGAGGTCAGTTAATTGAATACAATTGAAATTAATTGAATTAGATTGAAAAAATTTAGCAATCACACATGCACAATTGAACTCCAAGCCCTTTAAATCAAATTTACTAAGCTAACTAAGTTACAAGAGCCATGCCACACTAGTTAATTGCCTCCAAGTTGTCATGTTGATGTGGAAATTTGATTTACTCAATTTGACTAAGGCTAAAGTCAAATTGAACCTTTCTTGCTACATTTTTTTAATAGTGCAATCGTTGAAATGTGGGGAATGTAACACCAAGTTTTTTCAGAGGTCCATGATCCACCACAGAAATACCAATAGGATCATCTCTCTCAAGATAGAGGATGGATCGATTATCAACTCCCGTGTGGACATATTGACTAAGCTTAACACCTACCTTTGGAATCTCCTAACAGAATTAGTTATGGACAGGAACCCAATAATAAAACAAATTTTCCAACACAATCCAACAATCTCGAATGATGACCACAACTCTATGTTGCTCAAATAAATATATGAGAAATAGTTGGAAGAGGCAGTCATTTCAATGCCTCATGGAAAGCCCCTGGGCTACATGGTTTTACCATGGATTTCTTTAAATATTGTTGGCCTATAATCAAAGAAGAAGTGAATGCCATTGTGGAGGATTGAAGGCAAACAAAGATTGTTCTAGTAGATTTTAATGCCACTTTCCTGACCTTGATTTCCAAAGGAAAAATCAGCAGACACCCCTGACAGGTATCACCCTATAGCTCTCTACAATGTCATCTACAATATCATCTCTAAAGTCGTTGCTAACATACTCAAACCTCTCCTCCCTCTCCTCATCATGCATAGCCAATAAAGTTATGTTGAGGAAGGAAAATCCTTGACAACATAATCTTATCCCATGAAACCATTCACTCACTCAAATCCTCCAATTATCCTGGGACATTGAAGTAGTTCGACATGTCTAAGGCTTTTGACAAAATCGGTTGGAATTACATGAGAGAAGTGCTCAAGGCCTTTGGCTTCAATTAGTTTGGATTGATTGGATTATGGCTCTTGTAACTGAAACCTTCTTATCCATCCTCATTAATGGAGCCTTTGTCCAACCCTTTTCCCCATCTAAATGAATCATACAAGTCAATCCCTTATCCCCCTTCTTATTCATTCTTATGGAAGAGGGGATTAGAGAGGACTATCTCAAAAACAAAGGACAATAACCCACTGAGTATTCTAAATCTTCATGACTCTAGTTCTACTTCTACCCGTCATCGTTTCGTGGATGACACCCTTCTTATGAGCATACCCATTATCACTAAGGTTAGGTCTTTCAAGAATATCCTCAGTATTTTCCCATAAGCCTCATGTACCACTATCAATATTCAGAAATCTAAAATTTTCTTTTTCAACATCCCTCCTCTTATCCAAAGGAACATTACCAGAATCTTTGGGTTTCCAAATTGTCCCCTCCCCTAAAAGTATCTAGGTGCACCTCTCATGGAAAGATTCCTCAGAAAATCTACATGGGAATACTTCCTCTCCAAGATTCATAAGAAACTTAGAAATTGGACCTTTCGAACCATCAATCTAGTGGGAAGACTGGTCTTTGTAAAATCTATCCTTTAGGGTATGCCCGTCTATTTATTCTTAGCCCTACCGACTCCTAAGTCAGTCCTAAGCAGCATTTGTAACATCCAAAGGAGCTTCCTATGGTGAGGCTAGGAGGAGAAACATAAATGGGCTCTGGTAAGTTGGGATAAACTTTACAGACCAAAGTATGTTAGAGGCCTGGTTCTTTGAGATCTAGAAACCATGGGTAATGCCTTGGGAGCAAAGACATGGTGAAAATGGTTAGATTCTCCCTCAACACCTTGGGAAAAAATTTGGAAAGCCAAATATTCTCCCAATCAGCAGCATAAGGATCTCATACAACTGACTGACCATGTTACGAGATCAACCATCTATAAATAGGCCTGGAAAAACAAGTGAATCATCCAACAACATAACTTTTTGGAATTGCGGAACGGACATAAGTCTCTATTTTGGGAGGACGCCTGGTAACAACTCCCAAAACTCAACAAAGGGATCTATGCACCTTTATAGGAGCTTATGTAGGGCAAAGGAAGAACTTTGGTATCCCACTACTAAAAAAAAACTCCTCAAAAAAGGAAATGGAGATCTTGGATTGACAAATAGGAATGGAAACCTCTCCCCAACAACTTCAATTGGGATGCCTTTTAAAAGCACCTCTAGGACTGTCAAATTCCATCAGATATGGATGTGGACAAGCTTCAATGGGGAAAGAATTTTGGCGAGGTCTACACCTCAAGGAAGCGTACAATTATCTCGCTAACCACAATCAATTAAAAAAGCACACAAAATGGACCTCCCTCTAGTTGAAAAAATTGTGACCAAATATTACCCTCTTTATGCTAGTATGAAAATTCTTAGTATGTGTATCAAAAATGCTTCACTTAATTCATTGCTGACAAGTGACCCGAACAATAGAATGTGGTCACTTATTAAGCTTTAGATTTGTAAGAAAGCATGTTAAAACCTTGCAAGAAAATATATGATGCAAGCCTAAAACATATAGCAGTAGTAAAGAAAAGTGCAATAACCCAATAGAATGACTTAAAATGAATAGTATTTTATTAAAAAAAATGATGAGGAATTACAACATGGGTCTGTAGATCCTCCTATGTGGTATGGGTCCTTTTGATGTCCTTGTGCTTCAATTATCTTGTTCTTCTCTCTCAAATGTGCAGAAAACCCAAAATGAAGATGGAACTCAAGTGGGAGCCCAAATGGTGTGAAACGATAATTGTGACGATGATAATGATCATGGTGAAGAATGAAAGAAAAATCCTCATATTTATAACAAAGTATTGAGCTAAATCAGAAATTAGAAAATAATAAAATATTATTGGCCAAATCAAAATCTAACTATTAGGAATACTTTATTATATTTTTTGGAGAGGGAAAGGATATTAAAAATGGTCAAATATATTTATTTCTAAAATGGTTGAAGTAATTAACAAATAAAATGATTTATTAATCACTTCGTGAGGATTAAAAAAAGTGTGAATTTGAAATAATTATTAAATAATGGTTCACAATAGTTCCAAAAAAAAGAATAAGGAATTATAAATAAATAATGATTTATTTAATTATTCCAAGGTGATTTACTCAAATGTTTTAATAATAATTATCAAATAGTGATTTAATAATTATTTCTAGAGAAAATTAAATAAATAATGATTGATTCAATTATTCTCATGGGGTTTTTTTAATTCTAAACAAAAATAATTTTATAAAACAGTTACTAAGTTATTTCCTATGGTGAAAGTGATTTACTATATTGAAATTAATTCTACATGGTGTATGTTGATCACCTAGTTAGAAATGGCTAAGTGATCATTTTTTAGGTGATAACACTTTATATGGCTTGTTTTTCAAGACAAGGTTCTCACCTGGGACAATCTTTTAAAACATGGTTTTGTGGGGCCTTACATGTGCGGTTTATATGAGAACCAGAAACAATATTGTCACACGGAATAAGTCGATCTTGCGGACAAGATAGACCTTCCTAGAATCTAAAGAAGACCTAATGACAAGCAAACCAACTAGACACTATCTTTCTCTAAATATGCTTTAATAAACAAAGGCAAACAAGTGTTTTTAGGGCCTACCTTAGGTCCAACGCAAGTTTGTGGATGCCCTCACTCCTTCAATCCAAATGAGCTCCTTTTTCGTGAATCTGCAAACACAAACAAGTAAACAAATTAAATAGCACCTGAAAAGCCAATATCATAAAACATATTTAACATGAAGTTCAAGGAGTTCATGAAACAAATAACATGAGATACTTGTTGAGAAAAATGAGTTTGATTGTATTAATTCAAAAGAAGAAGAACTTTACAACCTATGCCTTGACATTGTACAAGCTCCTCCCAGGGTCCAGCAAGAAGTCTCCTCTACTTTGAAAAGTTTCACTCACTTCCCAATGAAGCAAAAAAGGTATGTGATCTCTCCTCTTAAGCTCAACTAGGAAGTCTTAATTTCACCAGCATTTTCCCTTAAAAATTTTCAACTTCTAACCTCCTTAGTAAGCAGCCCAATGCCTAAATTTATAGTACAATGGAGGGAGGTTACTAGGTCCTCCTTCAAAGGGATAAAGCCCTCCTTCAAAGGGATAGCTCCTCTCATCAAGGGATTAGCTCCTTCTCTTTTGGGATGCATGAACCACCTAAGAGCGGAAAATCCATGTCAAAATTCCTTCTAGAATCATCTAGAATTAACCCAAAGTGAGTTTTTTAGAATAAACTTGCGCCTTTTTTACTTTCACATGGGTCCGCACCCACACCTTTAGGGACAGAGCGAGCAGGTCCACAGTTCTTGTAAATTGAAGGTGCGGGACCGCAGGTGACAGTGAGAGAAAGTGCGGAACCAGAGTTTCATTGATTTTTAATGTCTTTCTCTTATTTTCAAAGCTTGACTTGAAGAGCTGAGGTCTGAGACTTGCATAGGAGGACAGTACAAGTGATGATAGACCCATATTGACTGCAAATTATCATGGTGACGATATTTTTGTGTAACAGATTGCGCCCTAAAGTGCGAAGTCTGTAGTAGATGAGGATTTCATTTATCATTTAGGAAGAGTGAAGTACTTTATCATTTCGAGGATCATCTTGTGGAGAGCCTGGTTGGAACCTGTAAAAACATTCAATGAAAAATATATATATGGGATCATATCATCGCTGAGGTAGGCATTCCCATACTCAGATCAAAACTGACTTAGAAAACTAACTACTGATCTGATACAGGAATGATCTTGTAAAACACCGCAAATATAGACTCTTGTGGACACAGTATGGGCGCAACCATTTGTTTATGAATAGTCCATTATATAATGAATACAAAATTCCTTGTAGCATGGATTGTGGAAACTAGATCCAGGGTATTACCCGGTTGTTGAAACAGAATACTCCATTCTATTGGGATGAGATAGCTCAGAAATCTTTTGATGCACTCAAACACGCGTTGACCCATGCACCGTTATTGCATCCTCCCAACTACAACCAAGATTACTTCTTGTATCTCGCCGCCTCTCATTCCACCATTGGAATGGTCTTAGTTCAGGAAGATGAATTCGGAACTAAGCATGTGATATATTACCTTAGTCGAACTTTAAATCCAACTGAGCTAAAATACTCACATGTGGAGAAATTGGCATTGGCAGCTATTCAAGCTGTCCAACGTTTTCGTCACTACATTTTACTACGTAAAACTACAGTAATTTCGGATTACAACCCTATGATCTACATTTTGACCAAGCAATTGCTAGGGGGCAAGTACTCTAAATGGATTGTTATCCTGCAGGAGTTCGACTTGGAATTTGAGAAATCTAAGTCTAAGAAAACTTTAGTCTTTGCGGAGTTAATGTGTGATTTCCCGCGTACTGATACAGAAACTGTGGCGGAGCAGCCCATTGCGGACAAATCCTTGTTTCTAATCAGTACTTTAGATCCGTGGTATGGGGATATCATCATTTATCTCTAGACCCAATCCTTTCGGCCAGAAATTTCAAGGTCAGAACGTCGGAAAATACGATTCCAGTCCCAACAATACAGGATTATTGGAGATACACTTTATCGCCGTGGGGCAGACTCTGTTTTTCGACGTTGCTTAACTCACGAAGAAGCTGAAAGGTTTCTAAATGACTGTCACTCTGGAGCGTGTGGCAGTCATATGTCTAGGTATGCCATAGCCCAAAAGATATTGCGCGCTGGCTACTTCCGGCTATCTTTATTTGAAGATTGTATTACGGCGGTCCGAAAATG
Organism: Pinus tabuliformis; assembly: GCA_031772625.1. Classification (NCBI taxonomy): domain Eukaryota; kingdom Viridiplantae; phylum Streptophyta; class Pinopsida; order Pinales; family Pinaceae; genus Pinus; species Pinus tabuliformis. The sequence goes on from CM062820.1 coordinate 174,361,676, forward strand.
CCACAACTGCCAATTTTTTGATCAAAAGATGCGCGCTCCACCTGCTCCTCTCCACCCTATAATTGCCGTTGGTCCTTTTGCCAAATGGGGTATCGATTTTATTACATGTAACCCTCACTCGGCCGGGGGGCATGCGTATATCATCCTTGCGGTAGATTACTTTACCAAGTGGGCCGAGGCGATGCCTACATTTGAGGCAAATGGCAAGACAACTGCAATTTTCATGTTCAATCATATAATTTCTAGGTTTGGTGTCCCACAAGCAATAATTACTAATCATGGGCATCATTTTCGAAATGTTATGATGACTAAACTTACAGGCCAGCTTGGTTTGTGTCACGATAGTTCAACCCCTTATTATCCACAAGCTAATGGTCTGGTTGAATCCATCAACAAAGTTTTAGTCATCATGATCCGACGAATCATTAGGATTCATCGGTCGAATTGGCATAACATGCTATTTTCAGCGCTTTGGGCATACCGAACTTCAGTAAAAACATCAACAGGGTTCACTCCTTTCCAACTAGTCTATGGTCTAGAAGCTGTGTTACCCATTGAATGCGAAATCCCATCACTGCAAATGGCCATCGAGTTACTTCCAGCCACTTCCGAAGAGGAAAAGCGTTTGTTATACTTGGCTCAATTAGATGAGAATCGACATGATGCTGCATTGGCAATCGAGACTCACGCAAAACGTATGAAAGCTCAGTATGATCGAAATGTGACCCCTCGAAATTTTTCGGAAGGAGATCTAGTCTTAGTTTACGATCAAGATAATAATAAATTAGGCGCTGGAAAATTCATTCCTATGTGGCATGGTCCCTATGTTGTCAAGCAAAAGCTAGTAAAAGGGGCCTATGAATTGGTATACTTTGACGGGGACTCTTTGGGTAAACCCAGAAATGGTCTTTACTTAAAGAGGTATTATGCTTAAAGAATGGGTATGGAGATTTTTAGTTAGGATAGTTTTTCTTTCTAGCTGGTGTGTTTTAGTTTAAACAGTGTGCTTAGCTTAGAGAGTGTTTTTTCGTCATTATTCCTGCTTATCTTGGTTTTACTCTTTATATTGTAGATGTCGATGCCTCTCCAAACATACATTGGTTTTGCTAATGGTGCTTGTCGTAATACACGAAACATTTCTTCCGCAGCTTGGGTTATTTATTCGCCCTCTGACGAGTTAGTATCTATGCATGGGGTAAGCCTCAGTCAAACAATGAACAACATTGCCGAGTATAGTGCAGTGATTGAGTTATTATCTGAATCTATTTCATTTGGGATTCGGAGTTTGATAGTGAGGTTAGATTCTGAACTCGTTGTATTACAACTTAATAGAGTGTATGCCATTAGAAATCTAGTGTTATTAAGATTATTTTTGAGAGTGCATCTCTTGGAACGTGAATTTGATTATATTGAATATCAGCATATTCCAAGATCTTTAAATACATTAGCAGATGCAATTGCTTCTCGAATGTTAAATAGACATTTGCAATAATCATACATGTAAATTTAAAACCATTCCATAACATGATTTACAAGGTAAGCCGGTAATAGTGATATATATATATATATATATATATATATATATATATATATATATATATATATATATATATATAGGAGTGTGTCAAAAAATACATCATCCTCGACCATAGGTTGAAAAACACCTTATGGTCGGCAAAAATGATAAGTACAAAAAACAAAAATGTCATATGTTCCCACAATAGGCGATCATCCTATCACTGGTGATGATCTCGATAAGAAACCACTGCATGAGCCACCTTGCAAAGGAACCTCCTAAAAGGTCCTGGGACACCAATCACATAGCGCTGAAGTCGACGAGGAATGTCATCTATAGTGGTCTCTGGAATATCTCCTGTCAAGCGCTCCAAATGACCCTCCAACTCGGCTAAAACCTCTGCTGATTCATCCTGTGGGGCTAGCTCGACTGCAACTGGTTGTTTCCTCTCATAAGGCCAGAGAGTGGCTGATCACTGTGGACCCACATCTGCATTTGAAACTTTTGCTATCAGTTTTGAGACGATGGAAAAATAATAAAAAAAATTAAAATAGGAAAAATGTTGAAAATGATTTTACCTGAGTCATCCCACTGCTCTCCTGGTGGAAGAGCCATGTCTGGGTCGCCACGAAAATCTACCCCAGCGTAAGGGAAGTCCTGAATAGAAAAGACCTGGTTTTCCAACCATTGGAAATACTCAGGTTTTAATCGAGCAACCTCTTTCCTCTCGTCCGGGTGACGGGCCATAACTGCGACCCATTGCATTACTTTGGGCTCTCGAGGAAGCCCAGCTCCAATAGTAAGGTGCTGTGGGATCAACATGGGAACCCTCTCCAGGAAAAAACTCACAACCAAAGGTCTTTAGTTGTCCATTTTTGGCCTTGGTCAGTTGGCCTTTCAGATTGGCCAACACAGCATTGCACCAGTTGAAGATGGTGCCTCGAAAGCAATCAACTACCATACGCATCTGAGATCCGGTGGCAATATGTAATGCAGTAGCCCCACAAAGTCTAGTGACAGTAAACACAATCACCATGAGTTCAGGATGGGATATGGTTTTTATGTCTATCCCTTTGTCTCTAGCCTGGCTGTTGCAGAACTCTAGCCGGAGGCTATCGACAGACTGGCCACCTGGCCTAGCCCCAAACAGAGTCAAGTCTTCACCTCTCTTAGGCAAACCAGTCAAGAAATATATTTCCGCCAGCTCAATTTCGAGCTGGTGGCCACCAATGAAGAAGCACTAGTCCTGTATGCTCCATCTGTCAACCAGCCACTGTAAGAAATTCACCTAAGCCCTCATGCCAGGAATGGCCCAGAATTTGTACAAGCCACACCCCCTCAAAGCATCAAGTGAAGGTTGATGGTTCCATGTGGCAGCATCCACGTCCTCATGCTCTCGTTCACGCCAATCTAGCATGATGTACTCTCTGCATCAAGTATAAAGATAAATTAAAATGCTAGAAATTATTTTGTTTGGTCCAATTTTGAGAATTTTTGGGTTAAAAACCCTTGCAGTGGGGACCGCACCCTCCGGGTTAGACACAATGCATGGGACTGCACCTTGTCTACATGGAAGGTGTGGACCCCTGACTTTTTCCCAATGGAGAAAAAGTCGGGGTCCGCAGGCCAGCAGTGGTAAACATGCGGGCCCCTGCGCGCAGGTTTTAAGCCTAAAAACCCTCCCAAAAAATGAAATGAATGACTAAAACAAAAATTGAAATTGTTAAAAATGAAGAGTAAGATGATCTGGATTACCTGGAGAAGATGGCGTTCGATTCCGACGGTTGGATTTTCCGCAATCTTCACGGGAAGTTTTCTGAACAAAAGCACTATTTTCTCACCCAAAACTCAAACGGTAAAAATGAATTGACGAAGGCCCTTTTTATAAGTTTTTTGAGTAAATAAATTGCAAATTTGTTTATGTTTCACTTTGGAAAGGTATTTTTGCGAAATTTTATCCATTTCAAACAAGTATGAGCAATGTTTGCATTTTTGTTCAGGATAAAGGATTATTCAAGCGAAATCTATCGTTTTCGACGAAAAAACATTTAGAGTCACCTTTAAGCTCTTTTCTGACTCCTAAAACATGAAAAGATCGCCGAGTTTTTCTTTTAAACTCGTTAAAACAAAATTAAAAGATGGTCCATTTACATCTCTTTTCCGACCGTAAAAACATGAAAAGATTGCCGGATTTTTGTCATTTCAAATTCAATATTGGTTATTAAATGGCGTGTCATTGATCGCTTTTTTACATTTTCGGGTCAAGGGCACTAATGACGAAAAGTACTCCTTGGTCGTAAAAGATCAAGCGGTTCTCTCAAGTATTATTTTATACTTTTTCGGGCTTGGGAGACACAAATTTATGAAAAAGGTCAACCTTGGAGTTTTCTTAAGTTTTTTCAGACTCTCTAAAATTGAAAAACGCCGAGTTTCTCCAACCCTGGACTCGTTAAAATTTCACAGTAAAGGACCTGTTCAATTGCAAACAGGAACGAACCACTCCTTCTTAGGGTTCATATTTAAACTAAGTTGGACTCATCCGAAGGATGAGCTTATAATCAAGCAAATGTTATCCTCCTCAATCTTGTCAAAAATAAAGAGGTACTTGCCAGAAATGGTGGGGGAAAAGAGAGAAAAATGAGTCTGTTTGTCATACTTCGTAACCATTCTTGAACACGACACTTTTATTCACCTGAGTTGGGAAATCCTTTGCCTAACAGTTGATCAAACCACATTGAAAGTCTTCAGCCGGTTTCTGGGTATTAACTTTGGGTTAATTGTCACCAAGCCATCTGTCGTGTTGTTATGTGTTCAAGAGGTCACTGCCAATAAGCCATTCATCTGCAAAATATCTGTCATCCATCTTGACCATCCCTGAGTCAGTCCTTGCAACTAAATTTCTTCAACTTGATCTATGATTTCGTGTTGTGAGCTTGCCTACGACAAATCTCTTTCTATCAACTTCAGCTCATTATCTAGAAATATGATCTAGAAATCGTCAGTACCTTGGGATCTGCATGCCTCAATGGCAGGTTTCTCGTCTTTGATGACAGGTTGCATCATTGACTTTCGATCAAAGGATTCTGTGACATGTTCGACATCAACACATTTATTCACATTTCATGGATTGTACTGAGTACTTTGAGAGCCATTGACATCACTGGTGGTTTCTCTCACACGTTTTAACAGTTTACATCAATCACTGGTAATCAAGTGGTTTCTACCAGGTTCGACATCAGCACATTCATTCGCATGGATAGAATCGTACTATTTCGGGAAGGAGAAATGAAGACCCTAGATCTAGTTTCCACAATCCAGGTTGCGAGGAATTTTGTATTCATTATATAATGGACTATTCATAAATAGATGGATGCGCCCATACTGTGTCCACAAGAGTCTATATTTGTGATGTTTTACAAGATCATTCCTGTATCAGAGTAGTAGTTAGTTTTCTAAGTCAGTTTTGATCTGAGTATGGGAATGCCTACCTTAGTGATGATAAGATCTCATATATATATTTTGCATTGAATGTTTTTACAGGTTCCAACCGGGCTCTCCACATCTAGATTAACGGTTTTTCCTTCAACCCCTATAGGAAAATCCTATAGAATGCCAAAAGGATGAAACCCACGGCCATCAAAGGCCTTTACAATCGTCGGGGATTGATTTAGCGAAGGAGAACCAAGCGATCTCCAACACTATATCGACATAATACACGTTGAGGCTCCCTCATCAATCACAATCTGATGAATAGGCCTATTTTTTACTATCACTGGGATCTGGAAAGCCAATTGATGAGGCAAACGCAGTGTACTATTTTCTAGATCGAAAATTATTAGGTTCAAGTCCTGAACATCAACAGCTCCTATAGCCGACAAAAGTAATTTACGTTGTGCTGGACATGATTGCAACACTTCCAAAGCTGACATTGCTGAGGGTGAAACAGCTAAATCCTCAACAATGTTATAGTTCTGAGCCGCTCTCGCATGTGGATTGAAAGCTGACTTTCGAAGTATACCCTTGGCGGGCGGTTTGATTACCAAGTCTGGATTAGGTTTCTCGATCTGTAGTGGATCGGAACCGGGAGCTGAGGTTGATGGATTAGAATGAGAAGATTCTGCTTCTTTACCATCAACAAGACTTTTACTACCATAATCTTGCGATCGAGTCGCAATCCGAACATGGGACATCATCAGTATGGGTTCTTCATTGGCACTCGAGGAAGAACCTATCATCTTACTGTCTTGAGCTGGAAAAGGATCCTTCAAAACAACAGGAGTTTGGGAACCTTTAACAATCTTCGCAACCTCTGCACGATGAGGGCAGTCTCTTGTAAAATGTTCATCGTCACAAATGAGACAAGGATAACGAGGTTTGCGCTTTTCATCATTGGATTCTGATTTTTCAGGTTTCTCCTTTGAATTTTTGTCTGTTTTATTCTTCTTCTTTCCTTTCTTCTTCCCACCAGATTTTGATTTGGCTGCAGATGACTCTACAATGTGAATATCGGCAGAAATCTCTGCAGAAGAATCTCCTATTGGGGAATCAGGCAAGGTTATGATAGGAGAAGAATTCTTGGAAGATTTCTTCTTACTTTTAGTGTTAACCGTACCAATCATACCATCGGCAGCATGAGATCCCGAAGGAGCTGCAGCGATTTGATTTTGCTTGGGAAGATCGGGGATTTTCTCGTGTAACGTACCTGACTGAGTATAGACCAAGTCAAGGTACTGTGCTTGAGCAATTACTGGCTCCTCAGTAACAACTCTGACTTTAGCTACATCTTCAGTGATCTTTGGCAACAAATATTTTACAAACCACTCAGCCAAGATCTGATCTGAAATAAAAACCTTCACTAAACGCCGTCGACGTCTCCACTCATGAATATGATCTGAAATGTAAGTGGATGTCGATTGTTTTAACGAAGTTAACAATTCCGTGCCGTTGTCATATTGGATTGGAAACTGAAAATGAGTTAAAAACGAGGTAGCTAGCTGACTAAAATTATAAAAAGTGCCTCGCGGTAACTCAATGTACTACTTGGCCGCGAGACCAATTAGAGTGCACTGGAAAAGTCTAAGATGGATTGAATCATCTGAAATGGAGTTAGATGCACACCAGAGGTGGTAAGTCATAACATGGTTTGACAGGTCCTCTCCTGATTTACCTTCGAACTTAGGAATGTCACTGGGCAACTTATTCGGTATTGGCAGCCAAAACGGAAGATAATTAATGGGATCGTTCATTAGGCGCGACAAGTTAGGTAAGTCCAAAGTTGTGATAAACGGTAACTGACGATTAGGGTCCCTAAAACTCTGGGTCATGAGACCAGCCCAGGAGGAGGATATCCAGGATAACTAGGAATACGAATTGCATTTGGGATATTGTATCCTCCTGGAAAACCAGGATTAACCGGACCGTACTGGGGTTGTTGAGGTTGTTGATAAGTGTACCCAGGGTACGGTTGATACTGATAGACTGGCTGCTGCACAGCTGGACCGAATTGGTACTGTCCCTGGTACGGTTGATAAGTAAATTGTGGTTGACTTGAGACAACCGTACTTGAACCAGGTTGTCCTACAGGCATCTGAACCGAAGTTTGAATCGTAGATCTAGATGGTGGTAAATATGTCTGAGGAGTAGATACAGGAACAGTAGAAACCAGAGCTGTCAATACTCCTGAAGTAGGTGGGGTAGATTGAACAGATGTTGCAACAGTTGTAGCAGTCGTTTGAGGCGGAGTACGAGGCATACTATGCCCAGGCTGAGAAACTACTGAAGGTACAAAAGTTTGAATGTTGGACTGGACTGGTTGCTGGGGTGTACTAGAAACTAAGGGTTGTCCAGTTTGAGATGACAACTGTACATTTGGTTGCAACACCTGTTGAGTTTGCGATGGATCCCACACTATGTTCATTCCGGGGTACAGACCCATAACAGGTTGAGAATATTGAGGACCATAACCGAGTTGAGGGTAGGATTGATAATTTAAAGGTACATTTCCCGTTCCTTGAACATACGTTTGACCGGAGGGTGGTTTGAAACCTTGGTTCGAGTACTGACCTTGGGGTTGATACCCTTGAGGCACGTACTGATACTGGGGTTGACCTAGAGGTATAAATTGATACTTGGGTTGACCTTGGGGTACATATTGAGTCTAGGGTTGACCTTGAGGATCGTACTGTCCCGTAGGTATGTACTATCCTTGAGGTTGCCCCCCAGATGCAAATTGGGTACCTTGAGGTTGCCCCCTAGGCGTTAATTGAGGCTGCCCCCCAAGCGGTAACTGGCCACCTTGAGGTTGAGGATTGGGAATAGAACCTGACATCATGAGAATGTCTTCTACGCTCAACGGCTTAGTGCCATTGCTTCCAATTAATAACCCTTGCTCAATGGGTTGAGGAGATGCTCCCGAAAAAGTACCAGAAAGTGACTGATACCTAGAGGGAACAGAAGGACCGTCGTACAATAAGGATTCAGGCGATTGAGTAAACATGGACGACTGTCTTGACATATTTAACGGAGGATAATAACCTCTAGGTGTTGGGTGATAAGGAACGCGAGGTGGTGAAAAAATTAATCCTGGGTTTTCTAAGAAATTAGTCAAAGAAAGATACCAAGTACTGCTCCTAGGTGGACTGTAAAAAATTGATTCCTGCTCCCTTAACTCAATAACAGGTTGATTTTCAAGGATAGGGATGCCTACTTCTTCTCCCGAAGTAGCAAGTTCTTCAATAGCAATAAGTCCAGAAGGAAGATCTTGGGTGATTACGCTTTCTACCCTAGGTGAACCAGGACCACTAGAAGCTGGAGAAGCAAACCCCGATGTCGGAGTAGAAGCAAATTCACTTTCAGGCTCGAATATTTCAGGTTCCTCACCTATATCACTAGTAGATGAAAAGCTACCAGTAAATTCAGAAACAGACACTGACTGTGGATTATAATCTGCTACTAATGCTTGAAAATCAAGATGTACTATCAAAGAAGATTCTCCTTCTTCAAGTGACCCAACTCTATTGTCTCTAGGAGTTACGAGGACTTTCAAGCCTTCAAGCTGGCTCGGTGAAAACTCAAGAGGTTGGCCCCGAAGTCTACGAGACTTCCTCGGTAATTCAGCCACGGTTAAAAACTTTTAACTACTTCACACGCAAACAAAGTAAAATCTCAATGAAAACCACCTAAAGCCTCTAAAGAACCAAACAAATTTGAATCACACGCCTAAAGAATCTAGGAGATCAAACACACACAAACAGTAACTTTCCATACAGAAAACACTAGTTGGTGATGAAATCCAATGTCACAGAGTTCAATACAGAAATGGCGGTTAGAACAGTTACCCCGACAACCTGCTTAATGAATAGACTGGCACAAGTTCCTCCACTTAACCGTCTCGAGTGAAGAGAACCCCCTAGAAAATCCAAGTGAGTCTAGCCGACGTCTGCTCCAAGTATAGTGGGATCTTCCCACCACTGTCACCTCCGGAAGAATCCTAAAGAATATGGCCACTAAGGTTACCAACTGAAACAAATATACCTGGGAGAACAGTCTACGATCCGATACGCACGCAAGGGCAGAGTAGCAAGCTCAATCCCCTTGAAGGCTCCTTGAAATAATCCAAGGTTTACCAACAAGTGACCCCAGGCTCCTCAACAATGGTTAATCCGAGGTTTACCGTTTTTAATACGTGAATATCTGGCGTCGTTCCCAATGAGGAAGGATTGATTCCCACACTAGTTCGGACACGATCTCGTGCTTCTCCTTTAAGAGGAGCTTTCCCAGAGCATAAATGCAACAATTGGATTTCTTCCCTACCACAAGATACAGCTACTTATTTGTTTTTACTGTCTTGGAGAGTTAATTACTCTCCTACTCCAAGACACTAGCCTAAGCTAAGTTGGTGTATCAGAGCCCTACAAATAAAAATGTTAACTAGATGAATTTTACTTTAAGCGTTATTTTTTATTGGTTTTTGTTTAAGTCAAAAGGTGCGGAGATGAAACTCGTGGTATGAAGACTCGACTCAAAGTCACTAAAAATGCACCTAAGATGATTTAAACAATCTTTTTCTCTTCGATGAACTTCTAAACTAAGAAAGAGTCTAAGAATGCAAATACTTTGTAAACACAAATCCTTCTTAAGAAACAAATTAAAAGAAGAGCTTTTGTCCTTTCCAATGCACTCAAAACGAGACAACTAGTTATTTCACAAAAATTTCCCTTTTCCGTTTCAAAGCACTCAACCACTATAAAAACAAACTTTTTTCCAAAAGAGATTTTTTTATTTTTTATAAAACACTCAAAACTATGGAAATGACTAACTTTGAGATCTATAAATTATAAAAACCTATTTGAAGTCAAAGTCTACAAGATGTCTTTTTTAAGGATGTTTTACTTAGCTAGATGTAAGCTAAGGACCAATTTATGCAGAATCACAAATCAGTCAAGAACAACCAATTTTGTTTTCTTTTTGAAAATGAAAATCCAAACTTTTAAACACAAGCTTTTCGAAGTTTTGTAAAGAGAAAAATCAAAGCGAATTCCTCAACAAGGGGAGATTTCATAAATGGTCAGACTCATAAGACGGCTGGTAGACACCAAGGTGATCTGAAGTCCCTACAGCTTCTAAGCTCAGAGCCACTATACAACCAAAATGAAAAACAATCCCAACAAGAAAAACTCCTAGGAATTTCACCTAAAACCCTAACACTAATGAAATCAACCTAAGGAAAGCTTCTGACAAGTTATATGCAGGTCTGGGCAGTGGATAACAATTTCTAAACAAAAACTAAGCTGACTAACAGAGGAAATCTTAGGTTTTTCAAAATTTTTACAGGGTCCGCAGGCCCATAGTTAACACAGGTGCGGTCCCGCTCTGTGCTAAAAGCAAAGGTGCAGATAGGTACACACTGTGTCAAAAGGCTAGGATGCGGTCCTCTCCCAAAGCTATGAAAAACGAAAAATAACCCTGGATCTTCAAACCCTACCCAATTTTACACACAACAAGCCAAAAACAGAAACAAAAACACAGTTTCTCAGGTCAAAGAAAAAAAAGGAAAAAATTAAGTCCCCAGCGGAGTCGGCATTTTGTCACACGGAATAAGTCGATCTTGCAGACAAGATAGACCTTCCTAGAATCTAAAGAAGACCTAATGACAAGCAAACCAACTAGACACTATCTTTCTCTAAATATGGTTTAATAAACAAAGGCAAACAAGTGTTTTTAGGGCCTATCTTAGGTCCAACGCAAGTTTCTGGATGCCCTCACTCCTTCGATCCGAATGAGCTCCTTTGTCGCGAATCTGCAAACACAAACAAGTAAACAAATTAAATAGCACCTGAAAATCCAATGTCATAAAACATATTTAACATGAAAGTCAAGGAGTTCATGAAACAAATAACATGAGATACTTGTTGAGAAAAATGAGTTTGATTGTATTAATTCAAAAGAAGAAGAACTTTACAACCTGTGCCTTAACATTGTACAAGCTCCTCCCAGGGTCTAGCAAGAAGTCTCCTCTACTTTGACAAGTTTCACTCACTTCCCAATGAAGCCAAAAAGGTATGTGATCTATCCTCTTAAGCTCAACTAGGAAGTCTTAATTTCACCAGCATTTACCCTCAAAAATGTTCAGCTTCTAACCTCCTTAGTAACCAGCCCAATGCCTGAATTTATAGTGCAATGGAGGGAGGTTACTAGGTCCTCCTTCAAAGGGATAAAGCCCTCCTTCAAAGGGATAGCTCCTCTCATCAAGGGATTAGCTCCTTCTCTTTTGGGATGCATGAACCACCTAAGAGCGGAAAATCCACGTCAAAATTCCTTCTAGAATCATCTAGAATTAACCCAAAGTGAGTTTTTTAGAATAAACTTGCGCCTTTTTGACTTTCACAGGGGTCTGCACCCACACCTTTAGGGACAGAGCGGGCAGGTCCACAGTTTTTGTAAACAGAAGGTGCGGGACCGCAGGTGATAGTGAGAGAAAGTGTGGAACCAGAGTTTCATTAATTTTTAATGTCTTTCTCTTATTTTCAAATCTTGACTTGAAGAGTTGCGGTCTGAGACTTGCTTAGGAGGATAGTACAAGTGATGATAGACCCATACTGACTACAAATAATCATGGTGACGATATTTTTGTGTAACAAATATCTAAACCACCTTATAAACAGATGCCCAACTGGATCTGCAATTTGGGATTGGGGAGTGGAAGATTTTAAAACCACAGATAGAAATAGGGATTCACTTTAGAGCACCCTTGAATATCATATATCAAACATTTCCACTCACCCCATCATCAATAACGTGTGGGAGATATTTCTGGGGGTTCTATGTTGGGTAACATGGAAATAAAGAAATGCTCTAATTTTCAAAAATCTTAAGGTTATAGGGGACTTCCTTCTTATCATAATTAAGAATATCATTTAGGAATTAGTTACAATCACCAGGCTCCCACTATAGCAAGGTTGTCCTCATCCCTAGGACATTTTCATCCTTAAGCTCCTTGAACTTGACAACATTCCCCTCCTAGTTACAAAGAACCCCTCCTTCCACTCTGATGCCCCAAAGAAACAGTCTCCTTCTCCATTCAATATCTTCAAACTAAACTATGACAAGGCCTCTCATGGGAACTCTAGGAAAGCTAGCTTCGGTGGGGTTTTCATGGACCATCATGGTGAAACTCATTGGGTTTATTATGGAAAATTGGGAATAAACACAAACAATGCAACTAATCTTTAAGTAGTAAAGTAGGGGCTCAAGCTTGCCAAATCTTGAAATTTCGTTCATCCAGTGGTAGAAGGGGATTATTGGGTGGCAAATATCGTAGGTCAAAAGCTTCAGAATGGAACCCCTATCAGAAAATTTATTGCCAACTAGAGACTCTCCAAATCCTTGAAGTGCATATGTGGCCACATCATGGATCTTGATAGTGTCCACTTCCAGGTCATTAAGTGCAAGGCTAATTCCCTGACTGATAAATTATAAAATGTAGGGACAAATGGAAATGAACTACTGAGCTCTTATGCATGGAAGATCCTGGATGAGGGAAATATGTAGGAATTTACAGGGTAAGTTCCCCAGAAAGAATACCAAAAGGACACCGCTCACAACCAGATCTCAAATCAATACACCAGTATTTTTGACATGGTTAAAACCCTCAGAGTGCAAGGAGGGAAACAGTCCACGGCCTGTCCCAACGTGGGTACTACAGGCAATTTATTAATCAAAGAATGAAAATTTACATAAGCTTCTCTCATGCACGGATTACCCGAACAATGACCCTCCATGCGCTTTAAATAGAACTCATGGACCAATCGGGTGTCAAGCCACGGATCAAGTGTCGGTAATACCGAGGTGAGAGTGAACCGTCGGATCACTACATATCGTGACCGTCGGATTGTAAGTTACAAAATGTACAACGGTAAAGAAACACACTTTACCTAACTCTAACCTAACTCTATACTAGACCAAGTTGAACTTAACTATATCCTATGTGTCGGAATATCCTAACATCCCCCCTTAAGAACAACTTGGGATAGGATTGAAGGATTTACAAATATGACACAATAGGAGAAGGAAGGAGGCACTAGAGCCTATCCCCCCTTAGTGACAACTTCCTGAACTCCAAGCATATATCGAAGTTTAGTGAACTTCGCCTCTGTGAGAGCCTTTGTGAAGATGTCTGCAACCTGATCATCTGTTGGACAATATTGCACTTCAAGAACATGGTCATGAATGAGCTTTCTGATGAAGTGCATGTGTAGTTCAATGTGTTTGCTGCGTTGATGTTGGACTGGATCTTTGCATAGCTGAATGGCACTTTGATTATCACACCAAAGTGTGGTTGGATGCTGCTGCTCAAAGCCAAACTCTGATAGGATCTGACGAAGCCACAAGGCTTCCTTACTAGCTTCCACGGCACCACGATACTCTGCTTCTGCTGACGAAAGAGAAATGGCAGCCTGTTTCTTACAAGCCCATGTAATAGGTCCTGAACCAAGAGTGAAGACATAACCGGCAGTAGACTTCCGATCATCAGGGTCACCAGCCCAATCAGAATCAGTGAAACCAACTAACAGAGGAGCTGCTTTGGCACTGTAATGAATCCCAAACTGTACTGTACCTCGAACATAACGAAGTATTCTTTTAGCTGCTTTCCAATGACTTTCACGGGGGTTTTGCATAAAACGAGCAACAAGGCCAACAACAAAGGAAAGATCAGGACGAGTATGGGTTAAATACAAGAGTTTTCCGACAAGTTGACGGTATAAGGTAGCATCAACTTCAGGAGAAGTACAAGAGACTGAAAGTTTGACTCCAGACTGAAAGGGAGAAGGGGCTGGCTTACAGTCTTCCATGTGAAAATGACGAAGAATATCACAAGCATACTTGGACTGGGAAAGGAAAATACCCTCTTGGGATTGCAAGACTTGAAGACCGAGAAAATAGTGTAAGTGTCCTAAGTCTGTCATTTCAAATTTCTTTTTAAGGCTGGACTTCACATGGTTTATAAGGTTGGGATCACTACCAGTAAGAATAAGATCATCAACATAAAGAACAAGGATGATAAGAGAGTTGCCCACTTTCTTGGTGTAGACAGTATTGTCAGAATGACACCTAGAAAAGCCAGATTCTAAAAGAAAGCTATCCATTTTGGCATACCAAGCCCGAGGAGCTTGCTTGAGGCCATAAAGGGATTTCTTAAGTCGACAAACAAGGCTGGAGTCTGTTTGTATGAAGCCAATGGGTTGTTCCATATAGATTTCTTCCTGCAAGTCCCCATGCAAGAAGGCAGATTTAACATCCATCTGATGGACTTCCCATTTTAAAGAGGCAGCAAGGGAAAGAACAAGGCGGATAGAGTTCATTTTGGCAACAGGGGAGAAGGTTTCAGTGTAGTCAATGCCTTCAACCTGTGAAAAGCCCTTAGCAACGAGACGAGCTTTATGTTTATCAACTTTCCCATCTGGTCCATACTTGTTTCTGTAAACCCATTTACATCTAACAAGTTTGCGTCCCTTTGGTAGAGGAACAAGATCCCATGTATCATTTGTCATCAATGAATGATATTCTTCATTCATAGCTGCTTCCCAATGTGGATGGCCTGAAGCTTCTGCAAAAGTGTCAGGATCATGATTTACTGGAGCTTGAGCCAGTAAAGAAGAGGCTCTTTCAAACTGAGAACGTGTACGTCGCTGATCTGTAGGATCACCGGCAAGATCACCTGCTGCATCCCGAGTAGCACGGACCCATCTTGGAAGTTGAGGATCCTGAGAAGGTGGGGGAGGATTATCATCCTCGCTTTCATCATCTGAAGAAGAAATGTTTTCAAAGATAGAAGAGATAGGAAGAGGTGGCACATCCGCCGGACTAGGCTCGCAGGCCGATTTATTTTCATCAAAATTTACATCTCTTCTAATGATAACATTTTTGGACTTAAATGGAATAAGTCTATAACCTTTTACATCTTCAGAATATCCAACAAAAGTACATTTCTCACTCTTAGGTTCTAAAGCTTTATGCTTTTCATCTGGAATATGGGCCCATGCTTCACTTCCAAACACACGAAAGTGACTTACATCTGGTTTAATGGAACTCCAAGCTTCTTCTGGAGTGATATTCTCTAGAACCTTAGTAGGAGTGCGATTGATTATATAATTTGCACAATTAATTGCTTCGGCCCAAAAACTAAGACTGAGTCCTTTAGATTGCAGCATACAATTAGCCATTTCCTTTAAGGTGCGATTTTTCCTTTCAGCTACACCATTTTGTTGTGGAGTGTATGGAACAGTATGTTGCATTTGAATTCCATTTTCGGTGCAAAAGTTGATGAATGTGTTTTTAACATATTCTCCACCATTATCAGTTCTTAGCTTAAGAATTTGATGTCCAGATTGTTTTTCAACAAAGGCTTTGAAGGCCAAAAAAGTGTTAAATACTTCGCTCTTGAGTTTTAAGAAGTATACCCAAGTGCGTCTGGAGAAATCATCAATGAAAGTTAAGAAGTACTTGCAGCCAGAGAATGAAGCAACAGGAAGAGGACCACATAAATCACTGTGCACAAGCTGTAAAGGGGCTGAGGCGTGCCAAGAGGCACGTTTGTCAAAACTGTCCCGATGATGTTTTCCGAGTACACATCCGGAACAAACACCATCTCTGCAAGATACCATAGGAAGACCTGTCACCATATTTTCTTTACATAGATGCTGAAGGGAGCGATAGTTTAAGTGACCAAATCGCTCATGCCAAAGTTTGCTCACTTCATCATTATGAGCAACAAATACTGAGGGAAGATTTGATGACCCAAAGTTGTGAAACTTATACAACCTTTTGGAATCATCAGCAAGACCAGTAGCTAGAATCTGTTTAGGATCTTTTAGATCCTTGATTACAACATCATGAGGTGAAAATTCAACAATTTTACCTTCACCTGAATGAGTTATCTGATAGACAGATAGAAGGTTGCAGGATAAGGTTGGAACACATAATACATCATTAAACTGACCATTGTCTAGATGAACAGTTCCAGTCCCTACAACATTAAGAGATCTATCATCACCAATATATATATTTTTGGTGTTACAATCATTTAAAGAAGAAAACATGGCTTGGTTTTTGGCCATGTGACAAGAGGCTCCAGAATCAATGAGCCACTCATGAGAATGAGAAGAAGAAGAAGATACATTTAATGCATAACCAGACTGAGATGATTGACGATGACATGCAGAAAGTGCCATTCCGGAAGTTGAAGTTGAAGTAGGCTCCACATGGATGTTATGTTTCTTCATTGCGGCTTCCAAGGCTTCCATCTTCTTAAAGCATTTAGATTCTAAGTGGCCATCTCGATTACAAAAGTTACAATGTCTATCAGTCTTCTTCCATTTGTTTTTATTGGTCTTATCATTTTGCTGAAATGATCTTTCATTTTGAGGCTGAGATGGTTTAGGACCATTCTTTTGAGGATATGACTTCTTAGGATTCTTTGAATTTGGTTGCTGCTGGGCGGCTAACGCTTTCGTGGAAGAGTTTCCAAGATTAAGAAGACCAAGGTGTAAGAGTTTTTCTTGTTCTCTTATTAAGGAATCACAAAAGGAGTCAAAGGAAGGGGCCTTGTAGTCTTATCCTTGACAAATGAAAGCTTCCCTTGTAGAATGGAAAGTGGAAACAAATACAGAGTAGGCTGGTCCCAACTTAGTAAGGATGGAATAAATAAGGTTACCATCTTCTTTCTTAACTTTAACACCTTCCAAGAGATATCTAAGGGTCTTGAATTTGGACAAGAAATCTTCAATGCAAGAAAAATTATTAGGATCCAAAGTAAGCAGCTCATTTTCAAGTTGATGGGCTCTAATTTCATTTTTAATCCCAAAAACTTTAGCAAGTTTTTCTAATGCTTCATGAGGAGTCTCAAGTTCTGCAATGTGGAATCTAAGATCAGGAGAAATAGACATCCCTATCAAACCACGTGCTTGATCTTGTCTATTTTCCCATTTTGCCGCCTTGTCTTCATCTTTTGGTTTCTTCTCTTGGTCTGTGGCTATTCTGAAGAGACCTTTACTTCTAAGTAAATCTTCCATGTAGGCTACCCATTGGAAGTAGTTAGTGCTGTCAAGAATGACTTGGCATGGACTTTCCATTTTAAAAAAAAACTGAAGCTGAAGATGCTGAAAGTAAGTGTTCCAATGGATAGATCTCGAAAAAATAGGCGGTTTTAAAAAAAACGGCTCTGAAAAAGGCTTCCGGATGAAGAAGTTATGGCTTTTTGAAAAAAAATTGTTGAAGTTGCCGGCAAAGTGCGCGAATGTGCGGGAATGAAAAAATCCGCCCCCACAAAATGGAGACTTGAACCCAAGACCTCTACTCTCTTAAAATAGCTTTGAACCAATTGATCTATACAAAAAATTTGAGAGAGAGAGAGAGAGAGAGAGAGAGGGGGGGGGGGGGGGGGGGTGCCTTGGTTTGCGTGCTTGCCTTGAGAAAGCTCTTTTTCCCTACAAAACACAAAACACAAAACCCAACACGAATATGCAAAGAAAAACGAACCTTGCGGCTCGAAGTTAGCTTTAGCCAAAAAACTAGAAATTTAAAAAAAATCTCAAAGTTAGCTTTAGCCGAAAAACTAAATATTTCTCTCAATGTTTCTGATTTTCCGAGATCACACTAAGGTGCAGGGAAAAGAGCATACGCATGAGAAAAATCCTTCCTTTCTGTTTCTGATTTGCCCAGATCGCACAGAGTCGCAGGGCAAAGAGCATACGCAGAAATGAAAGGTATAGATCCGGTTAAAAAAAAGGCTAAATAAACCGAAACCGAAATAAGCAGAGAGAAAATAACAGTAAACTGCAAAAAAAAACACTGTATACCTCCCGATCTGAAAAATGACGCAGCTAGGGCTACCGGGAACCTTTTCGCGTGAAACGAAAGGGGTTCCTCACTGGAACAGATGCTCCGAACGCAACAGAGCAGTCCTCTCGGCCCAAAAGCAGTCAGAAACAGCAGATCTAGGAAACGACAGCCGCATGCAGTTCTATCGGCTTCAGATTTGGATCACCAACGGACGCGGCCCTCAAATAGCTCTGATACCATGTAGGAATTTACAGGGTAAGTTCCACAGAAAGAATACCAAAAGGACACCGCTCACAACCAGATC
Source organism: Pinus tabuliformis (assembly GCA_031772625.1). NCBI lineage: Eukaryota > Viridiplantae > Streptophyta > Pinopsida > Pinales > Pinaceae > Pinus > Pinus tabuliformis. The sequence goes on from CM062820.1 coordinate 174,379,834, forward strand.
TCAAATCAATACACCAGTATTTTTGACATGGTTAAAACCCTCAGAGTGCAAGGAGGGAAACAGTCCACGGCCTATCCCAACGTGGGTACTACAGGCAATTTATTAATCAAAGAATGAAAATTTACATAAGCTTCTCTCATGCACGGATTACCCGAACAATGACCCTCCATGCGCTTTAAATAGAACTCATGGACCAATCGGGTGTCAAGCCACGGATCAAGTGTCGGTAATACCGAGGTGAGAGTGAACCGTCGGATCACTACATATCGTGACCATCGGATTGTAAGTTACAAAATGTACAACGGTAAAGAAATACACTTTTCCTAACTCTAACCTAACTCTATACTAGACCAAGTTGAACTTAACTATATCCTATGTGTCGGAATATCCTAACAAAATATTCATCAGGACTATGAGGATTTAAGTCGAAAGCACAAGGAATGTAATGGTTTGCACAATCAAGAAAACTCTCCCTCTGACTCTCAGCTCCATGATCAGAATGTCCCGAAATATCAGAGAAGGTGCAATGTCATCCCTCAAATGCACATCTCCCCCTAGCACTCTTAATGAGGTTTCAATTACAGTCTCCATGGATAATTTTTGTTTCTGCCCTCCTCATCCACCATCAACAACTTGTACCAATAGAATTTGGCTGCAGATTTTTTCGTACATGCAATGAAATGCAACATTTAATTTTCCATCATGTCTATCATCCTTTTGTGTACATTCAAATTTGGCTTTTTGTCTCACCTAAGTTTTCCTCACATTCCCATTTTTCCTCTCGCTTCTCCTCTTCCCTTAGTTTGTTCCTTCTACCTTGAAGGCTCCTCCTCCCCTCCCCCCATAGGCCCTCACTTTCAGGCCCCTGAATCCCCTATCATCCCATCTATGGTTAGAACCTGCTTCTTTTCCAAGGCCCCCTCCTCACATTGTATGTAAAGATGTCCCATTGTGGACTAATGGAGGTAGACGAACATTCACCTTGAGACTTTCATGAAGATTGTGACTCATCAGGTAGCTCTCAATTTTCACAACTTGATCCCATGGGAAATTAAAGATGACATAAAGTAGATGGAGGACTATGTGGAGGAATTCAAAAAACACACCAGTATGGAGGAGTTGGATGAAGAGTTCAACTGGATTCCGGATCCTGGCTTCACCAGGGCTCATGAAAACCTGTACATCTGAACTATTAAGCATGCATGGAATATGGAATCTCTTTTTTGAATGGCTATGCAAGAGAGAAATAAATTATGAAAGGCACTGGAGGAGAAAATAGACTGGTTGGAGGCCAAATTCATGGTTTGTGCAGAATCGGTCCACCACAAAAAAATTATCACCAAATGCTCACCTCTATATGAGTGGTTCAAAGGTAGCAGCAATAAGAAGCATGGGAGTGATGGTAGCTCCATCCCCAGCCTAAAAAACATGAAGCAAGAAGGAACTCAAGCGAGTGGGTCGTTGGCTGAGCCCATCCCAGTTGGTGATGATTATTCCCTCTATGTTAAGTCATATGAATAGATGCTTTTGCATCCATTTTGTTATCACAACCCTGTATGAGATCAACCTTTGGTCTCTAGAGCTTGGTGAGAGGTTTTCTTATGAATACTTTGTCCATCAATATTCCAATTGAAACCTAGGCAACTCCAATGCAGAGTATTTTGCTCTTAATATTTTAATTATGTTTATTACCAAGTCTTCTAGAACCTCTCAAGTCAAACAATACAGAACCTCCAGAATTGAAAAATTGTGTAGATGGTCTGGCTTCCTATCAGAATGACCTGTGAAACATCATGATGTATGATTTTATGTTTCATTGAAGTAATATAATTTTAGTCTGTCTTACAAAAAAAACAACACTATGTAATAGTGACCTGAAACAAAAATTAATCGTACTGATCTATAACAAGAATCAAGTAATAACAATTGATAATCATCAATTTGTAACATCAATTCAATCTACACTCTGTAACAATAGAAAATTGTAGCAATATATAACAATAGTAAATAATAATGTAACAATATGATTTGGTAAATATATAAGATGGTTATGGTTGAGTAACAGTGACCTGCATTCAATAATTCTTGCAAACTATCGTCAGTAATAGTAACAACAGTGTGTTAATCATACAAGAAATATCTAACAATGAAATTAAGTTCTAGAAATCTAATTCACAACCCATAAGTTGATTAAACGAAACAACTACACCACCTCTATAGTCACAACAATCCCTGCTAAAGTGGATGGCCCTTCCTCTTTAGCAGGGAGTTGGAGAAAAGCTCATAGCCTACATTATAACGTAATAATTGATAGAATGAGCCATGGACATGTTGAGTTTGCATTTAATTGTAAAGGAAAGATACAAATGCACAATCTGATAAAAATAATTATAGACCCCTTATCGGTGTAGGGAGATCCCATTTTATAGGTTTTCCCCTCACATCCAGTATCAGTAATAACATTAACAATATTGAGAATCTTTCCATTCTCGAGCTTTTCTAATAAATTTAACTAAAGTTTTATAATTAACTTATTACAACAAATTGTATACAAATAAGATTGTTGCCACAATGGAGTTTCTTAATTAGAAAATAACTAAAAACATTTATACGATAACCAATGTGGCCAAATTGGCCACATTTTTTAGGACGATTTAAATCCTTTCCATCACAACAAATTGCACTAACCTTGTCGAGTAACAGAACACATAACATCAGCCTAAAATAACACCAAATATTTGGAAATAATGGCCTAGTAGAATAATGACATATGGGTAGGAGTAATTGTTGGAAACAATGATAATACTGAGAGTGGGGGGTGAATCAGTATTAAGGCTAATTTAAACCTTTTTATGCCAATTTTATTTTCTAATTAAAACTTGGAAACCATTCATATAATGAATAGATGTATGTAATCTGGCAGCAACATGAAATCAACACACAAACATACACACTATGAGCATCATAGACATGAGACACAAGGTTTTTACATGGAAACCCTTTCAGAAAAAACCACCAAAGCTTGTTGTTTTTATTCATGTAAATAAGAGCAACAAATCTATTACAATAATATGTTTTGTGAGCACCCACTCATAGGAAGGAATAACTGCCTTTGACTATTTGCTAGCAGAGACTTGTAGGAAGCACCAACTCCCTTTGATTATTTGCTAGCACCGACTTGCAAGAAGCGCCAACTCCTTCTTTCTGTATACACATGTCCATCTTACCAGAAGCACCATGTGAAGCACCAACCTCATGGATTTTTTTCAAGCACCAACTTGCAGCTCCTTGGATTTTTGCAAGCCAACTTGCAAGAGGCACCAACCCCCAAGCCTTCTCAAGCACCCACTAGAGATGGAAGAACCAACTTCCTGTATGCATACACCAACCCACACTTAAATAGAAACTAAATTTTCTCTATAATTTGGCAGCCACTCTGCCTTATAACAACTTTTTTCTCTCTACTCACACTCATCACTCTGCAGCAACTCACTAATCTTCTCAACATATATCACTCATCACTATCCACGCAGCTCTCTTATCTATGCTCTTCATCAACAATCACTCAAACCTTGGTCTCTTTCTTTCCACAACACAGGCTTAGCTCTGGACTTCTTTCTCTATATAGGCACCTTCGGCCTTTCTCGCAACATAGGTACTTTCAGCCTTTCTTGCAAATCACAGGCTCAGCTCTCGGCCTTTCTTACACATCACAGGCTCAACTGTTGGCCTTTCTCACACAACACAGGTAACTACCACATGTAACATAGAGAGCACAGGAAAATTCTACCTTGACTCACAGCAGTGTATCTCACATGGTCTCTTACCTCTGCATAAGCACTCTTAGCCTCACTATGTAGAATTGGCTCTCACTTAGCCTTACACAATAGTGCACTCACACAAAGTTTTTTCCACTTAGATGTCTGGAAACTATGCTACTTTTCCCCCAGTTTTCTCATCTGAGCTCTTAGGTTTTGTTCCTCTATTACCCCTCAATCGACGCTACCACATTGTCATGTATTCACACTACACGAGTGTACCTCAGCATGGCTCGTCCTTTTTTAGTCACATCTAACTTCGTCTCTACCACTACATTAACCATGAGAATGGGCACCTGATTATTTCTCCATACTGAGAATGAATTCTCAATCAACCTACACACTCCAACCAGGCATAATCCTCTCTACTTGCAACTCTCCTATCATTGAGGCTCTCCATGCCTATTCATGGTTTCGCACGGCTTGGTTGTACTTTGGCAAGGATTCTTTGTGGACCATTTTCCTTGTTGCCTTATGTTATCGGGAAAACTAGTGTCCATTCAGAGCTGCTAGTCCCACTAATATGGGTAGCTATCTTAGAAACAAATAGATTAAAGTTACTTGTGTTTTCCTTTATGAGAGATAGATAAGAGGGAAGCAGAGAGTACCAACCTCAGTCTTTCACTTGGCTCCTTGCTTGTTTCCTTCCCCTTAACAGAGATTCACCACTCCTTCCTTACTTGTCCCGCTTCAAAGAACACCTGTAGAGTCAAAGCAGCATGATACCATCAAAGCATAGAGATCTATAACCATAAAAAATATAGGATCAAATGTATATTAACCATACAAATGAATATATCAATATAAGATTCAGAGATATATAAGAATATGGAGGAAAACTCAAATAGCTTTATTGATAGAAGTAGTAGAAGAGAGGATTACAACCCATTGGTTTGACCCAACGCCATCCTCCCAGCATGAAAGCCCTCTTCACCTCATGAAAAGCTTAGATCACCCAACAATACAGTGTTGCACAAAGAAACCAACAACACTTCCTTACAAAATACAAAGTTCCAGCCTTTTCCCTCTGGATCTCTAAGATGAGGGATCCATATATAAATATTTGTAGAGGTGTGAGTCAGCTTTGGTTTTTTGATTAGTGTCATTCCACTGATAGTTCTTGGTTCCACTTGGAGATTTCATTGATCTCTTACTCATCCCTGGGTGAATTCTGAGAGGAAAGAGTCATATGAGAAGTTTCTAGAAGATTCCTTGATCATCCACTTAGAAACTATCTCTACCATTTCTCTATTCTCGCTCATCACACCCTAGAGAAGGCCTTTTCATTATACATTGCACCTCTCGTGTGTACAAGGTGAGATGCATCGCACCCTGGCCATGGAGTAGGTGAGATGATCTAGTTTTGACCAGATCTGAGCAGTTTTTCAGGGAGAACTTCTGGGAAATGATGTAAATAGTTGACCTTGATCCTTTAGGGTATGAAACAACACTTTTAGGGGTTTAGAAGCCCTTGGTTTATGGACATATGTGATTGGGATTTTAGTGCACAAATATGTCTATAACAGTTGCCCCGTAAAGCATGAGGTCGTAAATCTTTTGATGTCAAGTGAAATGCTTTATCATGAAGATCCGAGGTTTTTCGAACTGGAAGGTGACATGTAATAAGATACAATACAATACATTATCTTCATAATATTTTCATGATCTAGCTGAGGCATGCATTCCCATGTCCAGCTTTATAAATTCATTTTCATGTACATAGGACAGACAATCGTCTGTGTGGCAGACTGATGATTCTGGTAGAACCATCATCCCTTAGCTTAGATGATTATCTGTACAACAATGATGTACATTTTGATGTCTTTATTTTCCTAAGTATATCGTAGCCCAGATCGATGAAACTAGATTCGGTGTCTTCAAACTTGTTCAATCTTCGCTCGAAGTACAAGTCGATCCATGTAAAAAGATGTTCTGATGTCGAACATGGAAAGACATCGCCTGATTACTAGCCAATGATGTAAGTTGTTAACAGGCATGAGAGGAATCACCGATAATGATAATGACCCTCAAGGTACTGTAGTACAGTTTATGTGGTGTGAATACATGAGCTAATGTTGAACACCACGTAAAATCTTTCGGTCGAAGGCCATTGATGTAAACTTATCACCGAAAGTGAGAAACTTGCCATTGAGGCATGCAAGCTTCAAAGTATTGAAAGGGTTGTTCCTAAGTCAACTTCTTGGATAATGATTTGATGTCAACAAGAAGTGACCCATCGTAGGAGGGCCCTAATGAATACCACATCTATGACACAGAACGGAGCAAATGATTTTGTGGAGGTGAAAACGATCTGATGATATAGGGTTCAGGGTGGCGTCTTGAAAAATGGAGAATGAAGGTATTGCAGTGGATGAGGCATTATCTAGGTTGGTGAATTCTCTGAGCGACTTCTCTTGAACATACCAGCGACACTGAAATGGATTGGTAGCATTAACCCCAAAGTGGATGGTACAGTGGACCAATGGTGATATGACCGGTGAACGGAATAACCCAACCCGACTCAATCATGGTGACGAAGTGAAAGTGTCATGTTCAAGAGTGACCTGCTACCAATGAAGCTATTCAAGTTTTCTTCCCTTTTTCCCTAGTCATTGCTGACCAGTACCTCTTTATTTTTGTCAAGCTTGAGGAGGATAACATATGCTTGTTTTATAATTTTCCCTTCGAGCAAACCTGTCGCTATGTTTTAATGAGCCTAGCGACAGTGAAACTCACTCTTGTCTGCATGGAAAAGTTTGTCGCTATTGTTTTAATTAGTTTAACGACAAAGATAACTCAGTCCTTTTCAATTTTAGAGAGTATAAAAAGAGACGGAAAGGCAACTCGAGGAGTCCTTTTTCGTAATATAATCCCTTAAGTCTGAAAAAGTATAAAACAATACAAAAGGGATGACTTCTCGATAGTTTTAATGAGCTTAACAAGACAAGAACTCGATCTTTTTGTGTAATGATCCCTCGGGTCCAAAAAGATTAAAATCTAGAGGAGGTATGGCACTTCCGATCGCTTTAACGAGCTTGAGAGGCCAATTGCTCGGCAATCTTTTCATATTTTATGAGCCATATGAAAAGAGCTTAAAGGAGACTTGTTTTTCGAGGAACGAGTGATGTTTTTAGATAGCAACTGGTTCCAGGTAAGGTTTGGAACTTTTCAATCATGACGGTGTAAAGAAGGTGGCTAATAGAATCACTCGTCGCAACTGTTCCTCAAAAGGGTAAACAATCAAACGGAGGCATATGATCGGCTAAAAAGAGTGGAGGTGATGGTAAGAACATGACCAAGGTTCAAAAGCTGGTAATTATGCGATCGCAAAGATTATTTACTGAAGGTGGGGTTCATTTTTTAATGAGCTTAAACTCTACGAGAACACTTTCTCATCGCTAGGTTTATTTTTTAATGAGCTTTAACTTTGTGTAAAACTGCTCATGGCCTGGTTCATTTTTTAATGAGCTTGAACCATGCGACAACATATGCTCAAATTTGGTTTCATGTTCACACAAGCTTGAAATGAAAAACTATGTTTGTTATAAGTTCGGATGCCCCCAGCATAATGACGCAAATCGAGGTGCATGCCCCCCAAGCTTCATTGCATTCAACGAGGTGGATGGAATGAAGGTTCACTTTCGAGATTTTTGAAAGACTCGAATTGGATTTTACAAGATCATAATCAAAGACTCGATTTGGAAAGGGAGTTGTTTCATTTTTTAATGAGGTTGAAACAGTAAAAGAACTATCCTCATGCAACCTTTGATCACAACTCATAAGGGGTCATGAAGGAAAGATTTGGTTCCAATGCCCCCAGTACATAATGTACAACATCACTGAATTGATTGTCAGATGATGTAGGTATGGTACGGCTTGGAAGCAATACCTTGCGATGATCCTTACTATCAAAATGGTCAGAGTTCTTCTTGATCTTTGATGATGTATAAGATATCATATGACAGGTTTCCACTGTGGCCACTTCCACCAGATTACTTGGAGGTGAAAGGGCAAAAGTACCCATTAAGGAAGGGTCTTCTAGGAGACCTACTCTCATATTTTGAGGTGATTGAGAACTTCCATGGATCAATGGAATGCTTCCAGTAACTTGTGAACTATTGGGGAAAAAGGTTAGTTGGTCAACGATTGTAATTTTACCTTGGAAGAGAAATGCAATATTTCTAAAATATGTTGACACAACAGCAGCCATAGCATAAATCCAGGGCCTACCTAGTAGGATATTGTAGTCAAGGTTTCCATCAATGACCTTGACTTCAATTTCTACTGTCTTGCCCCCCAGTTCAACTTGCAAGTTACTTAATATCCCATACGGCGTGTATGTTCTTCCATCAAACATTTTTAATGTCGTTGATGATCGTGACAAGGGTGGAGAGCCTAAATTTTTCCAACAACTCATTGACATAATACAGGTAGATGCCCCCTCATGAATGATTGTTCAATGAACAGTTTTGTTGAGGGATTTTACCTGTATGAGGAAAGGGATCTGGGCCAGTAATTGAGGTTCATATCCTTTATGATTAAAGGCCACTAGATTGGAATCTGTTGTATCAATCCCACCTATCGCTGATAGCAAAGCCTGCTTTTGGGAGGGGAAATTCTACAGTACTTCGAGTGTCAACATAGCAGATGGCAATTGGGCCAGATCCTCCACTATATTATAATTCTGTGCTACTCGAGCACGAGGATTAAATTTCAATTTATGTACTACTCCCTTAGGCAGTTTTATTGTTAATTCAGGAATGATTGATGGAACAGCTTCTTGCAAAGTTGTTGTCAAACTACCGAGTTGATCTATAGCCTTGCCATTCGACGACTGTGGATTTCCATAATCTTTATTCCTTGTAGATATCAAAGCATCATTTTGTTGTTTTGAGATGGATAACATAAGAAGTTGGGATGGGGAAGCATGATCACTAGCAACCAGGTTTATTCTTGGGCTTAGAAACGGATTAGTCAACACCGCTAGGGTATTTCAAGTTTTTAAAAATTTCATAACCTTAGCTTTATGCGAACAATCTTTCATGAAGATCTCATCATCGCATATGTAACATGGATAACGAGGTTTCTTTTGCCCAGTAGGGTTTTCAGAAGATTTTTCAGGAGACGAATCATTGTGTTTCTTCCTTTTTCTTTTTCGTTTTTTCTTGCCCCCTAGTTGCTTTGGTTCTTTGCCTTTGTCGGTCAACACAACATTAACCTCCAAGGCAAGAAGTTCATCATTTGAATTTTGACCAAAAACCGTACGGGCTTTCTTAGATGCAGCCTTCACGGTTTTTGCACTGGTTGTGCCTATCAAGAGTCTTTGCTTGATTTAGGAGGAGGAGGAACAGAAAACTCTGGTCTAGGAGCATCAAGAATTTTGTCATAGAGCATGCTAGACTAATTATAGATCAAGTCTAGATATTTTTCGCAAGCAATGACTTGCTCTTCGGTGACAACTCCCCCTTTAGCCACATCTTCTGTAATAGAAGGTAATAATGACTTAATAAACCATTCAGCTAGTAGCTAATTAGGAACATATGTTTTTACCATTCAACGACGACGTCGCCACTCATGAATATGATCAGATATGTGAGTGGCTATCGTCTACTTAAAATTGGTAACAAGCTCCGTTCCTGTTTCGTACCTTATAGGTAACTGAAAATGGGTTAAAAAGGTTGTGGCAAGGGTGCTAAAGTTATCGAATGAAGCTCTAGGCAGTTCGATGTACCATTTTGCTGCAGGACCAGTTAACATTCGCTGAAAGAGGCAAAGTCTAATCAAATCATCATTGAGAATGTTGGACGAACACCACAGATGAAAGGTCATCACATGATTCGACGGATCTTCACCTGGATTTCCATTGAATTTAGGAATATCTGACGGAAGTTTATGAGGAATCGTCGGCCACTAAGGGGCATAAGCAATTAGATCATTTGTTAGCCGATTTAGATCTGGTAATTCCAATGTTACGACGAAGGGCAACTGTTGATTCAGGTTTGGCGAAGCATACCCAGGATAAGATGGGATCGCCTGAGCAGTGGGTCTTTGCATACCAGCATAATGTATTTGATGTTGATAACTTTGATAAGGTTGATGGGCATAACCATTATGATATGATTGATGGTGACCGTTTTGAATATACAGCTGCCCATTACCCGCAAAGCTTTGTTGCTCAGGTCCTCGGTAAGCTTGCTGGAATTGCGGTTGTTGATATTGCACTAGCCATGGTTGTGAAACCATTTGTTGCTGTCCAATATTGGATGTTTGACCAAGATGAGGGGTGATAGTACCCGTTTGAGCCTGAGTCGCTTCAGTTAAGGAGCCACTAAGCGGTGATTATGGTTGAGTCATTGAGATAAGAGGCTGTTGTATTACGACCTAAGAGACTTGAGGTTGACATACAATAGGTAGCGCTTGTACTTGCGACACCGTTACAATAGCTGATGTAGTGGGAATACTTGACACAAGTAGATTTGGTTGCATTGAATATACAACTCTTGGCTGTTGAGGTAGTATTGCCACCCAACCACTGGATGAAATTCCAGCTTGACCTGAATTTTGTTGTGAACTCTCATATGGTTGTTCTCTTGGAGGGAACAATGAAAAGGCATATTGCCCCCCATATGGCAGCAATCTAGTGTTCAAAGGAAAAATTGGTCCTTGAAGACTGGACTGCCCAAATTGATACTGTTATGGAGGATCAATTTGTTGAGACTCAACATAAGAAATTCCAGACATTATTTCGGACGAACAAACAGGAACATACCATACTATCAAAACAGTCCCTAGGTGGACTCCATCTAATGGTTGAGAGCTAGTTGGGACAGATGGTATACCAACGAACATTGTCAGAGTAGTGGCAAGAAGTTTTGATACTGTTGTATTGGATGACACAGTCCTAGATGTCGATGGTTGTTCAGACATATTGAGTCTATCCAAAATACTTCCTAGCGATTCTACAGGAACTTGCGATGAAGGTTGACAATCTTCTAAATTAGAAGGATATAGGTGGATCCCAATTCCAAAATGTAAAGGTATACTGGATGGAAGATCCTCCACAATTTCTTCTATCGCAATCAGTCCAGGTGGAAGAGGCAGACCATCAGGTCCGTAAACTATTTCTAGTGCCAAAGAAGGTACACACTCTGCAGCGACAGATGTTGGAGGGCTGACACCTTCTGAATTAGTCCTAGATGGTGCTGGTTTAGGAATAGGTGTGTTTAGCGTTACACTAGGATCAGTTCTAGTGTCCTATTGTAAATGTAGAACTTCTTCTGTAGAGGCAGGAGTACCAGAAACAATTGGAGTAACTCTAGTCTCTAACGATGTTGAAACGCAAGTTTCAAATAAATCAGGTGTATTGGACTCAGTTAAACGAGAACTCTTTGTCCGGGAGGGTTTCTTTTCTGGAGTCAAAGACGGTTGACTCGTTAGTCTCCGTGAACGACGGGGCTTTGATTGAATTTCTTCCATGATTTCAGATTACTTGATCAACTCAAAATAAAAGGGGAAAAAGTTATTCCGAATTAAATGAATTTTATGACACTTTGACACAACTTGCTTTTTCAATTTTTAAGAGTCGAGAAAAAGCTAAAGATGACTCTAGTCACCTTCGATTTTTAATGAACCTGAAGTGACAAGTGCTCAGATGGACCTTTTCTTTTAAGGAGTCTAAAAAGGAACAAAAGTGACTACTCTGGAAATCTAGACAAAGTGATTACCAAACCAATTGTAAAACTGCAGAATACTTTTTACAGTACGACAGTCAATCTTCCCTAATGTTGTGTTCAGTGCATTGCGGTCGAAAGGGCGGCAGATACGGCTTCCTAAGGATAAAGGATGTAGCCTATTGTGGTCACCCAATATATACTCGATGGTACATGGGAGCACAAGTCCATACTGGCACTTGTCATCTCAAAGAGGAGGAATCACCCAAGCTGCGATGAAAGTGATAGTGACCAGCCTTTACGACGCGAGAATACGTCTCTAGCCTAGACTTCTAAATGTTTTGCGTTAGGTTCCAAAGCATTTTTATGTTCTTTGAAGTTTGTTTTACAGTTGATCTTTCTTAAGAAGTTTGCCTATAAGGTTCACCGTGTGATGTAGATGTACAATTCCTAAATATGCAATCTAAGATGATAAACAGTCATTTACTTTCTTTTCGCAATGAAAATCCTAGCTACTAAGGAAAGAGAAATGAAATTATTTTAACATAGAGCAGAGAGAACACACTAGATGCACTTTTCCTAAGTCAACTTCAACATGCTATCTTAATGCAAATGCACATGCATGTATTGTTTTTCAGTTTCCTTAATGTGAGAATGACAAAAAGAAAACAAAGTATAGATCTGAATTATCTTTTTCCAAAGCAACAGTATTAACAATTTTCTTTTCAAAAAACGAAAGTAAGGTCCAGATGACACTTTGCGATTTTGAATTTTAAACTACTTTCAACACTTGAAGTACTAATGATTCAAATCAAATACAATGGCAAAAGCGTAATCGACTATCTAAAAGAGGAATGATTTGTAATACTCTTTTTCTTGACTGAAAACGACACTTGCGACACTTTCAAATCAAAAGACGACAATTCGATTAAGCTACTATTTGCAAAGGAGAACTGTAAATGATGAAAAATACATAAAAAACATTCACAATTCCTTCTGATGGAGGTTGAATAATGCAGGGGAAGATGGTTTCACAGAGATATACTGATCACAGATAGAAAAACTACTGAATAAATCTGAAGACAATGAAGAAAAAACCAAAATCTAAAGGCAAAAATAGTCTTAGTCAATCATCGCCCCTGTAACACGGGGAAACAGGGATGAATCTCACCTACAACACACAGGAGGTGCGATGCATCCATATTTCCTAGAAGAGACAGTTTGATGAGGGACGAGACTATGCTTGGTTTTCACTCACAGTTTGCAGCTAAGTTTAGGGGTTTATGTTTAGCTAATGATTGTCAGTAAACACAAAGTATAGGGGTTGATCTAATGAGGTTATTTGAGCTACCACCAGGGCACTTAGGATTCTTGCAAGCTATATGTTTAGTTCATAAACCAACCCAGAGATTGACTGAAGCGGCGTTGATCTCCTTTGTAGTTGCATAGCAAAAGCAGTTTGAAGGCTAGTTGGCTTGACTTTAGGCTCCGTCTATGGTTTATAAAGCAAACAATAGTAACAAAACAAACAAACTATTTGCTCCCCAGCAGAGTCACCATTTTGTTATCGGGAATACTAGTGTCCATTCAGAGCTGCTAGCCCCACTTAGATAGGTAGCTATCTTAGAAACAAACAGATTAAAGTTACTTGTGTTTTCCTTTATGAGAGATAGATGAGAGAGAAGCAGAGAGTACCAACCTTAGTCTTTCACTTGGCTCCTTGCTTGTTTCCTCCCACCTTTGACAGAGATTTTCCACTCCTTTCTTACTTGTCCCACTTCAAAGAACACTTATAGAGTCAAAGCAGCATAATACCATCAAAGCATAAAGATCTATAACCATAAACAATATAGGATCAGATGTATATTAACCATACAAATGCATATATCAATACAAGATTTAGAGATATACAAGAATATGGAGGAAAACTCAAATAGCTTTATTGATAGAAGTAGTAGAAGAGAGGATTACAACCCATTGGTCTGACCTAGCGCCATCCTCCCAGCATGAAATCTCTCTTCACCTCATGAAAAGCTTAGATCACCCAACAATACAGTGTTGCACAAAGAAACCAACAACACTTCCTTACAAAATACAAAGTTCCAGCCTTTTGCCTCTGGATTTCTAAGATGAGGGATCCATATATAGATATTTGCAAAGGTGTGAGTCAGCTCTTGGTTTTTTATTAGTGTCATTCCACTGATAGTTCTTGGTTCCACTTGGAGATTTCGTTGATCTCTTACTCATCCTTGGGTGAATGCTGAGAGGCAAGTGTCATATGAGAAGTTTCTAGAAGATTCCTTGATCATCCACTTAGCAAATTGTCTCTGACATTTGTCTATTCTCACTCATCACACCCTACAGAAGGCATTTTTAGTGTGCATTGCACCTCCTGTCTGTACAAGGTGAGATGCATCGCACCCTGGCCATGGAGCAGGTTAGATGATCCAGTTTTGACCAGTGTTGAGCAGTTTTTCAGGGAGAACTTCTGGGAAATGATGTAATCAGTTTACCTTGATCCTTTAGGGTATGAAACAACACTTTTAGGGGTTTATAAGCCCTTTTTTTATGGACATGTGTGATTGGGGTTGCAGTGCCCAAATATGTCTATAACACCTTGTGTCAGAGTTTTCTATTGATCTTTGACAATCGCCATTTATTCCAGTGACTAACTCCTTGTTGGGTAGGGCCCCCCTAGGTCACATTTTTGTAAAGACCCCACATGTTAGGTCAAAGTTTTGTGAATTTTTTTTAAAGAACCCTCATTTTAAGGAGCGGAGCATGGTTCGCACAATTTTTTAGAAGCCATAGAGGCTTTAGAGTAGCTCAAAGCCCCTTATTTTGTAAAAGGATGGGATTAATTTGTATGTTTTGAGTTCTCCCCATGGTTTGTGGACCATGGTATTGTAAGAGGAAAAGATATATAAAGGGCTGTCTTAGTAAGTGAAAAATCATTCAATATTTTGATGTTTTTGGGTTTGTGATCATCATAGCTTTCTATGTTAAGTTGAACGGGAAGGCTATTGCAGATGTTTGCGCGGAGACCTTGGTAAGTCTACAAATGTTTGCACAAGCCCCTGTAGTTGTATGTGTAGGGTCAAAAAGATTGTAATTAGGAAGATCTAAAGATAATAAAGAAGATTTTAAAGGCAGATATGTGTACTTACATGTTGTGCTTTATTTTATGAAATTATTGTTTACTTTTGTGTTGCGCAAGTAAAAGGTAAGATCATAATTCATATATGAATGTAGTTATAGTTAATTACCGTTACTGTCACATGGAATAAGTCGATCTTGCGGACAACATAGACCTTCCTAGAATCTAAAGAAGACCTAATGACAAGCAAACCAACCAGACACTATCTTTCTCTAAATATGCTTTAATAAACAATAGCAAACAAGTGTTTTTAGGGCCTACCTTAGGTCCAACGCTAGCTTGTGGATGCCTTCGCTCCTTTGATCCAAATGAGCTCCTCTTCGCGAATCTACAAACACAAACAAGGCAAACAAATTAAATAGCACCTGAAAAGCCAATTGCATAAAACATATTTAACATGAAAGTCAAGGAGTCCATGAAACAAATAACATAAGATACTTGTTGAGAAAAATGAGTTTGATTGTATTAATTCAAAAGAATAAGAACCTTACAACCTTTGCCTTGACGTTGTACAAGCTCCTCCTAGGGTCTAGCAAGAAGTCTCCTCTACTTTGACAAGTTTCACTCACTCCCCAATGAAACCAAAAAGGTATGTGATCTCTCCTCTTTAGGCTTAACTAGGAAGTCTTGATTTCACCAGCATTTACCCTCAAAAATGTTCAGCTTCTAACCTCCCCAGCAACCAGCCCAATGCCTGTATTTATAGTGCAATGGAGGGAGGTTACTAGGTCCTCCTTCAAAGGGATAAAGCCCTCCTTCAAAGGGATAGCTCCTCTCATCAAGGGATTAGCTCCTTCTCTTTTGGGATGCATGAACCACCTCAGAGCGAACAATCCACGTCAAAATTCCTTCTAGAAACCTCTAGAATTAACCCAAAGTGAGTTTTTTAAGATAAAACTTGCGCCTTTTGACTTTCACAGGGGTCCGCACCTACACCGTTAGGGACAGAGCGGGCAAGTACGCAGCTTTTGTACACAGAAGGTGCGGGACCGCAGGTGACTATGAGAGAAAGTGCGGAACCAGAGTTACATTGATTTTTAATGTCTTTCTCTCATTTCCAAAGCTTGATTTGAAGAGCTGAGGTCTGAGACTTTCTTAGGAGGACAGTACAAGTGATGATAGACCCATACTGACTGCAAATAATCATGGTGATGATATTTTTGTGTAACAGATTGCCCCCTAAAGTGCGAAGTCTGTAGTAGATGAGGATTTCTTATCATTTAGGAAGAGTGAAGTACTTTATCATTTCGAGGATCATCTTGTGGAGAACCCGGTCGGAACCTGTAAAAACATTCAATGCAAGATATATATATGAGATCATATCATCGCTGAGGTAGGAATTCCCATACTCAGATAAAAACTGTCTAGAAACTAACTACTTTTTTGATACATGAATGATCTTGTAAAACATCACAAGTATAGACTCATGTGGACACAGTATGGGCGCAGCCATCTGTTTATGAATAGTCCATTATATAATGAATACAAAATTCCT